>JAXCHO010000010.1:2529166-3162500 GCA_036630365.1 Acanthiza pusilla | reverse complement strand
GGGTTTAGATTTTCTTGGGATAGAATTAAATTCCTTATCACACATTCTTTGTTTTAAAGCTTTAAAGGCATGTAACAATCGAAATTAAAAATGAATTTAAATCCCTTGGGGGTGGAGCATGATAAAAATAAAAATACAGTGCAGATCTGGGGGCAGGGAGGAAACAGAGCACTTGGAAGTGGTGGCACGAGGCAGGACAATCCCAGCGGCTCTGAGGATGGGGAATTTGCAGTTCCCTGTGAACTCTGCCGGTGAAAAGGAACTCAGAAACTCCGGGGAGTCCAAGAGCTGGCTCGACACACGGGGGCAGCAAGGGACTGGCTCTGGAGGGATATGATGAGATCTGGAAAGGTTGGGATGAGCTCTGGGAGGATTGGGATTAGCTCTGGAGGGTCGGGATGAGCTCTGGAAAGGTTGGGATGAGATCTGGGAGCACTGGGATGAGCTCTGGAGGGTTGGGATGAGCTCTGGGGGGTTGGGATGAGCTCTGGAAGGTTGGGATAAGCTCTGGGAGGATTAGGATTAGCTCTGTAGGGATTGGATGAGCTCTGGAAAGGTTGGGATGAGCTCTGGAGGGTTTAGGATGAGCTCTGGAAGGGCTGGGATGAGCTCTGAGAGGAATGGGATGAGCTCTGGAAAGGTTGGGATGAGCTCTGGGAGGGATGGGATGAGCTCTGGAAAGGTTGGCATGAGCTCTGGAGGGCTGGGATCAGCTCTGGAGGGATTGGGATGAGCTCTGGAGGGATTGGGATGAGCTCTGGAATGGTTGGGATGAGCTCTGGAGGGATTAGGATGAGCTCTGGAAGGGCTGGGATGAACTCTGAGAGGGTTGGGATGAGCTCTGGGAGGGCTGGGATGAGCTCTGGGAAGGTTGGGATGAGCTCTGGGAAGGTTGGGATGAGCTCTGGAAAGGTTGGGATGAGCTGGGCTTCCTGTGGGTTCAATTTTCTGTCCTTTCACGACTCAGATAATTTACTTTAGGAAGGTTTAAGGAAAAAGGCTCCAGAAAAACCTCATCATAGCCTTTCAGCACTGAAAGGGGGAACAGAAGAACGATAAGGACAAATATTCAGGAGCACCTGCTGCAGAAGGACAGGGGATAATGGCTTTAATTAAAAGGGTTGATTTAGATTCAGGACAAGGAGGAAGTCTTGCCCAGAGGGGCGTTGGGTAACCCATCCCTGAAAACATTTCAGGCCAGGTTGGGCAGGGTTTGGATAGTGGGAGGTGGCACTGAATGAACTTTGATGTTCCCTTCCAGCCCTGATATTCCAAATTCTCTCCTCGGAGCCTTCCACTCGTGCAGGAGCCCCCAAATCCCATCAGTGCTGATTAACTCCAGCAATGGAACACCTCACGGTTGCAGCATCCCCCAAACCCCATCGGTGCTGGTTAATTCCAGCAATTCTATCACTGGAACCCTCACCACTGCAGCATCCCCCAAACCCCATCGGTGCTGGTTAATTCCAGCAATTCCACCAATGGACCCCCTCATGGTTGCAGCATCCCCCAAACCCGATCAGTGCCGATTAATTCCAGCAATTCCATTGATGGAACCTCTCATGGGTGCAGCATCCCCCAGACCCCATCAGTGCTGATTAACTCCAGCAATTCCACCAGTGGAACCCTCACAGCTGCAGCATCCCCCAAACCTCATCGGTGCTGGTTAACTCTAGCAATTCCATCAGTGGAACCCCTCATGGGTGCAGCATCCCCCAAACGCCACCAGTGCTGGTTAACTCTAGCAATTCCATCGATGGGACCACTCATGGCTGCAGGAGCCCCCAAACCCCATCAGTGCTGATTAATTCCAGCAATTCCATCACTGGAACACCTCACGGGTGCAGCATCCCCCAAACCCCATTGATGCTGATTAATTCTATCGATGGAACCCCTCATGGGTGCAGCATCCCCCAAACCCGATTGGTGCTGATTAATTCCATCAATTCCATCGATGCAACCTCTCATGGCTGCAGCATTCCCCAAACCCCATTGGTGCTGATTAATTCCATCGATGGAACCTCTCACGGCTGCAGGAACCCCCAAACCCCATCGGTGCTGATTAATTCCATCAATGGAATCTCTCACGGTTGCAGGAGCCCCCAAACCCCATTGGTGCCAATTAATTCCAGCAATTCCATCGATGGGACCTCTCATGTCTGCAGCATCCCCGGGCAGGACGCGGCACAGCTGAAGCCCTGCAAGGCTGCAGGAAGGATGTGGGACCCAATACAAACTCATCCCACATCCACTTTTTTAAGGAAAAAGCAGCAGTTGACCCCACGGGAAGGCTGTGAGCCCTGCTCCGAGGCAGGGCTTTCCATCCCATTTTTCCCAGCATTTCCCCTGCGCTCCTCACCGTGGTGCTGTGGGATGCTCTCCTGGACAAAAGGAACCCCGAGCCAGGAGGTGGCACCTCCAAAATCCGCGGTGACATCGAGATTCCCTGGGCCACCTCTGGGGGGTTCAGCCAAGGGCTGCTCTCCTTTGATGCGCAGGTATTTATCTATAAATACTTAATTCCTTTAACTTCTTCTGGCTGAGGGGATCAGGGGCGTGGGGCACTTAAGTCAATCCTGCACATTGTGTCCCAAGCCTGCACAGGAGGTTCACTCTGCATTCCAGTTCCAGCCCCAGCACCTCAGCTTTAACCAGGAGTTTTATATTAATGAGCAGCCTGCTTTTAGAATTGCTAATTAGCAGTCAGTAGAAAATACTTTCTGCAGTTTTTAATGCACTTATTTCCCTTTTAACCACCATGTGTTAACAGAGGGAAAAATCCCCTTTTTTTTCAACACTGTTGCCTATTATTTTCCTGTTTGTTTTCCACAGGGTATGGGCACATTTGTCTCCAAAATCTCCAACTGCATTTCAGTGTCCTCCCAGGGATTCCCAGACAATTCCTGCTGGCTGAGAAGGCCAAACCTCAGTCCCAAAGCCACTCAGAGGGGCAGCAGTGCTGCAGTGGGGGCTGAAGCTCTCTGCCTTTCAGGGTATCCTCACTATTTCTCTGTCACTATTTCTCCATCAGATGGCTCAAACCAAAGCTCATTTCAGACCAGAACTGCTGAGTTTTGGCCAAGATTTTGGAGAGAACTCCTCTCCCTCAGCAGCAGCCACCTTCCAGCCTGAGCTGAGCCATGCAGAATGAACCCCAATAAAGCTGATATCTCTTCATTCTCCTGGGATTTAACTGAGCCATCCCAGCTCGTTTGGGCTCACTCAGGCCATGATGATTGGTCAGGAGGATGAAGAAGAGCACAGCCTCTGGGGATGGAGGACCAAGGACAGGAGGGACACAACAGAGGCCACAGCAAACAGAGCCCACGCGCTGGCTCCGTGTGGGATTGAGGCTCCCAAACCCTCTCTGAGCCCCAAAACCCCAAACCCATCCCCTGCCTGCCCTCCCCGGTGACACCACATCCCCAGGCCCGGGTGCTGTGCCCCTCAGTTGTCACCGGAGACGACTCGAGGCAGCCCAGGGAAAGGTCACTCCATAAATAAGATTTTCCAAGTGCCCTCCAGGACACGGCACCTTTGGAAGTCACTGCTTTGGCATCTGCTGCCTCGCTCCTGGAGGAGTTGGGTTTCTCAGTTGCTCCTCCAAGCTGGAAGGGCTCCTTGGGGCCCTGATGGCCCTGGCAGGTGACAGTGACAGCGACAGGGACAGGGACAGGAGCAGAGCAAGGCCAGCTCATTTCAACGCCCTCTGAAGGTTGATGAAAGGTTCCCTTCCACAGCAGGAATCTGCAGCCACAAAAAAAGTCCCCAAATCCTTCCTTTTCCCCGTGCTAAGGAGGTCTGGCTGGCTGCCACCCCAGGAGGGGACAGCAGCGGTTCAGGGGACAAGGGACACAAACCTTAACCTCACGGAAAGCGCAAGGAACTGATCTCTGATTAACGCCCTCAATTAGGGCATGGAGAGGCCAGCCCAGAGCCAGACAGGTTTAAATCCTGCCCTGGCACCATCTGTGCCTGTCCCTGCCTTCCTGCAGCTCAGGTGAGCCCTGGGGCGGTGCCACCTCCCAGGGCAACGAGGATTTGTCCCCTGGTGTCACCAGGGCTGGAGGAGGTTGGGTTTGTTGAGGGAATAAAAGCAAAGCCACAATCGATAAATATCCATGGCAGCAGCTCCTGCTCCACAACGATTTCCAGCAATCTGCTGACTCCAGATTTGTCACACCGAGGCAGAAATAATTATCCCAATAATGACCTAAATGAACTGATTTTTTTTTGTTGTTGTTGTTTTTAAATATAGTCTGAGCCTCCCAAACCTGGGATTTAAGGGCCTTGTTTACAGGAGTATTTCAGGCACAACATCTGTTACTCGTGGTAAGCATGGCCCTGCACATGTATTGCCATTTTAGGGCAGTAAAAGGATCTATCTGAAATTAAAAAGCCATATTTAGCTGGAACTGAATAAACCAGCCAGCTAATATTCTGTGTATTTATAGAAGAAAACAGGGAGATTGGGGTAAAGATTATTTCAGATGCAAACAAACAAGTAAACAACAATCCTAGAGGCAGACTGGAACATTTCTTTCCTACATCACGGCATTATTTTTATGTCATTTTGGTTTAATGAGGCCTGTATTTTATTATATCACTTTAATGGCTGCTTTTTATGGGCTGCAGTACATGAGGACCTTTTCCCCTAAGTCTCCTCCCTGCACATCCACAGGAAGAAAACCTGGAGGGAGCTATCATGGCAATTGCACAAAGAAGGAATTTCAGCAGCTCACCCCTGGAGCCATTTTTTTATATCTGTTGGTAGCTGAAAACTTCTCCAGACCCCAAATAAGAAGGGTTTGGGAGAAAGAATGAATTCTGTGCTCACTTGATTTCCATGAGGTGCACGTGGAGCAGCTCTCAGCACATCCAGCACTGATCCCACAGCTTCCCAAGGCCTCTGGAGGGCTTTTCCATCGCCCCAAACCCACCAAACTTGGGTCTTTCTAAAGAGAAACTTGGGCACTTCAATCCTTAAAACACTGGACTGGGACTCACTTCTTCCCAGGGCTTCACCAGCTCTGCTCCTGGGAGTGGAATAAATAGAAATTAACCTCCTACAGGTGCTAATTAATGAGATAATGAACATTTAGGGCCTTTCTAGAGAGAAACTTGGGCACTTCAGTCCTTAAAACACTGGACTGGGACTCACTTCTTCCCAGGGCATCAATACCTTTGCTCCTAGGAGTGGAATAAATAGAAATTAACCTCCTACAAGTGCTAATTAATGAGATAATGAACATTTAGGGCCTTTCTAGAGAGAAACTTGGGCACTTCAGTCCTTAAAACACTGGACTGGGACTCATTTCTTCCCAGGGCATGACCAGCTCTGCTCCTGGGAGTGGAATAAATAGAAATTAACCTCCTACAGGTGCTAATTAATGAGATAATGAACATTTAGTGCCGTGCAAATGAGGCACAGAGTGGACTCGGGTGTTGCTGCTGGTCCCAAATAAATCCCTGAACCCCAAATTGTTCATTACCCTTTGAAGTGCAGGTGCTGGCTCTGTAATTAACTGTGCTGAGCCCTCTGAGCTGCCTGGGAGACAGAACCCTTCAGTCCCTGCAGCTTTCCTGGGGTAAAAAGGAGCCAAATGTTCTCCTGAGCCGCGGGTTCCTCGTGTTTCCATCCCTAATAAAAGCTCTTCCCCCTGCTTTGCAAACACTCAGCCTCTGATCGTTCTGCAGAACCAGAACTGTGCCATCGAGCCCGGCGAGGCTGGGGATCAATTTCCTCCTATTGATTTTTGAATAAAAGAATTGTTCATTTCATATTTTGGGTTTGATTGCTCTGCTAAACGCATTGATTTGCAGCCCAGAAGGAATGGGATGCCCATGACTCAGCCCTATTCTTCAGCAAGAATCCTCATTAGATAATACATCCTGCTAAGAATTACAGCTGCCGAGGCTTAATTATGATTAATTTATGCCCTGCCTTAGAGTGGATTAAATTTAATATTTGCAAGTGTTTTAATCCTTTCTAGATAAAACAACTGGGAACTGTCTGGAGCGTGGATCTGTGGAAAACGAGGGGGGAAATAAGTCTGTTTTTACTGAGGGGATGTTGGGAATGACAGGCAAAGATTACTGTCAAGTAACAGATTAACATTTCATATCTTATGCAGGGAGATGGGGATGGAAAAATTCGCGGAAAAAAGTCAACAGCAGCACTTTTAAAAGGGAAAAATCAGTGTCGTTACAGCAAGGCTGCAGACAAAGGGACATGGGGTCTGTTTTGTAGGGTTTTTATGTATTTAGATAACATTAGATCTATTTTTATTGCATTAAAGATGCCCTTTAGGGAGGTCTATTAGTCCTGTCTTAATTAAATACCGAGCCAGGCTTTGAGTGGCACAGTGCCTGCTCGGGTTGGGTTAATTAAAACCCCCACGGAGACAAAAGGGATCGGCTGATCTCAGGTATCCGAAATTCAGCTTTAATTCTGAACCCACACTTCAGCCCTCCTGCCCTGGGGGCAGAATTAGGAGCAAGGAACTGGAGGAATTCTCAGCGATTTCTGCAGAGGTGGGCAGAGAGTAAAAAATGACAAGAAGGGTTTGTACTTCGGGAAATCACTTTGTTTGTGTGTTTTCCAACTGAGTTTGATGTGGCAAACATTTCTCTGCATGAATATCCTAAAGCAGAATATCAGAATATTGTCAGTTTTCCTCCTCCTGTCTCTGCTGTTTAAAATGCTGCTAAAATTGCTAAATTTTGGGTAAGAGAGCTGCTGTAAGAAGTAATTCAAGCAGGGATTTCCAAAAATCAGTCCAGTGTGAAAACACTGAAGACAGAGCCTGTGCTTTATCATATTTATTGAAGAATGAGACAAACCAGCCCAATATTTATTACAGTTCTATTCAGTTAATAAATCCAACCAATGGACTAAGGGAGAAGCAAAGCAGGGAGTGAGCAGGGGGCTCAATAATAAAACCAAACCTTCTCCCTTCCTTGGGGGGTCAAAATTAAAATCAAACCCTTCTCCCATCCTTGGAGGGTCAATAATAAAACCAAACCCTTCTCCCATCCTTGGAGGGTCAAAATTAAAATCAAACCCTTCTCCCTCCCCTCCTGGGCTGGCAGAGCTCAGCTCAAAGTGATTTCCAGTCCCCCAGGACGTGTTGGTATGGTCTGGTCACTCAGGGATCTCTCGGGGAGTTTTGAGGCTGATCCCAAACACTTTTTGGAGATCAGGTGACGTTTTCTGGGCACTGTGAGTGAGGGATGTCACCCTGGAGGGGGAGCAGCCATGGGAGATGTCCCAGAGCTTCTGTTCCCTGCTCTGGGGGCACAAGGGGAGCAGAGGGTGGGAGGTTAGGCAGAGCTGTGTCCCCAAAACTCCCCGAGGTGCATGTGTCCCACTGTCCTTCCCCTCTGAGCTCTCCCTCAGTGCCCCTGCTACCTGAAACTCCATTTCAGTTTTGGCTCAAATAAATGAAAATCGGAGGTGTTGCTCTGATTTTCTGATATTCGTGGAGATTCGCGGAAGCTCGCAGGGAAGTCAGGCAGGCAGCACACAAGATGGCGAAAAAAGAAAGTTTATTTACAAAAACTTCTTTATATATTCATTAATGATCTAATAATTATTGGTCGATAGTTTTTCCACTCCCTGTAATGATTGGTTGCAACTCTAGAGCATCCAGTACCAAAACAAAGAGATTAGAAAGCACAAGAATGCAACTTCTCTCTATTCTCCATGAGAAAGAAGAGAAAGATTTTAAAACAGTGCAACTACATTGGAGGGTTTGAATGGTTGGTGTCACTGTAAGGACAATGTCCCCTTTGCCACAAAAACTCGGATTCCTAAGGAATGATTTCTCCACTCACCCTTTACACAAAGGTTGGACAATTTCCTTTACATCCTAATCCTCCTCCACTTGTTCTCGTTCCATCTCTCCCCAACTCAGGGACAGATCTAAAAACAAGGACGCAGTTTGTGTCCCCCAGGAGGGGACAGGGACCCCTTGAGAGTTTCCAGCTCTGCACTGAAACCCTGGGAGTCCTTCCAGCAAAGCTCCTGATTTATTCTTTATTTGCCCTGAGCAAACACAGCCTCTCCGTGGGCAAACATTTGTTTTAGAGCTACTGATGGCGCTGGTGGAAAGTTCTTGCTGGAAAGGGATCGTTTTCCTGGAGGGTTTGTATTCCCTGGGGCTTTGAAAGAGCTGCAGCCAAAGAGATTTTATTCACCTCAAGGTGATCAGAGATGGAATCACTGCACGGGAATAAAACTTATTTTATTGAGTTAGGAATGAAATGGAAATTAACTTTGGGGATGAATTTTGGATAGTAGAGCTTGGTTCTTCTTTTTTCATGTGACAGCTTCTGCTCCTGGTGATTATTTTAGTGCACAACTGGGAAAAAATTTTAATATTTTATATATATACAATATTATATATACTAGACTCAATATTACATATTATATATTATAAATTATATATTATATATTATATAAATATTTTACAAATAGAAAATATATATACATAAAATATATAGACATGAAATTTGTATATATGTAAAATATATAGACATGAAATATATATATTAATGTTTTATATAGATGCAATATTATATCTATTAGCTACAATATTATATATTACATATTAAATATTATATACTATATATTATATATTATATCATGTATAAATATCACACACATATAAAAAATATATACATAAAATATATGTACATCAAAAATACAAATTTATATACATACAATGTTATATATATTATATACACTATTACGTGTTGTATATTATATATTATATATTATATATTATATATTATATACTATATACTATATATTATATATTATATATTATATATTATATATTATATATTATATATTATACGTTATACGTTATACGTTATATGTTATATATCATATGTTATATGGTATATATTATATATTATATATTATATGTTATATGTTATATGTTATATATTATATATCATATATCATATATTATATGTTATATGTTATATGTTATATGTTATATGTTATATGCTATATGTTATATGTTATATGTTATATGTTATATGTTATATGTTATATATTGTATAAATACTATACATATATAAAATATCATATATACATTATATAGGTAGATATAGATATAGATATAGATATAGATATAGATATAGATATAGAGATAGAGATAGATATAGAGATAGATATAGAGATAGATATAGATATAGATATAGATATAGATATAGAGATAGAGATAGAGATAGATATAGATATAGATGATATAGATAAAATTTGGAGATGTCCACAGCAGGCATGAACCCCATATCCCACGCAGACCCCAAATGCCCCTCAGGGAGCACAGCTCTGGTGCCATGGTCAGAGCCTCATCTCTGCCCTGACCACACTGAGCACACAAATCACAGCTCCACTGCTGTGTTCAGAGCCACATCTCTGCACCGAGTACATGTTTACAGTCATTATGCAGCTGTTTATCAGAGCTGCTCACAGTGTTTTGACAGAAAAACCCAATGAGAAAAAGCAGTTTTGTCCCAGCTGAAATGTTTGGCTGGATTGTTTCAATTTCTCCTTCTCAGCGAGAGTAAAATATTTAACTTGAAGGCAGTAAACACTTTGCTTTAATTTTCCAATCGCAGTAGAATATTAATATTTAGTATTGTGCTTATTATTGAACAAACTTCAGTATTTCTGATGGAACATTTTGGGAAATCTTCTTTTCCAGAGGATTTTTTCCCACATCTTCTCTCCAGAATTGGAAATATTTCCAATATTTGGGTGTCCCTGGGAACCTTTACCTGTTAGAACACATCAGACAGAGGGCAACAACAGCCAAAGCTTTCTTAAAATTATTTTCCCTGCTTTAAAAAACTCATCAGCAGCTCTCAGGCTTTTATCAGAATCCTCCTGCCCTGGGTTTTCATTTTTAGACCAATTCCCACTATCTACTGATTTCTAGGAAAGCCAAAATAACAAGGGAACACCATCATGGATTTCTGGCAATGTTGGGTTTGAACGAAAATAATCCAAAATATCACCCAAGGGGCTCAGAAATGAAACAAAAAGAGGCCAAATGGATCCTTTGAAAAGCCTCATGTTTTTCATAAGTGAGTTTAATTTATTTTTTTGGCTTTGCCAGAGAATTTCCATGGATCAGGGGCTCACAGGAGGATGTTCTCCCTTCTGTGTCTCTCATTGCACGTTGGAATTTTTCTCTTTTTCTGTACATGCTCTGTGTTCTGTCTGAGGCAGAGTCCAAGAACAACCAAATTCACCTCTTCTGCACCAAGAAAAGCCCTTGAATTTTACAGAAAGTATTAAAAAACTGAAAAAAAAAATCCTGGAATTTTACCCTAGGAAGGGCAGCCTATTTTTCCCATATCAGAGTATATGCTGCTCAAACTGCTCATTTTCCCCATATCAGAGTAAAAAAAAAAAAAAAAAAAAAATCCCTATTTTTGTACACTAAGTTGCATCACTTCACTGAGACCTGAGCCTAGTCAAGGATGGGGAAATCAGGGGTGGGTGCAGAGCAGAACAAGCCCTGGGGTTTGCTGGCCTCTGAAAAGTGAGGAAATTCAAAAAAATCAGGAATTGGAGGTGGAAGGCCTAAAAGGGAGCACATCCAGAGCCCCCAAGAACTGCACAGGGGCTGTGCCCACCCCAACCTCACCCCAGGGAGATAAAATCCATTTCCTGGAGAGCTGCGAGGGGAGGGAAATGATGGAGAGAAGAACAGCGTGAGAACTTTATTCAATGCAACAACAAAACCTTAATTAAACCTTAATTTAGAAAACAGGAAAAAAACACAGAGCAGAGTCAGCAAAGCTTCCTGAGCAGGTTTTGAGCAATTCCTGGTGGCCACAAGACCCCAAATCCCATTCCTGAGACCCCCAATCCCATTTATTGATTGATTTTAGAATGGAGGTAGAAAAAAAGCATTAATTAGCCCATGGGGCAATCAGAGGGGAATGAGTCTTGGGTAGGTTCAGCTCCAGGGCATTAAAGCAGAGGGGGCAGAGAAATTTCCTTTTTTTTTTTCCAGGAAAATTCTTGAGGAAGAAGAGGCCTCCCTGGAGCTGCTCTTTGCCAGCTGAATTTGTTACCTGCACTCAGTAAGTCGAAATTTTGATTTATTTTATTTTTTATATATGCGTTTCCAGGTTGTTTAAGCTTCTTCTTGATGGCTCAGCTCGGCTCTCCTTATTTCGTGCGACAACTTCTGCTTCTGGTGACTCTTCTAGTGCCCAACTGGGAAAAAATATGGAATTTTTGTCATTTTACCCATTATTTTTCATGGAGGAATGTGTCTGAACTACACACAGTAACATTCTTGGTTTTTTTGGCATGTCAGTGTTTGTATTTTGTGCCTTTACAGGGTTGAAGAAATCACAGACTGCAGCTATTCCAACTGCTGATGTTGTTTGTGGGTTTCAATGCAAAAAAAAATTGAGCTTTGCAATGTTTTCCTCTTTATTCTTCTTATTTTCTACTGAATTGCACTAAAAATGCAATATTTGCGAAGTCTCTTCACGTATGGGCTGTGTCTGCTGCTTGTGTTTAAGGTTCTGGAGTTGGAGGCTTTCAGATTTTTAGGGAAGCGATTCCTGAGCATTTAAAGTGATTCCTTTCCCCCTGACATGGGAAATACCCTGTGTTGTGCCAGCAGAAATTCCCACTTCAATTCCCCCGAAAGTGAGAAAGAAGGGGGGAAGTTATTCCTGAAATTAATAACTTCAAACTTCAAATAATAACAAAATGGAGTTTTTCCTCCTAATAAAGTATTTTGGAGGCTATAAAGAGTTTTCTGCCTTTACTGTAGGTACCGCTGTGGGTCTGGTGGTGCAAAAAAATTGGGATTTTACCCCTTGTAAGTGAAAAAAAAAGAAGTTTCCATAGGTTTATCCGTGCTCCTGAGCTGACAACAGGATTTTAGTTTTGAAGTGAGTTACCAGCTGGGTTTGGAGGAGAAGGATTTGGTAACCTGAGAGTGTGAAATACAAATAATTTTATTTTCCTTGCTGGAGGGCTGGCTAAGGGGAGAGGTGCCATATATAACCAGGCAGCCAGAGATACATGCAGGGTGGTATATAAATAAATATATTTATATAAATATCTGCTGTTTTCCATACGGGACTGTGCTGATTGAACACGTGGCCTTGTGTCCATTCAGGGCTCGCTCCCAACTCTCCTCCAAGTTATTTTTTAACTTGACCTCTTTGTCTTTCTCCTCTTTCCCCTTTTGCTATATGAAACTTCCACCCTGCCCCAGTGCTCTTGTTTTGAACTATTTTAATGACTTGTTACTAGAATTTACTTCTTGGTGCAATTTTGGGTTCCTGCCTCCTCTTCCAGGATTGAAAATAGTGAAACTGGAGTGCTAAAACCTTGTGCAGTAGTCAGAAGAAATGTTAAATTCCAGATTTTTTTCATGCTGTTGGAATTTACTAGAATTTACTAGAATTTACTTCTTAGTGCAATTTTGGGTTCCTGCCTCCCCTTCCAGGATTGAAAATAGTGGAAGTGGAGTGCTAAAACCTTGTGCAGTGATGGGAAGAAATGTTAAATTCCAGATATTTTTCATGCTGCTGGAATTTACTAGAATTTACCTCTTGGTGCAATTTTGGGTTCCTGCCTCCTCTTCCAGGATTGAAAATAGTGAAAGTGGAGTGCTAAAACCTCGTGCAGTAGTCAGAAGAAATGTTAAATTCCAGATATTTTTTATGCTGTTGGAAAAAAAGTAAAAATTGCCAGCAAATGAGCTTTTTTCAGTTACCTTTGTTTAAGTTCTCCTGCCTTGAAGAAGAATTATTCTCTGCTCTGGGAGAGAACTTGCACTGTCAGGACTGGGAGTGATGGAGACTTGGATGGAGCTGATTGAATTGGGATTGTGCCCATCCCCAGTGCCCTTTGGGAACGCTGCTGCCGATCCCATGGGATCCACATCCCCAGGGAATGCTCTGCTCCCACCACAGCAAACACTGCTGAGGTGTAGTGTGGGAAAAGGAAATCCTGGCAGAGTTTATCCCAAATGGTGATCTGTGTCCTGGCAGAATTGATCCCCAAATGGTGATCTGTGTCCTGGCAGAGTTTGTCCCAAATGGTGATCTGTGTCCCGGCAGAGTTTGTCCCAAATGGTGATCTGTGTCCTGGCAGAATTGATTCCCAAATGGTGATCTGTGTCCTGGCAGAGTTTATCCCAAATGGTGATCTGTGTCCTGGCAGAATTGATTCCCAAATGGTGATCTGTGTCCTGGCAGAGTTTATCCCAAATGGAGATCTGTGTCCTGGCAGAGTTTATCCCAAATGGAGATCTGTGTCCTGGCAGAGTTTGTCCCAAATGGTGATCTGTGTCCTGGCAGAATTGATCCCAAAATGATGATCTGTGTCCTGACAGAATTGATCCCCAAATGATGATCTGTGTCCTGGCAGAATTGATCCCAAAATGATGATCTGTGTCCTGGCAGAATTGATCCCCAAATAGTGATCTGTGTCCCAGCAGAGTTTATCCCAAATAGTGATCTGTGTCCTGGCAGAATTGATTCCCAAATGGTGATCTGTGTCCTGGCAGTTTATCCCAGAATAATGATCTGTGTCCTGGCAGGGTTTATCCGCAAATAATGATTGTTGTCCTGGCAGAATTGATCCCCAAATGACAATTTATGTCCTGGCAGAATTGATCCTGAAATGATGATCTGTGTCTTGGGATCTTCCTTTTATTTCACGGTGGAGGTCACAGGTGTTGCCTGCAGTGGCTGTTTCCTGTGAAGGTGTTGCCTGATATCCTGGGGGAGACCAAAAGACTGATTTTCCCTCTTTGTCCAGTTTTTCCCCATTTCCAAATATCCTTACCCATGAATCAGACTGCACAGATCTGCCTGGAGCTGTGGGATTCAGCTTTGCTGGCAAGGTGTTCCTTGTGCCAAGGAGTGAGCCTGGAGCTGCCAATTCGCAGGTTCAAAGTACTTCTGGTTAAAAGTTCAGTTCCTCAGATTTCAGAAATTCCGTGATCATCGTTCCCATTTTGAGTTGCGGTGTTTAAGATCAGAACTTTGGTAAACCACGTTGGATTTTTCAGCAGATTTCTAATTTTCTGCTGGGGACCTACAGGGAAATGGGATAGTGACTCCTCTTTGGGAATTGCACTGATGGGACAAGGGGGAATGGCTTTAAACTGACAGAGAGCAGGTTTAGGGATATTGGGAAGGAATCCTTCCCTGGATGGGGCTGGGGTGGAATTCCCAGAGGAGCTGTGGCTGTCCCTGCTCCATGGAAGGAGCTGGGCTGAGATGAGTTTTAAGTTCCTTTTGCACCCAAACCACTCCATGATCTGTAGATGGGGAAGGTGTTCTCTGTTCCTGGGGGTGCTCTCTGCTGTCATTCCCAAAAACGATGGATTTGTCCAAATAACCTCGTGTTCACCCCATTTTAACTCCCTGATTTAGGAAGTTTTGGCATTGAATGGATTTATATGGCCCAGGCCAGGACAGTGAGAACCCAATGTTCCTGGAACACTCGTGGTTCTCACTGTGATTTTCTGGCCTGGCCAGGGAGAACTGGATCCATTCTGACAAATGATATAAAATAAAAATGCTGAGGAGTGAGTAACACTCGGTATAATTTGCAGAATTAATGGGACTGACCATCAATTTGGATTTCTCCCAGTTGCAGAAAAATTACTGCAGTGATTTTCATCCTCTCCTGTGTGGAGACCTCAGCTCAGCATGGAGAGAGATTCAACAGCTTCTTCTTTCCTCAGTTATATCCAGAATTATCCCATGCACCCAGAGCAATGTCTGGCTCTCGAACTCTGCAGCAAATTAATAAATAGGAATATTTTCAGAGTGGTTTGTGTGTACAAGAACCTTGAAAAATCAAAAATCTGAGCCTGTACAAGGATTTTTTTTTTTTGTTACTTTCCCAGTATGTAACTCATGACATCAATTTGTTGCACTTCAAACCTCAGCATCTTTGAGTACAGAAATTTGAATGCATTGCTGGAGGAATGTCTTGCAGATCAATGCAAATTTCCACCCCTGCTGGGTGGTCTTAAGATGTTTATTTTCTGAGTACAACTCTGATAAATCAGTGGTTAATGCCAAGGGAAAATATATTTGGAAGTAATTGTGCAGTGAAGCTTCTACAGCTGAGGTAGAAAAATGGAATAAATAGAAGTTAAGGATTCAGAACGGAGCAATGCTGAGGATAACAGGCAGGGGATCCTTTTCTGGCTAAATAAAGCTTGTTAGAAATCAGATTTTGGAGTTTATTTCCCAGTGGAAGCTCAGGGTTTTGTGGAGTTCTTGTGCTGAGAAGTGGAGTCTGTTCTCAGCACAGTAAAGAGCTTTTCTAGGAGCACCAGGCAGTAAAACTTGAAGAGAGATCATTTATAGAACTTCATCAGAGATTTGTAATCTTCACAGATTCAGTGCAAATTGTGGAAGATGAAGAAAAGATTTTTCCCTGCATTTGGAGAGGTCAGGATTTGCTGATGGATTTATTTATTTATTGTCCCTTCAGGGGTGGCAGCTGGAGAATCCCTGCCTGGGTGAGCCATGGGGTGACCAGGGATGCACAAAACCCTTTGGGGGATCCTTTGAACCTGTCTGTAATAATGAAAACATGGATATTTTGGCCATGCCATTCCATACTGACCATAAGAGCCTTGAATAAACAGATTTGGAGCTTCAGCAAGTGGAGGTGAAGGCTGGAGAACACTTTGGGGAACGAGAAATCCTTTTCATTAAATTGAAAACCTGCATTCTCCATTAGAAATAACAAAGGATTTATAGCATGAAAGGTCTGTTTCCATTCCAGCTCTTCCGTGGCTTTGTTTTAGTCACTGGACAGAAAATAGATTCACTCAGAGTGTACAGATCCACGGCTGATTCATCCCAGTTCCATTCTGGGAGCACAGCGATTTCATCGTGTGGGGAATCTGGGGAAATGCAGAAATTCCAGAAGGTCCAAGCTTCACCTCTGCTTTCCCATTAGTCCTTGCAGTGGCAGATTGGAATTTGTTTCCTCCAGTTTTTAATTCTGGATTGGATGTCTGTGCATAGGTGTGAGTTTTTTTGGTATATTTGGGTGCCAAACACTAAATGTGCATCTCGAGCAACCTGGGCTGGGGGAAGGTGTCCCAGCCCGGGAATGACATGAGCTTTAAGGTCCCTTCCCACCCCAAAAATTCCATCATTCCAGGATGACAGGATGATGTGCACTGTGAGAACTCACTGCTCAAAAGTAAAACAGAATTATTGGCAGCGAAACCACAAGCAGCTAAAAGTTGCGGCAGCAAGGTAAATAAAGAGGAATTAACCTTAAAAATCCAATGCTTTGTGCTATGTGTGATTTTCATCGAAGAGCTGAACCAGTTTCCACTTTTCCAAAGCTTCTCTTTCCCTTCCAGAAGCTCGGGGAGATGACCTCAGCCATGGGATTCTCTCTAGAGCAGGGCAAAGTGGAGAAAGGCAGTGGGACAGGAGCTGCTGGGGACAGGACAGAGCAGAGACCTCGTGGCTGTGTTTGTGTCCTGCAGATCTCTTTGGGTCACCCCAAGCCACTGCCTCTCTGGGAGCCTGGCCGAGCAGGGAAATGGGGCCAAGGTCACCCTGCCGTGGGGGGACAGCTATTTTTGCCCAGCACAGGTGGCCTGGGGCCCTCCTGGGAGCTCTGCTCCTCCGTGTGCAGCTCAGGAGCTTTGGGAATTCTCCCCTGGCAGGGATGGGATGGGCAGGGCAGAAAAGGCACAGGTCCCCAGGGAGCCCTGGACATGGGGAGGACAGGAGGGGACACGAGGGGACAGGCTCAGCCCTGGGGACTGAGGTCACCTGCTCTTGGGGACAAGGGCTGAAGCATTCCTTGCAAATTCATGGGTGATCTTCGGAAATTCGTGAAGCGACATTGCTAAAATGATTGATTTCCCTCTGTTTTTAAAGGTGTTATCTCTTGTAGGGACATTATCTATTTCCCTTTGTTTTTAAAGATATTATCTCTTATAGGGACGTTATCTATTTCCCTCTGTTTTTAAAGATTATCTATTGTAACTCTGGGACTTCATCTGTCTCTGCTCTGCAGCCACTCATTAGAGCCCACCCCAAAATTTCCAAATTAAATTAGAATGTGCCTTCATTTGCAGCTCTCTTCAATCCTGTCCATATCCTTCAAGCTTTCTGCAAACACTGAAAGGTTTTTATGATTTTTTTTCTTCTCCCTCTGTTTTCCTTTTCCTCCCTTTCACTCCCAGAACCCACCCAGCCCCTGCCACCCCTCAAAGCCACCGCACACCCTGCACGTGGCCCTATTGATTTTGGCCTCAGATAATGCAGTGCCGCTGCCCAAAATAAGTTTCTTTTCCTTTAACCCTTTCCTGGTTCCCTGCCAGGGCGCGGGGAGGTGTCAGATGTGGGATTTGCGCTCTGGGGCAGCGCACAGAACGCCCTGTTCAGCTCGTGGGGTGTGCAGAGAGCGTTTCACGCAGAGAACACGGCGATCAGCAGGGGATAGAGTTACAGGTGGGATCTCACTGAGGGAGGTTCTGCAGCTGATAAAGAAAAGCTTTTATCCATTTAATGGGGGGAACAAGGCCATCTTTCATTAAAGCACTTCTCTTCTAAATGACAACACTTAGCTGCCCACACTTGCTCTGCTCAGAGTGCATTAAGGCTGCACAAAACCTTAAGATAATTTGACTTTTTCAGGTCCTATTCTTAATTTTTTTAATTTTTTTTTTTTTTTTTGTAGTCAACCATTTCAATCCCCAGCTTGTTTTTTTCCTCTCCAGAGGCTGAGGAGAGCGAGATGTCAGCCTAGAATCAATCTCTAGGATTGATATCAGTAGAGAATCAGTAGAATCAATTCACCACTGGGAACAGAGGAATACAGAAACCTCTTGGCTGTGGCTGTTATCTTGGGAAAACGGCTCCAAAAAAGGGAAAACAGAAAGAGAAAAAAACCCAAACCAAACAAAAAAAAACCACCAAAAAAAAAACCCCAAAAAGAAAAAAAAAAACCCAACAAACAAACAAACAAAACCAACCAAAATAAACCCAAACACCCCCTGCCAAAAAAACAAACAAACAAAACAAAACAAAAAAACCAAACAAAAACAAAACAAACAACAAAAAAAACCCAAACAACAACAACAAAAAAAAACCAGATCAGGTTTTGATCCAGGTTTAAGTTTTCCTGATGTCTGTATCTACAAAAGGGATGGCTCCATAGGAAAGTGTTTGGCTGCCCTTTGCAGGGCCAGGATTTGGGTTTGGATCCTTGTGGGTCCCTTCCACCCCCAAATACGATTCTGTGAATTGAAGTTCCTCAAATTTTCCTGGGTTCAGTGCTGTTCAACTGCCCCAAAAATCCCCCCCGAGGAATCCTTTGTGGAGCTGTCACCTCCAAGAAAGAGTTTTGTTCCCTGCTCTGACTAAAGCATCACCTTTATCCTAACCCTGATGTGTAATACCTAGAAAATTGCACTGAAATGTCAAATTCCATTTCGAGTTCGTGCTAATGGCACCAATTTCTCAGCCTGGTGAAGAGGCACTGCCGAGAGGGCTCTGCTTAAACTGATTTTCTTCAGTAGGGCAGAAGAGGTCAGACTGGGACTGGGGAGTGCTGGGCTCTGTGCCTGCCCAGGGCTGTGTCTGAGGAGAGAAATCAACTCCCACCATCGAAATTCATCTTGAAAATAGGAATATTTGGCTTGAAATACGATGGGATCACCAGTTTCTGTGAAATGGAGCTAAAATAGGAATGTTTTGGGGACTCTGAGTGTTCTTGATGCTTCCCTTACTAAGCCAGTGTGAGGAGTGAGATCTGCTTTAAATTCCCTAGAAATCCTCAGTTCCCTGCTTGCCAAAACCCCTTTGGTTTCCATTCGGAATTTCCAGCCAGAAATCCCTTTGGGTGACTTTTTAGGACTAAAAAACCCAAGTCCTGCAGGAAGATTGAAGTGCAATCCCTCAGATTTTGCATTCCCTGGGAACATCTTTGGCTCGTGCTGCCCCAACAATTCCATCCCCTGTGTCTCCAGGCATTTCAGGGGTTTTGTGACAGGGAAAATTCAGGTTAAACTGATCCAGAAGTGTCAATAAGGGCAGAGTTTATCAATTTCAATGCAGTAGCAAGTTTGTTGAATTCTTGGGCCTTTCCCATGTCCATTAAAGGCCTAAAATCCAAGCAAATTTTGAATTTGGAGTGTTAGAGCCCAGGACTGTTAGTCCAGAGCTGCTCAGGGACAGCTCTGAGTGAGGGCCACAGCTCCTGCTGGCTCATGGACGAGGCTCAAACCAAATTAACTTCTCCAGAGCTTAAGTGACATCAAGTTAATGTGACATTAATCAGGATTTCTGCTCCCAGCCTGTCCTGCCTCAGCCAGGGAGAGCTGCTGCAATGTTTTCCTGTGTGCAGACACCGAAACTCTGCTCCCTGGCCGGAGCTGAAGGTTGTTTTCTCATTTAGCTATCCTGGGAGCATCTGCTTAGGGAAGGCATTCCCTGAGAGTGTGGCAGGATTTGATTTCCATTCCTGGGCAAAGCAGAGCTCTGGGAGAAGCAGGAGCGCTCACCTTGCGCTCAGCTGTGAAAAAAGTCCCAAAAAACCTCTGTTTCTGGCGCCTCCTGAAGTATTTGCTGATGGTGTCACCATGAATGAGTTCCAGGAGGAGCTGAGTGTGGGGACTTCCCCCGAATGTCACTGCAAAGGTGAAAGAATTGATTTCCAGGATTTTGTCACTTTAGTGGTGGTGCAGAATATGGACATGGGGAGTTTGATTTCATAAAGTTTTTTTCATGAGTTTTGTGAGATTTGAGGCTGCTAGAGCATAACTTCTTTGCTGTCTCTTATAAGAATGGCCTTCCTAGGCCAGAACTCCTGAACTGAGCTTATTTTCCCAAATCCTTTTAAAAAAATAATAAAAACTGCAGTTTCTGCACCAGAAACACCCAATCATCCATAACACAGCCCCTGCTGGAGCTTGGCTTTTATCCTTGAGTCCCTTCCAACCTGGGACATTCTGTGATTGCATTTCCTGTTAATTATTCAGCCTTCAATAATTATCAATGCAGTGTAAAAAACCCCTGAGGGTGAGCTGCAGCTCTTTAGAACTCCTGTGCCTTGGAGCAGTCTGGGATCGTGGGAGGTGTCCCTGCCCATGGAGGGTGGGATGAGATGATTTTTAAAATCCTTTCCAACCCAAACCATTCCGTGATTCTGAGTTACTCTCCTTTTTAATATATTTAAGATAATTAATGAGAGACCTGCAGAATGAGCTGTCCGTTCTGAAGTGGCCCAGCAACACCAAAGATTGGATTTATTTGCTCTGACAGAGCTGCTCTGTGTGCTCACCTCCCACGGGAGATTCCCTTCCCGCCCTTCCCGAGTGGATCGTGGGTCACAGAGGTGTCCCCACGGCAGGCTGTGCCCTGGCTGCAGTGTCTGGCACAAAGTGACCTTGCTGTCACTGCCTGAGGAGGCTTTGAGAGGCCCTTTAATCCCAGCCCTGCGATCCCATTGTGCCAATGACGTCAAGGATGGGGCACCGGCAGTGTCTGAGCCCAGCCTCTCCTTAAGGATGTGAAAATAACCCCGGAATTAGTGCCAGTCCTGGGGCCAGCGCTGCCTTGGCATGCAAGGGGCTGTGCCAGCCCTCAGGAGCAGGCTGGAGAAAAGGAAAAAAAGGCTTGGCAGCATCGTTTTCTGCTTCTGAATATTCTAATCCCTCCCGGGAATGTTTAATTAGGATTTGGGTGTGGGATTGTGGGGAGGTGGGGAGGAATGATATCATTAGAGGGAATTTAATCCACCCCCCTGCCAGGGCACCTGCAGTGGGATCAGGTTGCCTGTCCAAGCTGACCTTGGGTATTTCCAGGGATGGATCCTCTCTGGGTGATGAATTCCAGATTTTTGCCACCCTCAGTGGAAAAAAATTCCCTCTTTCTCTCCAGTCTGAATCAACCCTTGGGTTTAAACCATCTCCCCTTGTCCTGTGGTGAGGCTGTCCCTGTAACCATGGATAGAAAATAAAATAGATCCAAAAAGCACGGAATGGGTTGGGAATTGGAGGATTCATTTGCACTGCCCCAGGCTGCTCCAAGCCCTGTCCAGCCTGGCCTTGGACATTCCCAGGGATCCAGGGGCAGCCACAGCTTCTCTGGGAATTCCATCCCAGCCCCTCCCCACCTCACAGGGAACAATTCCTCCCCAAAATCCCCCCACTCCTGCCCTCTGTCACAGGAAGCCATTCCCCATTTCCTGTCACTCCACGTTCTCGCTATCAGCCTCTCCCTGCACACATCCCTGCAACAGTTCCAGAGGGAACTCTGGACAAGTCTTGGTTCCCACGGTCTGGTTTGTTCATTGATCACCAATATTGGATCCCCTGACCCTGAGCTCAGCACACAGGGAAAGAGGGAATCAGGGGATCCTCCCTGGGAATGCAAAAAGGGAATGGGGGGATCCTCCCTGGGAATGCACAGAGAGGGAATTGGGGGGATCCTTCCTAGGAATGCAAAGAGCAAATCTGGGGGATCCTCCTTGGGAATGCAAAGACAGAATTGGGGGATTCTTCCTAGGAAGGCAAAGAGGGAATCAGGGGGATCATTCCTGGGAGTGCACAGAGGGAATTGGAGGATCCTTCTTGGGAATGCAAAGAGGGAATTGGGAGGATTCTCCCTGGGAGTGCACAGAGGGAATTGGGGGATCCTTCCTGGGAATGCACAGAGGGAATTGGGGGGATCCTTCCTGGGAGTGCCCAGAGCAAAGAGGGAATCAGGGGATCCTTCATAGGAATGCACAGAGGGAATTGGGGGGATTCTCCCTGGAAATTCAAAGATGGAATTGGGGGATTCTCCCTGGGAATGCACAGAGCAAAAAAGGAATCAGGGGATTCTTCCTGGGAATTCAAAGAGGGAATCGGGGGGATCATTCCTGGGAATGCACAGAGGGAATCGGGGAGATTCTCCCTGGGAATGCACAGAGGGAATCGGGGGGATCATTCCTGGCAATTCAAAAATGGAACTGGGGAATCCTTCCTGGGAATGCACATTGCTGCACACCAGGATGGGGCTGGGGCTGGAAATGCTTTTTCCAGAGCTGTGGCTGCTCCAGGAATGGTACAGAGTTGGAAAAGCACCGACTCCTGAGCGGGGCTGGGATGTGAGGGGAACATTCCCATCCGAGCAGGGATCTCTGGAATAACACAGGCTCAGCTTGGCAGCCCGAGCTGCTGTACAACATAAATGTTCTTTTTTTAATACCTCTGTGCCAAGGGACTGAACAAAGCACCCATTAATTGAATATTTTCTGTGTACATTTCTGCTTCAATTGAATTTTTCTTTCATATTTTGATAGAAGCCAGGGATTCCATGTTGTGTTATGAATATGGATCCGTAGCCAGTGGCGATGTGGAAAAATCAATATATTCCCAGTTCGCTCCCAGGTGTTGCTGCTGGAGGGGTTGGGCAGAGCAAGTGCAGTGCCAGGAATGTATCCTGCTGGTGAAAAGGGAGCAGGGAAAAATGGCTGGAAATGAGTCCAAACTGAAGAAAAAATTGTGTTCCTTGGGTCTATAAAGTGCGGGAATTAAGCTTCAGTTAAAGAAAGACGCGCTGGAATGAGAGAGGATGAGGAATGGGAGGGGGAGTCATTTTCAGGGTGCAAATCGCCAGTTAAAATGTGCTAGAATTGTCACAAACCTTCGGCAAATTCCTGTAAATAAAGTCAGACGCTTTTTGTGACAGAGCAGGGAAGTTATCCCAGCTCGTACTCAGCTCCTTGGAAATGACTCCAAACTGAAGAAAAAATTGTGTTCCTTAGGTTTATAAAGTGCGGGAATTAAGCTTCGGTTAAAGAAAGATGTGCTGGAATGAGAGAGGATGAGGAATGGGAGGGGGAGTCATTTTCAGGGTGAAAATCGCCAATTAAAATGTGCAGGAATTGTCACAAACCTTCAGCAAATGCCTCTAAATAAAGTCAGACACTTTTTTGACAGAGCAGAAAAGTTATCCCAGCTCGTGCTCAGCTCCTTGTCTGCCATGGAGTTCCCTGCTGGAGCACAGGTGAAATTCTGTGGGAAAAGCAACACAAAGTGAGAGTTCAAAGTGTGCAACAGAGCAGAGAAAAATACAGAAATATCCATGAGAAAATCAGCAGAGCTGCAAACTGTGGCTGTGGTCAAAAATTCCCTCTGTACTCTGCTAAAATCAGAGATAATTCTCATCTGCAGTGAATCAGATTTCATTTTGGGATATTTCCCTCTCACCCTGAGCCAAAGGCAGTGGATCATTGGATTGAAAAGCTCCTGAAAGAGCCTAGAACTTTCCCGTGCGTGCTGCCACATCTTGGAAAACATTCCAGGTACTTAGTTAATTAGCAGATGACAAACTAAATATTTGCTGAGTGAAATTGGAGCCAGAGGAGTGACCTGCCCAGAATTCTATCCTCGCAGATAATTCGGGTTCTGATGCCTCAGCAGGGCTGGATATTTACAGTTCACATTGCCTGGGGGTGGGGAAAAGAGACCAATATCTTATTTTTCCTTTTGGAAAAGGTTCTGATGCCAACGGCATCGATGGCATTCCATCAGCTCGGGGTGGGATTGCCAAAATTGAGGTTGAAATTCCATCCTGAGCATCTTCAAATTGGGGCAGCTCCCTACCTAGGGCTGGGTAGCACCTGAGAACTCCTCAGAGCCTGTGAAGTGTGTATTTGCTCCTAGAAATAGCCTTCAAACAAATTTCTGCCGATTTTTTATCAGAGATCTGTTTTATTTTTTCTGTGGTACAGCAGGAAAGGTGCTCCTTGCTGAGCAAAGCTGGATTTGTACCCAGCAGCGATAAATACCCTCAGGGAGTGGAAGTTAAGGCAATATTTTAAACACTGCTGGGCTTTAGATGAAGCTGAAAATCCACTCGAGGTGTAGCTCTTCGTCTTTACAAAACTTCCTTGTGGTGAAACAAATATCCAGTGTTAATCGTGCACATTTTTCTTAATGTCTGTCCTGGCTGATGCTCTTTATTCTGATCTCAGGAGTGTCATAAAACAAGATTTTTTATGGTTTTCAGTGGCTCTGAGCTTTGCTCCCTGCTGTGGGCAGTGCTTTACGTGCAGAGCTGTTCCTTTCTGTGCAGAAAATGGGATCAGAGCATTCCCAGAGCTGCAGGAGCTGTGGGGATTTTCTGTCCCCTGTCCCTTCAGAGCTGGGCTCTGCCTTTTATCCCCACAGGCCATGGGGTGAAGGTGTTGCACTGCTCAGCTCTGAGCTCTCTGAGGTTTCCATGCAGGTCTTGAATAAATCAAAATGCAAAGAGCTGAAATAAGGAGAAAAAATGTCATGAAAAGGAGAAAAAGCAGAGAATTGTCCTGCAGGGCTGCAGTGCTGATGGGGTGGGCAGCACCCAAAAAACCTCATTATTTCCTCTGGAAACTCTTGTGCAGTGAGTATTGGAATGGATCAGGAGGATGAGATTTCTCCTTTACCATCAGCCTGAATGGACTCAATCCTGTGGTGCTGCTATGCTGGGGTGATGAGACATGAGTCAACAAAATTTCAATAATTATTATTATAAGGTATTTAACAAGACTTAAACTTTGTTCTGATTTTTTTTTCTTTTTTTCTTTTTTTTTTTTTTTTTTTTCTTCCCCGTGTGTTTGGTTTTGGGACTTTTTAATTTTTTTTTTTTTTTTTACCTTTTTTTATGGAGCCTGCAAACCCTAAAACACAAGAGCAATGTCCCCTAGCAGAGGTCACACTGCTGACATCAGGGATTGTCATCTCCTCTCAGATTTACTGCCCCAGAACGGCCTGGCCAGACCCAAAATAACCGAATCTCTGGGAAAAATCTCTGAACCGAGAACCACGGAGCTGCTGCGAGCACAGAGCAGCTCTCCCTGCTGAGTAGGGCTAAAGTTTAGTTTCACTTTTTCTTTTCCCCTAGGAAGGGAAGGAATGAAAAAAAAAAAAAACCAGCAGTGTTTTCAGCCTGTCCAGCATCTCTTTGTGTGCTGGGCCAGAGCCTTCTTGTTGGGGAGGATGAAATAGGAAAGCATTATAAATATGATTACCTGGCAAAAGATGCTGAGAATATGGAAACTATAAGCGAGATTGAAATGAAGAGAAGCTTTGAGATACCAAACCCCAGTGACTGAACAACTGAAAAACAATGGTATGGCCACTGAAGGTAATCCCCTTTGGATTAAACAATTCCCCTTTTGATTAAACAATTCCCCTTTTGATTAAACAATCCCCTCTGCTTGCAGACAGGTCCAAGGGTCAGAGCAGAGGATCCAAAAAGCAGTTTTTAGAGTTTAAAATCTAACGCTGTATGGTAATGCAATGACTCTCCTAGGCTGTATGGAAATGTTGTAGGATTTGTAGCTTGTTCTAGATTGGTTAGTGAAAATTAGAATATTCAGCACAGAAGATGATTTATTGTATTGTAAACTGCAACCAGGGCATTCTATTCTATTCTGTTCTATTCTATTCTATTCTATTCTGTTCTATTCTATTCTATTCTATTCTATTCTATTCTATTCTAGTCTAGTCTAGTCTAGTCTATTCCATTCCATTCCATTCCATTCCATTCCACTCCACTCCACTCCACTCCACTCCACTCCTCTCTTTTCTCTTTTCTCTTTTCTCTTTTCTCTTTTCTCTTTTCTCTTTTCTCTTTTCTCTTTTCTCTTTTCTCTTTTCTCTTTTCTCTTTTCTCTTCTATTCTGTTTTCTGTTCTCTATTCTATTCTATTCTATTCTATTCTATTCTATTCTATTCTATTCTATTCTATTCTACTCTACTCTACTCTACTCTACTCTACTCTACTCTACTCTACTCTACTCTATATTCTGTTTTCTATTCTGTTCTGTTCTATTCTATCCTGTATTCTGTATTCTGTATTCTGTATTCTGTATTCTGTATTCTGTATTCTGTATTCTGTATTCTGTATTCTGTATTCTATTCTATTCTATTCTATTCTATTCTATTCTATTCTATTCTATTCTATTCTATTCTATTCTATTCTCTATTCTCTATTCTCTATTCTCTATTCTCTATTCTATTCTATTCTCTATTCTGTACTTTTCCTCTCTCTCTCTCTCACCCCTCTGACTGCACTGAGCTGTGTCTGGCAGCTCCTGGCAGCTCCCCTACCCCCACACCTTTCCCAATAAACCTCATGCTCTAAGACCAAACTTCAGAGATCTCTCGTCTCCATCCTGACCGTCCCAAACCAACTGACCCAAACCCCCAGACCACAATCCTGCTCCCTCTGCCGCGGGTTGGGCACAGCAGGAAATCTTCGTCAGGAGCTGAGCTCTGGGGTCACCCCAAAGGGCAAATCCCAGAGGGGACAGCGGAGGAGCTTTCCAGGAGCTTGGCAGGGCAGGGAACGATCCCAATCGGCTTGCAGGGCTGAGGGATTTGCAGCCCTGTCCGTCAGGCTGCCCTTTCATTTTATAATCCTCTGGGGATGGAGCTGCAGGGCTGACTAAGCACAGAGCTCTGCTCAGTGCCAGCGGTTCTGCCTCTAAATTGTCCAGATAAATATTCTAATTTTTCTAACAAATATTCTATTTTTTCTAATAATTATTCTATTTTTTCTAATAATTGTTCTATTTTTTCTAACTAATATTCTATTTTTTCTAATAATTATTCTATTTTTTCTAATAATTATTCAATTTTTTCTAATAAATATTCTGATTTTTCCAACAAATACTCCAATTGTTTTAAGAAATATTCTATTTTTTTCTAATAAATATTCTGATTTTTCTAGTAACTATTCTAATTGTTTGCACAAATACTCCAATTTTTCTAACAAACATTTTATTTTTTCTAATAAATATTCCATTTTTTCTAATAAAAATATTTTATTAGCAAATAATAACTATTTCTAATAACTATTAGAAAATATTTTTTCTAATAGTTATTCGAATAATATGTATTCTAATTGTTCTAACAAATACTCCAATTTTTATAATAAATATTCTATTTTTTATTCTAAATTCTAATTTTCTCATTTTTCCCCCAGAGCTGCACTGTCCTGTGCAATCCTCCTGCCTTTTCCTGCTCTTAGTGCATAAAACAAATCCTATTTTTCCCAAATTATTGCGACTTTGCAAAGCAATAATTAAAGGAGGATTGATCAGGCAGCGTTTTATTGTTATTACAACTTTTATTACCTCTGTTCAATGTGTTTAAAATGGAGAGGGAGACCACAGAAATCACTCAGGGAGAGAATAAAATGCTCCAACACTTTTTATTCAGCTGATAGCGAAGTAATTTAAATGTAGTCCCTTCCCCTTCCAGGGAGAATTTCTGTGCTCAAATCCCTTTGGAATCTGAGGGAAAATTCAGGGTTTTACTGCGAGCTGGAGTCAGACAAATTGAAATTATCGATGGACAAGTTGAAATGATCGATGGACAAATTGAAATTATTGATGGACAAATTGAAATTATCGATGGACAAGTTGAAATTGTCAATGGACAAATTGAAATTATCGATGGACAAGTTGAAATTGTCAATGGACAAATTGAAATTATCGATGGACAAGTTGAAATTGTCAATGGACAAATTGAAATTATCGATGGACAAGTTGAAATTGTCAATGGACAAATTGAAATTATCTATGACAAGTTGAAATTATCGACGGACAAGTTGAAATTATCAATGGACAAATTGAAATTATCGATGACAAATTGAAATTATCAAAGGACAAATTGAAATTATCGATGACAAATTGAAATTATCAATGGACAAATTGAAATTATCGATGACAAATTGAAATGATCGATGGGCAAATGGAATTTATTGATGGACAAATTGAAATTATTGATGGACAAACTGAAATTCTCGATGATCTCCTGGAGCTGATTCCCAAGGGAATCTCAGGCTGAGGATCTCCTGCCCCAAAGCACAATGTGCATTAATTAATTAATTAAGCTAAGCACTAACTGAGGCTTAGTTAAGCCCAGGTTTATTATTCAGTGCAGTGGATGAGTGATAAATTGAATATTCTGAGGCACAGAAGATGGAATTAAATAACTGACCTTGATTTTCTGAATATTCCAACAAACACCTCCTGAGCCAGCCCTGCCTTGGAAATCTCTTGTATTTCTCTTCCTGCCTTTGCTTCCTCAGAGTTCCTTTATTTTATATAATTTTGTATTATTATTTGCACCTCACCTGTGTGCAAATCCACAAAGCAAATGAAGGTTTTTCTCGGTGTTTTGGGGACCCACAGGGAGCAGCTCGTGATGAATGAAAGTTCCTGTGTCATCAGAGTTTTTCTGGAGTAAAAACATTTTTACAGAGTTTGCATTTTCTGCTTGGCACATAAATGATAAAATGTTCTGTTTCTGCAGCTTAAAAACGATTTAAATTCTCTTTATCATATCCATTATTGTGATGCTTTGGGGGAAAATTACTGCTGCGTTTCTTGAGTAATGACTCCTTAAAATTCCCTTAATTCTCTTCCTTCATCCCCAAGTTATTGAATTAATTATCATTAATTACTCCTAATAACTCTTGTCCATGTGTAGGATTTTCTAACAGATGGAACACCTGTCAGGGACATTCGTAGCTCCTCTTGTGGGGTTAAAATTGGGGGTCAAATTCCTCCTTCTTTTCATTCAGCACTGGGAATGTTGAGTGGGATCTGAATTACATAATTGCCTTGATTGGCTCTTTTTTCCCAACAAAATCTTCTCACATTTCCTGGAAACCTTTGATGTTGATTTATAACTCCAAATCTCAATAATTCAGGGGGGAGTTGAGTTCTTTCTTTTTTTTTTTTTTTTCCTGTTGAAATATTAGAGTTCATGAAAATAATCAGATTTTTTGTTTTTTCATTCCCAAAAGTCCGGGGAATTTTGTGGTGAACTTGGAGTGAGTGTGATGTGCTCTGTGTCACAGAGAGTGCTCAGGATGATGAGATTCTGTCCCAAATTATTCCACAGAAAGGGCAGGGTTGGGTTTGCAGTCCAGGGCGGGAAAAATCAGCCCCAAAAGTGGGAAAAAATCAGCCCTGAAGGGGAGAAAAAAATTGGTCCTAAAAAAAGGGATTGGAGAGAAAAAATTGGTCCCAAAAAAGGGGGAAGAAAAATCCAGCTCCAAAAAGGGGGAAATAAAAAATGGCTCCAAAAAAGAAGGGGAGAAAAATCAGTCCCAAAAAAGGAGGGGAGAAGTTGGCCCCAAAAGGGAGGAAAATCAGCCCCAAAGGGGGGAAAGATCGGCCCCAAAAGGGAGGAAAATCAACCCCAAAAGGGAGGAAAGTCAGCCCCAAAAAGGAGGAAAATCGACTCCAAGGAGGGGGAAAAAATCAGCCCCAAAAGGGAGGAAAATTAGTCCCAAAAGAAAGGAAGATCAGCCCCAAAAGGGAAAAAAAATCAGCCCCAAAAAAGGGACAAGATCAGCCCCAAAAGGGAGGAAAATCAACCCCAAAGAGGGGGAAAAATCAGCCCTAAAAGGGGAACAGATCAGCCCCCAAAAGGGGAAAAGATCAGCCCCAAAAGGAGAAAAGATCAGTCCCAAAAGGCGAAAAGATCAGTCCCAAAAGAAAGGAAAATCAGCCCCAAAAAGGAAAAAAAATCAGCCCTAAAAAAGGGACAAGATCAGCCCCAAAAGGGAGGAAAATCAACCCCAAAGAGGGGGAAAAATCAGCCCCAAAAGGAGAACAGATCAGCCCCAAAAGGGGAAAAGATCAGCCTTAAAAAGGAGGAAAAGCAGCCCCAAAAAAAGGAAAAGATTAGTCCCAAAAGGGAGGAAAATCAGCCCAAAAAGGGGAAAACATCAGCCCCAAAAGAAAGGAAGATCAGCCCCAAAAGAGAGGAAAATCACCCCCAAAAGAGGGAAAAGATCAGCCCCAAAAGGGAGAAATTATCAGCCCCAATAGAGAGGAAAATCAGCCCCAAAGGGGGAAAATCAGCCCCAAAAGAAAGGAAGACCAGCCCCAAAAAGGGAAAAAAATCAGCCCCAAAAAGGGTAAAGTTCAGCCCCAAAAGGGGTAAAGTTCAGCCCCAAAAAGGGTAAAGTTCAGCCCCAAAAAGGGTAAAGCTCAGCCCCCCTGCCGCCCTTGCCCCGCTGCAGGTGCCGCAGTCCCTGTCCCACCCCTCTGAGTAGCAGGAGAGCCTCAATCCCAATAAATCCGACTGGGATGGAACTCCAGGAGGGAAACCCCATTGGTCCTGCCGAATTCCCACCCTTCCCCAATCCCAAAACCCCAAAGGCTGGCACCACGTGGAGCATTCCCTATTTCACTTCTAGGAACTGCCCTGGCACCAACGCCACTCCCGACCCAGGGCCTGCTTTTCCCTGGAGGAAATCAGGGCAGAAAATGACTTTTTGTTTGTTGTCAAACAACCCCGACGGCGAAAATATTTGCTCTGCAGCTTAGCAACAGATCCAGGGCTGGGTGGCAGCAGAACTGAAATATTCCTTGGAATAAAAGAGCTTTTCCCATGCCCAGGGCTGGCGGTGGTGACCTCGTGCTGAGATGGCACAAAATAAATTCAGAAACGCTCTGTTCCAGGGATGTTTCTCTGGGTGTCAGCTCCTGTTTTTTGGGAATTATTTGGATTTTTCAGGTGCCTCGCTCATTTTTGCGCTGGAATCGTGGGAGCAGGGAATGGTTTGGGCTCGGAGGGATTTTATTGATTATCTTTCTCCACCCCTGGCTGTCCCAGGCTGCTCCAAGCCCTGCCCAACCTGGCCCTGGACAGCGCCAGGGATTTTTTGAGATAATCTGTGCCAGGGCCTCCCCAAACTCACAATAAATAACTTTTTGACCTGATCTCTGCAGGAGAAGCTGCTGCCATAAATTATAGAATTTGGGATAAAAACTGGGCAGAGTTCCTGGAGCTTCCAGAAACTTCCCTATTCCTCTCGGGGATGCAAATCCTGGATTGGCAACTTCCTGCCTGACCAGGTGTGGTTATTCCAAACCAATTCCAGGATCAGTGCACCAATCCTGATTTAATTCTGTTTTCTGAAGCGTTTGCAAAACCTCTGAGCAGTGGAATATTTCAAGCATAAGTAATATTGAATAATAATCGGATTTTAATCATCTTTAGTATTGATTAAATGATAATCTGTGAGTACAAATCAGCAGCAAAGTCTGCCATGGCCACCAGTGCCCTGTGATGTATTTTAACAGCAGATTTGCATTTCCTGCTTCCTCGAATTGCTCCTCACTGGAAAAATCAGGGTTTGTTAATGAATGGGAACAGGCAAGGCTGGTGTAGAGGATTTTATTTCTCAGAACTGAGAATGTGCTGGGAAATTCCTTTTTTTTTTTTTTTTTTTTTTTTTTTTTTTTTTTTTTTTTTTAAATTTATTTTTTTCAATGGCTGGGATTTCATGGAAAGGAAGAAGGGAAGTTCCAGAGTCCCTGGAAGTCCCAGAAGTTGGTAAAAAACAGCTGTTCTGCATCTGCCAGGCCAAGGCCATCAGCCTTTAGCAGGGATTTCAGCTTCCTGTGGATTTCTAGCTCTTTTCAGTGCTTCCCCCACTGTTTTCAGCTGCTTTTTTTCCCTGGGAAAGGATAAATTTGAAGCTCCAGTTTGCCCCCTCACCCCACCCAGGGCATTGGAGATTCGATTGAACTGAGGATCCCCAGGGCAGCCCCAGAATTCCCTTCCCCTGAGGAAAGAAGCAGAATATTCCCATTTCTATTTCTCTATCCTCTATATTTCTCTCTATTTCATATTTGCAGGCTTTTCTTCCTGCTTTTCATCTTTCTTCCAGCTCTGCCTGCAAGTTGATGGGAGTGAGACAGCAACAGGTTTCTTGTCTATCTAAAGTGAATTAAAATCCCAGGAAATCCTCCCGTGCAGCCCAGAACTGGAATTTTGTGTTTGGGGAGGCGTTTTCCCTCCTCCCCATGGCTCTGAAAACACGACTTTTCTCCTGACCCAGCTCCCCCAGGGTTTGTGCTGAAAAATTGGTGGGAGATGAGGATTGGGAAAGTGGGAAAAGCCTCCCTGCTGCCCCACATTCCCAACTTCCCATTCAGAGCAGGGGATGAGAGGAACATTTTGTGCTGGGACTCAAACTCCACTCCCAGTCCCACCTGATCCCTGCCTGGGCTCTCCATGTCACACTCCTGATTTTTTTTTTAATAGGAATTGGTACAGCAGAGGCTGTTCAGAACCACTTTTTTCCCTCACAAAATACATAATGGAATAATTCTTTTTATCAAGTGAGACTTCCCATTTGATTGGAAAAGGGTTTGTATTTTAAAAAGTGCTCCTTTATCTGCAGCAATCTGATGCTAGTCATGTGAGGGATTTTTATTAATAATTTCTGGCCACACTTGGCTGTTTCCATCATTCCAAAGGCAGATTTTCCCTTTTCCTCTTGAAAAGTACAAAAAGGATGCTGATAAAACCCCGAGCTGTGCAATCAGAGCTGTGCACGAGCAGAGTGGAAGGTTTTTAGGCAAATCCTGTGGATCACATGATGTGACAAAAGGGCATATTTGGGTTTCTTTCCTGAAATCTGTTTTCTGGAATAAAAATATGGGGCATGTGGCACCCCTCGAGCAGGAAAAGCCAGGGATGAACATTTTCCACAGCTGGGTCTGGGTTTGGATGGGATGAGAGCTAAATGGATGAACTGTCCTGGTGAGAAATCCCTTCAGGCTCTGATTCCGGGTGGGGATTTCTTGGGTTTCACTTTGATTCAGGCATTTCATGGGATTTATTACCTTCACCCTTTTTTTTTTAATGAATGAAAATCCAAAACTTTCCATTCCCCAACAATTTTTCTGGAAGCCGATGGGTTTTATTCTCATCTGGGCTCCCTTTCCCATAAAATGCCGGGCCAGGATCACAGCCTGGCCTTTTCCACAATTCCGTGACTGAAATCCTTTGCCAACCTTTACCTGAACGTGTGAATAGCTTTGATCAAAGGTTTTTCTTGGAATTTCCCCACGTCTGGGCTGGAATGGTGAATTTCATGGAAATCAGGAGCACCGATTCCTGTCATTAGTGGGGCGATTGTCCTTTCCTGAGCCACGTGCAGCGAGTGGCCCTCGTTTGTCACCCGCGGTGGCTTTGCCATCTGCTGTGTGCTGGGAACGGCTGTGGGGTCACTGCTTGGGATTCCTGCGTTTCCTGGGGTTGATTGGCAGGAAGCTCCAGGGTTCCTTTGGCTCTCTGCAGGGGATTTGGGGAGAATAAACCAAATTTCTGTCGGTGTGTGCCGAATTCCCTCCCAGGGCAGGGATTAACGGGAGGCCCTTCAGCGGAATGTTGTCGTTTTCCTTGGAATTTTAGTGCCAGAAGATGAGGGAATCCTCATCCTCTGGAGGATCCTGATCCTCCACCCCTCCAGACCTTATTTTAAATCACTTTAATTCCAGAACCTGACCCTCTCTCTGTCCATTCCCTCAGTGCCTTAAAAGCAGATGAAATCAATATGTAGAATGGATGTTTTACATGGAAGGAAGAGGAATTCACCTCTTTATGCTTTCTAAGTGTTTTGTCTAAGTAAAAAAAAAAATCTGTCTGTGGTTCTGTGAAATCCTCCCTGTTCCTATTCCAAACTCCTCATTAAAAATGGATTTGGGGAATGCTGGATGAGGATGGCCCTTTCCTCTCTGTCAGAATTAACCAGCTCGTCCCGCTGGAGGCACCTGTAGAGCCCCTGCTCTTCACCAGGAAAATTTTGAATATTTTGAATACTCCCAAATTTTGAATATTTTGGAGGCTTTATTGGTATTTTTTCTTTCAAGCTAGCCCTGCAGGTGAGGGTGGAAGGGAAGGTGACACCAGAGGTGAGAGGTTCACCTTCTGACTGTGTTTTGGATTTCTCCATTCCTGTGGAGTGGAGAATCCTGGGAACTCCGCAGGGCAGGGAACATCCCTGTGGCTTCAAAGAGAATCCAACAAATTCCACCTGCAAATCTCCATCAGGGAGGGACAATGGCAGGAGCAGGAAAAGCTTCAGGGAACTTTAAAGGGAATTTTTACTTTTCTACCTTAGTTTAGTTGGTTTTTTTTGTTGTTCTAAATTAACATTGTACATTGAATGTTGATTTTAATGTCCCAGACTGATTGCATCTAATTATGATTTGTTAGAAATTTCTTATAATTCCTTAATTATGATTTCTTTAGCAGCCCTGATATCAGCACTGATTGCTCCGTGAATTTCCATGGACTCCCAAAGGCTCAGGCTGGGCTGATTCATTCCCTGTGTGATGGCACTGGGGAGACTTTGCTGTATTTTTCCTTTTAAATAAATATTCCGAATTTCCTGGCAGGACCTGGGCCCAGTGACCCTCTCCATCCAACCCCCTCGGGGCTGGGGGTGCTGCTCCTCACGCACAGGGAGCTGAATCACCTCGTGCTGGAAGGAATGAAAACCAGGAAATTCCTCCCCCCTCGGTTTTCCGAACCTTTTCCCGTTGGAGGTGAGATTTGATTGCGAAAAGCAGATTTGATTGCAAAAACAGATTCCAGAGGTGATTGTGCCTTGCCCACCAACCCAAAGAGTGCCTTCCTGCCCTTCCCAGGATCAGGGAATATTTGGGGTGTCCCTTCATGGCAGAGCTGGGGATGGGGACAGGACAGGACAGGGCAATCCAACCCTTCCCAGGGACCAGGGAATATTTGGGGTGTCAGGACAATCCCATCCATCCAGACTGGACAATTCACTCCCCAGAAGCTCTTTGGCTGATGGAGGCTCTGTCAAATGTCCAGAGGACAAATTCTTCACCTTCAGGTGGCTACAGATCCCCAAAATCAGTTGTTATTGGCAATATACCTTCCAATATTTCCTGTGGGTGCAGGGAGCAGGAGATGGACCGAGGCATTTGCTGGGGAGCACTTCTGTCACATTTTCAACCTGGAAATGATTTCTTTGTCCTGTGCCAGGGAAAATGATGGGACAGGAAGGTCTCACTCCCTGCTGAAGGGTTTGCAAAGCTGGAGAGGTGTGGGGTCACTCAAAGGTGTGGGGTCAGAGGTGTGGGGTCACTCAAAGGTGTGGGGTCAGAGGTGTGGGGTCACTCAAAGGTTTGGGGTCACTCAGAGGTGTGGGGTCACTCAAAGGTTTGGGGTCACTCAGAGGTGTGGGGTCACTCAGAGGTGTGGGGTCACTCAGAGGTGTGGGGTCAGAGGTTTGGGGTCACTCAAAGGTATGGGGTCACTCACTCCAAGGTGTGGGGTCAGAGGTGTGGGGTCACTCCAAGGTGTGGGGTCAGAGGTGTGGGGTCACTCGAAGGTCTGGGGTCACTCAAAGGTGTGGGGTCGCTCAGAGGTGTGGGGTCAGAGGTGTGGGGTCACTCAAAGGTGTGGGGTCACTCAAAGGTGTGGGGTCACTCATGGCTCATCTCCTTTTTGAGATTTTCCAAATCTGGGCCGGGGCAGCCATTGCCCCTCTCCTGTAAAACTCTGCAAATCCCCATTCCCAAAATCTGCTCCTCAGGAGGTGGGAATTGGGATAAACGTGGCTGCTGAAAGAGGGAATATTTTTAAAAAAACCTGAGTCCAACATAAAAATGCCTCATTTTGTTCTTGGGTGCTGCTGCAGGGAAGGGAAGGGATGCAGTTTGGTGGGAAGGGATGGAATTCTGCCTCAGTCTGGATCTCACACTCCGCGTGTTCCAGGAGTGGCGAAGTTATTGTCACAAACACTGAGGAAAAAACATTTCTGGAAGTGGTTTTATTTTTAAAAAAATTGAATTAATAGAATAAAAGGCAGAGGAGAGGAAGCTGAATTCAGCCACCACTGCCCAAACCAAGGGGGAAAATCCCTGCTGGAAGCACAACAAGGACTTGTTGCTCCACGGGCTGAGGTCACCTGCAGGCAGTGCCGAGGAAAGAGCCCAAACTGAGGGAAAAACTCGGAAAATTGATGTAATAAAGTGGGTTGAGTAGCAGCTGCAGGGGCAAGGAGAAACGATTCTATCAGGGATCAGTTGATATAATAATCACTGATTTATAATCGGGTGAGAAGGAATGATTCTATCGGAGGAGTTGATAAAATAATCACTAATTTATACATGGGTGAGAAGGAAGGATTCTATCAGAGATGAGTTGATAAAATAATCACTGATTTATACATGGGTGAGAAGGAAGGATTCTATCAGAGAGCTGATAAAGTAATCACTGATTTATACATGGGTGAGAAGGAATAATTCTATCAGAGAGTTGATAAAATAATCACTGATTTATACATGGGCAAGAAGGAATGATTCTATCAGAGAGTTGATAAAATACTCACTGACTTATACATGGGCAAGAAGGAAGGATTCTACTGGCAATGAGTTGATAAAATAATCACCATTTTCTCAGTGATATTGAGGTAAAAAGCTGATAAAATCCTCTCTTCGTACCATTCCAGAAATTCCCACCCTGCGCTGACAGCCTGGCAGGGAAGAACTGCAGGGAAAAGGTCTCAGGGCCCTTCTGGGTGTTAATTGTGCAAATAAAAGGAGCAATTTGGGAAGTTCTGTGAGCTCAGTGCTCCTGACAGAGTAATTGCTTGGCTGGCCCAGCTCTGTCTCCACTTCCAACTCTTATTCAGCCCTTGATGGTATCAAATAATTTCCTGAATGAAGCAGCAATTCTGCCTCAATAAAATATTTATGGGGGCGTGGAGAGTTCCCCGAGCTCTGCCTGGAGCTTGTGTTCTCTCTGTTTATTGGGATTTGTTGCTCTGGGAGGGAGAAAACAAAACTTGGTGAGGAGAGTTAAAAAAGAGATAATTTGGGATGTCTGCAGGGCTCATCTTCAGCTCTTTTTTCTCTCCTCACACCAACACCCATTTGCTGATTCTCAATCTTTAATTTTCCTGCTGAATGAACCCATGACTGACTTCCTAAAAGCAATTAATTTCCATTTCTTTATAAAATTACAGCTTTGTTCTTCATTTCTACCGCGTCCTGGATTTTTATGAAGAGGTTACAGAGGATTCTTTGTCTCCTCTCCCTTCCTCAAGGTGAAATGAGCAGTGAATTTTATCTCCTGTGAGAAGGTTTGGATTAATCATGTAGAAACTGAGAATATACATAAAACACAACGTCCGAGGCTCTGCCAGACTAATTATTCCAGGCTTTGTAATTATTAATTTAGCACTAGGCTTGTGGCCAGCTAACTACTGGGGGTGATAGTGCTGTTTTGAAAGGTTAAAATTAGGGTTAAAAGTGGGGATTAAATTAAATTAAAATTAAGGTTAAAATTAGGGATTTTTTGACTCGGTTTTGATTTGTTTTTTCAAAGCTTTTTTCCCTAACTGGTACCAGAGCTGGTGACTAAAACACCATAAAAATTAAAAAGGAAAATGAGCATTTCTGCCTTGGTTTGAGCAGTCAGGGTGACCCCACAATGGGAGCAGCTCGTGCTGCTCTGCTTGGAATGGCTGAATTGTCCTTTGCAAATGATTTCTTGGGTGGTTTTTTTTGGAATATGAACTTTTCTTCTGTGAGCAAAGGTTAAAATTGGTGCTCTCACTGCTTTGTTATTCCTGCCCCTCATTAAATTCGTGCCGAGGATTTCCTCAGATGAGAGTTTATAAGATTTTTAAGTAGTTGAGGGTTCAGAATTAAAATTAGGATGAGTGCAGTATCATTGATCAGTTAAATTGGGATATTCTTCCGTGGGGAAGCAAATATTCCATCTGGGAATTGGGAATTCTCTCTCTGCACCTGCAAATCACCTCTGGATGAGGGATGGAGGCATTTCCTGCCAGGGTTTTGCTCATTGCTGATCCACTCTGAGGAATTCCCAGCAGAAATAACCAGAATTTGTTTGGGGGTACAGCTCCTGCATGGCCCAAAGGCAAGAGAATTCCCCGAGGAATTTCCTGCTCCGGAGGAGTTTCCCTTGGGTGGGAGGTGGGGATTGAATTCCCAGGTGTGTTCTGCCCTCCAAGCAGAATTGGAATTGGAATTTGGAATTTTCTCTCAGGGGTGGGAGGCTGATTTTCCTCCCTCCTGCAGCTCATTCCAATCCCATCCTCGTTCCCGCCTGGAATTTGGATTTGGGAAATCCTCCTGAGTGTGGCTGCTGAGAGTTCAGATTTCCCTCGAGCAGCACATCCTGGGTGCTCCTAATGCCTGAAACAGCTAATAAAAAGATGAAGCAGACACAGAAGTAGAGGGAAAAGGGAATTTTAAAAATTTATTAAACTTTAATTTACTAAACCGAGGAATTATCTCTTGGGTGCCCAGACTCATCAAAGGTGGAAAACACGCCGAGGAGTGAGCCAGGGGTGCACAGTGGGTACCAGATTTTTATGGACCTCACCAAATTTGCATATCTACTTAAAATCCCCCAATGAGAAACTTAATAAATGAAGTAATTGTCCCTTATTTTAATGAACCCCCTCTAACTGAGTCTACAGCCAAGTTTACAAAAATATGTTCCAGAGAGAAGGCTCTGCCCAAGGTTGGAGCCTCGAGTTGTGAGAGAATGAAAATGTTTGGTGTTCTTCGCTCTGCAAGAGCCCAAAGTGAGCTAAATATCAGAGTGTGAGAATTATAAATGTGGGGCTGAGGTACAAGGAGTGTTTGTGAAGGGCACAAGGAGTTTGGATGGAGGGTACCAGGGGAGGGAAAGGGTATAAAAATGTATAAAAAGGGTATAAAAATGTATAAAAAGGGTATAAAAATGTATTTAAAAGGGTATAAAAATGTATAAAAAGGGTATAAAAATGTATAAGAAGGGTATAAATATGTATAAAAAAGGGTATAAAAAGACAAAAATCAGCAGCATCTCTCCCATCACCCGAAATGTTGGAGCAGAGCAGCCCTGAGGGGTTTGGGAGGGACAGCTCAGCTCCCATCTTCCCTAAAAATCAAACCAAACCACAACAGCCCTTCCTCCCCCCTCCATCTACACAAGCAGGGCCATTTGAAAAGTAAATTTTTATTTATTTTTTGGCGCTTTGCCCTGTCTGTAGTTGGTTCAATGCTCTATCCCAGCTCCTGTTTTCCCCGAGCTGTAATTCTCTCACTCTTGGTTCTTTATCTGCTGTCTCCTCTTTTCCTCCTCCATCCTCACAATCTCATTTTCATCTCCTTTTTCTGTTGTGTTTTCTGCCTCTTCTACACGATCTTGCCACCCTTGGCTTGTTTTTATTCCAGCCTAAAAAAAAAAGAGAAAAATTGCTTTTTCACTTGGACTGGGCAAATGAGTTTTTTGCTGACTTTTGGGTTTCTCTTCCAAAGATCTCATCAGTTTGGGCAGCAAGGGCTGAATTCAGCTTCCTCTCCTCTGCCTGAAGTCTCTCAGAGCTGCCTTTTATTTTATTAGTTGGCTTTTTTAATAAAAAAGAGAGATAAATAGGACTGCAGCCATGTGTCTTCCCAAGCAGCTTTTTTTGCTGAGATTTCAGTTCGGAGCTGAGCAGGATCCCAACTTTTGGCATCTTTTGCATCATTAATCCTGAAATGGCCAAAAGTTCTGGCTCTGAGTGAGGAGCAGGCGCTCCCTGAGTCATGGGGCCGCACTTGGAGAGGCCAATTAGGATTGTTTTAATTAGCAGGGCTGATTAGTTACCCGACTTTGGGGTCCTCAGGGCAGCGCTGCTGTCCCCAGGACAGGTGACAGATGTGGGGATGATGGGCACGAGGCACAGATTTTGTTCCTTTACTTCATTTCCTTTTTCCCCCTAATAGTATATTCAATATATAAAAAATAAATATATTTAATTTTCCATTAAATGTTTGGTTTTGGGGTTTTTTTGTTTTTTGTTTCGTTTTGTTTTTTGCTTGTTTGTTTGTTGTTTTTGGGGGGATTTTTTGCTGTTGTTTTGGGGTTTTTTGTTGATTTTTTTTTGTTTGTGTTTTCATTTGTCCTGATCCAGGCATTTCCAGCAAGTTTCCTCTTGTTTGCTTTGTTTTTTGGTTTTTAGGGGGGTTTTTTGTTTTGTTTTTGGTTTGGTTTGGGGGTTTTTTTGGGGTGGTGGTTTTAGCTTTTTTGCGTTTGTTTTTGTCTTTGAAAGTCTTCAAAGTTGTCGAATAACTTCAGATCAGACTCAGAGAATTCGAAGCCTCTAATTCTTTGCTTTGGGGTTTTTTGGGTTTTTTGGCTTTTTTTTTTGTTTATTTGTTTTTATTTTGGGGGGTTTTTTTGGTTGTTGTTTTGGGGATTTTTTGTTGGGTTTTGTTTGTTTGTTTGTTTGTTTTTGGGGTTTGTTGTTTTTCTTTTTTTTGCTTTTTTGTTTTCGGGGAGTTTTTTTGTTTTGTTTTTGGTTTGGTTTGGGGGGTTTTTTGGGGTGGTGATCTTTTTTTTTGTGTTTGTTTTTCTCTTCCAAAGTCTTCAATGTTGTCGAATAACCTCAGATCAGACTCAGAGAATTCAAAGCCTCTAATCCTCAAACAGAAAAAATTAACCCAAACCATAACCCAATGTTTTCCACCCCATTTCTAATAATATTACTTTTGAACAACGCACAGTGTGTTCCTTTGGAAATACCTGAGAACATCAAATTGGGCCCTGTGAGCCTCATAAAAACCCAACTGATAAAAAGCCTCTAATCCAAGGGAACACCATTAGCAAAAGGCCTGCCTCAAAAAGGGACATTTGGCTTTAATGGTAATTGCAAAAACAGCCTCCTATTAAACATCATTTCCAATTAAATCATCCAAATTGCCTTTGGAGCTGCCTGGGATGATTGAGGTGCCTCTTTGTGGAGTGCCTGGGTTCGGGGCCTGAGCAGGAACAGCAGCAAAGCATGGAATTATCACTGCTTTGGGATCCTCGGGGTCATTAATTCCTAATTAGAACCTGGCGGTAATTGTGGATAAACACCCCACCCGTTCAGAGAGGAACTTGTGGATATTTGGGGAAGAATTCAAAGCTGAGTTCCCAAACTTCCCGGGAATGATATTTCATGGGGAATTTTGGAGGGCGGAATTTGGCCCTTCTGCTTTGAAAGCATTGCTTTTAACACTGATTTTTTGTGCATCCGAGATTGGCATTTATTTTAAAAAAATATGGGGAAAAATGACACTGTGATGGATGTCACAGTTTGCCGGGACTCAGTCTCTGTAAGTGGAAAAATGGTGGGTGAGGAAATGAAACCTTTTCCTCCAGAATTTCTCCCTCCTGCTCACTTTTAGAGCACTCTGATGTTCAGTAAATGCTGGGATTTCCCTCCAAATTAAAACTGCTGCAAAAGGCCACGACTTCAGGTCAATGGGTTTCCCTTGATTCTTCCCTAATATTGTCATTTTTTGCCGTTATTGCTGTGCTGTGTCACGGACAGCTCCAAACCTCTGCGTTTGCGGCGCCGTTTGGACAGAATGGTTTCATTTTGCAGCTGATTCCCATCCTGGTAGAGACTGAACCTGGGGTTCTCCTAAAACCACCCTGAGCCTGGAAATCCACGATGGGATGAGTCCAGAGGGCCATTCTGGGGTGATGCTTCCTTACCTTCCCAATCCCCCAAACAGGAGCCTTGGGCTGGTGGGAATGTCCCTTTGGAGGTAAAAATCGCTTTTCAAGTTCCCATTTCATCGCTGCTCTCAGGAGCCACCCAAACCCAAAATGAGCAGTGCAGGAGGGAACAACAAAAGGGATTTTATGGGAGACAAAGGTCCCTCTCTGTTTTTGGGGTCCCAAATCCCAAATGGACACCCCGAGGTGTTCCTGTTGGACATGGGAGCAATTGCTCTCTTTTCCTTGGGTTGATCCCAGGACTCTGCTGTGGGGTTTGAGTTTTCCCCAGCAGCTCCAGGCCTGAAATAATCTTTATTTGGCACAAACCCCACTGCTGCCAGCTCCTTTTGACGGATGAGAGCACAGCCAGTGAATTCCCACGGAATTCCCCGGGTGCCACCTGATCCTGGCATTTCCAGCAGCTTTCCTCTCTCTCAGGCTTCCTGGAGAAACTGGATTTCGTGAAGCCAAAGAGTTTTTCTTTAGTGGGTTTCTGTTTCTTTGGAGGCTGAGTTTGATTTTTTTTTTTTTTATTTTTTAAAAATTATTATTATTTTATGTTTTTTAATTAATTTTTTTTTGTGGGGGGTGGGAGAGAGCAGAGGGGAGCCGGGAAACAAATCCACCTTGGCAAAGCTGAACTTGGCTTTTTATCCAGCAGCCCAAGCAGGAAAGAAACTTTTTGCATTTGGCCCCTGTCCTTTCTGAGGTGTTTTAGGGGAAAATAGGAGGGCTGTGGGTTCCAAGGCAGATTTAAGGTGGATGGCAAAACCAGAGGGCTGTGATTTTGGGGTTTTGAAGACAAAAAGGAGCAGGGAGGGATAACCCAGGTCCTCTCTGTTACAAAATGTGATGTTCTGAATGAACATCACATTTTGTAACAGAGATTTTGTGAAGCCAAAGCTTTTCTTTAGTGGGTCTCTGTTTCTTTGGGGGCTGAGTTTGATTTTTTTAATTTTTTTAAAATTATTATTTTTATTTTTTAAATTTTTCTTTTTTTTTTTAATGGGGGGTGGGAGAGAGCAGAGGGGAGCCAGGAAACGAATCCACCTTGGCAAAGCCGAACTTGTTTTTTTTATCCAGCAGCCCAAGCAGGAAAGAAACTTTTTACATTTGGCCCCTGACCTTTCTGAAGCATTTTAAAGCAAAATGGGTTCGAAGGCAGATTTAAGGTGGGTGGCAAAACCAGAGGGCTGTGATTTTTGGGGTTTTGAAGACAAAAAGGAGCAGGGAGGGATAACCCAGGTCCTCTCTGTTACAAAATGCGATGTTCTGAATGACACAGCCACGTCCAAAATAATGTATCCTGTGGGGTGATTGAGGATTTAGGGAGATTACCTTTAATCTTCCTCAGTCAATATAAAAAAGGAAAATAGAATAGATCCTTTCTTCTTAGAAAGACAATGACACTGAATACGTTTGCTGGAGTTGGAAAATTGGCACAGTGTGTTTCGTGTCATAATAACATTTTAAACCTCCCCGAGTTGAGACACTAAACTTTATCTGCTTTGCCTTAGTGCAGCCGTGGCTAAATGCATTTTCCTGTTAAGCTCTGAAACTTTTTTTGTCTGACAGAAGGTTTGGGAATTGGCCTGGTGATGGGAATAGACATGAGGACAGAGGCTCTGCTGGGTTCCTCAGGTTGGGAAAAATGGTTTTGAGCAGACCCAGGTTTGCCTGTGGTGGTGATTAATGAGCTGCTGCATCCTGGCTCTGTGTCACCTCATTTTCTAATTGTTTTATCCTGCTTTTTGTGTTCCCTCCTTTGCTTACTGTTCCACCTGTGCATTTGGAGTGGAAATTACTCTGAGTGTGGCTTTCAGGAGAGGTCCCACGGCGTTTTTAGAGCAGAGCTGGTTTAACCCTGAGGATGCTGGAGACACGTGGCTTCAATTCCTTGTTCTGTCAGCACTCTGAGGGCTCCAGGAGCAAAACGCTGCAATGCTAATTTGTCATTTTGCCACTTCCAAATGGGATCGAATCACCTCCAGATCCTGGAGGTCGGAAAATTCTCAGTTCTTTGCTGAAGGTGTTTGGGAACTCCAGGACCCAGAGCTGTTTCTGAGGTGACATTGCTTAAGAAGGAGCAAAATCCGGGCTGGTTTTAGTCAGAATCCGAGGCAAACCCCACTCATGGAAATGCATTTCTGTGCACAGCAGCTTTGGTGTTTGTTGGTGTTATTGTTTATTTATTGGTGTTAAGGCAGGGATATGTTTAGGTTTTACTGAGAGGCCACCAGGAGATGTTTTCTGCAGCAGAGCAGAGGAAGATGAGTTGGTTTTGCACATGGGTTTGACCCCAAAGGATGGGCAGGATTTGGGGTTTGTAGGAAATGAGCTCAGCTCAGGCTGGCTTGGGGGAAAGCACCTCAAGTTGTGCAGGCTCAGCTGTGGCACCTCACTGGAGAAAATCGGGGATGTGAGACCAGAACTGTGTCCTAAAGCCCTTGGGTTGGGATCAGGAGTGAAACCCCATTCCTCCAGGCTGGGATTCAGAGGGAAACCCCAGTCCTCTGCACTGGGATTCAGTGAAACCCCATTCCTCCAGGTTGGGATTCAGAGTAAAACCCATTCCTCTGCATTGGGATCCAGAGTGAAACCCCATTCCTCCAGGTTGGGATCCAGAGTAAAACCCATTCCTCTGCACTGGGATCCAGAGTGAAACCCCATTTCATCAGTTTGGGATCCAGAGTAAAACCCATTCCTCTGCACTGGGATCCAGAGTGAAACCCCATTCCTCCAGGTTGGGATCCAGAGGGAAACCCCATTCCTCTGCACTGGGATTCAGTGAAATCCCATTCCTCTGCGTTGGGATCCAGAGTGAGACCCCATTCTGTCAGGTTGGGATCCGGAGTGAAATCCCATTCCTCTGGATTGGAATTCAGAGAGAAATCTCATTCCTCTGGATGGGAATTCAGAGTGAAATCCCATTCCTCTGGATGGGAATTCAGAGTGAAATCCCATTCTTCTGCACTGGGATCCAGAGTGAAACCCCATTCTGCCAGGTTGGGATCCAGACTAAAATCCAATTTCTCTGCATTGGGATCCAGAGTGAAATCCCATTCTTCTGGATTGGGATTCAGTGAAATTCCATTCCTCTGGATGGGAATTCAGAGTGAAACCCCATTCCTCTGCACTGGGATCCAGAGTGAAACCCCATTCCTCTGCACTGGGATCCGGAGTGAAATCCCTTTCCATCAGGTATGGGATCCAGAGTGAAATCTGATTTCTCTGCATTGGGATCCAGAGTGAAACCCTGTTCTTCTGGATTGGGATCCAGAGTGAAACCCCATTCCACCAGGTTGGGATCCGGAGTAAAATCCAATTTCTCTGCATTGGGATCCAGAGTGAAATTCCATTCTTCTGGATTGGGATTCGGTGAAATCCCATTCCTCTGGATGGGAATTCAGAGTGAAACCCCATTCCTCTGGATGGGATCCAGAGTGAAATCCCATTCTTCTGGATGGAGATTCAGTGAAACCCCATCCTCTGCACTGGGATCCAGAGTGAAATCCCATTCCTCTGCACTGGGATTCAGTGCAATCCCATTCCTTTGGGATGTCACACTCCGATCTCACAGCCAGGTTTGAGCGCTGCACCTTAAAGATTCAAATCTGAATCTCAATTTAAATTTAACACATGAAAGTTCAGATATTCCCTCAAATTTTGGCATTCCTCACCTCTGTCAGGCTGTCATGGGTGAAGCCAAATAGCAGGTGATGAGTCATTAATTAATTAAAATATTAATCCCTGCCTTGATCAAGGAATGGCTCCTGGACAAGTTTGCAGCCTCTAAAGCCAGAGTTAAGGGAGAGCTGGAAAGCAGAAAATTGTGGCTGGTCCCACAAAACTCCACGAGCAGGAGGTGTAACTGCAGACAAACTTCCCTGACAGATTTTGAAACAATATTTAATTTATTTGCTTTTTCAGGTTGGCCTCGTGGCTCTTGTTTTGGCAACCTCCTGCTGAGGGGGGACCTGGTTTAGCTCCCTCGTGTTTGGGTTGATGCTCTGGTCCCTCCTGCAGCCACATTTTCCTATTTTTCTGCTCCTTCCAGGCAGGAATGATCCAGCTCTGGAAAATGTCATGTGTTTTTCAGAGTTATAAAGTTTGTTAATGGATATTTCACCATAAATCTTCCTCTAAACAGCAAAATAACTACCCTGGCTGTCCCAAGCAGCTCTCAGCACCAGAATTCTGGGAGTTTTCACCTTTCTGAGTCTTTGCAAAGTCAGAACGTGAGATTTTTTTTGGTTTTCCACCAGGGAATGGGTGGTGAAAAATCCACAAATTCAGTCTGAGCAGGATCTTGGGGTATTAGTGACTTGCCACACATGGAAATACATTCTCAGAATGGCAAAATTCTTCTTTTCACCTTGCTAGGAAAGCCATCTGTCTCCAGCCCCGTGAAAATACCCCAGCTGAAAATGGAAAATGCTATAGATAGCAGCAACTCTTCCAAGAAAATGTCAGCAGGTCTGCTCCCCTCCTCACCTCCAGCGCGGAAATTCGGATCGGTTCGGGATTCGGGGAATACGCAAATAGAATAATAGGGGAGGAATCAGAATTGGGAGGGTTTTCATCGATTTCCTTGTTTGATAAAAGCTGATGTTTGCTGATCCATGCTGGAAAGGTCTTTTAAAATCTTCAGCTGCGTTTCCTGGGGGAATTTCTGTGGTTTGGCCAAAATTCAGTCGGATTTGTCGGCACAGGGTTTGGTGGTGGTCACACAATTCCAGAAATGACTCCCAAATCCTCGTGGGATAAAGGGCTGTGAGCAAACCCTCACGGAGCAGCACCAATTTTTAACCAGACTTGCCCACCCTGCTGCAAAATTCAGGAATATTCAGGGTGAAATCTGTGATTTCTGTGGTGAAAACATCGCATTTAGTGGGGAAAAAAGCTGGAGAGCTCCCTGAGGGAAGGGAAAATCCTGTGTCTGAGAGGTGCAGAGCAGTGAGGAATTGATACAAAATGTGCTGAGTCCTCACTAAAATCCTTTATTCCTCCTCATTTCTGCGTTTGGCGCTGGGTTTTCCACCCCTCCGTGGGCACAGATGATTTTTTGGCACTTAAATGAGTTTTTATGCTCACAGCAAACCCTGCCTCCCCTGTTTGATTTGGAAACAGCCACCTCCGAAATGGTTAATTACTCACTCATCTCCTCCTGCTCCCTCCAAACTGCTTTTTTCAAGTTTTCTAATTTCCATTGCCATGACTGGGCAGCTGCAAATCCCAGCCCAGCTGCAGCTACTGATCCCCTCTAACCCTTTTTTTCTCTTAGTTGTAATTTCAACTATCAGCTCAACAATAAGCCCATCTCTTAATCTCAGCATGAACAAATGGAAAATGGTCAAATGACGCACAATTTTAAGCTTCTTGCTGTATAAATTAGACAAGAGTGCGTCAGTTCACTGGAATACTCTGACCTTTTCTCCTTAAAAATATTGGGGGGGAAGAGCTGGGAGCCCTAAATTGAGTTTTCTGTATTTACAGAGTGCAAGTGCCTGAGCATAAGGTAGCAATATGGACAGGAATAAAGGAGCTGCTGCTTAAAATACAGGGGGAGAGGGAGCCAGGGCAGGGAGGGAGGAATGCCAATAAAAGCCAGACTGTTGGGAGCTTTCAGCAGCTAAATTTATTGTCTGTTTGTCCAGGATCCCATTCCCCATCCTTCGTGCAGAGAGCAGGGATACAGCAGCCACCTGAGGGGTTGAAATTGAATTTCTGATTGCTTTCATTAGCGCTGTCCCCGTTATTTCAGGCCACGAGGTGGATTTGGCCCCTGGGGGTGTGGGGTGGAGCCTGGCAGCCCCACAGGTTTGGGGTGCACCCAAATTTATGGGAAATTTATCCTCCTGCAGCTCCCCAGGGCTGAGTGGGGAAAGGTTTGGGTCAGGAGCTGATCTTGTGCAGGGAAATTCCTCTTTTTCCTGTCCCTGTTCTGCTTTCCCTCCCCTCGGTGCTGGGGTTGTGTCACTCGGGTTTGGGGTCAGATTGCTTTAGGGGATTTGTTGTAGGAGAACCGACAATTTGTGCAGCCCAGCCATTCCCTAAAATTTTGGCATTCCTGCCTCACCTCTGTCAGGCTGTCATGGGTGGAGCCAAATAGCAGATGATGAGTCATTAATTAATTAAAATATTAATCCCTGCCTTGGTCAAGGAATGGTTTCTGGACAAGTTTGCAGCCTCTAAAACCAGAGCCAGCCCTAAACACTCTAATATTCTAAATATTCTGTCCAGCCCTAACCATTCCATAATTTGAAATATTCTGTCCAGCCCTAACCATTCTATAATCCTAAATATTCTGTCCAGCCCTAACCATTCTGTGATAAAACCCAGCATGTTTTAAACTCAGGTGGGTCCCGTGTTGTGTGTGGACATTGTTTTATACAATAGAAAACACTTTAAAAAAACCTCTCTTTCATTGTGTGTCAATTAAATTTTAAAAGAATTACTTCTCCTTTTTCTGGACAGAATTTCAGATTAATTAATTTTAGAGAAACCTTTTGATGCTTATGAAGCATTTTTCTCTGTGGCTTCTGTGCCAGGGCAGGGCTTTTCCCTGTCCTTCACTCCATGGGAAATGAGTTGTTTCATTTTTATTTTCTTGGCTTAAAGGCAAATGATTCCTCTTGTGGAGAAATAAATAAAAGGAAAGGGAGAAAAATTACCAGGCAAGGTTGAATTTTAGTTTTATGAACAAACCTCAGGTTTTATCTGAGCTGAAACTTTAAAAAATACAAAACACCTTGAGAAAAAAAAATTCTCTGTTGAGTTGTTGGTGTTCTCTGAGGAAGGAAGAAACCACGTGGTTTGTCCGACACAAACATGGAATTATTCAGGTTGGAAAAGACCTTTAAGAGCATCAAACCCAACACTGAACCTGGCACTGAGTCCCCCGAGGAGTGTCCCCAAGTGCCACTTTCATGTGTCACCATCCGTGGAGGGCTTGGCAAACTCCTCCAGCCACACGTGGTGGCTTTCCTGCTGACCCTGGTGACACCCTGGAGGTTTTTGATGTCCCCACGTCCTTCTCCTGCAGCACAGGGTCCCCTGCCGAGGGTGGCAGTGACAAAGCGGTGGCAGAGGCTGAGGAGAGGGGACCAAGGCTCTGTCCCTGCCCTCAGAGCTCCTCACTGCAGTTTCCAAAACGCTGGAAGTCATTGTCACCTTGTCCCAGGATCTGCTGGGGAATCCATTAATGCACACCCAGCCCGGCTTGGCTGCAATCGTCAACAGTGAGAGGCATGAGGTCCAAACGTGCTGGAAAAATCAGCTTTGGGAGTGCTGAAAAAAAGGATGGAAAATTTCCCAAAGTGAAACTGCAGAATCCTAAAGGTGCAGGGCTGGACCAGGGAGACCTCGAAGCTCTGAATGCAGGATGTGTTTCCATCGTGAGAGAAACTCTGTGCGATTTGTTTCCTTCTAAAACTTCTCGGACCAAGTGGGGATTAAGCTCTAGGCCACTTCAAACATTCCCTTCAATCTTTCCAGCACATGGAGTATTACCTGTATTTATTTATTTATTTATTCACTTATTTATCACCACTTTTACCTCAGGTTTTTTTTGGTTTTTTTTTGCTTCCTCCCATATTGTCCTAAATTCTCCTCAATTCTCCTCAACTCTCCTCAATTCTCCTATATTCTCCTATATTCTCCTAAATTCTCCTATATTCTCCTATATTCTCCAAAATTCTCCTAAATTCTCCTAAATTCTCCTATATTCTCCTAAATTCTCCTAAATTCTCCTAAATTCTCCTAAATTCTCCTCCTTGTGGCCCCAGGATTTCACCTCCTTCACCCACCCAGGCTCATTTTAACAAACCCCTGCTCAACGCATTATTGAGAGCTGCTCTTTATTTTTAAACTTTCCAGGCAGTCAGAAATAGCCCTGATCCTTTTCATTCTCTCCCAAATGCAGAGCAGCTCGGGGTTGGTTCTGCGCTGAGCACAGTCCGCGGGTTGGGGATTCCAGCTGGGGAATGCATCACTGCACTCAGCAGGAGCTATTTCTGCTTTCCTGACCAAATTCCAGCCTGGATTTTGGCCATTCCTGTGCTGTCAGGATTAGGAAGGTCAGGTTTAAATTTGCTCAGGAATTGTGGATTGAGTTTGGGTTCATTTGGTACTGGGAGTTTGAGTGGATGCTCGATGGAAACATTTTGATTTTTTATTTTTTTAAATGTGCGTCCCTTATTTTTTTCAGAATATCCTGAGGTCATGTAGGTCCTGTAGAATGACAATTTATTTTTAAAACCTCCCGTAATAGAGAATGAAAATATCTTTTAACAAAGAAATTCTGTCCTCTTGTTGCTTTGAACTGGGGGTTGTTCAGGAGCATCAACCTCATCCCATCTGAATGTGGAATAATCTACCTTAAATCCTTTATTTTCCCTTAAAAATTCCTTTATTTCCCCTTTAGAAAGTCCTTTATTTCTCCTTAAAAAATCACTTATGTCCTCTTAAAAAAATCCCTTGTTTCCCCTAAAAAAATTTGGTTATTTCCCCTTAAAAAGAGTTTATTTCCCCTTAGAAAGTTGCTTGTTTCCCTTTAAAAAAAGTCCCTTATTTTTCCTCAAAAAGTCCTTTATTTCCCTTTTAAAAAAATACTTTATTTCCCCTTAAATAATATAATAAAAAGCTGAGCAGGGCCCAAATTTCTGTGACCCTGAGCAGCTCTGTGAGAGATTCCAAGAAGGGCCTGACCTAAGCTGGGAGGATGTGACTACACTGATCCCAGTCCCATTTTTTCCAGGAAAACTCCCATTTCAGCTCATATTCATGCCTTAAACACCATTAAACTGCCACAGAAAGGCAAGGAATAAAAAAATCCAATCAGTGCCTAATTTATTCTCAAACAACCATGGGGTTTTGTGTGCAATGCTGGGAATAACAAATTATTCCAGGTGGGATTTTGGAGCCAGCTCAGCCCCAATCCCATGGCAGGGAGATGGATGAACATTCTAGAAAATCTCATTGAAATCCCAAAGATCAGAGCATTATTTTTCTCTGTCTTTGACCTTTTTCCTGGAATTTTGGGACCTGGAAAAACAAATATCTTGCAGAAAGCTTTGTTGAAAAGATAATTCTTCATACCATGCTCTGAGTTGTTAATTCTTAAAAAATTTTTCTGGAGGAGTCCAAGAAATTGGAATCCAAAAGGAAAAAATCACCAGGTACCAGCAGAGCTGTCAATAAGCGATAATTTGGGATAAAACGCAGGAATAATCATTCTTCACTTGCCCACAAAAACACCCCTGGTGTCTGCAGGATTTCTCTGTGCAATTATTATGATTTCTTGGGCCATGAGCTTTAGTTGGAAAGTGAAATTTTAACTCCTTTTTGCTTTGAAAACCTTCTTTTGTGCAGCTTCCTGCACCTTAAACGTGCCCAACCTTTAGGAAAATAATCCCTCGCTGAAAAAGGTTTTTGTTTTTTGGTTTTTTTTTTTTTTTTTTTGGGATGCAGACCCAAATAGACTCAAATGTGCTGTCCCAAATAGACTCAAATGTGTTTTTCCGAGCTGAGCCATAACGTGGATTTGTAAGGAATTCCTCCAGAGGAACTGTCAGAGAAAAGTCCACCTTTTGGAGTGTCCAGGGTTGATGTTTTTAGGGAGAAAAGAGCAGATTTTGGCTGGGAAAACACCCCTGGACAAGATTTTTTTACTGATCTCCACCACCAGGAGCTTTCCAGGCATGTGCCCACCCAGCCCTTGAGATGCTCTGGATCTCTTTTTGCCTCATTATTTTCTCTGTTGATCCTCTTGGCTGTCCCAGGAATTTTTTTTTTTTTTTTTTTTAACCAGGACTTTCCTTTTTTTCCCCTTAATTGTATTCTCCTCGCAGATCAAATATTCAAGTCCATAATTTATGGGTTTCTGCTCTGAACCCTGATGTGTCCATTGTGTTTATCCACTTAGGGAGGGCTTGTCTTGGATTTCCAAGCAATGAAAACAAATGGTCAGCGTTGTAAAATCAATTTTCTGGTAGGAATGGGAATTCTGAGGCTTTTTGGCTCCTCCAAAATGATGCTGAATTGATGGAGGAGTAGGTTAGGAATTAATGGGAATTCTGAGGCTTTTTGGCTCCTCCAAAAGATGCTGAATTGGTGGAAGAGTAGGTTAGGAATTAATGGGAATTCTGAGGCTTTTTGGCTCCTCCAAAACGGTGCTGAATTGGTGGAAGAGTAGGTTAGGAATTGTGTCATTAATCCAAATTAATGATTTTTCAGCAGTGAGCTGAAAAGCAGCTTCTGTTTATTAAAATCAGGAAGTGACTGGGAAAGTGTGGGTGCTTTCCACATTTGGGAAAATGGTGAGGTAAAATCATATAAATTGGTGATTTTGACACTCTTAATTTGGAATTTCACTGATGAAAGTTTCACACCAGCAGAGATCATGACATGTTTAGAGAGAAAGGAGCTCATTCAGAGGTGAAATGGATTCTCCAGACCCAAGGATCAAACCTGAAAGGCCCAGGGGTGAAAAGAGGAACCTCTCTTCTTCCCAGGGGGTGGGAATTGGAAACAAAACCCTGCTGGAAAAATAACTGCTGGGATGGAGATAAGTGAATAAAAATACCCTGCTGGCGAGGAGGGGCAGCTGGGGCACTACACCCAACTGGAAAAACAGGGCTGGAAAATAAATATTCCCATGGGGAAAAGGTTTGGCAGGTCCTCATTTCCACCCTAGTGCCACTGGAACCCACAAAACAACGCCTTGGGCTGGCTGGGAGCTCAGGGGAAGGATGGGGGGCAAGTTGGGCTATTGAAAATTCAGTGTTTGGGTCCATCTGCTCTGCAGAGTTTGGGGATTCTCAGCTGTAGGGCCTGGGGATCTTCAGCACCAGAGGAGGAATGGGAATTTTGAGGAACGAGCATTTTAAAGAATGAGCATTATTAGGAACGAGCATTATTGGGAATGAGCATTATTGGGAATGAGCATTTTTGGGAATGAGCGTTTTAAGGAACGAGCGTTTTAAGAAATTAGCATTTTAAGGAATGAGCATTATTAGGAATGAGCATTATTAGGAATGAACATTTTAAGGAAAAAACATTTTAAGGAATGAACATTTTAAGGAAAAAGTGTTTTAAGGAATGAACATTTTAAGGAACAAGCATTTTAAGGAATGAGCATTATTGGGAATGAGCGTTTTAAGGAATGAGCGTTTTAAGGAACGAGCATTGTTAAGAATGAGAATTTTTAGGAAATAGCATTTTAAGGAATGAGCGTTTTAAGGAATGAGCGTTTTAAGGAATGAGCGTTTTAAGGAATGAGCATTACTAGGAATGAGCATTACTAGGAATGAGCATTTTAATCTTTGTCTTCATGCAGCTGCTGAAGAAGCTCCCCTGTCCTTCAGGGCAGGTGTGGCTGCTCTGCCTCCAGATACTGAAATAATATTAGGAAGAGGTCCCTGGCCAATTATCCAAAATAAAAGGAAAATTGGGGTACATCTGGATCCATCCCAGCAGTCGGAATAGTGAAAATGCCTTAGGATGATGATTATTTCAATTGGTTATGGAAACCTCACAGCTATGGGAAATTCTGGCTAAAACAAAGCAGTTGTTGGAGGAGTTTGGGTTTCCTGAAGAACGAATTTCAGTCCCTTTTTGGGGTTGTAGAAGTGTTCAGTGCTGGTCTCTTCTTGAGCTGATTCTATTCTTTAGCTTGGGTTTTATAATGCCTTTCAAAAAATAAATACAAAAAGGATTCCACATTTCACACATTTCTAACTCAAAGGAAATAAACCTTGGTAGGAATAATCTATAGCTTAATTGCATATATTATTTTATTGTCTGCAGACATTTGAAGATCCTCCAAAAATATCAGAATCTTGTCTGGTTTTCCATTATTACACTTACACTTTAAAAAAATAATCAGGGTTTAAATATCAGTATCAAGGAGAACCTTATTTTGATGCTACTATGGTGATACTGCCCTATCAAAAAATATGTAAGAATTAATGAGCCTCGCCTGGAAACTTAAGGAACATAATGTTCATCCTTTCCCTACTACAAATGTGTGGTGGGAGACAAAGGTAACCTGTTCCTGGTACAAAAATAGCAAAAATTGCCTCATTTCACAATCAGATCCATCATGAAAAAATATTCAGGTTTGTGCTGTTCTGGGTGGGAGCATCCTGGAGTGCTCTAAAAATGGCCACAGCATTCCAGGCAGGTTAGCAACCCCCTGGAGCTGAAGGCACCAGCAAAATATGTGGAGTTATTTGGAATATTCCTCCTTCAATCCAGGCAAGGAACGTGAAATTGTTGAGGGTTTTGGTCTCGGTGAAGGACAGTGTCTGGTGAAGCTGAAAAAGCACATCTCTAATGAGGTTTTCATCTCTCAAATCAAACCCAAATACTTGGGAAAATAATAAAATAAAATTAGTAGAAATTATAAAAATGAGCAATAAAATGGAAAATCCCAAGCAGTCGAGCAGGATTCCCTCCCAGCACCACCCTGGGCAAGGCTCAGCGCTCCAGCCTCGCTCAGGGTTATTAATATCCCTGTTGTTGGTGCTATTTGGGAATTTCCAGGATATCCAATGATAACTTTAGTCAGCATTGTCAGAAAAAAAAAAAACAAAACTAAAAACCACCTATAAACTATTTTAGACCTGAGCCCATCAGCAGCTCCTCACGGGTGCTTTGCAGGGCTCACTCAGTCACGGAGTTAAGCTCTCTGCTGGTAAAATAAAACCCCACCACAATATTTAGCTTGCAACTGTGCACTTCCAGCATTCAAAAGTGACTTCATTTTCCATAGGGAGAGGGGAAAATAGGGAGGGGTTTCATTCCCTGGTGGCAGAAATGGTCTCTTGCCACTTTGACAATTTAGGAAGATTGAGTGTTCAGCACCTGACAAGTGTTTGTGCTATCAGGATTTTGATGGGTTTTGTACGGGGAAAAACAGGCATTATATTAATGAAGTGCTGTGCTAAGTGGGCTGCAGCAAGCGGAGTTTGCATAAATAAATGTATAAAAATAAAATGGGGAAAGATTAATGCCTGTAGTCATGAAGGCAAATGACTAAGCAAATAAATATGTAAACTGTCAGAGAGTGAGAATAAAGAAATCAAGCATCAGAAAATTATGTTTTACAGATCCAGCAGGGAAAATTGTCAGCCTGCATTGCTTGTTTAACTGTTGGTATTATTGGGAAAATGAACACTGACAATTCCAACTAACTCCTAAAGCTTTCAGATGTGCTTAATGACAGATCTGTCACAAGGGTCTGTTCTCAGTGCTGCTGGGACTCAGTAAAGCGGCAGAGGTCATGGCCAGGACTAATTAAGAGGTTGTAATCAAGCTGTACGTGAGCCCTGACCCAACCCACACTGAAGTTTGGGATCATCCTCTCCAGAACTGCTCCACACAAACCAACCCCAGCTCTGCTCCTGCAGGGGAGGATCAGCTCTGGTGGCTCCTTAGAACTTCCAGTGTTGACGAACCAAATCCCAAAATCATTTAAGCTGGAAAAGATCTGTGGGATCACAGAATTCAAGCTGTGCCATATCCCCACTCAGAGTGCCCTTCCTCGGGCACCTCGAGGGATGGGCACCCCACCACCCTTCCCATGCTGAAATTCCTCCTGCAGAGCCATCAGGGGCTCGCTTATATTGTTTAGGATCGCTGTGTGCCGCACATGACACATCTTGTAAGTGTGAAAACGAATTGTTGGCCTTTCTCTCGCAGCAATCTCTGGAGAGTGATTTGGCCTCGGCTCCATCCCAAGCCCAGAGCTGCAGAGCCCTCACTGTTCTGGCCAGGAGTACAAACAATTTCCATTGTGCAGCTCAAGCAGAAACAAATCTACACAAAGCTGTTGAATCTTGCACTTTGATGTGTTGTCACTTGGCACGGGGAGGTGCAATCATTAAACAAATGTGTTTATCTGCCCGGGCGGCTTTGATCTGGCGTGGGCAGTAAAAGCCTCGGCACCGCACGGAGTGTGAGGAGTTCTCTGAGAACAAAGAGCAGAAAGCTGGTGCTGGGCATGGAGCCTGCCAGGGAGGGATTGTGAAGCCTTTCAGTGTCTTCCAACACCTCGGAGAGGAATTTTTATTCTTTATAATGTATCTCTTCCTCATGTACCTTTGGAATCGCCCGGTGATGTTAGAGCAAAAAGCGTTTTCGTTCCTTTGGGATGAGTCTGGGGGCAAGTCAAGGAGATTTATTGAGGGCAGATCCGAGCTCATCCTACTTCTTGCTGCAGCCAAAAGCCACGTAGGGCTGGAGTTATCTGGGCTCGGGTCAGCACTGTGTGCTCAGCAGCATCTGTAGAGGGTTTTGCTGTCTTGGAACACGAGGGGCTCCTCTCACACCTTCAGCCCACAAAGCACAACCTGTTATCTCCAGCACTCGATGCCTTCCAGGTCCATCATCTGTCAGATTCTCTCATCTGGGACGGCCCTGGGAGCTGGTGGGGCTCAGGGAGTTCATGGGATCATCTTGTCCAGGTGTGAACAGCTGTGAGTCCAAGGCACTGCCAGTGCTGGGTGCACATTTCCCACAAACCTTCCTTTTGAGGCTCTTCCTTTTGCAGCCCTTCCTTTTTAACGACTTACAAAACCCACTAATCCACTTTCTCTCCTTTTATTACGAGCTGCAAGTGTCCAAATATTTCCCATCTGCCTCCTGCCCGTACAATGCACTGCCTTTCCAGCCCAGTAAAACGCAGCATTTATGGCATTCCAAAAGCTGTTGCCCATTAGCAGTTTCTCAGGCTTCAGAGTGTTTTGCAACCCAGCAGTCTGCCTAATGATCGAGGGGAAAACAACATAATCATGTGCTGACATTCCAAGTGATTTTATAAGCCACTTTTATCTGGGATGCCCTTTCCCTCTCTCTCCATGTTGGGCTCAGTCTGCTCCATCCACTGCTGCTTTCAGTGCTGGAGCCCTCCTTCAGCTGCTCTGGAGCTTCCCTGTTTGAGGCATGGCCCCTCATACCCCAAAGGGAAATGAAATTTAGCTTATGGGAGCTGTTACTGCCCTGGAGCTTCCCTGTTTGAGGCATGGCCCCTCATACCCCAAAGGGAAATGAAATTTAGCTTATGGGAGCTGTTACTGCCCTGGAGCTTCCCTGTTTGAGGCATGGCCCCTCATACCCCAAAGGGAAATGAAATTTAGCTTATGGGAGCTGTTACTGCCCTGGAGCTTCCCTGTTTGAGGCATGGCCCCTCATACCCCAAAGGGAAATGAAATTTAGCTTATGGGAGCTGTTACTGCCCTGGAGCTTCCCTGTTTGAGGCATGGCCCCTCATACCCCAAAGGGAAATGAAATTTAGCTTATGGGAGCTGTTATTAACTGTCCTGGGTCTGCACTGGAATTATCCCCAGAGGCACCTGCACTCTAATTAAATAGATTTTGGACAAGGGATAGCCGTGGCTGGCTCTGTGCTGAGGAAAGGGATGGCATTGCTGGGTCATTGGGGTGAGGTATGGGGTGGAAATTGTGATGATGTCCTGCTGGTCCTGAAGGGCTGGGAGTGCCTGGGGAGCGACTCTTGGAGTCACCATGAAGACCTGGAAGTCTTCAGAAAATGAGAAGATGTGGGATTTGGGATGTGGTTTAGTGGGCAGGGCGATATTCACTCAAAGGTTGGACTTGGAGGTGTTTTCCACCCTTGATGGTTCTGTATTCAGAGGTGTCTCAGCTGCAAGGTGGAAAATCTTCTCTGGGTTGGAAAATCCTGAGTTCTGCTTCCCGCTGGGGAGGTTTATTCCCATTTTAGTAGAGTTTTTATTCCCTTTTATAAGAGTCCCAGAGGCATTAGGAGTATCACAGTCACTTCACCCCCAGGTGAGAACATCTGGGCTCCCGTGTGGATCAGGAGAGGCCTCAAAACCATTTCCCTCTCCTGGAGCAGCTTGGCAGGATGGGAAAATCCAAAGAATCTTGTAGTCCACACCTTCAGAGGTTCTCCTGCTTCTTCTGGACACTGAAAATAATTCCAGTTTTCCTGTGGGTGGAAGATGTGCCCCAAAAAGTGAGGTTTTGCAGGACTTTTGCTGAAGCTGGCAAAGGGCAGAGCTTCTCCCTGATTTCTGAGCTCTGGGGAGCTCAAAAATGTGTCCAATTGAGCTGGGAAGCCACAGGTACACCCCAAAGGGTCAGCTGACCCCAGTTCCTGTCATGTTTTCCAAATGGTTTACTTGTCAGCTGTGCCAAAAACCCAGACTGGCTAAAACTCACACTGGTTGGGCTAATTTTTAACAAAAACAGCCCAAATTACCTTTCGTTGAGCTGAGATGTCCTTACAAATAAAGCACAAATCTATTTCATCGAAATTAGGAGTGTTCATCCACAGAGAAGAGGGGGAAAGAGGTATAAAAACTGAACAGAATTCTACCACTGTGCCCCCACTATGCAAAATAAATATTCCAATTCATGCAGCAATGGTTTTATTCCTGGTGGATTTCCTTAATCCCTCCAAGAAAAGTTAGAGCATCAAAAGTGATGCTCACTTTTGACAGGGTTTTACTGGAAAGTTTGAGGCAGTGGAAAACAATTTCTTGGTTTGTTGTTGGTTTGGGTTTGTTGTTTTTTTATTTTAATGTCAGTGATATTTACAATTTGCCAATTCTGTGACATTTCTGGCAATTCCTATACGTGCCAGAAAACACCAAGCACCAAAACTGGGATGCTAACCATGGGAACGGGGACAGTAAAATGATAGAGATTGTTTTATCCGAGAGCCAAGGCTGTTACCTTTAAATGAGATTGATCATTCTCAGAACAGATCAAGTATTTCTGTGGGGAAAAGCTTTATAAAGACTATTGTCTTGTTAAACTATGGAAGAGCAGAACTTGAACTCTCTCTTAAGAGCATCTGTCCAAAGCTGTACAATTCTGTTTATGGTTATCCAACACGAGGCCAAACCACTGGGACATCAAAAAAAGGATTTTCAGAAGAAAATAGAACTCTCATTCATTCATTCCAGCAGCGAAATTTAAAAATAATTAAGTAAATTGAAAAATAAGAAATTATTTCTGCATTGTTATATGTTCATAGTTTCCAGTGTTTAGATGTTAAAATTGCGGTCGGTTTTTCTTGGTGGCTGAACTAAAGAAAGAATAGAGAAGGGGGGAAAAGGTCCAAAGGGGATTTCATTAAAGCATTAAAAGTTATGAGGGGCACAGCTGTCTGATCACTTCATTGTCCCTCAGGGAACAGTCAAAGGGTCAAGATTAATGACAACCCCATTTAAAGCATGTCAAAGGGAAAATATCAGACATGTCGGAGCAGCCTCTGGAATTAACGGGTGCAGGAAGCCGCGGGAGGGGATGGTGCAGTTGGGCTTTTTAAAGGGTTGGGTCACTTCATGACCAGCAATAGCTGGGAGGGAATATTTATATTGATTATATTTATAACCTGACACTCTGAGCTGAGCTGCAGGGTTGGGGTGCAGTGGTGGTCAAGGCACAAAATGAAATTATTGATAATTAATATCAAAACCCCACGTGCTGCTCAGCCACAAACCAAAATGGACCATGAGAATGTCTGTCAATTCAGAAACTCAATTCAATTTATCTTTTTGAATAGTGGCTGATGATATACAGGAGTCTCAATCTTAAATTCAAATTAAAGCATGGCCACTATGAACATTTTTACCTGGGAGCTGGTGCCGTGTAGCTCCTTTTGATTTTGCTTCACTGCCACAAAAAAACCCCAAAATGTACAAAAAAAACTCCAAAATGTACCAAAAAAAACCCCCAAAATGTCCAAAAAACCCCCGAAATATACAAAAAAACCCCCAAAATGTACCAAAAAAACGCCAAAATGTACAAAAAACCCCCCAAAATGTACAAAAAAAACCCCCAAAATCCACTGTAAATCTCTTCAATACAGCCTGAATCTCCCTGGCTAATTCCCGTGGCACCCTGCACGGTAAACTGTGAGTAAGTGGCTTTTTTTTGGCCTCCAGAATTGATCTTTATTGCTTCTGTAGCAACACTTAGAACATTTCAGGCGCTAACAAAGAGGCAGCTTGGCTGAGCCGAGGCACTTGCAAGCAGTGAATAAAATGTTACCTGCAGCAGCCTATTGATGTCAATAAAACCCACGGTGCTCCTGGGGTGATTTTCTAATCTTGTTTGGCTCCTGAAGAAAACCTGCCCTGCTCCCCTCTCTCTGTGCATTGTGAGTCAGGATTGCAGGTTATTAACTCATCTATTCTTGGGTAATTAAATAGTGTAAGATGTGCAAGTTGGAGCAAAACAAAAAAGACAAAATGTAGGAAAATTTGTTTCCCCCTTTTCCAAGGGTTTATTTTTTGCTCAATCCCTTTCTATTCTTTCATTTTCTTGGCGTCAGTGTTGTTTTCAGAAGTCAGATCCCACGTTAGCTTTTTTTTATTTTTAATTCTCTCTGTTTCCAGGGATGGGGCAGCCACCAATTCTCTGGGCAACCTGTGCCAGTGCCTCACCACCCTCATGGGGGAGAATTTGTCCTTAATATCCTCTCCAAATTTACATTATTTCAACTTCAAGCCATTCCCCCCTCATCCCTGTTTTTGCATCTTCCTTACTCTAAAGCTTCAAAAAATTTTGAAGGCAAAAAATTGTGCAAGTTCGTGTTCACCGAAGACCCAACTGCCTTTAAAAAAAGTTCTCTTGGGTTGTTTTTAATTCTGTCTAAGGTTAGGAATGGGCAGGAAAATTTAAACATTTAAATCAAGCATCCTTTCAAACCATTACCCAAAGCACGTGGGCTCATTTCAACTGCATTGATGGTTTCTTCTGGAAATTTCCTGGCGAACAACAGCTCCAAAAGTTTAGCAATTCTATTGGAATCGGAGCTGGCTGGAAGTTTGATAACGTGAGCAAAACCAGTGCAAGGGTTAGCGTGGATCCAACTGCCAGGGCACTGAATTCACCTTTAAATATCCCCCAAACTGCTGCCTGTGAGGCTGGAAATTTGGGGTGAGTCGAAGATGGAGTTGTCAGGTACATGAGCTAAGTCCTGAGCCCAGGGCAGATCTCAGCTTTTCCACGGAGCTGTCAGGCACTGTGGAGAAGCTGCTGCAAAAAAGTGAAATTAGAGGGAAAACATCCAAGGAAGATTGCAAGAAACTCAACCAGGGAATGTTAATATTTTTGTATTGTGAAAGGTGATGTTCTTGACCAGGCAGGAGTGGGCAGCAGGGGAGCAAACAGCACTTCCTCCTGCCCCTGTCAGACTCAGTCCTTCAAGGGCGAGCACAGGAAGAGAAGCTGTTAATACATTAATAATTACATTATTAATGGACATTTGGGGAAGGTGTAGCAATGGAAAACGAAGTGTTTGGTGTGGCAGTGCTGCAAATTCCTGGGATTAACTCAGGGATTCACTCAGGGATTCACTCAGGGATTCACTCAGCCAAGGCTCAGGGCACTGCAGCCCAGCTGAGGAGGGCTCAGCCCCACCATCTCCCCCTCCCCGGGTTAAGAATTTTGGGGACTGAGCTCCGTGCTGAGTCCGGAGAGCCTGACCCTCCCTGCCCATGGCTCGGGGTGTGCAGCTATGGCAACAGCACAGGAGAAGGGAGAGCTGAGAATAGGCTCTGCTCCTGCTGGGGAAGGGCTGCGAGCAAACCCTGTGGGGTGGGGGGGTCTGCTGTGGTCACCCAAGGGGACATCGGCCATCCCCAGCTCCCTCTGACCCACCAGGAGCCTTGCTGCACCTCCAAACCTTCTCCAGAGCTCTGAGGTTCCTCCTCCATGCCCCTCCCCAGCTGGGAAAGCTGGGAAGTGTCCATCCCCAAGGACATTCCAAGTTTCCATCCCCAAGTGTCCATCCCCAAGTGTCCATCCCCAAGGACACCCCAAGTGTCCATCCCCAAGTGTCCATCCTCAGGTGTCCATCCCAAGTGTCCATCCCCAAGTGTCCATCCCCAAGGACATCCCAAGTGTCCATCCCAAGTGTCCATCCCAAGTGACCATCCCCCAGTGTCCATCCCAAGTGTCCATCCCAAGTGTCCATCCCCCAGTGTCCATCCTCAGGTGTCCATCCCTAGTGTCCATCCCAGGTGTCCATCCCCAAGGACATCCCCACTGTCCATCCCCAAGGACACCCCAAGTGTCCATCCCCAAGTGTCCATCCCCAAGGACACCCCAAGTGTCCATCCCCACTGTCCATCCCCAAGTGTCCATCCCCACTGTCCATCCCCAAGGACATCCCCACTGTCCATCCCCAAGGGACCTGGAGGTCACTCAGGGAGGGAATCACTCATGCCTGACCAGGTTGGTCCTGTCCCCCAGAGTTTTTAAGGTCAGGACAAACCTCCCTGCACAACCCCTCCAAAAAATCCCCCAGGAATGAGAAGATATCCCAGGGAAGAAGGACATTTCTCCCAACTCCAGCCCTACTCCACTGTTCTGGAGAGGGGGAAAGCTGGGGAAGTGGAAAATAGTAGCTTTGGCTGGTGAGCTGTAACCTGTTTTGGTCTCTGTTAATTAATTTGGCAGTGGCTGTGTTGTGTGCTATTCTTAGGCCCTCCATCCCCCTCTGCAACAAATTAGGGCTTTCACATCTGCCTAAAAATAAAACTTTCCTGTCTGCTGGCGCACGAGCCAAACCAGAGTGCAGCATATGTGCAATAAAGATGCACAGCTGTTCTGTCTATGAACTCAGGAACGTGTGAGGGGTTTTTTGGGAAGGATTCAGGAGGTACCCAGCGCTGAGAAACAGCTTTTCCAAGGAGCTGTCAGGCACTGCGGAGAAGTGGCTGCAGAAGGTGAAATTAGAGGGGAAACATCTGAGGGAGATTGCAGGAAATTCAACAGGGAATTTTAATTTTTTTGTATTGTGAAAGGTGATGTTCTTGATGAAGGAGGAATAGTTAAAAGGGAAGGTTTAATTCCCTTGTATTCCATGGAAAACCCAGAGAGCCCTGAGTTTCAGAGCAGCTCGTTTCCTGCCCTGACCCTTCCCACCCTCTCTAGGAGGGGCTCAGTGCCTGATTTTAGGGAAAGGTTCTCCCCCAGAGAGTGCTCGGGCACTGACCAGGGAATGGGCACTGCCCCAAACCTCTCAGAGCTCAAGAACCACTGGGACAAATCTCTCAGGGACGTGATTTGATATTTTGGGGTGTCCTGTGCATGGCCGGGTGTTGAATTTGGTGATCCTTGTGCATCCCTTCCCTCAGGATATTCTATTACTATATACATCTATTTTATAATAAAATATTCCATATATTTGTTATTTTGAAGACCCCTGTGGGACATTTTGCACCAAGCTGTGCAGCAGAAGGTGTAGGATTTCCAGCCCATCCCACCGTGCCACCAACCTCGTTCTCAGCGAGACTTTTGTCACCTCCCAAGCTCTGCTCCTCTGCGGGGGCTGAGGGCTCTGAAATTCTGTTTTCATTCTTTCCGTGGCTCTGCCAGGCAGCTTTTCCATCGAGCCAGGTGGAGCTGGGCTGGCTCTCCATCACCTGCCACACTGAGATCTGCTCTTTGGATAAGATTTGCTCATTAATTTCCACTGATTCTGATATTTACTCCTCCCGGGCATCGCTTACACCCCAGGCTGGGGTCCTTGCTTTGCTCCTCTTCCTCCTGGCATCATCTGGGCATTCTGAAGTGGGAAATAAGAGAGCTTTTTTCCTAAAAATTGGTTAAATTGAGGTGTTTCGCATTTATATTTGGCCCCAAATGTAACTACCAAAGCAATGGGCTGCAAGGTATTTCTTTGAGATAAAAAAATCTGTTAATCTGATTAAAGTGCACTCGTTAAGATGTGTTAGCAAAGAGCAATTAACACTTTTAATTCCTAATTTAACCTCGGGGAAATGGTGATTTCTGGAGCTTTGGAATTTGACTCCAAGGTCCTCTCAGAGCTCTTTCCCCAACGATGTTTCCCTGGTACCTGAAGGATTTTCCCGAGAGGGGTCAGTGGAGTCCAGGCTGCTGATTACAAAGTCAAATTAGAGCAGCCCGTGCGAGAATAAAAAGCAGAAATAACACTCCCTTTATTTTTCTCCTTTTCTGAATTCCATGACATTTCACAGAAATGACTGCAAAACTTTTTCCATTCAGATTTTAGCACTGGTTTGGTGACAAACTTGGGAAGATTAGCAATTTTCCGTCATTAGAAATGAACTCTGGTGCTGAAGCTGACTAAACCTTTCCAGTCAAAGATGCATTTTCAGGTCTTTTTACAACGTTGCAAAGTTTAGGCCTTGGTTTAAGGATGATGATGATTTTCTAGGCCAAGAATCCTCATCTTAATTAGACAAAAATACACAGATTTCTGCATCAGCAGGACCGTCATCCACAGCTGCTCCTGGCTGTTGTTGCCTCCATCATTTCATTATTTTCTGTGCTCGTTTTCCTGGCTTTTATCTCACAGGACTTTTGAAAATAAAGGACCTCATCAAAGAGGGGAAAATCCTGAATTTTTTCAGTGTTTGTATTTCGCATCTTGAAAACGAAACCCTTTGAACAGTTCTGGTAAAGCACATTGAGCTTTTGGGCAAAGGGACACCTGCAAAAGATGATTTTCTTTTTAAGAACTACTAATTTGAAGCTCATTAACACCTAACACACAAAACAAGGAAGTTCCAAAAGTCTGTTTTCGTGTGCTAAATTGTATCTGCGAAACCGAAGCATTTTCCAGCTAAGGAAAACATTTTGCATGAAAAATATTGATCTGTGGCAATCCCCAGGCATTGCCAAAAGAGCCTTTTCTTATCTCTCCTGACTTCCCCACCTTTCTGATGAGAGAAAAAGCAGCAGCTTTCCCTGTTCCTGGTGAGCCAATGTCAATAGTGTTGTTTTCCACCCCAAAAAAATGAATTTTCAGAGCTTTATTCGATCTGGGTGAATGTGCACGAGGCGAAAAGTGAGACTTCATGGGAGTAAAGTGGGAAGTAATTAATTTCTTCTTCTTCAACTCCTTCCCTGATTATTTTGGTGCCTGTTGAGCTCAGCAGGAGCCTAAAGGAACAGCACAGAACGAGGTGGGGTTTGCAGGAGAGCTTTTGCCGTTCCCATCCGTGGATGCAGAGGATGAAAATGGACAGCCGTGAGTCACTCATGTTCCCTGAACGTCCTGCCTTGGGGACAGCTCCTGCTGGGAGCCCCAGAACAGCCTGTGACTCACAGGGACAGGGACAGCATCTGCACAGCCTTCCCTGGGCTGGCAGAGCTGGGGAGGGGACAGCTCCCCTGGCAGTGCCCAGCGCTGGGTGGCACCCCGAGGGGTGGCAATGATGCTTTAGGGTTTTAGCTTCTCTATTTTTTGTGTGTCTGTAATCTCGTGTGTAACTCTGGACTCCACACACAGAGCTAAGCTCCTGTTCTCAGCATTTTTAAACAAAAAAATTCTCTAAAGCTTGGAATCCAAGGACACCTCATTGTCTCAGTAAACAGTGAATTGGGGGAGCAGACTTGGAGTAATTAACATCATCACCTGAAGGTGTAATTGGAGGATTGAAGCTTGATATGTAAATGGACAGAACTTCTAAAATGTGAAGAACTCATGACTCGCTGTCCATTTTGGGTGTTGCCTCTCGAGCAGGCTCTGTCTGTCTGCCCTAAGGCCTTTAATAAATTAATCTGCTTTTTATTCTCCTAACTTTGTCTGGCCTCAGTTTTAGGTGAGCCCATCCAGGCATCAGCAGAGGTGTCCAGCTCGGGGCAGAGTGATGGGCTGAGCTCTGAGCTCCTTTCTTTGGGGCTTCCTCCCTGCCAGGGTCACAGGGATGGGAATGGAAACCCTGCAAGCAAATGGGTTGGGAAATAAATCAGGGATTGATGGAGATTAGAAATTAGGAGGAAATTCTTATTATTCTTCTTTATTCAGAGAGGCCTGGCACAGGTGCCCAGAGAAGCTGTGGCTGCCCCTGGATCCCTGGAAGTGTCCAAGGCCTGGCTGAAACAACCTGGGATAGTGGAAGGTGTACGGAAGGAATAAAATTGTCTTTAAGGTCTCTTCCCACCCAAACCATTCTAGGATTGATGAGGCACACACTGTGTCCCTGAGGCTCTGGGAAAAATTTGTGGAAAAGTCTGAAATAGTTCTAGAAAGATGGAAATTGAGAACTCACAGGCACTGAAAAGCTCCCTTTGTTGAGTCAAGCTCTTTGCCATTAAGTAATAAAAAGGAACAATGTTTATTTCCACTAGTAAAAAGTCCATAGGGATCCATAGGAGAGGTGCAAGTCTCTGAATTAACAGCATTCCTATAGCTCCAAAGCCCAGAAAAAAGATAGGTTTAATAGAAAATTAGTAGGGTTTATGTAAAACAAAATAGAAAAGATAAGAGGCCTGGCTTGCAGGGGTAAGATCTGTCAGTTAAAGGCTGCTCTGCTCCCACAAAATCCTGTAATTGTGGGAAGAATTACACCACCCCTTCACCCTTCCTGCCAGATTCCTTGGAGATGGATTGGCCCAGGAAGGCACGGAGCACCAGCCCTTGCACTGATCCATCCCCTGCTCCTCCTGTCCAAACAAGCTCTTGGTTCTCCAGCACGACCACCTCACCCAGGCTCCATCAGCACCTCGCTGCTGTTCCAATTCCTGCGCTGATTTACGTTTCCCAGTGTCTCTGGACAGTTATTTCAGGCCTCATTCCCGATGGTTTTGTTTCAGGGCAGTGTTATCATGCTATAGATGTATTTGTTTAAATCCTGGCTGACTTCACGGGGGCAGTTTTTTAAAGGAAGAAGAAAACGAAAATCAAAGTCAAAATACGTGCTGGCTTTTTTGGGATGGGTGCCAGCCCGGCTTAGCTGGCACAAAAATGAACAATAACTGTGGGATTATGCACTCCTTTTTCATCCAAATAATCACTGGGGTTTTTTGTTGGGATGTTTTAGTTCAGAACCTTTCTCTGCCCAGCAGAAAAGAACAGAACTTCTCTGTGTTCCAGCTCCACATTCAGCCATTCTGCTCCTTCAAAAGAAATTAATGGAAAAATTAAATGAAAACCTCTAGACCCTTTCCTCCGATGGAAAACTCTCTCTTCATATTGTCATGTTAATATTTTATTTCCCGCTGTGGAATGAGGCCTGGACTTAGGAGAGCGTTTTCCTGAATATTGTTAATTGGAATTATTCCTTGTTGGATTTTAGGAGTTGAGCAGCTCTGATGTGGATGAGATTTACCCAGGCTGTTTTCCTGTCCCTGTTATCAGACATCCTGAGGCTTCCTTGGGAGCAGATGCTTCCACAGGCACCAGTCAGCATCTGATCCAAAACTGTAATTCCTGAAAGTGGAGCTGAGGAGTGTCAGAGCGCAAGAAATGCTTGGGATGGAAAGGGGTGGGAGGGAAAGTCTTTGAGGGACAATTTGGGAAAAGTCTCTTTTAGAGAACCAGAGAACACTTTGTGTTTATCTGCGATCGTGTCCCTCCAAGCTTTTTGTTTTCAATACTCTCAGCCTAAAGTGATCCCCAAAAAGTGGACATTGGAATGTTGGACTCGATGACCTTGGAGGTCTTTTCCGACCTTGGTGATTCCGTGATCAGTCAGTGCTTGTCCTTCCTTTGGGCGGGGAAAGTTTGTCCAGGGAATCTCCTTGGATTAAATGGGAGCAGCTGGGAAGGGGTCCAGAGTCTGGGAAAGGGATCTATAATGTGGGAAAGGGATCTATGGCCTGGGAAGGGATCCAAGATCTGGGAGGGGATCCACAGCCTGGGAAAGGGATCCACAGCCTGGGAAAGGTATCTATAATCTGGGAAAGGGATCCACAATCTGGGAAAGGGATCCGAGATCAGGGAAAGGGATCCAAGATCTGGGAAAGGGATCTATAATCTGGGAAAGCGATCCACAGCCTGGGAAGAGATCCACAGCCTGGGAAAGGGATCCATAATCTGGGAAAGGGATCTATAATCTGGGAAAGGGACCCATAATCTGGGAAAGGGATCCATAATCTGGGAAAGGGATCCATGATCTGGGAAAGGGATCTATAATCTGGGAAAGGGATCCACAGCCTGGGAAGAGATCCACAGCCTGAGAAAGGGATCCACAGCCTGGGAAAGAGATCCATAGCCTGGGAAAGAGATCCATAATCTGGGAAAGGGATCCACAGTCTGGGAAAGAGATCCATAGCCTGGGAAAGAGATCCATAATCTGGGAAAGGGATCCACAGTCTGGGAAAGGGATCCATGGCCTGGGAAGGGATCCAAGATCTGGGAAAGGGATCCACAGCCTGGGAAAGGGATCCATGGCATGGGAAAGGGATCCAAGATCTGGGAAAGGGATCCAAGATCAGGGAAAGGGATCCGAGATCAGGGAAAGGGATCCACAGTCTGGGAAGGAATCCACAGCCTGGTTCCAAGGTGGAAGGAAATTGAGGAAGCATGGGCAGAGGTTGGCACATCCCAGCTCCTCCCTTCACCCAGAAATGGGACCTCCAGCCCAGTCAGAAAACAAGGGCAGAAGAGAACTGCTGCTCTCAGAGCTTGACCAAAATCACCCAAATTCAAGTCTACATTTTTGAGCTTCTAATCTTGGCCCTGCTGCTGCTGCTGCTTTCACTCTGGGAGCACTGCTTGCACAGAAAGAGAGAATAAAGATGAAATGACAGACGGAAAAAGTGTGTTTGAGCCACAGCTGTTTCCTCCTGCCTTCAGAAAAAATGATTTAAGCACCTTATAACCTAAGGGAGAAAAAAAAAAGAAATAGGATGGGTTTCTAAATGAAAAATGTCCTGTCAAAACGTCTGCTATAAAATTTCTTATTGTTAAGTAATAATTTTGAGATATTATCTTACTTAATGATTTAGGATTGGCGTTTTTTTTTTCTTCACCGATCCCAAAATTTCCATTACAGGGAGAAAGGAACTGGCCACTGGTGACAGGCTTTATGAGAAAAATATGAACAGAGTAAGGAAAACAGAAGAGCAAAAAAAAACCCTGAGGATTTTGCTTACGTATGATATTCTGCCTAGATGGGGAAAATAGAGAATAATCAAAGGCTTTTGGGAATAATTAACAGAGAAGACAAGAGCAGCTTCCCACCTGAAGAGTGGGAAGTTGCTGTCTAAGGTTCATCCTACCTAATATTAGAGTTGTGCTTGTAGGATGGAAAAAGGGGAGAGATGAAGTGAGGAATTGATGTTTTAGGGGAACTGAAGCACCCTCCAGGCAGGCTCAGGTTTCTCCATGTACCTGAAACCCTAGAAGAATCGTGTTTTTAATGCAAGAATCATGAAACTTGGGTGAGGAAAAGCAAGGTCAGAGCTTTCAGAGGTGGGAGAATGGAAGTAAAACTGGTTTTAAGCAGCACCTGAGTTTAGATCCCACTTTTTACTTTTGTCCTTTCATTTGGTCCCTGCACAGCTCTGAAAGGGGCTGGGGAAGCAGATTTTGATGGTGATAAACACAATTTCTTCCTTATATTTGTCATTTCACCCAGTTTTCTTTCCAAGCCTGCTCTAAGTCACTGCCACTTCAGAGGTGACTCTTGGGAGGGATTTAAAGCTGATTTATCTCCCCAGGGGCCAGGGGTGACAAGAAGTCAATTAAGAGAATAAACATCACTTTTAGGATGTGGTGAGGTTGGTATTTGGCTCTCTGCCTGGAGCTTTTACCTGACAGAGGTAAAAGAGTGGAGAGGAGCCAGGCTGATCCTCCCAGTGCTGAGAATTTGGCAAATAAAGCTATTTTAGCCTGAAAACTGAGTGGGTTTAGTATGGAAACCAGGAGGGAGGAAGAGATGGAGCATTAACTTTACATTTCCTAAGGCCCCAATTTCACAAATGCCTCCAATTTAGCCCCAAAAATATTTCTATTCCATTTCACAAGGTAACTCAAAAGCAGATTCGGAAATAGTTTGCCAAACACAGGTCTAAAACAGAATTTAAAGTGAAAAAAAAAACCTGCAGCACAAAAGCAACTTGGAATTGTAAAGTTTGCTGCTCGGAATAGGGAACCTGTGTCAAAACAAAGCCTCGCTTATCAATCTTTAATTGAGCTTGTGCATGAGGGAGAAGACATCAGGTATCAACAAAAGCAGACAGGTTTGAAATAAGAAGCAGATGGTCACCCCAAAGCTCTTGTCTTGGAAAATAAATGAGAGGAAAGAGAAGCAAATTGAGTTGCAGTTATGTACAGGGATCTGCTCCGAGATCTGGAAACAGTTGACAATTAATTGAAATAACACATTGCAAATTGTCACTGGGCGCTGAAAAATCTTCGGGGGGAAAAAATGCTGTTTGCTCTGGAAATTTGGATGGTGCTGAAGGCATTGTAAGGAAAAAATGTTACCCAGCTCAACCCAAATTTCCACAGAATTTTGCCACCCAAAACATGCGCAGGGATTTTGAGTACAAGCTGATATTTCGTGTTGGGTTTTTTAACCATCAAGAGGTGAGGTTGGTCTTTCTCCAGTGCAAAACATTGACTCCCTTCTTGGGGAAAAACAGCAATAAATCTTTGTTTTTCAGATTTAAATAAAGCTGCAGAACCTCAGCAGCATCCTCAGCAAGCACCTGGGGTTTACTGTGCAATTATTCGTTCAGAAATAGGTCACTCCCTTTCATGATTTAACCTCATTTTTCTTAAACGTAGGACACTTATCAAAAACATGGCATTCAGGCCAAAAAGGCTCTTCTAGGATTTGTTCTCCCTTATCTCCCTCATAAATAAGTTCTTTCTGCACTGGAGAAGGAAAAGGGAAGGAGGGAGGGAAATGCCACCCACTGGGAAGCAGGAAAGTGAGAGAAATCCAGCACGAAATCTCCATTTTCCCTGATTTTAGCAGGTGTTCGAGGGCAATGCTCAAGCAAGGTTGGTCTCGTGGAAAAGCTTTCCCACGTGGAGGGATTTTTATTGTCACTGGTGCAGTATCAGAATTCGGAATCAGCAGGAGAATTAATCGTGGAACACAGACTTCCTCTGGCCTGGAGTGTTCCACAGCCTTGGACAGGCGTTCCCTGGGTTTGCTCCTGGCTGGAATCAGGGCACTGGTGCTCCCCAATCCCCAAGGAAACAGCAAAGAGGGCAAGGGGCAATTAAAAAAAAAATTAAAACAACCCCACTGCGAAACGTGTTTCCACTGGGAATTGGAAATACCTTCCTGCTGCATTCTTTCCACATCTGCAAGGGCCATGCTTGGATTTCATTAAAAAATATTTCCCCTTATCTGGAGCAGGGTCTGATATAAGCCATGGATTTGTTACTCCTGACATCGTTTCTTTTTGAGCTGCCCAGGCTTTTCCTGCACGATCTCGTTCTTTCTGCCCTTTCTGCTGTTTGGAGAGGAGGTTTTGGGTGATGAATGTGGCAGGATTTTTGTGGGAAGGTGTGTTCCAGAGGCAAGGTGTAAATCATGGGAATACCACGTGCTAATTAGCAGCAGAGAAGTGCTGTAGATGAGAAAATAATGAGGGTGCAATTCCAGCTCTGCACAGCACTTTGTTGGCAGGACCTTGGATGATCTGGGCAGAGGGTGAACCTTAGGAAGAATTTTTAGCTGCATTTTCAGCCCCACTCTCAGCTTCACACTGCATCTTATGAAAACCTCTCTGTTTTTTCTGTGTTGGATAAGAGTGCTCTGTTAAACGAGGTTATCGCCGAAATTAATTTTATTCCAGCAGATTTTTGTCCATGATACAAAAACCAGAACCCCCAACTGCTCCTTGCAACAACATGAAGTCAATGGGAGTTTTATCACTGACTTGACTTCAAGGAGAAACAGATCTTGCATCTGCCAGGTAGTGACAGGACAAGGAGGGGGAAATGGTTTCAAACTGAGAGGTGGCTTAGGTTTGAGATTGGGAAGGAATCCTTCCCCGTGAGGGTGGGCAGGCCCTGGCACAGGTGCCCAGAGCAGCTGTGGCTGCCCCTGGATCCCTGGCAGTGTCCAAGGCCAGGCTGGACAGGGCTTGGAGCAGCCTGGGACAGGGGAAGGTGTCCCTGCCATGGCAGGTGGGGGATGAGATGAGCTTTAAGGTCCCTTCCAACCCAAACCATTCCAGGATTCTGTGATATGATGCTGATGAGAAAGAGAGAGGTAGAGGTGCTGAGAGTAAGAGGAATTATTTGCATTTAACAAGCTATGAAGTGGACTCTGTTCTCTTTACCTACCTGCTTTCTTCTCCACCCAAAAAATACATATTTTGTTCATTTTTGAACTTCTACTTGGGCCTTAAAATTTTTAGAAGAAAGAGCAATGTCCTCATTTGCTGTTGTCAATGAGAAAATGAATATTCTGCACTAAGATCCAGTGCTTTCTCCTAGCTCTGTGTGGGATACCATAGGTGTGATTAATTGCTGCATGATTACACAGGGATTGCTTTGCTCCTGCTGAAAACAAAGAACCCCTGACCTTTCCTCGGAACCCTCAGATTATGACACAACCCTAAAATGTGCCGGGTAGGAAACTTCCACAGGGGAAGGGTTGTGGATCCTCATCAGCACATCCAGAAAGAGGAGTTGTTGTAGGGCACGAAGAATCCAGGGAATGGGGACTCTTCCTCAGGGGTTATTAAATGGGATTGACTTGTTTTGCCCGAGGAGAGGAGGCTGAGAGGGGGTCTGACAGCTGCCTCTGAGAGCATCAAGGAGGCAAAGCAGCAGGCAGAGGAAAGTTATTTAAGTGAAGAGACAATGTTGGCACAGGAAGAAATGGGTATAAATAGACAGAGGCTGGAAATCCCTTCCAATAGGAATAGTGAGGACACATGAAAGGAAATCAGGCCAGCTCTCCAAATGAGGATCATGGAAAGCGATTCCGCGCTCGCTGCGGCAGCTGAGCCCTCTCGCCCAGGAGGCCCAGCCCCTGCTCCTGCAGAATTCCTGCTCCTGCGTGTAATACTGAGGCTGGCACCGACTGCAGCAGGGCCCCTGCACTGGTGAGCTCCAAAGAGAGCTGGGGATGGGGTCCTGCTCCCAAATCTTGCCCTTTGTGACGGAGCTGTGCAGCCCCAGGGCCCGTCCAAGTGCAGCCCCATCCAACTGGTGACAGCAGAAATGAGATCCTTTCCTGAGTCTGAAATTGGTGTTGTGTGAGCTCATGAAAAAGTCAGGATTATTTTTGTCTTTCTAAGTAAAAGGGAAGATTTACTGCGCTGATTTGATGACCTGATGTGTTTTCTGGACCCTGCCGTACCGCGGGCCTGGAACAAAGGGCGATGAGCGCATCCATGATTTTCACAATAGCATCTTCTCCCCGTGGCACAGGGACAGATGTGGCTGTAGAAGGTTTGGAGCGTTGAGCAGCTGGTTCTAGGCAGGCAGAGGTTTGAACAGGCAGGAAAAACAGGATAGGAACACGTTTCTCACACACATCCTCACTGCTGCTGCTGTCTGTAAGACTGAACATCTGAAAGAGAGTCCCACCTTGGTATTCCTTCAATTCAGCTCTCATCCTAAATGTTTGGGAAGGGTTTTAAAAGTGGTTTTAGTCCTAGAAGCTCCCAGTGCTTTGCAGTAATAGGTATCCTTCTCAAGGGGACAGCCCTACCTGGGCCTGTTTAGATTCCCTGACTGTCGCTCCCAGATTTTCCTTTTTGAACACATTTTAACGAAGTTTTGTATCTGTTGTTGTTTGTTACTGTCTGGAGTGATTGTGGTGTTTGTAGTTAGAGAAAACAACCATGAATTATTGCAAATGAAGGAGATATAAAATATTATCTCATTGTAAAGCCCCTCCTGTCTCTCACACTCATAAATGGCCACTTTTATCTCATAAATGGGCACTTTTATATGTGGGTTTTTTCACACACGAAACACGTTACTTTTGCTCTTTCCCCTGGCATCATCTTCTACCAAGAGCTCACATTTTGCCTCTAGTTTCAAACCGTAGTTTCAAAAACTGTTGAGCAAAAAACCTTTATTATGATGTTGCTAAAACAAATCCGAGTACGCAAGATTGTCCCTTGGCAACCACGGCTGCAGCGGGGTCAGCCCCGGGTCAGGAGCGGGATGTTGGCAGTCACGGAGCCAGCAGCTCCCGTATTTTCCCGTCCTGAGCAGTTGTGGCAGGAGCAGGAGCGGTGACGTTTGTGGCTCAGCAGGAAATCTCTGGCTGGAGCAGCTGAGCTGAGAGCTCCGCAGCCACGACAGCTTTTTCCGCGGCTGGAGGCTCCTGGTGCCATCGCTGCTCCGGCGCCCCTTTCCGTGACTTCACGCTGCAAACATCAGCTCCTTGCCTTTGTCCTGGAGGCCCAGCTTGGCCTGCAGGCCCAGCCTCTGCTCCTGCAGCTCCTGGGGCTGTTCAGCTGCCTCTGGCCTTGCTCCTCATCTTCTCCTCATAAACAGTTGTTCCCTCCACTCTTACAAAATGTGGGGTGGGGCAGTGCCATGATATTTTCCCCTCTGAAACATCCTCTGTCATTCTGAAACCCCTTCTCTCATTCTGAAAAAACTTCTCCTATCCTGAAACCCCTTCTCCCATTCTGCAACCCCTTCTCCCATTCTGAAAAACCTTCTCCCATTCTGAAACCCCCTCTTCTTCCATCCCAAAACACCTTCTCCCATCCTGAAACACCCTCTCCCATCACGTCCAGGTCTCTGACTTCATCCTCCATGCTGCAGCAACCAATTCCTTTATATTGTCCACCCCTCATTCTCCTCCATTGCATGAAAAACTCACGTAGCAGTGAGGTCCCTAAGCTTCACTTGAGATGGGAGAGTTTTTGAGTATGAATTCCTATTTTTGCCCCTAATACAGGAAAGATGCTCCCTGAATTAGCCTCATCTGTCCCACTGTCCTCTAAACATCCCTGGTCTCTATGATTGTTGTTATTTCAAGAAGGCACAGATTATTTTTTGCTTTATCTTCACAGTTCATTCAGCTTTTTATCTTATTGCTGCTCCTTCGTTTGCACATTTTTCCAAGTTTAGGGGAAGTCAGGCAGACAAAACCATAACCCAGAGGACTCTGCTGACCATTTGTTAGCTAAATCAGAAGCCCTAAACTGAGGCTTCATGCTATTGATTTTATTCTTTTTTTCAATCTCCAATGCATGCAAAGGCATTATGGATTGGATTTATCTTCGAAAAGGACACTGCTGAGGAAATATTGGATGAGTGGGTGATGAAAGCAAGAGGCTGAGCCCATTGCAGGGCCTTAGGAACAACAGCCTGTCTTCACAGAGAGATGAGTGGGTGTCTTGGTTTGAAAGACAGGTGCCTGCTAAGAAAGGTGGGAACCTTCCTTAGAATAGAGAATGTGAACCCTTCCCTCCGAATTATAACTTTGGAATCAAGGGCTGTCAGGCAAAGATATGGGAAAAGGAATAAGAGTTCTTTACTAGTGTCTATAACGAGGCAAACAAACAACAACAACAGCAGCAATGACAGACAAACCCAAACCTGGTGGCAGATGTCCCTGGGCTGCCAGGCACTGTCCCTTTGGTGCAGTCACGGTCACAGCCAGCAGGGGTGCTGTTGGCTCCCGGCCAGGCAGGGCAGGTGCAGTGACTCCCATGGAGCTGCAGGAGGCGCTGTGGGGCGAGGTCAGGTGTGTGTCACATGGTCAGGTGTGTGTCATGTGACTAATGGTGGACAGAGGGCTGGGCAGGGATGGTGTGAGCAGGACGGGCTGGGCAGGGATGGCACAACAGGACAGGCTGGGCAGGGATGGCGTGAGCAGGACAGGCTGGGCAGGGATGGCATGAGCAGGACAGGGCTGGGCAGGGATGGTGTGAGCAGGACAGGCTGGGCAGGGAGCTCAGAGCAGGGAGATGGAGCGGCATGATGGGCTCACCTGGGCTAACCAGCAAGAGGGGGCATGTGGCTCACATGTCACACATGTGTCACTCGCGTGTCACACACATGTCACTCACATGTCACGAGCGTGTACTAGCGTGTCGCTCACATGTCATTAGCGTGTCATTCACGTGTCACTAGCGTGTCATTCACGTGTCACTAGCGTGTCATTCACGTGTCACTAGCGTGTCACACACATGTCACTAGCGTGTCATTCACGTGTCACTAGCGTGTCACACACATGTCACTAGCGTGTCACTAGCGTGTCACACACATGTCACTAGCGTGTCACTAGCGTGTCACATACATGTCACTAGCATGTCACTCATGTGTCACTCGTGTGTCACACACACGTTACTCACAGTCTTAGTTTGAAAGACAGGTGCCTGCTAAGAAAGGTGGGAACCTCCCTTAGAATAGAGAATGTGAACCTTTCCCTCTGAATTATTATGACTTTGGAATCAAGGGCTTTCAGGCAAAAATATGGGAAAAGGAATAAGAGTTCTTTACTAGTGTCTATAACGAGGCACACAATCAACAACAGCAGCAATGACAGACAAACCCAAACGCGGTGGCAGATGTCCCTGGGCTGCCAGGCACTGTCCCTTTGGTGCAGTCCTGGTCACAGCCAGCAGGGGCGCTGTTGGCTCCCGGCCGGGCAGGGCAGGTGCAGTGACTCCCATGGAGCTGTAGGGGGCCCTGTGGGGCGAGGTCAGGTGTGTGTCACATGGGGAATGGCGGACACAGGGCGGGGCAGGGATGGCATGAGCAGGACAGGCTGGGCAGGGATGGCACAGCAGGATGGGGCTGGGCAGGGAGCTCAGAGCAGGGAGATGGAGCGGCAGGATGGGCTCACCTGGGCTAACCAGCAACAAAGGTGGCAGGAACCCTGCAGCTGTGGCAGGCAGGGTGCAGAGCAACGGCAGCCAGGTCCCCTTCTGCTGCGAGTGGAGCTGGGAAATGTGCCCTCCCAGAGAGGAGAAGGGGGTTGGAATCCTGTGCCCCTTTTTCCCAAACACAAGCTCACCCACCAGGTAGAGAAAAGCCAGTGCAGAGCCAAGCTTTTTCTGCAGTCGCTGCCAAAAAGCAAACAGCAGCTTTTTCCACTGCTCTCTCTTCCCAGTCTGGTGAGCAAGTGGCTCCGTTATCAATCCCCAGATCTCTTGTCCCCTCGCCCCACCTGGCCAAAATCGTTTGTCTCTTTTGTAAGAGTAAATGGCCCTTAAGTATGTGATCGTTAGCTGCCCAGCAACAGAATGGAGAAAAATTCCATCCCCTCTCAACCTCCAACAGTGGGAGGCTGGAAGCCACCACAACCTCAACAACCACTTGGAAAGGAGAGGGTGTTAAAACTGGGTTTAGGGAGAACTGTTCTGTCAGAGGTGAAAAAATTAAGGAGGCTACGTCCAATATAGGCTCTACTCAAAGAATTGGCGTGGAATTACCAAAACAAATGACTAAGGAAAGGAATAAACTCTCTGTACTTTCACTTCTTCAGAATTAGGTAGGATATTACTCATAGGTTCAAGAGTGCTGAAAAGGTCATGACCAAAATTTGGCTTGGAATTGAATTCTAAGGATCTATTTAAAATATATTACGGTGCCATTACAATAATTTTTTTCTTGTGTTTGGGTTTTCAAAGGCCATCGAATCTCAGTCTGTGGCGATGAAGATCACCAATGTTTCAGGAAAAGTCATGCCAAAGGAATTTTAAACCAAAAATCACTTTCCAAGTGAGGGGAAAACTTGAGTTTTAGGAGGATGTCCTCACTGGAGAGAGCAGGAGAATTTAGGAAGAGCAAGTCAGACTCACAGCATGGTTTGGGTTACAATGGGTCTTGAAGCTCATGCCATTCCAGCCCTTTCCACCTGCCCAGGTTGCTCCTGTCACCATGGCAGCACATCCCGTTGCCATGGTGAAACAGCTCTGGGAGGGACCAGGGAGCTCTGGGCTGGACCAGGCTGAGATCACCGCGAGGACCAGGGCAGTGCCACGCTCTGACCCTGCCGTGTGTGCGTTCCCCTTCTGCTTTTTGCCGTGCCTGGGCGTGCAGTGCAAAGGCTTTGGCAGGGCTGGGTGGATGGACAGCAGGAAAGGGCAAAAGGAAGCCTGAGAAGTACCAGGAACACCACCGTACCCCAATATTGGCAGCACAACCCTGGGGAAACGCAGTTTAAAGCACAGCAAACAACACAGCCATCCCTGTTTGATTACTCCGTGTTTACTCCGAGCTCAACATCTCTCTTGTTGAGCTCTCAGAGCTCAACATTTACCCAAAACCCACCCACCCTCCTCGGCTCCTGCCTGCTGAGGAATATTCCTGCCCAGGAATATTGACATCCCCAGGAGAAACCAAACCACCCCAACCACGTGAAACATTTCGCCAAAGTGCAGCTGCAAAAAGTATTTTTGCTGGGAGCAGTTGGAGCTCTTAGCGACTGCTGAGCCCTGGGCACTTTTAACTCACCTAATCCTTTTTCCTACAACAGCCCCATCTTGGAAGAATCAACCAGGGACTGTGAACATATTTTCCAACTACTTACATTCTTGCCATATATTAATGATACATGGAAATGCATGGACTACAAATACAGCTTCCTTATGGCTGCTCCAGAGGAAGTTTCCATAGGCACCCAAACATTTGGACACTTATCCAGGGGCTGAAATTAGCACAGGATTTTCAAAAGAGCCCCTCAGGGTTTAGAAGGTTTGATGGGCCTAATTATAAAGGAAAAGAAGCTCCATGTGCTCACTTAGAAGTGAGGCCTGGATTCATCCAGCTCTGGTTTTAAGGTGCTTAAATTAAGAGCAAAGTGATTTCTCCACACACTGAATAAAGAGGGAGAGACATTTCCTCAGAATACCAATTTTTTTTTTTTTACGTAGGAGGCAAAATTTGGCCTAAATATGTAATTTCAGGACTCAGGGAGCAGCTTCCCATTGTGGTCTATCAGTTCTCTGTTGTCTGCTTGGAGCAGGCTGCTGATAAAACTCAATAAATTCATTGCATCTGTAAAGTGGGAAAAGAACTTCAGCAGTTATTGTGAGTAATGAAAATATGGAAATAGGTAAGGGGAGGAGTGACCACCCAAATAAAGGGGGAATAATCTAATTGAGGAAAAATCAATGGGACAAGTGATTTCAGTACCTTTCAGCTCTGGGATTGGCATTTAAACGCAGACTGCAGCTACCCAGAGAAGTACATGAGGTAATGTGTAAATTCAAAAATTGTAAGAGGTTTTCTTGTCTCATATTTCTCTCTTTTCTCGTGGTTAGGTTTAAGTTCTGACTTTTCCCAAACCAAGCTAATTATAGCCCAAACCAGAGCTGCGAGCTGGGTGTGCAGGCAGGGCTGGCAGGAATTCCAGGGTCAGTTTTACGTCAAAAGAGGTGCAAAAAACTTAAAGATGAACCCAGAGTGATTTCATGTCTCTGTCCCCAGCCAAGGCAGAGTCTCTGCTGATATTCCATCTGGAAATGGCACAGGCACCGCAAACAGGGAAGAGCTCCACAGCTTTGGCTGCCAAAGATCCCAATAACTCTCCTAAGCTGATTCATGGGCCACTTGCTTAATGAAAAGCTTTTCAGTTTTCCTGTTTTATTGCCCCTGAGAAACGATGCCGAGTTGTTCCCCAGCCAATTCCTTTGGGAATGACTTGTAGAAAGGGATGACATTTCCTAAAGGAGCCTCAGGTTCAGCTGTGGTGAATTTCCCAGGGATAAAATGATCAGGAGGATTAGAACAGAAGGAGATCTATTGCTTATATTCCCCCAGCACTCGGTGATAACTTCGTTATTGATGAGTAATAAATTGGCAGTAATTTAAATATGCATATCTTCAACAAACACCTGTGCCAGCCTCCAGCAGGTAGGCAGAGGGGGAGCTCCTTCCCAGTTGCCCGGGCACAGCAAATCAGCTCCTGGATGAGTTCGTCCCGTGGGATTTGTCTCCCCCCACCTGGATAAATAGAGCTCACCAGTTCCCAGCCCCACCTGGGCACTGTCCATCCCTTTATGGCACTGCTGTCACCTCCAGAGGCTCCTTCCCTGTGATGGAAAAGGCCTTGAGAGTGTCCCCATGGTGTGATGTGACCTGGCCTCGGGCACATCCCCTGGGCAGGAGGGACAGGAGCAGCACATTGAGTTCGTGGAGCTTTTTATTTTGGTCTGAACCATGGAATGGTCTGGGTTGGAAAGATCATCTCATCCCAGCCCCTGCCCCTTCCACTGTCCCAGGCTGCTCCAAATCCCATCCAACCTGGCCTTGGACATTTCCAGGGATCCAGGGGCAGCTTCTCTGATCCAAGTGGGATTTGATTGATTGCTGTGTGTTTGATTTTGTTAAAAGTTGAAGAACCCAAAAGTTTTCCAACAAAATTATTTTAGTCCTGTTTTCCTTTTTCTCCTCTTCCTTTTGAGACATGAGAAAAAGTACAGAATGTTACTCTCTGCACTTTTCACTAAAATTAAAATTCCTTTGGAATACGTCAAGCAAGAAACAAAGACTCCTCCGTCCCCCTTTTAATTGAAGGAGCAATTAAGACATCCAGTTGCACACAGTTAAAAGCATCTCCTGAAGCTGAGGCCATGATTAATTTAGGAGACTTTGGGGAGCCTTGACCGTGCCCAAGATGAGCTCCCAATTCCCCCTGCAGACCTCAGTGAACTCTGCTTGCCGGGGCAGGCGCGCAATTTGTGCGGGGTTTGCATTTTTCCCTCCTCCCAACTTTCCTTTGAACATTCCTCCCTCTGATCCATCCTCTGACATGTCTAGCTGGTGGCACTTGCCCCTGACACCTCCTTGTCAGGGAGGTGAAGACTTTTTCCTCCTGGGATGCTCTGCTGGCAATTCCCTGTGTTGTTGTTTTATTGAAGCATCCAGGAATTTGATTTTTTACAAAGATAAGGGATCACGTGGCTGAAACTCAGAGAAAAGACACCAAAAAAATGCTGTTGGGGATCAAAGAGAGTGGTCAGAGAGGGAGCAGGAGAATTTAGGGCAATGCCAGAGACTTTCTAGAGAACTTTAACCATGGAAAGATTATGGCTGGATGATCCCTGGAGATCCAAGAGAATTTGATGTCGATGGGAAGAACAGCTCCATGAAAAGCCCTGTTCAATCTGCACCCCGGGGTTTTATCCAAGGCAAAATTCACCTGCAGCCCCAAAAAATAAAATCACATCATAAAAAATCCTCCCCCCTGCCCAATTCAGACTCAATTAAATAAATGCCATCAGTGGAACTGCTTGACCTTTTTGGAGGACAGCTCGAAACTGCAGCATGATGTGGCAAGGGTGATTTCTATTTCAGTTTCAGAATGAAGTTTGAAAGGGATTTTGTATCCTAGCTGGAAGTTAGGCCCGTGATGGACTCCAGTGCTGACCTCTCTGTGATTTACAGAGCTGAGGGACAAACACAGACTTTATTCTTTCAGGAGTTCTTTTCTGTCAATCTGCTTTGATTTGAACAGATCAGGAAGGAGAGATTTCCTGCTTTAACATTTCACAGTGTGGGGGGGAGAAAATCACAATTTTTTCAAGCAGTGTTCAATAATTTTAGCATTGTTTAGTTGGTCCTTGGTGCCTGTGCGGATCTAAAGATGTGACTTTGATTGTTGGATTTTTGAAGCCCATAAGGGAAGGAATGGAAAAGTCCAGGCTGGGGAGGGGGAGATGAGACAAGGGAGCATCCCTGGGGCTGGAAATCGATCCCTGGGCTGGAACACGGTCAGGAAAAGCCTTGGAATTGGAGGTGGGACAGGGATTTTGTCCTGAATGTGCCAAACACCTCAAGCTGCTCTGGAGAGCGATGGGTCTGAGCAGGCGGCCACAGGAACAGATTTTAGGAATTTTGAGGAGCATAAAATCTTTATAGCATTGGGGCCCTTTGTGGTTGGTTTGGGGTTTGTTTGCATTGCTTTTTAACTGCTCCGAGAAAGAGTTTACAACACAAGTAAAAAAAACAAGTTTAAAACACAAGGGTAAAGCCTCGGAAAGAGGAGAGCTGTGGGCACAGGAACAGTGCCAAGGAGTTAATGCAGGAATACATTAATTAGGAATTAATGCAGGAATATATTGGTGAGCTGAAGAGACAGTGGGATGCAGGATCCCTATCACCCAACTTGCCCTTCCACCTGATTTTCTGAGCTTCACATATTTAGATTAAAGAGTTCTCTGCTCTCATCTGGTGCTCGTGCAGGAGGCCACAAGTCTGTGACAATAAAACAGGAACATTTAATGCAATTCCGATCCCTGACAGCTCCTTAATGCTGCTTATCCTGCCTTTCCTTTCAAGCTTTAGTCATCCTAGATTTCCTCCCAAATGTGAATGAGGTGGCTTAAATCAAACTGTAAATTATGCTTCCAGTTATTATGTGCTTGCTAATCAGGATGGAAATGAGAAGTTGGTTGTCAAGCAGGCCTCGTTCCCACAATATCCAGGAAAGTATCAGGATTAGGCAGTTTAACAACAAAAGGAAACCGGATTGCACCTTGAGGAAGAAAGAAATAACCTGCTAGGCAGGAAGAATAGAGGAACGGAGATTTTTGCCAAATAAGCTTAAAAAAAATAAATATACTAATAATTAAGAGGGCCTGCGAGTGAAGCTCTGGTGAGGACGGAGCTGTGATGCTTCCTGTTAGTAAATACAAAGAATAGGCTCTAATAGGGCTCCAGGGGAATGCAACAGCTTGGGAATAGCCTTGGGAAGAAAGACAAACACACAGAGGATGCAAAAACAGTGTGAAAAGTGATTCATGGGGGCTCGATGCCATTCCTGATTGTTCAGGCTGTATTGTGTGCACGCCTTGCTCCGCACTGAACAAAGCCTGTTGATTCCAAGGGCTTTGAATGGCGTGCCCAGAGCCAGCCCAGGCTGAGGGGAACACCTGCAGGAGAGCCAGGAAGGCTTTCTCTGATTTCTGCTCCAGGCAGATAATAATGTGTGCAAATATTCATCAGAAGGGCAGAAGTGTGGCTGGGCTCAGTGGATAGAGGTGAAGTGTGGGGGCGAAGCCTTAGTGGGATTGCCTAAAACTGAGGCTGGGCAAAGTGAAGAGAATAAAAGCATTTTTATTTATTGAAGGCCTTCAGGTGCATTTAGGGCATTCACAGCCCACCCAGGGACTACACCCAAAATGGATCACGGTTTTTTCACACTTTAAAAGTTTTGTCCATTTGCATATCAGGGTTAATCTTCCAATTATAATTGGTAATGAGGTGTAATTACTCAATTCAATTCAATTCAATTACTCCAAGTTTGCTCCCCCAATTCACTGCTGTTTACATATCTTGGAGCCTGGGACAGTAAAATGTCCTTGGATTTCGAGCTCAGAGAGGAATTGTTTTGCCTAAAAATGCGAAGAACAGGAGCTTAGCGCCCTGTGCAGAGTCCAGAGTTACACACTGCAGGATTACAGATATATGGAAAAATAGAGACACTAAAATCCCAAAGCATCAGGGGAACCTCCAGCCATGGCATGAAGGGACTGCAGCAGCTGGGGAGGTGTCAGTGAAGGGCCAGGCCAGGCTGGAATTCTGTCCCTGCAGCCCTGAGCTGTGGTTTATGCGTCTCCCAAACTGCAGGTGCCAGATGGAAGCTCACTGCTCCCTTCCAGACCAGAGGTTTTAAATCGCTGCTGCCTTCCAGAGGGGAAGAGCTCTGCAGTTCCTAATCCAAACCGGAGTGCAGAGTGGCCTTAGTGTGGCAGGTGAGCAGGGCTGGCATTTCTGGATTCTGTCCCTTTCGTGTGCCTGGATTTGTGCTCCTCAGCCACTCCGTCCTCACACTGCTCTGGGTCTGCGTTGCCAATTCCGGTTCCTTTAGCAAACACCAAAAAATTAATTTCTGCAACATCGTGGATTTTCTCAAGGATTTATCAGGGGAATCTGTCCTGGTGGAGTTAATTTCAGATAAAAGAGTGTGAGCTAAAAAGCAGAACCTGCTCACTGCTTGTGCCATTCAGGCACGAGGGAAAAGAGAAGTTTATTTTGGTCATTAGCTGAGATTTTGATCATTAACCTCCAGAACAACTTTAAACAATTTATTTTCCAGATTAGAGCTTCCCTTCTTTTCTGCCTGTGTTGACAATTAACTTCTGTGAACTCCCTGGCAGGAAAAGTCAGGAGAGCACACACTGATGATAAATCCGAGATTAAAGCTTTGATATTTACTCACCTTGAGCATAAATAAGCATTCAGCCAGAATTCCAGGCGATATTTTGGAAGCTCTCAGTGGAAGTTTGTGTTTGTTTTTTACAAATGGGATGTTTAGAAAGCAAAGGACCTGTCTTAGAAAGAAATCCGTAAGGAAAGGCACAGGCCAAGAGCTGAGGAAAGTTCTCAGGGTGGGAGGGAAGGGATTCAGGATTGTCCCCCAGAGAACAATCTCCTCTGCTTTGTCTGCTCTGATCACACCGATCCAAGAAATGAAGTTTCTTCTCTTCCTCCTGGGGAAAATCTGTGGTTTTATGTTACTCGTGACTTGGGCCGTGCTTTAAACTGAGCAGTGAGGAATGTTCATCATTCATATTTTATTGGTGTTCTCTGACCTTCCAACATTTCCATCGAAAAGCGTGAAAAGCAAAGCCCTGGGAAGCTGTTTGCAGGAACGATGCCATGGAGACCTGGAGTTTAGAAAATCAAATGAAGGCAACCAAACAGAAAACCAACTCAAACGCAGCAGAATTCCCACTTGCCCCATTTGTACACTTAATTCCCAGCTTGCCCTCAGCTTCTGAAGCTCGCTAGGAAATCCAGCAGGTCAGGAAAGGTGGCCTCTCTCCCCCCAGCATTTATTTTCATGCCTCAATTTGAATAACCAATGGAAAAAAACATGGATAGACCAACATCCAGCAAGGGGATAAAAGAACAGTTCCTTTCTCCCCATCTGGCCGTGGGTGGGCTCCCAAAAGGGCTCTTTAACCTGCAAATATCCCAATATCAACAGCTCCAGGGCTCAGGTTATAAATATCGATGATTTCTCTGATTTGTTGGTGTTGGTTTAGATTTCCTGGGATTCGCAGAAGCTGGCAGAGGAAGCAGAAGGACCCAAGATGGCAAAAAGAGAAACTTTATTTACAAAAACCTCTTTATATATCCATTAATAATCTAGCAACTATTGGTCAGCAGGGAATCCACCTCCTCAAACCATTGGTCACAGCTATACAACACCTAGTACCAAACACAGAGATTAAGGAAGTACAAAAATGCAGCTTATCTCTATTCTCCCTGAGAAAGAAGAGAAATATTTCGAAAACAGTGCAACTACATGTCGGGGCAGCTGAATTAAAGCAAATCCATTAAATATTGTGCTGCACAGGGCAGGGAAAGCATTCATGCTTTTAGGGAAAATACAGAACACACTTGAGTGAGATCCCCTCAGTCCAACCTCCTCTGTCCCAGTCTGACACGAGCACAATGTGCAACTGGAGATCAGACCCTGCTGGGAGAACTTTTATTATTGCTGAGCAGCACTTGGACACCAAGAAACAACTTTGCTGCTTTGTTTTTCAAGTATTCCATCCTGCCAGAGCTTTTATTTCTCTTCCCCAGGGTCTCTTTTGACCCCTCTGATTCCTTTCTGTGCTCCCACTCTGATGAGTGATGAGTTATTATCTTTTCTTGCCTTCCATGGGTTGCCCACGGGGCAGGAACCCTTCCCAGAGCCCAGGGCTGACCCCACACAATTAACTCAGCCCCAAGATCTGTGAGGCAGATCTTGGAGAAGACAGGAATGATAAATACTTTGTTAAAGAAAATCAGTTGTAGGAATTAGAGAGGGCACTGGGCAGGAAAAGCAGCATTGAGCAGCTCTGATTTACAGAGAAGAATTGTTGGTGTGTCAGCATGGGTTGATAATCATAATTTCAAGCTGGCGTTTCAGTTGTTAATTAATAAAACAAACAAAACAAACAAAGAAAAAAAGGAAAAAACAAAACAAAAACAAACAAACAAAAAGCCCAACAACAAAGAAACCCCAAAAACAACAAAAAAACCCAACCAACCAAATCAAAGAAACTCCAAAATACGAAACAAAAAAACACCAAAAACCACCATCAACACCAACAAAAAACAAACCAATAAAAAACAAACAAACAAAAAACCCAACAACAACAAAAAACCCACAAACAAGTAAAGCCACCCCCCCCCCAAAAAAAAAAAATCAAATTTCAGTTGCTTTCTTGCCCAGTGTGGTTGGACTCAACCTTAGAGATCTTTGCCCAGTTTCCGATGTTGGCATTCTCTGGGGGATGTGACCTTCCAGGATTTGTCAGATATGGCAGAATTCTCTTTTGGGGAGCAGGTTTTAGGGAAATGCCATTTGATAAAAATTTCCAGCATGGGATTTCTCCTTAAAAGCAGACAGAGGGAAGCCCCCAGTTCTGTGGGATGCAGAAGAAGGCCCTATGGGTTATCCTGGATTTCAGGTGATTTCCCCAATCCCAGGCTGATCCTGAGCCCCTGCTTTGCCCTCTGTTCCCTCATGAATATTCACTCCATTTAATTGCACACAAGCTGCTTTGGCAAAGTTTGACAAATTTTCGTGGCACAGGAAAAGTGTTTTCCTGGGCAAAGCTGAAAATGTAAGGAAAGCAAAACCCATCTGCTGTTTAGGGCAGGCTCTGGCTGTGCTCAGGGACCAAGTGATGCAAATTTTGGGGCAGTCGAGGTGAGGGGAAGAGTTTCTCTCCATTGATGTTTGGGAGGTTCTTTGTGCAACATGAAAAGTTTTGAAAATAGAGATTTCTTCATTCAGGTCAGGCCCTTAAACAGAGGGGAAAACACTGAAACTCAGAGACAGAAGACTCAAATCCTGCATTTGTGGCTGAAACAAACCCAAGGCATCCTCACCCTGACCACGTCCATCTTTCCCCTGGGAGATGGACATTTTTTCCCTCGTTTTAGCTGCAGTGTGAGGTCCCCAGGCTGGGACAATGAGGTATTTTGGACTGGAGCTGTTGCTGTGCTGCCTAAAATGAGCTGCCCAGGAATAGCCTGCTCCCCAAAATATAGGTTTTTTTGGACTTCCAAGTCCTATAAACGCCCTTTTGCCTGTGGAGCACATGCCAGATGGAAAGTGCCCCTCTGATTTCCTCCAAACACGCCTGCAGCTGTTCCTGCTTCCCTTTTTTTTTTTCCCCCAATGAAATTTTTAGACCTCACCTGTTGACAGAGGCATTATAAGATCGGGGTTTGTGTGTGTATGTGGGTTTTTGTTTTATTTTCATCCCTCGCTCTCCTAAAGGAAAATGACTTGAGATGTTTTGGAGCAGTGACACAGGGCAGGAGCTGTGAAAATACCTTTGACATAGTTTTGAGGGTGGGAAATCTCAGCTTGGGCCCACAGGACAGAGCCTGGCTGGAAAGAAGCTTTGTTTAGAGCTGGTTTTATTTGGGGAGACAGAAGCTGGAAACTACCCAGGTCTTAGGGGGAATACCAAGCATTGAGCCTGCCCAGAAATAGAGCCCCAGCTTAGGGCAGAGTGAGACAAACGGGAGGCAGAGTGCTGACCCAGATCCGAGTTATTAAGGGTAAATGCATATTGACAAGATCGGGGATTAGGTGGAGGTGCTGACGCAGGGGAGGAACTGTCTCCACTCGGGGCCAAGGAAAGTTTAGGCTGCGAGCTGAGGCTGGCTCGGAGCAGCTGATTTGTCATTAAAAAGAATGAAAAATCCAAAGAAAGCTCAAAAAAAAAAAAAAAAAAAAAAAAAAAAGAAAAAAGAGAAAAACAAGCTCCTTTCTCCCAGCATCAGGAGTGAAATCAGTGCAGAAAATGCAGTGCTAAAGCTGGCAGGGAGGGCTGTGTGTGGTGCCACCTCAGGGGGTGGCTGGGGGCGGTGGCACAGCTCTCCCGGGTCCCCCTGGCTCTCAGCTCACCTTGAGCTGCCCTGCCCTGTCTGCTCAGGGCTTAGTCCAGCCTTCCGTGCCTGGTGATGCTCTTAAGGGTGACCCCGGAGAGGGGGGAATGGAGGCTCCTGAAATAGGGGTGGAAGGAGGACAGAAGATTTTCATTAACAGTTTTAAATGCGTGAGCTCTGCGTGAATGGCGGCGGTAAAAAAATCAGGGGTTAGGAGCAGGTGGAAAATGATTCTCAGGGCAGGAGATAATTGTGGCGTGGCTGAGCTGTCCCTTCTCCTGCCTCATATCTCTGCCTGAATGTGTTTAGAAGAGAAAATCCCTCAGCTCAGCTGCTCTTTGGGGCACATCATTTTCTTTTCGGTGGCTGTGGAGGTAAAAGGAGCTCCCCCCACCTGGAGATGAGGTGTGTATTTATTGGGAAATCACTGCCCTCATAAAACAGATGTCACTGCCAACCCAATCCCAACTGTCCAATAAACTACCCCTGCACAAAGCCATCGCCAGGGTAATATTTTCACTCTAAACCTCCATTATTTGCTCAGCTCCAGCCCCATTTTTTGGGCACAGTCTGAGACTGGGAACCCTCATTTCTTTCCATTATTCACTCAGCTCCAGCCCCATTTTTTGGGCACAATCTGAGATTAGGACCCCTCATTTCTTTCCATTATTCACTCAGCTCCAGCCCCATTTTTTGGGCACAGTCTGAGATTAGGAACCCTCATTTCTTTCCATTATTCACTCAGCTCCAGCCCCGTTTTTTGGGCACAGTCTGAGATTAGGAGCCCTCAGTTCTTTCCATTACTCAGCTCTATCCCCGTTTTTTGGGCACAATCTGAGATTAGGAACCCTCAGTTCTTTCCATTATTTACTCAGCTCCAGCCCCATTTTTTGGGCACAGTCTGAGGTTAGGAGCCCTCAGTTCTTTCCCTGCAGGATTAGCTGCCCGTGTCCCGGGTCAAGAAGCACGCTGGCTTACAGAAATCCTCCTGACACTGTTGGGGCTGTGTGTAAGGCTGGTTAAATGCTTAAGGGTGCAGACAGATCCTTAGGTGCTCCTGGAAATCCCGACGGGCGTTCTTAGAAGTGGTGCACAAATATCTCAGGGTTTTCATGTAGCTGCCGGGCCTGGGAAAAAGGAAAGGATGAGAAAAAGGTTTTCACCTTGTGGAGAGTCTTTTGCAGTTTCCAGAAACACAAAGATTATTTGCTCTGGAGCAGAAACAGAGAGTTCAACCAAAGTGAAAAATCTTTCACACCCAAGTGATGCTTCATTTGTGCTTTAGTATTTTTTAATGGAGAGATTTTGTTTTAATAATATTGAAATAAGAATTGAAACTTTCTTGAAGTGAAACATTGGCTAGAAATGAATTTCAAAGCTATTTTATTGTGGTACTACACTAGTTTTTTTTCCTGACGGCTTTTTCAGGACACTTTTTTCAGAACTGTTTGGGGTGCAAGGGACCCTAAAGATCATTCATTTCCACTCCTGCCATGGGCAGGGACACCTTCAACTATCCCAGGTGGCTCCAAACCCCATCCAGCCTGGCCTGGGACATTTCCAGGGACAGGGCAGCCACAATTTTCTGCAGCCCAGGACACCCCAGGGAGTTTTTTGAGTCATGTTGACCTTTTTCTCAACCAACACCCCAAATCTCTCTCCTTAGCGCTGCTCTCAGCTCAGTTTCCAAAGGTGAATTTGCAGCAGCAATCCAGGTCTGGCACAGCTCCTTCTGAAGGTTTTCCTGATTGATTTTTGATCTTTGTTTGATTTTCCTCTTTATTCCTCAAACACCTGCAGAATTTGGCCTGTGGCTTTTTAGCCCTTAGGACTTTAAATGGACAGCTTGGTGGCACTGAAATGGGACTGCTGAGCTGTCCCCCAGGGTTTGGGGGTCTCTCCATGCCCAGGGATGGATGTTTTGGAGGCTGCAGCACGCTGGGACCTGGAGCTATTTCCATCCCCACAAACAGAGGGCATTTTCCCAGCAGAGTGGGCAGGAAGTTATTGTTGCAGCTTACCTTGAATAGACAAAGGGGAAATCACCAGCAGCCCCAGCTCCTGCTCCTCCACCACCCAGCCATGGCAGGAGCTTCTGGGGCTCAGAACAAACACGGAGCTCTGCTCTATTGTTCCGTGCTTTTCTATAGCCCTGGCTTGTTTAAAAAATTATTTAGAAAGGCTGCCAGCACAGAGCCAGGATTTGTGTTCCTCTTTGTGCGTGTGTGAGTTCAAACTTGACCCCATTCAAATCCGGAGGATTTAAAAAAAAAAAAAAAAAAAATTCAAACTTGACCCCATTCAAGTCCAGGGGATTTAAAAAAACAAAAAATAATAAAAAAAAAAATTCAGACTTGACCCCATTCAAGTTCGGAGGATTTAAAAAAAAATTAAAAAATAAACCCCATCCTTGTTTTGGTCCTCGGGGGAGGGGTTGTTGTTGTTGTTGTTTCAGTTTTGAGTCAGCTTCCTGTGTTTGCTGTGCTCGCTGCTGCTGTTTGCTGGTTTTAACAGCTGCACAGCTCCAGGAAACCCTCGCCAGCTCTTCCTGCGCCTTCCCGAAGGGTGCCCTGACATCCCGGGAAAGCAGGCGGGGCTGGAGCGGGGATTAGGAGCCTCCTGCTCGCCCTGGCCCCGCTGGGCTCCATGGAGTCCATAAAAGCTCTTTGTAAACAGTGCCTTCTGCAGCTTCCTGGAAAAAGACTCAAAGTCCTCGCGGGCAGCACCTGCCGCGGACACCTGGAATGTTCTCCATGGAGGCAGCGCTGCTTTATGGTGCCCAGGCCTGCCTGGAGACTCCTGCTGCTCCTGCAGCACCCTGGTGCATCCTGAGGGATTATCCCAAGCCCTGGCACTTCCCACAGGTCCCTTGGGGTCACCGGGAGGGGTCATTCACTCGAGGCATCTTCTGGAAGTGTTTTTCGTTTCTTTCTGTAGAACTGGGGCTGCTGTCCCCACGTGGGCACAGCCCCCAGGGTGTGGCACTGCTGGAACAGGCACGAGAGGCAGGAGGGATTGTCCTGGCAAGGAGCCCCAGGGCAGAGGTTCATGGAACCATGGAACCATGGAATCATGGGATCATGGGACCATGGAATCATGGAATCATGGAATCATGGGACCATGGAATCATGGAATCATGGAATCATGGAATCATGGAATCATGGAATCATGGAACCATGGAATCATGGAATCATGGGACCATGGAATCATGGAATCATGGGACCATGGAATCATGGGACCATGGAATCATGTGATTAATCATGGAATCATGGAATCAATCATGGAATCATGGAATCATGGAATCATGGGACCATGGAACCATGGAACCATGGAACCATGGAATCATGGACTCATGGAACCATGGAATCATGGGATCATGGGATCATGGGACCATGGAATCATGGAATCATAGAATCATGGAATCATGGAATCATGTGATTAATCATGGAATCATGGAATTAATCATGGAATCATGGAATAATGGAATCATGGGATCATGGAATGATGGAATCATGGGACCATGGAATCATGGACTCATGGAATCATGGAATCAATCATGAAATCATGGGATCATGGAATCAATCATGGACTCATGGAATCATGGGATCGTGGAATCATGGAATCAGTCATGGAATCATGGAATCATGGAACCATGGAATCATGGAATCATGGAATCATGGGACCATGGAATCATGGAATCATGGAATCATGGGACCATGGAATCATGGAATCATGGAATCATGGGACCATGGAATCATGGAATCATGGGACCATGGAATCAATCATGGAATCATGGGACCATGGAATCATGGAATCAATCATGGAACCATGGAATCATGGAATCATGGAATCATGGAACCATGGAACCATGGAATCATGGAATCATGGAATCATGGGACCATGGAATCATGGAATCATGGGACCATGGAATCATGGAATCATGGGACCATGGAATCATGGAATCATGGAATCATGGAATCATGGAATCATGGAACCATGGAATCATGGAATCATGGAATCATGGGACCATGGAATCATGGAATCATGGAATCATGGAATCAATCATGGAATCATGGGATCATGGAATCAATCATGGACTCATGGGACCATGGGATCGTGGAATCATGGAATCAGTCATGGAATCATGGGATCATGGAATCATGGAATCAATCATGAAATCATGGGATCATGGAATCAATCATGGACTCATGGGACCATGGAACCATGGAATCACGGAATCATGGAATCATGGAATCATGGAATTATGGAACCATGGAATCAATCATGGAACCATGGAATCATGGAATCACGGGATCATGTAATCATTGAATCAATCATGGAATCATGGAACTGTGGAATAATGGAATCACAGAATCAAGGAATCTTGGGATCATGGAACCATGGAACCATGGAACTATGGAACCATGGAATGGTTTGGGCTGGAAGAGACTTCAAGCACCATTTCATCCAACCAAGCTGCAGTGAGTGAGGGCACCTTCACATGGACAGCTCAGAGCCACATCCAACCTAAATCTGAACATTCCCAGGACATCCACAGCTTCTCTGGGCACCCTGTGCCAGTGCTCACCACCCTCATGGAAAACCTGCCTTAAATCTCACCCAAATCACTCCAAATCCATTCCCCTCCCCACACACAGCCCCACACCTCTTCCTCTCACCTCTCCCTTCTCAGCACCACACACGGAAAGCTTCCCCAGAAAGGCTTGGATTTCCTGTGCTGCCAGAACTTCTGCCAGTCTGGGTTATTTAAAGGATGCAAAGCAACTCAGAGCACTCTTACAAAAGCAGCGAGGAGAGAGAAAAGAGCAGTTTGCATTGTCTGAGCTGCTCTGCTGGGGAAGCAGCACCACCTCCCACCCACTCCACCCTCCGGCTGACAGCTGGGGAGGGGGAATTCGCTTTTTGGCAAAGCTGGGGGCTGATATTACCATCCTTGGCTCGCATCCTGCTGCCAACACTTTTTTCCCTGTTAAAATTTCTCTTCCTCGAACGTAAGCAAACTCCTTTGGCGTTTTTGCAAGAGGAGAGCAAGCGTTTCCAGAAAAATTAACCCTAAAATCCAGGCTGGATTTATGTTTCCATCACTGAAAATAACATAGCCAAAGGGAGAAGCAATTCATTCACTTGAACTGGTGTGAGAAGGCTTTGAGCAGCAGAGCTTAATCCAATTTATAACAGCAAAATCGGAGAGATGCTCCCAGGCACAGGGTGGGAATATCAGGGTGGCCTGTGCAGGAACTGGGATTGGTCTCCGTGATCCTCGTGGGTCCCTCCAACTCAGGATTTTCTATTATTTTATATCACTCTAAAGGATTTCATCCCTTTCCTGTGACTGGAGGAAAAGCCTCACTCGTGCCCTGAATGTTGTGCCCACAGAGCACCGAAGCTCGAGAGCTTAGAGCACATGAAATGTTCATTAAATGCTCTGAAATGCCATCCAAAGTTTTATTTTCCTGATTCCCCAGAGTTTTATGCAGGCTGTGGACAGCAGCAGTGTCAATGTGCAGGGAAGGACAGGAAGGTGGGAATAAAAAACGAGGAAAGCAGGAGAAGGATGGACACAGCAGAGAGAAAAGTCCCCCAGCAGCTACAAACTGTCCCCAGGGAAGGATGGGAGAGGAGGAAGAGGGGGAAAAGTGGCATGAGACTCTTAGGAAAAAAAATGGAAACATTTCCCTCTAAAAAAACTGAAATCCAAAGGTTTTGCAGCAGAAGTGAGAGAGAAAGAAGCAGAAAGTTTTTGTGAGGCATCAGGGCTTGTTCTCTCCTCCGCCCGCAGGTATTTGGGGCTCTGAGCTTTCGGGGCCTCCCAGGCTTTTCTTCTTCTCCTGCTGACAGCCAGGAATTCAGAAAATACACAAGATGTCACATTAGTTAAGGTTTTGTTTTATCTTTTTGGCCGTGTTTTTGTTTCTTTTTTTTGACCGTTTCATCCAGAGTGGCGAGGGAGGGGAGCCAGGTGACATAAAGAGCAAGACAAATGCTTTTGGTTCCTTATCAAAATCTCATAACTGAGCAATCTCTGCATTACAGAAACATTTCGGGGCTGGACCCTGGGTGTGCTGGGCAGTTGGGCTTTGCAGGGAATTCACTAAATTGCTGATTTTGCAGGATGAACTTCAAATGCAAAGTGCAGCCCAAGTATGTGGAAGTGAGAGAGAGATTTGGACTTTTCTGAGTAGAAAACAAAACGTGAAAAGCTCTCCAGGAATTCTCTGAACTGAATACATTTACCTGTCGAAAGATTTCTCTTTCGCTTTGAGATCTAGGTTGGGATTAATTACAATTTTAGCAGAGCAATGACAACCTCATTCTTTCTCCTTCCTAATGGCTCTGATTAGTATTTTTTTAATGAATCCTTCACAAATCCACCGAGCTGGGACCCTGTACCTCATCCCTTGGCTTGGGACCACAGCAAACAATGGCTGCAATCCCATCCCTGCTCCAGCACATTAATTTCTGCTAAATTTACTCCTGCTTTCCATATTTCCAGTGTGCCCTAACCCTTCTGACCTACAATCTGCTGCAAATCCCTTTTCCTGCTCCCTGCCATGTGAGTTTATAAACCTGAGGGGGGCACTGAGATGATCCTATAACCAAACTCAGTATTTAGGCTGCAGCTGGAAGGTCAGAAGGCTCAATCTCTGACCTTAAAAGTGAAAGGAAATGCAGGTTCCTGCTCCCTCACAATTGTTTTATTTCAAATCCCACATTCAGCAGAGAGCTGGAGCAAGCTGAATTATTCATTCCTCAGAACCCACACTTTGGAGGTGTCTGGCACCAGCAAATGGTGCAATGCTCTGAAATTCTGAGGGTGTCGAGATCACCAAAGCCTTTCCCAGAGGAGGCAGAGGCTCCACACATTTTCCTGCCATGTTTTGCCCACTGGAAAGCTCAGATATTTTGCTAGAACTGGAGCAAAGCTGAGGCACTGTGTCCATCAGTCAGGAGATTGTAAAGGTGGCAGTTTTGTATGGAAATCCTTGGCCAAATACCCTGGAGATTTGGGGTGAAATGGGACAATTCATTGTCCTGTTGGGATCAATGGAAAGGTCCCTGGCAGCTGCCCCAGGGTTTGTTCTGATGCCATTTTTGGTGGCACTGTCCCAGAGGCTGTGACCTCGGCAAAGCCATTCCTTGATTTTTGCAGCTCTGAACCTGCAGCTTCCCCCAGGCTGTGTTTTCCCCATCATTCCCAGCCAGCCGAGAGTCTCCTGCAGGAATTGATTTGTTTGCAGTGCAGGGACACAATAAAAAACTATTCCAGGGCAAAATAAACCATTCATGGGCTCCTGTCTGTGAGCAGACAGAATTCTGAGTAAAAATCACACTGGTGCTGCTCTCCCCATCAGCCACTCAGTGAGGCTCTTGTTTCCCAATTTCCTTGCCCAGTCCCCTCTCAAAATGCAAATTTCCTTTCCTGGCTGCAGCTTTAGCAGGAATCCCATCCTCTCTGCAGGGGAAGGACACCACGCTGCTGTAGGTGGATAAAAAGGGAACCCAACCCTCTCGCAAGAACGGCACCAAAAGCAAAACAAAAACAAAAAACCTCTAAAAATCCCGAGCTTTTCCCTTGGCAGCTCCTGCAATAACAGACTAGTGCTCCTGCCATTGCATAACAGGAGAGCATTGCTCACTGCAGTGATGCAAGGGGACAGCTGGGATTTGGGAACTCCTGCTGGGATTTGGGAACTGCAGCTGGGATTTGGGAACTGCAGCTGGGATTTGGGAACTGCAGCTGGGATTTGGGAACTGCAGTTGGGATTTGGGAACTGCAGCTGGGATTTAGGAACTCCAGTTGGGGTTTAGGAACTGCAGCTGGGATTTAGGAACTCCAGTTGGGGTTTAGGAACTGCAGCTGGGATTTAGGAACGGCAGTTGGGATTTAGGAACTGTGGCTGGAATTTAGGAACTCCAGTTGGGATTTAGGAACTGCAGCCGGGATTTGGGAACTGCAGTTGGGATTTAGGAACTGCAGCTGGGATTTGGGAACTCCAGCTGGGATTTGGGAACTGCAGTTGGGATTTGGGAACTCCAGTTGGGATTTAGGAACTCCAGCTGTGATTCAGGAACTCCAGCTGGGATTTAGGAACTGTGGCTGGAATTTAGGAACTCCAGCTGGGATTTAGGAAAACTCCAGCTGGGATTTAGGAACTGCAGCTGGGATTTTGGAACTCCCTCCCTATACATTACCTGGACTTGTCCCTGTACTCACAGGATACTCAGGGTGTGTAAAGTGTGTGTGGCTACACACAGCTCTGCTGGGGCTGCACTGCTGCTGCTGCCAATGATGCCTTAAGGATTTTAATTTCTATTTTTCGTGTATCTGTAGCTCTAGGCTTCATGAGGTGCTCAAAACCTCTGTTCCCAACGTTTTAGACAAAACAATTGCTCTCAGTGGAAAGCCCAAGGACACTTCTCTATCTCAGAGCCCCAAAATATTTAAACAGCAGTGAATTGGGGGGAGCAAACTTGGGGTAATTAACATCATCACCTGAAGGTGCGATTGGAGGATTAAGGCTTGATGTGTGAATGGACAGAACTTCTAAAATGTGAAGAACTCGTGACTCACTGTCCATTTTGGGTGTAGCCTCTCGAGTGGGCTCTGTCTGCCCAGAATGCTCCTAAAGGCCTTTGGTAAATTAATCTGCTTTTTATTCTTCTGATTTTATTATACTAGCTTTGTCTAGCCTCTGCTTCAGGTAACCCTGCTTTAGGCATCACCACAGCTTCAGGGTGCCTTTCCTGGCCAAATTCCACCAAATTCCCAGCTACAATTCCATCCCATTCCCAGCTGCAATTCCACCCCATTTCCAGCTGCAATTCCTCCCCATTTCCAGCTGCAATTCCACCAAATTCCCAGCTACAATTCCATCCCATTTCCAGCTGCAATTCCACCTCATTTCCAGCTGCAATTCCACTCCATTTCCAGCTGCAATTCCACTCCATTCTCAGCTGCAATTCCACCTCATTTCCAGCTGCAATTCCACCCCATTTCCAGCTGCAATTCCATCCCATTTCCAGCTGCAATTCCACCGAATTTCCAGCTGCAATTCCACCAAATTCCTAGCTACAATTCCGTCCCATTTCCAGCTACATTCCACCCCATTCCCACCTGCAATTCCACCCCATTTCCTGCTGCAATTCCACCCTCTTTCTGCAGTCCCCTGCCCAAAGCATTGGGATTGGAACAGCAGCAGAGCTCTTTGGGTGCCTCTCCTGTGCCCTCTCCTCAGGGATGGAAGTAGCAGAGTGTGGAAATAATTCCTTCACCTCCACGAGCAGTTTTGGGGATCGAGGCACTATTTTGAGGCGTATCTCAAAGCTCATTCCCTGCTTGCAGGGTGGTTTTTTGTGTTTCTTCCATCCAGATCAATGTTGGGATATAAGTCATTCTTGATTTCTGACTCATCTGCAAAGGAATAAGAGAATGAGATCAGCATTCTTGCAAAGAAAGGGGACTGAATTTTCTTTATTTAATTTGTTCTGCTGAATAGACAGAGGATTCAGATTCTTTACTATTCATCCATTATTCCCAGTGAAATTATCAGAACAGGTGAGAACAAAGAGATTCTTTTACATGCAGAGCAGAAATTGATAGGGGGAAGAAAAAAGAAATAATTATTGTAAATACCCATTGTGCCTTCTAGATATGGCCGCTGTAATAAATGGGAAATATTTCATTGATGAAAGCATTTTGAAGAAATAAAAAATTATTTTAAACCCCATTCTGGTATGTTTTCCCAGTTCTAATGTGAATGAACTGTCCAGCACTTTGGGAATATCTCACTCCCCACGTGTGTGCCACGATCAGTGCTCTGGGGATAGGGATGGGGATGCAAAGGTACAGTCCCAGTGTCCTCTGCCTCCAGACAATTCCCAAATAGCTGAAACGTCTGAGAAAAATTACTTAACACAGCCGAAATTAGTCAGGGGGCGAAGGGGTGGCAGGTTAGGGAGAAGGGAAACTTCCATTGGCAGCCTTTGAACCTAAAATTATTCTTAAAGTCACTCTCTGCAGGCAAGAAGGCTGAAATTGAATTTTGCCTAAAGAAATCCAAGGGAGAGGTTCTCTGGGTGCCGTTGGAATGATGGGATCAGTTCCCAGGGGGGTTCTGGGATTTGGGGAGGCACCTGCAGCAGAGGTCAGCGGAGCAGAGGGGTGCAGGGTTTGGAGCAGGGCTGGGAGTTCCAAGAAAAGAGCCTGGGAACAAAGAGGGGAAGCAGAAACGCAGAGCTCTGACAGTGCCTTGGACTGGCGCTGGGAAGTCATCCATAATCCCTGGAAGATCAGCCTTCCAAAGGAGCCATTGTTTGAGTCCTGGCAGGATCTGTGCCTGTGCTTTCCATGGAAGAGTTTCCCTAAAGATTCGAGGTCGTGGGGCTGGGATTTAATTGCTGTGAACTGCTCTGGTGCCAGGGGGGAGAAGATCCCACCGTGGGCAGCTCGTGGCCCTGAACCTCTCCACAAAAACCTGCGTTCCTGCCAAGGATTTGGGAAGGTTTTTCTTCCTCAGAGCACAGGGAGACAAGTTCCTGAAAGTGGAGAGCAAAGCAGCTCCTTGGGAAGGCATTTTTAAGGAATGCTGCCAGCTAGTATCTACTGGCCCTGGCTTAGCAGGTGATCCTTTGGCATGCACTGGGAGCTGTTTTAATTAACATTTCAAGGAGAGCAGGGGGAGGAATGATTTCTCGACTTCTCAAAGGTCAGAAGGTGCTCAGACATCACAGAATTGGATACAGGGCAAGAGCCTAAAGAGACAGAGACCTGTCAGAGCTCTTGGATAGTACAGAGTTATTTTCTTTCTGTTATCAGAGTTATCAGGGAGATGAATCTCCTGCTCAGACATGCTCCAGAGATAAGGCAGAGTTGGTGGGAGGTGCTGCTGTCCAGAGGGTCTCTGCTGCACTGGGCCAAAGTGGGGTGGGGGATTAAAACCAAGAGTTGTGGGATTATTATGTAATTTGGAATGGCATTGAAATCCCCCCACGAAGGATGTGATCCCTTTTCATGGAGATGTGGGAAGGAGGGAAAGGTTAAGAGGAATGCTCTTTGCCAGCCCCAGCGCAGGGCACCTCCATCTTCTGTCATGGAGGAGATAAAAGGATCAGACTTGGAGCAGGAGAAGTTTTTAACCTGAAGTTCTTGTGCTGCTCCGTGCAGAGCCCATCAGTCACACCGAGCCTCGCCGAGAGCTCCCCACTGCACTTCACCTGAACCCTGAAACTCAAACCAGCTTTTGTTCCAGCTGGGACCCCCACACCCAACTGGGCTTGGATGGAAGAGGTTGTTTTCCCACTGGGAATCTCATCCATTTGCTGAACTTGCCTCAGAGCCTGCACATAAAGAAATGGGCACTTGCACTGTGCACAAAAAACGCCTTACACCAAAATCTGCAAATATGAAATCCCCCAAAAGTGCTCCTAGTAATGGGGTGGGTGGTCTCTGCCCAATCAAACGGCTCCTCAACACCAAAAAAAGTGAAAAAATATATAAAAAGTCAATTTATATAAAAAGTGAGAACTCCTTTCATGCTGTTTCTGTGACGAAAAAGGCATCATGAAGCTTTCTCAAATTTTAAAATTATTTTAGTCAAGCTTACATGGGATGCAAGGTGGGAATGATAATAAGGCAACGCTATTAAGTGGGAATTTTTTAGCAGTGGTTGTGGGAGATGCTGGGAGCTGAATGATGAGCCCACTGGAAGGAAAAACTGAGCCCAGCTCCCAAATTCTCCCAGAGAACCTGCACACCTACAGGCAGGAATTTTTAGGAAGCCGAAGATGTGACAAGAACCTTTCGACAGCTCAAACTCTCTTTCGAGTGCTGAAAATAGATAATTTCCCCATTTTTTTCCCAACCCAAGGCAGCCCAGCTGAGGGTGGGAAGGGCTCTCAGCTACAGGTGACGTTTTCTGGCGGCTGTGGCTGAAGGTGACTCGAAGGTTTCGGGACAGGAATAGCGCGAGATTAGCGCAGCTCTAATCCCACAGGTGCCGCGGTGCCTTCACCTACGGAGCGCCTCACGCTCCTCCAGGGAAACACTTTAAACCTGTCCTGCCGATCCTAATTGATCCTCTTCTATCTCCTTTTCTACCTCATATCAGCATCAGGAGCCGTTTTAGTTGTTCCACTTAAGCTGCCCCAAAACAGAGCTGAGGAGGGATGCGGGAGGGGAGCAGGGCTGAACGTGGAGCTTGTGCTCAGGTCCAGCTGAATCCCAACGATTGGATGGGGACAAATGGAGCTGGGAACACCTCAGAATGCCAGCAGAGCAGCAGTTGGCCCAGCAGAATGTAAATTATTCCCACCTCTGGAGTGCCTCATGGGTTTAACCTTAACAAATTCGGGTTTCACAGGCAGGCACGGCCCAGGGAGGGAGAGGAGCTGTGGAAAGACAAAACATTCCAGTAAATTGCAGGGGGAAAGCTCTGCCATTCCCACGGCAAAGCAAATGGGAGCTGGGAGCTGCCTGCCTGGTGGGTGGCCAGAGCAGCACTGATGCTGCGATCCACAGCCTCCTGGAAAAGCAGAATCCGCAGGATTTAGCTCCACGTCCCTCCAGAGCGTGAAACAATCGGGCAGGGTGGAGGCTGCTTGGGAGCAGGCATAAATCTTTCTTCCCTCTGCTCGAATCTCACGCTGATAGGAGCGAGTTTTCTTATCGGCCTCTGATGGCAAGAAACGAGGATCTAGATAAAGTTGTTTATTCCAGTCAGGTATTGGCATGGGGTGAGAAAACACACGGGAGACCAGATGTTCCCGAGCTGGCCACCGCCGGCGTTTGCTTGGGAGCAGGAAAAACGATTTTTCCTCCTTTTCCCTGGCCTTGCTTGGCCTGTTGTTATTTCCTACGAGCACCTCGATGTTTTCCGCCGGCAGCAGCAGCACAGCCCAGGCCCTCCCCTCCTGCTCTGTCTGTTTTCAGGGCAGTTTTTGAGAGGTCTCCACACAGAAGTGAGAAATCCTCCTCAGGATGCAGGGAATGCTCAGCTGGGGATAATAAATGGAATTGGAGCACGATCTTGGTGATCTTTTTGGTCACACCAAGAACCACCAATCTCCTATAGGACATAAATTTACCTCATAGCCATGAGGTAAATTTGTCTCCTGTATATCAGGGAATCACCTGGATTTTGCAATTTCCTGGACACCAGAGCAGTGGGAATGGACAATGAAGTTTCTTTCGGTTTGAGAGGTATCGGCAGCATGAGGTGGAAACTTTTCAGTCTCTCCCCAAATTCATCATTTCCTTGGGAGATTCACTCACAAAACAGGACGGGTTTTGTGGATGACTTTGGTCTTTTGGGATTTGTTTGAGGAGTTCAATTTTCTTCCCAGTTAATAATATTTCAGGAGCAAAAACCCAATGTGAAGTGTTCTTTGATCTTGATCAAATGTTGACTCTATTAATTAAAAAAAAACTGAGCCGAGCTGCGCAGCCTCGTCTGCCTGCAAAGCGTTTGTAGTCTCCAAATATTACAGCAGATAATGAAATGTCTGCATAATCTTCTCTTTTAACCTTTGGATAAGGAATTTTTTTCCATCCTGGCTGCACCTGAAGCAATCAGCAACGTCAGGACTCAGCGGAGAGTTTGCCGCTCACGACTTCCATTGTGAGCAGCAAAAAAAAAAAAATTATTCCAAAGCCCTTCATGAACCAATCTGAAATGAAAGCATTCAATCTTAATCCTGTCATCAGGGCTCCCTAATTAAAGGAACGAGCAGATTTATGAGGCTGCTATTTTTACCCCACGCCCGGCACATTCGGTGCCGCGGAAGTGATGTCAGGGCCGGCCGGAGCCAACGGGAATTGTGTTTGCGCTATCCCAGGAGAATTCCCGTGTTCTCCAGCTCCCACAGCAGCTCCCCATCGTCTCCAGCTTCAAAGAGAAAACCTCAGGCAGGGCTCCAAGGGATTTACACCAGCCTGAGCTGCAGTGTTGTTTTTCTTTCGTGTTTCACCTTTTCTGATTATTGCTGTAAAATCCTGATTTTCTGTGAGTTCTGTGGAAGGCGGTGGGATGTGTTTTCTTCCTGGTCGGACTGGAACAAATTTTAGAGGTTCCTCTAAAGTCATCAGACATTACCCAGGTTTGCAGTGGTGACAGAAATTGGTCCAATAGGATTAGGAAAGAGAACGGGAGTGTTGGGCCACCTTTAAATGGGTAAAAAGGGAATTTAGCTCACAAAAATGAGGAATTTGTAGGTCCCTTGTTGGCCCTTTGACACCACATCTGTGTCTACCACAGCATTTTTTGGAGAAACTTCCTCCAAACCTCATTGGGACTCTGAGGGATCTTCAGGAACATCCATGGAACAACCTCAGCCCCTTCAGTCCCTGCTTGGAGTTGTCTTTAGTGCTGCTGCTGGGGGAGAAGAGGAGGGGGAAAAGGTCCACATTTCAAAAATGTGATTCCTCCAGCAAGGGACAGAGCAGTTTTAAATTCAAAAGGCAAAGAATCACCCTCAAAAATCAGACAAATTCAAAACCAAAGGCAAGAAACCATGAATCCAATTTCCAGAGGGCAAAAATTCAAGCTGCAAGTGCTTTCAGGATTTTGTTCTTCCCATGTATTGATGGAAACCTTTTAGCTTTACCCCTATATTTAGCATTGCAATAAATGTTCTGCATCCCCACGCTGCCATCAGTGCTCATTTAAAAGCTTAAATAGCTGAATTTATGACAGGTTTTCTTTCTGTTTTCATGCTCATGAATTATAGATCCAGCTCTGGAGAGAGCAGTAGTGTCAGGGAAAAACTGATCACTTGTCTTTGTGAAGAGGAAAAAAGAAGGTAGGAAAAAGCTCTGTGACAACGGGAAAATTTATTGATTAGGGGAGGGGGAAAAGGATCTTTTGTGGAATCTGACAGATTCTGCCTGATTCGTTCTGAGGGAAGAGCAGGGATTTGATTTCTGCAGGATAAAGGAATCCCTGCTCCCTGTTCTCTTGTCCAGCAGTGATGCCTCCTCACTTCACTATAATTCATCAAGACCTCTCCCAAAAGAAGCATTTCTTTGTGGATTCTGACCTGGCCACTCTCCACGGCCAGAATTCCACACGTTTTACTGCTGCACCTCCACTCCTCCTTCCAGGGACCCTGTGAGCAAGGAATTCCTCTCCTTGGATTCCTTCCCTCCTCCCATCGGCTCTGCTGGGAGGAGTGGGAAGGTTTTTGCACATTGAGTCTCACACCATATTGAGGAAGAGTAAAATATTGAAGCAATTTTTGCTGCGAAGTTTGGAGGACAAAAATGCTGTCAGTCTCATTCCCTGCACTTCCACAAGGTGTTTTATTCTCTTCAAAATGAAATTTCTGAATGGCACGGGGGGGGTTGTCAGATTAAATGTGTTTGCACTTCCTCATTTTCTCCTTTTACACAAGGAATTTTCCCAAATGCTCCTTTTTCCCTTCTCCATCCCTTCCAAACCCCCTGTTCCACATTTACTGCCATCCTTTCATGTCCACACTCTGGCAATTTCTCCTTCATTCCGGGAGGGAGGAATGCAAAGGCCAGATAGTCCAGCACAGCTCTGCAAAGACTTTAAGCTGCTTTTCCTCTTGTCAAACCAGCCTGAAATAAATGTATTCCACACCTATAGCCTGAACAATTTTTACAAGGCAAGGCTTTCATGAAGAAGAATAAATCTCGGTGGGGAGAAGAATGCAAAGCAATAAAGTTGTGTTTACAGCTGAGGGCAGAGGGATGAAGGGCTGGCAGATGGAGGATGCTATTTTCTAATTATTTCCTCACCCAAAAACCATCCTCTTCATCAAAGCCTGAGCAACTTCCAGGAATAGAGTTCATCCCAGTGCCTGCTTCTGACAGAACTTTGCCAGCCTGACCTTCTCCCTAAATCCACTCAGCATAGCCTGGGAAGTTTTGCATTTTTTCTTGCTGTTTAATTCTATTCTGTCACTTTTAGGGCAATAGAATTATCCCCACTGAATGATCAAAAAATTGAAATGAAGACAGGGGGGAAAGAGGGAAGGAAAGCAGTTGGAGAATTCAAATATTAAAAAATAAGAGCTGAAGAATGCTGAAGAATGAAATGTTGTGTTGAAACTCCCAAAATCCAGGACTTTGGTCCAGGAGTTATCACAAAAAATGGTCACACAGACAGAATTGAATTCCTTCCCTCCTCTCATCAGTTACGGTGGGAGAAGTTGGCAGATTTTTGCAAACTAAATTTCACACCACATCAAGGAAGAATAAAAGTATTTAAGTCATTCTTGCTGGTGGGGAAGGTGAGTTGAAGGAACCCTTTGGGGTAAATCTTCTCACCCCATGGTTTGTTCTGGAGGGCTCCAGGTGATGGTCCCAGAGAAAACAAATAAAAAACCTCACCTAGAGATTTCCATGAGACTCCTTCATCCTACATTGCTGAATTTTGGGTTGGAGCAGGCCCCCCAGACAGCAGCCCCTGCTGTCTGGAAACAGCAAATAACTGAGGAACGGAGTGGAGTTGGTACAAAATATATTTTGTGTGTGTGTGCAGCATCCCAGCAGCACCAAGATCCCTCAAATTGCTTTCCTGAGATCAATGTTTTTGGTTATTTCTTTCTCGCGGTAAATCCCGTGAGGTCAGTCTGTTTCAGGGCTAAATTGCATTTGTCAAGTCCTCCTTTTATCTCCCGTTGAGCTGGGGGGGATTGATCTTTACCAGGGATGTGCTGGGGCCTGTGGAGGCATTTTGGGGCTGCAGGTGAGCTCCTGCCCAGGGGGGACGGAGCTGCTGCAGTTCATGTCCCTCCAGCACAGCCCCGCGGCACTGAAACGGTGTTGTGAGTTTTGTGGAAAGTGGCAAATGCTGATCCATTCCTGGTGCTGCCAGTGGAATTTTTCATTCCCATGGGAATGGAAAAATATATCGTTTTTCCCTTGAATTTTATTCTGGGAATGAAAAATTTTTCATTTTTCATTTTTCATTCAGGTGGGAATGAGAATTTTTTCATTTTTCATTCAGGTGGGAATGGAAAAGTATTTCATCTTTCCGTCTGGTGGGAATGAAAAATTTTTTGTTTTTCATTCCCGTGGGAATGAAGAATTTTGCATTTTTCATTCAGGTGGGAATGAAAAATTTTTTGGTTTTTATTCAGGTGGGAACGAAAAATATTTCATTTTTCCTGGTGGGAATGAAAAATTTTTCGTTTTTCATTCCGGTGGGAATGAAAATTTTTTTGGTTTTTATTCAGGTGGGAATGAAAAAATTTTCATTTTTCATTCAGGTGGGAATGCTCTGAGGTTTCGCTGGTTCTTTATAAAGGGGGGAAATGAAATACCTAAAGACTGGAAGAGGCAGAAGAATTTGGTGTAGCAAAGCTTTGCAGAACTCCTAAGACCAAAGCTCCAGCGCTGCCCTGTGCTTGGGAAAACACCTCCAGGACCACCCTTGGCTGCCCAAGGACCTCCTCTGTGTCTGTGGCACCTCCTGAGCCTGTCCCAGCCCTGTCCACCCTCCGGCTGTGTCCCAGGAGCTGCTGGGGCAGGAGAAGCCTCCAGGAGACGATGGACGGCCAGACAGATGCAGAGTCCCAGAGGTGATTGGAGGGGAGGCTTGTAGCTGCACTGTTTTAAAATTCTTTCTCTTCTTTCTCAGGGAGAATAGAGATAAACTGCATTTTTGTACTTTCTTAATCTCTGTGTTTGGTGCTAGGTGTTCTATAGCTGTGACCAATGGTTTTAGGAGGTGGATTCCCTGCTGACCAATAGTTGCTGGATTATTAATGGATATATAAAGAAGTTTCTGTAAATAAAGTTTCTCTTTTCACCATCTTGTGTCCACCTGTCTGCTTCCTCTGCCAGCTTCTGCGAATCCCAGGAAATCTAAACCAACACTTTCTCTTCTCTCTCATGGAGAATAGAGATAAGTTGCATTCTTGTGCTTTCTAATCTCTTTGTTTTGGTACTGGATGCTCTAGAGTTCCAGTCAATCGTTACAGGTGGTGGAAAAACTATTGACCAATAATTATTAGACTATTAATGAATATATAAAGAAGTTTTTGTAAATAAACTTTCTCTTTTCGCCATCTTGGTGCTGCCTGCCTGACTTCCCCGCGAGCTTCCGCGAATCTCCACGAATATCAGAAAATCAGAGCAGCAGAGGCTGATGTTTGAGATGGGCCCAGACTGAGTCAGGGTTGTTTAGGATTTTTCTGTGCCTCTGCTGTTTTCTCCTCGTGTTCTCCTGCACCACCTCAGGGTTCCCAGCCGGGATGAGCCTGGCAGCAGCTCCCTGGGAATTTCCAGAGCTGGGAACCCTCAGCTCCTTAGGAGCCCTCCTGAATCCAGGCACGATTCCATGGGAAACCAGCCTTGGATTCACCAAAAACTCAGCATGGCCAAGGTGAAACAATTTTGGATTCTGTGAGGAAATAATGACTCCCAAAAAATTCTGGCCTGCTTGAACCACGGCATCTCCAGCTGGGATGAGCTGCTGCCCCTCCATCAGCCCCAAGAAGAGACAGATTTGATATTTTTCTCCATTCTGAACAAATGATGATGGCCTGAAACAAACACTTGTGGGTGGGTAAATTAGTCTTTACAAATCTATGAGCTAATTTAGGCTAATTTTCAGTTAATCAGCCCAGAAAACAAAGCTTAGGCATTTCTCGAGAAGTGTATCAACAAAGCCAGAAAGAAAGCAGACTTCTGATATTTTTAAGGTAAAAAAATAACAAAATTAAGTCGATTATTTAAGAACTTTTAGGCTGTTTTTGCACATCATCAAAAGAAAGGCAAGAGGGAAGAGAAGCATTGTCCCAAATTAGTCCTCGGAAGCAAAATTTTGGTTCCTCGCTGCCCTTAGAGCTGGACCTCTGAGTAATATCAGTAATTTATTACTGATATCTGCACTATCAGATGTGCCTGTGACTGACTAAGCTGAGGGAGTGAAAAACAGACGGAGTGGAGGAGATTTTCAGGATTATTTTCAGACGAGAAAATTGATATCCAGCTCCCACTTTGACAGGCACTTCCATGGCTTTGGAGATGACTGTGCCAAAATCCATCCCCTCTTAAGGAAGCAATAAAATCTCACTGCTCACAATTTGCACATCATTAACATCCCTGGCCCTCAGCAGACTCTGCTCAGCACCACTGGAGCACACCTCATTCCCTCCTGGAATTCCTCTTTCCGTCAGAGAAGGTGATGGGACCTGGCCTTGGGCACTTCCAGGGATCCAGAGGCAGCCACAGCTTCTCTGGGCCAGGGCCTGCCCACCCTCATGGGCAGGAATTCTGTCCCAATATTTCATCTAGCCCTGATTTCTGTCCCTTTGAAGCCATTCCCCCTTGTCCTGTCACCCCAGACCCTTGGGAAGTTTCCATCTTTCCTGGAAGCTCCTTTGGAAGGCCACAATGGGATCACCCCGGAGCTTTCTCTTTTCCAGGCTGAGCAATCCCAACCCTCTCAGCCTTTCCCCAATTCTGACCACCCTGGTGCCTCCTCTGGACTCTGCATCAGCTCCACGTCCCAATCCTCTCAGCCTTTCCCCAATTCTGACCACCCTGGTGCCTCCTCCAGACTTTCTCCATCATCTCCACGTCCCTCCCCTGCTGGGGACCCCAGGTGGGGTCTCACGGGGGAACAGAGCACCCCAGACCCTGCTCCATCCCATTTTTGTGGCCATGCTCATGGAATAACTGAGATTAACTCCCCAACCATCCCTGCCCTGCCCGTGCCCTCTCCTCCCGTCTGTCCCTGCTGATTCCTTGGCCTGTGGAGATTTTCTGTGGAGATTTTCTCTGGCACGTGTGGTATGCTTTGTTCCGAGGGGCACTGTAATCCCAGCTTGTCCTGCCTCTCTCTTGGGGCTGCTCGGTGCCATGCCCCGGCGAGGTGGAAAAGAATGAATGCCCAGCTGGCACACAGGCAGAGGAAGGCTCCTGCTGCAGGAATGTGCTGGCACCGACCCACCAGACACAGATTGGATTTGCAGCTGCAGGAATGGGCACAAAGGAGCAGTGGTTGTGCCCCTGAAGGAGCCCAGGAATGCCACCAGGGTCTGGAGGGTGCCCATTGCATATCTGAGTGTTACGTGTGTGAGTCTGCACAAAGTCTTGGCTCTGGGCAGGGAATTGATATTAAATAGGTTTTTGCTGTTCCTTTTACCTTCCCATCCCTGCAAAAGCCTCTCAAACCCCACATTCTGGCTCACAATTATAATTTTCTGCATTGTGATCCTGTGGAATCATCTCTGTTCTTGCCTTTTCTCCCCCACTTTTGATGTGTCCCAAGAGCATCGGTCAGGGCTGAGATCCTCAATTAATTCTTTTATCCACAGCAGTGTCACTCCCAATGTTTTATTAACCAACCCCCCTCTAAAGTCACCTGTTTTCAAATTTCTGGGAATAATGGCAGGATTAATGCTGGGCTCAGCCTGAGAGAAGATGCAACAACAAGACAAAAAATAGAAGTGTCTCTGTCCTCTGAATTGCAGGGTCCAGCTTCCAGCAGTTTTTCCTTCATTTTTTCCAGAACCCGCGGGAGAACTTTTTTTAATTTGTTTTCTTAAAATATTCAAAATAATGAGTCCCTCTTCAGATGCAGGAAGGATAAAGTTTCAGCTCCTGCAAGAACCCGGCCAGCAGAGCAGTGCTGAGAACATTTATTCTCAATATTCCTGTCTAGGGGCTGACTCTTTTTTTGGGCTCCACAGAGACCGAATTTGCTGTTGCTTTGTGTTTTCGCTGTGGGAACGCACAGGCCGTGAATCAATGGAACTGCAGAGGATCTTTACGAGCTCCTGGGGAGCCTGAAATGCTTTTGTGTCTGCGCTCAGAGCTCTTTTCTCTGTCAGCAAACACAGAAATGGCTGGAGACAGCCTCGTGCTCCAAGGGAGCGGCGCAGGAGCAAGTGGAGCTGAGGTGGGAATGGGGTCCCACCTGCAGGCAGAGACCCTCGAGGATATATGGACAAAAACCTCCCAAAAAGTTTGAATGAACCCTCCAAAGACGAGGCTCTTCACACGAGAGGAAGATCCAAATATTAAGGAGTCAGGAAGAAAATGTTTTCTGTTCGTGTTTGGATTCGTGTGGATTTTAGAGCTCAATGGAGCACTGTTGGGAAATTCTGGCTGTTTTTAGGGTGCCTGGAGAGGGTGATGGGTACTGAGACACTTCCCAGCACCCCTCAGCAATTCCCTGGGCTGCAAAAGATGTGACAAAGCAAGGACAGGAGCTTGGGGAATGAATTTCTGCCTTTCTCCATGGGAGGAGTCAGGTGAAATGTCACCAAATTGTGCATTTGTTTCCTCCTCTCCACCAGCAGGGTTGTACCGCTGACCTCACACTGTGAACTAATTAATTAATTAATAATTATTTGCAATGTTCTACTGATGGGCTCTGGAAAGCCCAGGGGTGGTGTGGCACTTGTTGCTCCTCAGGTTTGCCATTTCTTTCCACCTCAGGCCGAGAACCAGGGACACAAAGGAATTTGAGCTCCTGATCAGGGAATCGTTGGCAGCCAGGAGCTCGGTGACTCTTCCACCATTATTCCATTCACTAATATTTCAGAGAAATTTATATTCCTTCAACTCACCGAGACTAAAGAAGCCAAACAGCATTTTGGCCATAGCCAGGCAGGTACCCAGAGCTTTTTTCCCAGTTTCTCTGACAGATTTTGGGGCGGCACTGGGCATGGACCGCTGGGCAGAGCCTGTCCCACCCCAGAGCCTCATCAATTCCCATGTCCTACAGACAACTTCTTCTCTCCCCACGACAAGGGCAATACTTTCACACATTTTTGCTCATTTTGGAGTCTCTTTGATCCACCACTGCCCTTGCGAGGTTGCTTGGGGGCAGAGGATTGACTTGGCACCAAGTGGTACCTAAAATACCCCGTCTGCCCTTTCAAATCCCAATTAAAACTCCAGCCGTGGAGGATGCTGAGTGCCCTGGGAGATTCCTGTTTTCTTTCTGTTCCTTCAGCTCAAATGTTGGAAAAAACTTAACATTTCTTAAGATGGGAACCTCCAAAAAGTCTGTCTAAAGGTCTATCTAAATTTTATAAAGCACAGAGTTTATAAATTACGGAACCATGAGAAAATTAACAAATTCCCCTTATTTAAAAAATAAATCGACAGGAGAGCTGATGGGAAGTTTTAAAATATTCCTACATTGTTCTCAGTGTCCTGAATGAATTCTCCACCACGTGTATAAATGCTCTTAGAAATGGGAGTTGAACCCTCATTAAGAAAAATAAAAGTCCTACCTCAGTGTGGATGCAAAGTACAGGAGGAGTAAGAACGATCTGGTTTGCTCTGGATTTTCAGAGAGAGATTTCTCCTTTCAGTAAGAATTATCTGGTTTGCTCTGGATTTTTAGAGAGTGATTTCTCCTTTCAGTAAGAATGTTCTGGTTTGCTCTGGATTTTTAGAGAGTGATTTCTCCTCTCAGTAAGAATGTTCTGGTTTGCTCTGGATTTTTAGAGAGTGATTTCTCCTTTCTGTGGGGGAACCCATTCAGACAATTTAGAACTGCCCAGTGTCGATTGCAACTCCTTCCACAACCAGGAGGAATTCCCACTCCCTGGAATCCATGGAGGATTTTCCCCCATAGAGGATGGTGAGGTTCTGCCCATCCCATTCCAGCCCTGCTCTGTCTGGGCACTGTCCAGGGCTCTGTTTTTACCTTTGGGTTCTTGGAGGGGACCTCACCCAACGGCCCTGAGTGACTCAGGAAATTTATTCCAAATCTGTTCCACCCTGGCGGTGTTCCAGAGCGAACCAGGGCCAGCAGGAACGGGTGGAAATCCACACAGGGACATTCCACACATTCCGGGGCACGTGCTGCTCCCTGAAAAAAAAAAAAAAAACAAAAAAAAAAAAAAAAAAAAAAAAAAAAACAAAATTTTCCACTGCGAACAGGCACTGGAAGACTTTCCCTCTCTGGCTGCCCCAGTGCCACCAGAACGGCTGGAATTGGGAATATCGTGGTCCCAGCCCCTGGGAGCAGCGGGAGAAGTTGTTTTTCTCTCGCCTGGCTGGAATAGGTGGAATTGAGGGAAGGCAGACAGGTTGTGTTCATGGCCCTCATTTTTTCCCTGTTCTATCAGGTCATGGCTCACCCACCCAGTGCCCTTTTCCAGGGGAGAAGCAGCAGCAGACACAGATCTGCTGTCAGAAATTCCAGTCAGATCCAGGGGAAAAATTCACCATGAGGATGTGAAACACCCATTGACAAAGATACTCAAATTCAGTCAGCTGAGACCCTGAGCATCGTGCTCTGGCTTTGGAGTTCCCTCTGCTTTTTGCTTTCCTTTCAACCAAAATTCTGCTTTGACTTGAATTCATATCACAATCTGTGACTTTACAGAGCCATAAACTTCCTATATTCAGAATTCTTCCCTGACCCCAGAGGCACTGCCCAGTGTGCCACTGGCAGCTCCAAAAAGCATTTTATTTTGTCTCAGTCTGCATCCAGCATGAATGCACTGCCCACGCCATTATTGATCTCCTCTGTAATTTCAGTCCCTGCTGGCCTGATTTAATTGGACAATTTTGTGGTTACCTGTCACCAGAACATGTCAGCAATGCTTCCCCGGAATTCTCCCTGTAAATTTTATTCATGGAGCAGAGTCCCATCCCTCACCCCAGGGTTAACCAGATGACATTTATTATATTCTACTTTTGTTTCCTTCTCAGTGTGTACCTGCAGGTGCAGAAAAAGTTGTCAAAACACTTTTTTTTTTTTTTGTTTAATCAATGAAAACAGAATCAAGGTCACGTTCTCTCATGTGACTACAAATTCATTCATTGTTTTGGAGGGGATGGAAAGAGGTTGTGACAGGAAAAACATTTTTAATCAGCAGTTCCTGGTAACCTGCTCTAAAAAGTTCCATAGGCTGATCCTATCTCTCTCGTCCTAAATAACCAAACAAATCTTTTCTGTCTGAGTGTCACCACACTTCACCAGCTGATACCAAAGTGCCAAGGGATGCTGAAGGATTGGGGATGTCCCAACTGAAAGTTTTGGTTTAGGGTTGTGTGTGGAAGTGGGAAATGATCAGGATGAGACTCTGTGTTGGTTTGGGAGCCAGAGTGGGGCAGGCACAGCAGGAAAAAAACAGGAGAAGCTGCTGAGCAGGGAATGCAAACCCTGCCCCAAGTCCTGAGGCATTGCCCACGGCTTTGGTTCTTACCAGGGGCAGAATGAGCCAATATTGGAGGTGAAAATTCAATTCTGAATGGAAATTTGGCTGCTGGAGGATCAATAAACAAGAGCACAGCTCCCCAAGCTCAGCCCCAGGGATGTTCTGGCACCAGGAGGATCCTTCCCCCCAGACCCTTCCCTGGGCTGCTCCAGGAGTCACCAGACCTGTCTGAAGAGAAGCAGCGAAATTCCTCATGTTTGGCACGAAAACTCAAACAAAACCATTTTTATTCCATCCCAATCTCATCCCTTGCCCTTCTGGGGTCCCTGGGTGAGAGGAGCTTCTGCTCCCCAGCTGAAGGCTGGAGACATCAAGGGCTGGATCTCCAAACTTTCTCAGCATGCTCTGAAGTCTCAGAAAAACAGCCAACTTTCTTCTTCTTCCTCTTCTTTAATTCCTTTTTTTTTGAACGCCGAGCCCTCAGCAGTTCTCGGCAGTCTCATCTTTCAGATGCTTCAATGGGCCTTGGATTTTATTTTAAGCAAAAAGAAAAGTGTTCCATGCCTTGCCCGAGCTCACCCAGGGTGTCTGTGGCAGAGCCAGCAGTCAAACCCAGATCTCCAAAATCTCAGGCCAGGCTTAACCACAAGATTCTTCCTCTCACAAAGATGATCCCCATCCCATAGGAAAAAATATTCTAACAGCATTTGAAAAAAAAAAAAATCCTATAAAAATACTTAAACCTGAACAAATATGTAATAATTGCTATTCAGGATCCATGCAGGGGCTAATGAAAGCCATACTCCGTAACCTTAATTTAAAACAAGCCCAATATTATTTTTAGGGTTTGGATGGGGATTTATTGCTTCTATCAGCAGTGCGTTTGGCACCCAATGCCACACAAAACTCTGCTGTTTCATCAAAGCTCTGGCAAAAAACTCTGATTTCTGGACAGCTGAAGCAGCAGCTTCATTTCCCTTCCAGGGCTGGGATTACAAATCCCCCCTGGTGCTCCTGCCTGTGTCACTGCACCCTTGGGGAGCAGGGGGGCTGTGCCACCGAGGATGGGAGCCAGTCCTTGCTGATTTGTGCTCCCAGCCACGCTTTGGGATTAAGCTTTAATTCCGGAGATAGGAGTTATGTAATAAAGCAGAATATCAGCCCCGCAGGGATGCTCTCGCTGACCTTCCAGCCCAGGGATGTGCTGCTGCTCTCAGGAGCACAACCTGAGCTGGTCCTTCCTTCTCCTCAGGGAGAATTTCATTTTGGTTTCTGCCAAGAGGTGTGCAGGAGTTTGCAGGAGCTGAGTCAAGCTGGGGGTGTTGTTTTCACACGTGAGACGGTAAATGATGTTCTCTCCAGAGGAATTGAAAATAAAGGCACGTGGCAACGCAGCTCATCTGTTTTTTCCCCCCCTTTTTATATTGTTTCTGCTTCTCTAATTCCAGGATCTGGGAGAGGGACTAACCACAATAATACTGTTTTTTACGAGATTTTAACTTAATTTTGGTCGGGGACGAGCAACTCAAATATTTCTGGTAAACAAGAACAATGTGGCCTCTGTGAACTGTGCTCAAAGAACTGCAAAACATTTTTTGTCCTCTCATCCTAAAACCTCTCTCTTCATAGAAAAGGGTTAAAAGCAGCAGAAGGAAACAATGAAGACAACAAAATAGCTCACGCCAAGTGCAAATCCACCCTTTTTGTGGTGTTTTTGCCCCATCCCTGGGCACCTGCCAGCCCAGTGTCTCACCTGAGCTCCCTTACATGACAAGGGTCAGTGCTTAACTTGCCCTATCTCCCCTCTTAGAGAACTCTTCTGCCCCTTGTACACTCAAGAATCTAGTCTGGGACAGACATTCTGAATAGAAATTAAGAATTCAAGAATTTCTGGGACGGAAAACCCTTTTGCAGTTTGATCACTGTAATGTATAAACATTCCCTGCTTTTTGGGAAGCATTTCCCTGTCCGTTCACTGATGTTCTGTGACCCTGGCAGAGCCCTGGAGAGTAAAAATCCTCTGATAAAACACCTGAGACTCAAAGCTGCTTGTGATCAGCATTGAGCACCCTGAGCCCTGAGGGTGAGCAGGGCCTGACCCCAAACCCCAAACCCCAAACCCCAAACCCCAAACCCCAAAGCAGCTCTTGGGCAGAAGATCAAAGTTCCACTCGTGCTTTCAGGGCGCTGTGAAAATAGATTGACATCAGCTCATCCACCTGAAATCAGGCACTCGGCGAAGTTTGTGCTTTGCCACCGAGAATTAGCCCAAGGAAGGAGAAATAAGCCCTGGAAAAGCAGAAGTGCTGCCTGTCACTGCCTCTTTATCTCGTTGGGATATTCGTGTCCGGCCGTGCTTCCCTCTGCAAACCAGCGGGGCTGGGAGCATCCATCATCCTATCAGTTCACTTGGATTAATTATGCTCAATCAAAATGTTTCAAAAGGGGGCAGAAATGTCTGCAGCAGTTAATCCTGACCATCGGGGCTGTCAGGACATTGGCATTTTACACTTCAGTTCAATTACAAGACAAATCTGCTAATGGGACATAATCTTGCAGAGTAAACAAGGAAGCAGGGCACTGATATTCTGGCAATTGATTGATGCAGGGTAAATGGTGCAGAGTAAAAGCTTCGGGAAGCCACAGGAGTGAGAGCAGCCCTGGCCTTGTCTGCTGCTGCTTTGCCTTCCCTCCTTCCACAGGGGAAAAAAAAAAATCGTTGTGTGAAGTCTGTTTTAAATTGTTCTGTATGCTTGGTCCACACCCGCTGGGGTCACCTCCCCTCCTGTCCCCTTCTCCTTCTCCCGACCCAGAGGGAGCAGGAAAAGAAAGGGAACGAGTCAAACATGAAAGTTTTTGCTGTGAAGGTGAGATTGCAGAGCTGAAAATCCCTGTCCTGCACAGGGGGAGAGGTGTGGGGCAGCTCTGCAGTGCTCAGCGGTGCGAGGGAAAGGGGCTGGGATGGTGATGGGAGACCCCATGGGGCTGGGATGGTGATGGGAGACCCCATGGGGCTGGAGTGGTGATAGGAGACCCCAAAGGGGCTGGGGATGCTGAGGAGAGATCCCCACAGGGTTGGTGGTGCTGACAAGAAACCCCCACAGGACTTGGGGTGCTGACAAGAGTCCCCTGGGAGGCTGGGGGTGCTGATGGGAGACCCCAACGGAGCTGGGGATGATGACAAGAGTCTCCCACAGGGCTGGGAATACCCATGAGAGACCCCAGTGAGGTTTGGGATGCTGATGAGAGACCCCAGTGAGGTTTGGGATGATGCTGAGAGACCCCAGTGAGGTTTGAGATGATGCTGAGAGACCCCAGTGAGGTTTGGGATGCTGCTGAGAGACCCCAGTGAGGTTTGGGATGCTGCTGAGAGACCTCAGTGAGGTTTGGGATGCTGCTAAGAGACCATAGTGAGGTTTGGGATGCTGCTGAGAGACCTCAGTGAGGTTTGGGATGCTGCTAAGAGACCCCAGTGAGGTTTGGGATGCTGATGAGAGACCATAGTGAGGTTTGGGATGCTGCTGAGAGATCCCAATGACGTTTGGGATGCTGCTGAGAGATCCTAGTGATGTTTGGGATGATGCTGAGAGACCCCAGCGAGGTTTGGGATGCTGCTAAGAGACCCCAGTGAGGTTTGGGATGCCGATGAGAGTTTCCCATGGGGCTGGGGGTGCTGACAAGATGACCTCACCTCCCCTCTCCAGTCCTGCCCCCAGCTCTGCCTGCGGCACCAGGTAATATCATTAATATAATTAATATCATTAGCATGTGTGCCACTCATGCGCTGTGTGCCCTGGTGGTCTTTGGGGTCTTCTCATGATGAAGATCTGTAGTCTTCATCACAGTGCACTTTTCCCCTTTCTCTCTGGAGCATGGGCAGTCCTTGGTGGGTGATTCAGGGTTTCTGTGCTGGCCTCAAACAGATTTTTGTCCCTCTTATCTTGACAAGATTAAGGGAATCCTGTTTTTCCCTTTAAAATTCACATATTCTGTCTCTCGATAGGTAGCTTGAGTTACCTATTGACCACTCGTTTCTCAGGCAGTGCTGAGCTGTGAGCCCCGAGCCTTCCTTTGACTCAAGCAACCTTTCAAGGTTTAATTAAAGCGACTCTGAGTGATGCAATCACCTTCCCACACTGCTGCGATCTCCCAGGCGAGCTGGTGGAGCCCTGCTGTGTGATTCCTGCACACACATCACACACACATCACACACACATCACACACACATCACACACACATCACACACACATCACACACACATCACACACACATCACACACACATCACACACACATCACACACACATCACACACACATCACACACACATCACACACATCACACACATCACACACATCACACACACATCACACACATCACACTCACATCACAACCCAGCAGCCCCAGAATCTCATTTTCAGCCCAGATGCAAGGGGAATAAATGAGATTTCTGCCCGAGGAGGTTATTTACAGCCTCGTAACCTGCCTGGTCACTAATACCCTCCAACAGCCACTTGGACATCATGTTTTCATTAAGCATTTATGGCAAAGCAACTGCAATTAAAGATTCATAAATCCTATTGCATTACAGCGTTACCCAGAGCAGGAATTGACCTTGGGTCAACTTTCCTTTCTCTTTTCTTGTTTTCTGAGGACCACGACAAGCTGGAATCAGCTATCAGTGGAAAGTGTAGGTGCTGCTTGTCCGTGGGTTTGTCCAATGGTTTTGGTGTTGGTGGAGGAATTTTATCTGGGATGTGGTGTTTATTGAAGGAGGAAGGGCCTGAAAATTAAACTATAAACTGCAAGTTGGTTTGGGAAGACCTCCCAAACTCATTTTCACCCTGACTGAATCCTTTTGGATAGAAATGTCCTTCAGGCAGCTCACCTGAGAGAAAGATGGGTGAGCCTTTCTCAGGTGGAGAAGGAGAAAGGAGCTGAACCTGCTTTCCCAAAATGCCTCAGCCCAGCTCGAGCTCTGCTCTTTGGGAAAAGGAGGGAGGGACTGACCTCTTTGTTTGCTACAGCTTCCCCAACTGTTGTACTGCAAATCCTTAAAACCACACCTGGAAATTTCCATTTACTCACTGAGGGAGTGAGCAGACATCAAACCATGTCAGAGAAGTCGGTGTTTCAGCATCCCCACGTCTTGGCTCAGAGAGAAGTCCCCATCAGTCCATGGATGTGTTTTTCGTGGATTTTTCAGCCCTGGAGTGTTTTTTCCCCTTTCTGGAAGCCGTGAGCTGTGCAGCACACCCACCAATGCTCATCTGCAGAGGGTGTTTGATTGTTTCCGGCATGGTGACAGAAATGTGTGCTCACAGCCTAAGGTTTGACAGATCTGATGAACTTCTGCACAGCTGGCACAGAATTCTGCCTCTCCGAGGTTGTGGAGAGGAGGTTTTGGAGAGCAGGAGGGCAGTGGGAGCTGGCAGGAGGTGACTGATTTGGGACATCAGTGAGAAAATTCTGTGCTTCTCACTCAAAGAAACCTCCACCTTCCCATGAATGTGAAACCCTCTGTGAACAAAACCCCTTCTCCTTGTCTCCACTCTTGGATTTTCCAGGGTTTCAGGCTGAGTGGGGCTGATTTTCTCAGCCCCAGCTCCACACGCTGCAGGATCCCCCCTTTGCCTGTCAGAGCTCCTCCCTGAGCATTTCCCTGCTGTTCCTACCCAGCCTGGGGCTCCCCGGGGAGCAGCCAGAACGTTTTGACTTGTGACAGATGCTTCCTTCACAAGGATATTTTCCAGGCTGACTTTTCCCCCGCTACCTCATAAAAACAGGTTTGGGTTGTTTTTTTTTTTCATTGGAAATGAGTTGTTTGAACTGCTGGGTGCTGCTGGCGGCGGTTGGGGCATCCTTTAAAATATGTCTTGTGATTAAAAATGAAAAACAGAATTCCAAAGTAATTAACATGTGTGTTATTGGATGTACACTGATGATTACATTATAGAACTGGTTATCAAAGGATTACAGTTAAGAGGTTTAATATTCTCCAGCTGATCCTGGAGCAAATTAATCTGCTCTGACCTTTACTGTTCTTTGTTATGTCACCAGAGTATCATTTGAGCTACATCATCCCTTACCCCTCTCAGCAAAGCTAAAAAAAGGAAGGAATTTCAAACATTTGTCTTTTAGGGGAAAGATTATCAGAGCAAAGCTTTGCTGGTTCATCGTAACTGATCAGCTGAGAGATGTAGATCAAATGAATGGCAAACTTTGGAATCTCTGCAAAGGTTGCTGTAAGAACAAAAAAAAAAAAAAAAAAAAGTGGAGAAATCCATTCCCTGCACAAGGATTAGGTTCAGTAGTGGATAAAGAAGGGAGCTGTGGGTGCCATAGATTGTATGAAGTGTCTTGCCCCTAAAAATGAAGCAAAATCTGAGGCCAGCCCTTGGAATCCATCAGGTTTAATCCCCCAGTATCCCAAAGAAACCCCCAGTGAAGAATTCCTGTGTCCCAGTGCCATCTCCCTGCCATGAGGCCATTCCCAGCAGAGTGGATTAAAACCTGCTCCCCCAGATCGCTCAGATCCCTCAGATCCCTCAGCTCCCAGCTCCACAGATAAGGAAAGCTGTGCCATGCCAAATTCCCGAGCTTTGGTCTGACTCAGCAGAGAGCAAAAGGCTGAGCCAATTCAATGCCTGACCTCTGCTCTTTCCATACTTCTGCTCGTGTCCATGGAAAGGAATTTTCCCAGCTCTCTGTTCCTGCTGCCAGAAGAGCACAGTGGTCATGGATCAGGGCTGGAAGGATGGATTTTCCTACAGGGAAGATGGATTTTCCTGCTGGAAGGATGGATCTTCCTGCAGGAACGAAGGATGGATTTTCCTGCTGCAAGGAAGGATAGATTTTCCTGTGGGAAGGATGGATCTTCCTGCAGGAACAAAGGATGGATTTTCCTGCTGGAAGGAAGGATAGATTTTCCTGTGGGAAGGATGGATCTTCCTGCTGGAAGGAAGGATGGATTTTCCTGCTGGAAGGAAGGATAGATTTTCCTGTGGGAAGGATGGATTTTCCTGCAGAAAGGAAGGATGGATTTTCCTGCAGGAAGTGCTAAAGGCACCAGTCCAGCTCAGGATCAAACACACCCTGACAAGGACATGGCTCCAGGGATCTGTAAAACCAGGAGAACATGCAGGAAACTCTCATGGAAACGGGGCCTGAGCCAGCCCTGAGAAACCCAAATCCCTCCTGGACAAGCCCCAGGTGCACAAACCCCAAGCATCTCCAGGAGGAGGGAATTTCCTGCTCAACTCCCTTCATGGGATGTTGTATTTCCTTCTTTTCCTTCCTGGGCACTCCATCTCCTGCTTTGGGAGCAGAAAAACTGATTTTTTTTCTAGATTTTTGCACCTTCTCACTAAACGTCAGAGCAGTGCCATTCCACCCCCTCCTTGGAGAAGGAAGGTCTTTAACAAAAACACTTTATCCCTCTGAGACCATTTTCACATTCCCATCCAGATTTTCCATCAGAGCAGCTCCCACTTCTCCCCTGTACCAAATTCCTCTGCTTCAGTTTTCCTCTTTGCTCTGGATTTGGATTTCATTAGATAAAAGGACACAGCCTTTCCATCTCAGAACAAATTGCTCCTCTGAATTTCTCATTCCTGAGGAAGGTAATATTCATGTTTCCTAGGAAACTTAGAGCGCTGCTCCCTACAAACATCATCTTGGCATTTTTGAGGAATTAAGGCTTCTCTTCCATCACAGTAAAAAAAGAAATAATGACATTTATCAAATCTTTTTCTCTGTAGCATCTTCCCAGAAAGGGAATTAGACCCTCATTGTTCCTTTGGATCTGCTGAGCCCCTGATTTGAAATTACTGAAGATATTTTAATTTGAAATTGCTGAAGATATTTTAATTTGGAATGATTCCCTGCTGCAAGAAGCACCTTCCTGGTGTCACCCCCAAGGCTCGGGAGGAATTTTTGCTGAAGCAGGGAAGGCAAAATGCTGCTGTGATCCATACTCTGCTGGATGTTCTTCCAAGGAAACCTCAGCCTGGAATTTAGGGCAGTGCTCCTCAGCCTTTTCCTTCCCATGGGAGGTTGGGTTTGGATCACCCAGGGAGCTCCTTGGGTCACTTGAGAGATAAGAAACCTCTCCAGAGGTGGATTTATCCCCTCAGCCCCCATGAAAGATTAATTTCTCTCCTAACTCCCTCCAGCCAGAGGCTGGAATACCTCAGACACAACATCCAGGTCCTGGATGGTTAATATTTCACAAAACCTTCACAGATTTCCTTGAGAGGAGAACACATGCAGAACCTTAGCTCTCTCAGACATGGATTTGTAGCCAAGGAATTATGTTAATTTTCCTTTTTTCTTTTCTCTGTTTGCGTGGGAGTTGTTATTCCCATTAAATGGAAGGATTTGCACAGCAAAATAGAGAATTCCCTGCATTTATTCTGGCAGGAAAAATGGAATCAGGTGTGCAGAACTCCAAAGGGGAAGGCTGTGCTGTATGAAAATTGGGGATTTGGGAGGACAAACTCAGTGTGGGATCCTCCAGCAGTGCAAGAGGGTTGAAGGAATGAGGCTTTTGCGCAGATTCCAATTTTAATTTGTCCAAAAGGAGTCAATCCCGAATCCATCAGTGCTCGTTCCCATTCCTCTTTGTGGATTCGGGGAGATTCGGGATGTGGGAGAACATTGGGGTCTCTGCTGGCAGCCCTGGGGAGCAGCTCCCTGGAAAATGAAATTCCAAGAACTCTTAAGGTGCAAAATCAGAGCCAGAATGGAGTTTTCCACATTTTCTGCACCCATTTCCCACTTAGTTCATCTGTCAGTGGATCTTTCAAAAAATACTGCAATTTCTGGAAGTGTTGATGTTTTAGGTGCACCCTGCCCTTAGGGGAAGCAGAGCCAGGGCTACACAAAAATTTTAGCAGCTGAAAAAAAAATCTCTTTTAATAATTTTCATAAAAAAAAGAGAAGGCAAATTTGCTTTTTCTGAGATTTTCTGCAAAGCAGGCCCAGCAGGAGCACCCCACAATTCCCAGTGCCAGGCTCCAACTGGGACTGGGCTCTGCTCCTTTGGGTGCTGCCCACACACAGAAAAGTTAATTAAGGATAAGAGAATCTCCTGCAAACAATGGGGACTCTGTTCCTTCAGATCTCTGGATAAATACTTTATTCCTGAAACCAGAGCTCCCAAACTGATTTGCGTTACAGGAGTAACTTTCCCTTATAATTAATTGATTGATTACTTAGTTAATTACTCGGTGACGTGATCACTCAGGTGTTTTATGATCTCACTGAGCGTTTGGAGCTGCTGGAATCTCTGCTCCAAACAGGAAATGTGGTTTTTTTGGATGGGCACAGAGGAAAGGAATTTCCCTCACCATGGTCTGATCCTGCTTTTAGTCAAGAATTTTGCATTTGGTGATTTTTTGGTTATGATTAAAAAAATCAACAAAAAAAAACCCAAAAACAAAACAAACAAACAAACAAAAAAAAAACCAACAAAAAAACAAAAGCCAAAACCCAAAAAACCAACCAACCAAACAAACAAACAAAAACCCACCAAAAAACACCCAACCCCCCCCAAAAAACAAAAAAACAAACCCCAAAAAAAGTAGAAAATGTTGTGCAAATTGGGTGAGTTTTTCAACGTTTTCTTTCCTTCCTTCCTTCCTTCCTTCCTTCCTTCCTTCCTTCCTTCCTTCCTTCCTTCCTTCCTTCCTTCCTTCCTTCCTTCCTTCTGTCAGCTCCAGCTCCTCCTCCAGAGAAATTTAAGATCTGAAACTCTGTGAATGAATGAATCGATGCCTGAAAGTTTTCTTGAACAACTTTGTTCCATCTAGACGTTTGTTTATGCTGCCTGTATAAAAAAATACTCCATAATAGCACCTAATTAATTCAAATTCTAGTGCAACATTTGTTAGAAAAATTACAGCTATTAAGGCACTTTCTCCTAAAAATGATTTGGGTTTATTTTGCTTCTCATTAACATTTCCATATGAAAAATATAATTATAATAGGAATGGGTTTCATTTTCTCTGACCAGCTCAGCTTTTGATGATTCATTTCAGATTAGCAGAACCTTCCCATCTTCAAGCAAAATTTGCAAACATTGTGGTTTGAGTTGAGCATTTCATCTTCCTAACCAATTAAAGGATTTTTTTGTAATGAACATCAACTACAGCGTTTCTAAAAATTGATTTATAGCCCCAGATTTAAATGTCCATCCTTTAAAATTATTTTTTAAAATATTTCCATTAAAAGCAGGAATGCACTCAGCTCCATTTCATTTAGGAGCCAAACTAAAGGATGGCTTTTCTTCAGATCTCCATCTTTTGCTCTGAGTTTCAATTTAATGTCATCTTTGGTTTTTTTCATGTCTGGTTCATCATTAAAACCAATAATAACAAAATCCCACAAAACACCAATAATAACAAAATCTCCATCTTTTGCTCTGAGTTTCAATTTAATGTCATCTTTGGTTTTTTTCCATGTCTGGTTCATGATTAAAACCAATAATAACAAAATCCCACCGTACCATATCCCGTTTTCCAACGTCTGATCTCACACCAAATTTTTAAGAAATTATAAGAAAACCCAGGAACCTTCAGGAATTTGAGTGTCCAGTTTTTTCAGGGCTTCCCTCTGCGATTTAACAGAACATTTTCCTTTCACCTTTAAATAATCTCCACCCAGGATCACAACGCAGGAGAACATGGAAAAAGGAGCAGGTGGAAAAGTAAGGAAGGGTGGATTGGTTCATGGTTGAGCAGCTCTCGTTTTCATCCCGAAAATGAAACACAAACTTCTTGTCTCTCTTTTCTCCCTGCATTACCTGACCTGCATTCACCTGGCCACTCAATACCTTTGGTTTCATCTTTCCAACACAAAAGGCCCCCAAGTCCTTTTTTTCCCCCCTCTTTTCTCTTCCTTCTCCTCCTATTCAACTCCAGCGGCGTTTGGGAGAGTGGAAAAATTAATTGATTTTCCCTAATGATGTCTCGGAGAGCAGATCAGGTGAACTTGTGGGCAGCAGCTGCACTTTAATTTGGGAGCGTGCAATTGAAAATTAGGCACTCATTGGGTTACTGCAGCTGAGCTGGAGATTGGCCCCTTGCCTGAGGTGCTTTAGAAAGAAAAGACTCATTAAAAAATCCAGAGAAATTCTAATATCCATGTGGGTATAGAAGGAAAGGAGGATAGAGATCATCCTTATTTGTTTGGAAAATAATATGGAAGTTGGTACTCCAGGAAGTCCAGGGAAGTTGAGTTTAGAGCTCATGAAATGCCATTTTTGTGCTTGGTGGTGTTAAACCCAACCTTGCTGTTCTGGAATTTTCTCAAAAACCAGAAAATGAAACAGAAACATGGAGGAAAATGCATAAATTTGAAATTACTGCAGAGTAACTAATAATCCAAAGTGCCAGGAAAGTATCAAAGTCTTAAGATTCAGAGCATTTGGAACCACATCTTTAATTTAAAAAGATAATTTCAACCCAAGGAGAACCTTGATTTTATTTTCACCTTACAATTCACAATGTGTGTGAATATTGCTGTGGTTTTGTTTTGTTTCTTCTCATACTCCACGTTCAACTTGAGTCATTTCACTTCCAGAATCTGCTCAGATCCTCTCAGAAAACAACAAAACCCACATTTTAGGTGTTCCTAAAATAGAAAAGTGGAACCAGTGTTTGGCCCATTGGATTTTTCCATTTGAAATCATCGATATTTTGCAATCTGGATGAAGCTGGGGATGTTTGTGCTCTGAAATGTCAGCCAGCATCTTCCAATTTCACATACTTGTCCTCATTTTACAGGCTTCAGGTTCCCATTACAAACTGGCAGTGATGCTTTTCAGGTCATCTAAATATTCCTTTTTTTTCCCCCCTATCTCTCCCTTTACCTAAATTCTTAAATTTCAAAGAAAACCCAGAGGGAAATTGTAGTTTTAGGGAAATCTCTCACTTTGGTTGCTCCAAGCCCTGTCCAACCTGGCCTGGGACACTTCCAGGGATCCAGGGACAGCCACAGCTTCTCTGGGAATTCCATCCCAGCCCCTCCCCACCCTCATGGATTATTCCTGGATGAAGGGAAACAGGACTGGAGTTGTTTTCTAAATTCTGGAGTGGAGAGTAGCCGATAAATTCATTTAGAAAAGGTGAGAGAAAAACCTGTGTGTGGCTTTTGTGTGATCCTGAATCCAAAAGAAAAATCTCTTCTCCAAGAAATGGAAGTTGCCTTCGAAGTCAAGGTTTTCCCTGTGCTTTGAAAATGTAATTTATGGACATCAGAGGGAATCCTGTGCCCCATCACAATTCCAGCATCTCCCAGTGCAGGAGAAGCTTCCACTTGGGCTCCCCTGGCACCTGTGGAGCCTAAACACACAAAAAGCCTCATCCAGACCATCAAAACATTTGCGAAGGTTTTCTCTTCTAGAAAACACGGCTGTGTGTTGTACTCTGGCAGCAAACGCACTTCCAATCCAACAGCACCACAAAGCAGAGCCCTACAAACCCCGAATTCCATTTATTCCCTTCCTGGAGGGAGAAAAAAGGAGAAAATTCCCCTTGCTCTAAGCACCCGCGAGAGCAGAGAGGGACAGGCGAATGCAGGTCACCTCTCGTGTCCTCCAGCAGGGTAAATTCCTTCTCCTTGCCATATTTACTGCCTGAGCCAATCGAAAAGCTTTCCCTGCCCAAATCCCAGAGCTTTTGCTGCTTTGTGCTCTGAAAGTGAGAGGATTTGTGGCTCGTGCTGCCCCGGATTAGCGGAAGAGCCGCGCTCCGGCCGCCGCCGTTCCTGGGACGGATGGACAGCGCGGGGACTTTAGGGACATAAAGAAGCAGCGTTTGTCAGCAGTGCCTGTGGCTGGGACAGCTCAGCTGGGCAGGGCTGGCCCTGCCGAGGAGGGGACATCAGCAACTCGGTGGAATTCTTGCTTTTATCAGAGTGGAAAAGCTCAATCCCTGCCTCATTGATCGCTTTGAGTTTGGCTTCTGGAGGAATCTCTGGACTCCACTGGCGCACACCTTGCCATGTTAATTGCTTTGGGTTCGGCTTCTGGAGGAATTTCTAGACTCTGCTTGCACACTCCTCGCCACATTAATCACTTTGAATTTGACTTTTGGAGGAATTTCTGGACTCCACTGGCACACAATTGCCATGTTAATCACTGTGAATTTGGTTTCTGGAGGAATCTCTGGACTCCATGGGCACACTCCTTGCTGTGTTAATCACTTTGAATTTCGCTTCTGGAGGAATTTCTGGACTCCACTGGCACACAATTGCCATGTTAATCGCTTTGAGTTTGGTTTTGGAGGAATCTCTGGGCGCCACTGTTGGATGGCATCTCCATGATGCCAGTCCTTCCCCAGCACTGCCCCGGGGTCAGGGATCTTGGACAGAACTGCGAAATCTTCATTGCTGTTCTTCCCTTCATGCAAAAGGGTTTGTGATCTGATTTTTCGGGGTGAGGAGTCACCCCTGAAAACTCAGCCAGCCATGGAGGAACGCAGGGAGGAATTATCCCAGCAGGAGGGAGGAAAAGGAGGGACAAGATCCCCATCTGTCCTCACCCCTGGAGGGCAATTCCCAGCCCTGCCCAGACCAGCAGGGAATGGTGAGGCTTTGAACAGAAGGGAAGAACTCCACAGAAGGAATATTCTCAAAGGATTTTGCAGTCAGGGATTCAGGATTAAACACAGCATTTTCCTGCCTTTACCAAGAAGTTCTTCCATACCACACACAATCCCAAGAGAGACAGGAACATGGAGAAGAGTTTTAACCTCAGAGGGATGAACAGAGCAGTGTGAGTTAGACTAACACTAATCAGACTAAAACAAGGATTTCTTTACAAGGATTTGGGGTCCCCCTGAGGTAAAAATCCATTTCCATATATCAGAGAAGGAGGAGTAGAGATGTTCATCCTCATAAAAATGGGAGCAGGAAGATCCAGCCTTATCCAGGTGATGCCTAAAAGAGAAGCCAAAACAAATTAGGAGTATAAAATGCAGACAAATTTATTCGAGGCCTTCAAGGTACACTCCGGGCAGACGAACGTCCCCCTCAGGGACTACACCCAAAATGGACGCTGGGTCATGAGCTCTTCACATTTTATAAGTTCTGTTTCATTAGCATATTGGCCCCAAATTCTCCAATCATACCCTCAGGTGACAATGTTCACCACCCCAGGCCTGCCCCCCCCCCATCTCACAGTTGTTTCCATATTTTCAGGCCCCAAGGCAATGAATATGCCCTTGGATCTGTGTTCAGAGAGCCTTGTTTTGGTTAAAGGTGCTGGGAACAGAGCATTTTAGCACTTGGTAAGAAGCACTAAACTGCAGCAAGTTACAGGTGCATTAAGAGGAAAAACTAGAAATATTCAAAGGCATCACAGGGGTGGCCAAGGTCAAGGTTTGTGACATCTTCAATTATTTTTAGGCTTTGTTGCATCTTCAATTATTTTCAGGCTTCAAGAGAACCAGTTGCCACCTCCTGTACACAATGAAAGGCCAGCTTGAGTATTAATATCAGTACAAAATAAGGTATAAACCAGGATTTTTTCCCTACAGAGACTCTTTTTTTGATGCCAGGAGTTCAGTGTAAGAGGAGTGTGAATTCAAATGGTGTCACCAAGGCAGTCAGTGCCATCCCAGGGGATCCATGGGTGTTTATATCTTTCCTCTCAGGCGGCAGGTCCTCCCTGTAAGGAGAAAAAGACAAATATTCCCAGAGAGGCAGAGGTGTGAGGCTCAGTGTGGCTGAGCAAAAGCTTTGCTGAGGGCCAGGAGGCACCAAGGAAAGGGATGTGTGGAGGGAGAAGGTGTTGGGGGAAAACCATGCACAGAAGTTGCTGAAATCCCACAAAACCATGGATCTTTGCCACGGGGAATTGTGCACGAACTTGAGCTACAAAAATGATACAAATCAATGGATGAAGGTGATGTGACTGCAGAAACAAGCTCTTTGCAATGCCAAATTATCACGAGAAAATCAGTGATTGAAGCAGGAAGAGGTGTCCTGGGCGTGGAGCATCCTCTGTTCCCAATTTTCTAGTGGAAATGGTGCATCAGTGCCTCCCTCTCACTCCAGCTCAGAAGGGCCCTTCGCTGCAGCCATTTGAATTTTGGAGAGCAACTTCCCCAGCCTGAGCTTTCTGTGATTCCTGCCCAGCCCTTCCAGCTGGGCTGTGCTGATCCTGCCCAGCCTGGGACAGCTCCAGAGGAGTTTGCAGCCACAGAGAGCAGGGCTTGGTGAATCCACCACCGCCAGGATCTGCATGAGTGGACGAAAAACCCAAAATCCAATCCTAAAACCCAAAATCCATCCCTCACTCCCAGAGCAGGCTCGGGCTGCTCACCTTTGAGCCTCTGAACTGCTTTTGGAAGCCCCACCCTGCCTGGTGCAGGTGGAATTATTCTAATGAGACACTTTGAAAGAGTCCCCAGTGCCCTGCTGGATCCTGATCGTTTCCCAGTTCAGCACAAAACAATTTCACACGAAATTCAGATTGCACAAAGCTCACAGAAACTCTGACACTGCCTCGACAGCTTTGTGTTCTCCCCAGCGTGGGTCACGTTTGGGTTTGGATAAAAGGCACATGAGGAACCTTCTGTTGTTTTTAAAGTCACTCTTGGAGGTATTTTATTCTCCTTCATCTCAGACCTGCATCCCCTGAAGAAATAGAAATAGTTCTGCTCTTTTCTGTATTCCTTTTTCAGATGATGATGAATGAATGAATTCTGCCTGTCAGCCCTGTTTATTAAGATGGACCAAACCCAGAACCCAAACAAACCCAAACCAGAGGAAGTCCAGCCCTGGAGCCAGACCTTTTACCTGTTTTCCCTTTTGAATGACCCAAATCCAAATTTTACGAGCATTTCCATCAGGTTTTGCTCTATTTTTAATTACTAAGCCTCCCAGTCTCTAGCTCAGAAGGAGATAAAATACAGATATAAAGATCTGGCTGTTCCTCAACAATCTTTTTTCCAGAGTTGTGCAACCAAGGCTGTTTTTATGGCCAGTGTGGTATAAATTAGCCATAAACAGGCACAGGAAGGGGGACACAGCAGCAGGAAGATGGATTTAGCAGCAGAAAAATGGATATGACACCTTCAGCCATCATTTTCTGCCTCTGGCCCATCCCAGCAGGCCCAGGCCATGACTCTTTCCCTGTAATTTTGCCCTAATCCCCAAGAACAGAAATAGTGGGAATGTTTTCCCCTCGTGGGCTGTCTCGTGCTCTGGGATTTGTTGCATTCCTGAACTTGTGTTTAGAACTCCAACTCAGCACCACAGGGGGCACAAAATCATGGAGCCAATGATATAAAATGAGAGTTTTTGGTCATGGTGATCACTCACAGGGGAAATGGAGACAAAACATGCAGCTTGTGTTGGATATTTTTCCAGGGCTGTTCATTATTTTGTGTCTTGCAGGTTGAATTTTCATCAAAATCTCAAAAAAATAGAACTTTTTAGCAAGGTCTGCAAACAGCTTTGGGCTTCTCCAGGGAGATTTGGACTCCTCACCCCTGGAGGTTTTTACAGTCGTGTTCAGCTTCGTAATTCCCTTCGTTTTGTCGAATATTTTGGCATTTGAGGGGATTTTTTCAATCCCAATGGGGAAGTGGGACTGGAAAGGTGAAAAACTTAGCCCAGGGTGACTCTTGACTCTCTAAAGGATGCTCTGGCTCCCAGATTTTGGGCAGACTCCATCCCAGACCAGGTCGGTCCAACACAAGGGCTCAGTCTTTGGGAAGTTATTGTTGGTAACTGATTTTAGGGAAATCCTCTCTGCTCCCCTCTTTTCCAACAGTACCGCAAATATTTTGGGGAGAATGGTGCCTTGTCTTTTTGGAAAAAGAGGTGCCATGCTCAGAGGGAGTCTTTTGGACCTTCTGGAGAAGAATTCCACCCAAAACCAACTCTCCATGATCGCAGCACTGACATAGAGAGCTTAAACCTCTCCCAAAAATCCTTTGAATCCATCTCACTCCACCTCGCAACCGAGAGAAAAGCTGGGCGGGAGAGGTTTTTATTCTAAATTCATCTCGGGCTGGATGTTTTGGTGAACTTGTCTGTTTTATAATAAATATTTTCCCCCTAAAATTATGGAATTGTCTGTTTCATTTCAAGCTCTTCCCTCACCCCAGGCTCCAGAAAGAGCAATGGTTTTTTAATGTGGAAATTTCTCGCACAGGTTCCCTTGTCCCTTGAGCCAAACCCCATTTTTTTTTTTCTGTTTCTTAAAGATTTATTTATTGATCCTTTTTTGGCCCACCTGATGAGTTACACAACCACATATCACAGAGGGGATGTAAGCAGCAGTTTAAAAACCTTACAAAAAGGGTCTGGAAGCAGCCAAAGCAGCTTTATCAGCATCACTCTGATTTATTTAGCACATCCAGTGATTTACTGCAGCCTTTGGTTTATGCTCGAAGCATTTTTTAATTCTTTTTGTTCAGCTTGCCTTTTTTCTTTTTTTTTTTTTTTTTTTGTCTCTTCTGAAAAGTCAACACACGCAGCCACTATTGTTTTCTATTCTCATCTTTTCAAATTTTCAGGGTTTAAATCATCTCTAATAAATAAAAACTTGCAGTTGAAACAGGGGAAGGAAAGTTTTTTTCTTTCCAGCTACTTCTAAGGAAAGTTAAAGGTTTGGTGATCTTTTTTTTCTGTTTTCTGCTTCTGTTTGGTTTGTAATTATGAAACTATTTAAAGGAGAGAAAAAAAAATATATAGTCAATCTTTAGTACTTTTAGTACTAAATTTTTACTTTACTACTGTACTGTACTACTTTAGTACATCAATTTTTTCCCTTTTTCACACTCAATTTCCCCTCTCAGCTCAAGCTGGAAGTGCTGAAATGGCAGAAGGATTTTAACCCCCATGAGATTTCCAGTCAGATTTTGCAGCCTGGGGAAACCTAAGCTCTAGATCTTTTGGGAAGAAACCTAAATTAATCTTTTCATGCCTCTGTCATCCATCAGTGGGATGGACTATTAAGGTTTGTCCTTCATGAAAGGCGGTGCCCAGAGCGGTTTTGGGGTCGGAGCATTCCTTTGGGGTCGTTGGGGAGCTGACCCTGCCAGCAGCTGCACAGATGATGGAGGAGGAGATCCTCCTTTGCCGTGAAAAGTTGGAATTCTAACAGCATTTTTTTACTAGAGATCGTCTGATTTTCATAAATCCTTCTGCAAGCTGGGGAAGGGCGCCTGGGCACAGGTTGGGTTTGATAATCTCGGAGATCTTTTCCAGCCTTAATGACTCTGTGAGGTTCAGAATGGTTAAAAGATGGGAAATCCAATTTGAAGAGTGGAAATGAATTATTAAAAACAGTGGCAAAGTCCAGGTGAAGGCGCAGAGCTCCTGAGTTGTCTTTTAGTGCCACCAGAAGCACCAGAGAATCATTCCCTGCCCTTGGGGAGGAAAATCCTCTGGGTCTCCTCTCCTGGGGCAGATTCTCCAAGGCTGTTGGGAATTTTAAAAATACTCTCTTGTGGTAACTTCACAAGGTTTTCCAGCCCAGCCCTTCTCCATCACAAACCCTGTCTCCTCACAGGGTATTTCGTGGTCCTGGGAAGGTTTTAGAGCTGTCTCAGAGATTAAATTCAATCTGCTGCTAAAATGCCTCCAGTGCCAGGCACGGACTGAGTGGTTGGCAGGGAAAGGCTTTTCCGAGCTCTTCAAGTGCAGCTCTAATCAATTTTCCAATTTATAAATGCACTGAGTAACTCCCACCCCTCCCATTTCCAAAGACATAAACAAGGTACAGACCGTCCCGGGGCGGAATCCCAACCAAAGTTCCGAAATCTCACACATTTTCTCACGTTAAACACACTCCTGCTCTGCAGATCTCACCTGATTTCAGTTTCATTGAAGTGTGACGCACAAAGCAAGAGATGTTCATTGAATTTTATAGCTCCCAGAAGCTGCCAGGTTGTTGGAGATAATTTCGCTGAGGGGAAAATTTATCTTTTCAAGTTTTATTTCTTTTGGGGTTGGAAGCACTGGAGGAGCCCTCGCTTGGAGAGACACCACATTTATTTATTGGCTTTGCTTCCTTGCAGCTAATGGCTGTTTTCTTTAGTAGAAAACATGTCCAGCTTTGCTCTTAACTACACTTTCAGTAAAAACCTCATAAAAAAGAGAAAAAAACCTGCTCGCCGACCTCTGAACTTGAGCCTTATCTCAGATTTAATCTCAGTTTGAAATGAGGGCTGACTCCTGACCCCTCTCAGCTGAAGCTCCCATCACCTGCCAGAGTTCTTTAGTGAAACTCAGCTTTTATGTCTGCTGTAACTGAGCCTGCTTTGATTTACAGTAATCCCTTCTAGGAAAGGCTGCTCTGAACTCGGGCTTTGCTGTGCCTGATCAATTAAGACAGGAAAAAAGCTGATTAGAGCCACTCTGATAGTGGGGCCGATCGCAAACCATTCTGCATCGATTGGGGCTGGTTAGGAGGGCTGTTTTTACACACTGACTATTGATCAGCACCTGCAAATGAAGACATTGGAGAGGTAATTGCTCCTCCTGCAAGGCCCTGCAATAAATTTAAAACGTGGCGGCACTAAAAGCGTGATCCTCAGTAAACACATTTCACTGGCACGGAGATTTGGGTGCTCTCCAGCTTATCAAAAACACTCCTCTGGCAAAATCTGTGCCTGAAGGTGCCACCTCACAGGTCCCTTTCTAATATCTGTGTCACCAGCTTCTACTTCAGCTGTCAGAAAAGTATTAAATTTTTTTAAAAAAGGGAATTCGATGCTCTGTAGACAGGAAACTCTGCTTATTTCCTTCGTGCCACTGGGGTGGGAAGTTCAGGCTTCAGCCTGGACACTGCGGAGAAAGTTTGAAAACAATTACAGATATTTCTAGATATAAATATGTGCTTATGTCTTCTCTAACAATGTCAGTAATTGCTTTCAAGCTCTTGAAGAACTGCACTTCTTGATTTCTTGTAGATTGGTTCGTTTTGGATCCACCACTGAGAAAAAACACCAAAAACGGCACTGATAACACAGTCCGTCACTTCTTATCTAGTGAACACCTGTCCCCGTGTTTTCCAGGAAAAGACAGAAAGCTCATTGGCAGGTTGATTAGAGAAGCTAATTGCATTTTTATTAATGAACCTGCTAGATTTTCTTGTTAGTGGAGCTGTCAGGCTTGCAGTAAGCCAGGGCCTATTTCTGCTCCTTGTTATGGTTTTAGGCTTAGTGTTCATCAGAGGGACAAAGTGAATTTAACTAAATAAAGACAGTAGTCAGTAGATTTAGAACCTATAGTTTAATACAGAACATGGGAAGGAAAAAGAGAATATTTTTAATTGATTATTTTGCTCCATATTTGTTGGTGCCACAATTCCATCTTCCATGGGAGAAAGAGGAAGAACAAAGGAACAATGACACACAAAGGGAGAATTCCTAACTCTGGCTGGGAACAGGAGCTGAGCAAGCAGAAAACGAAATCTTATGTAGAAATACATCACAGAACTCTTTCCAAATCATTAACCAGCAAAATTCAGCATTTGATAGATTTGATAAGGAATCCTGTCTGTTGGACACAAGTTCCACTAACCCAGGGCCCTCACAAACCATTCCTATTTTTGAATTAATGAATAATGTGCACAATGTTTGATAAGCTGCCTCCACCAAGCCATTTGCTGCTGTACCATGCAAGCACAGAATGTACAATCCTAATTAGCTGCTTTGCCCAGCTATTTAAAATGTTTTGCACATGCCAGCAAACGTAAATTCACAATTAGGGCACGGTTAGTTAAAAGGCAAAGCGAGATAAAGTACAACTATTATTAGCCAGAACAAAAATCTTCATGATCTTCATCCACAGCGAGGGCTAATTACGGTGGTAAAATGTACAAATCAGCTCAGCTGATTGTTTGGGGTTTGGAAAGCAGTGCCAGGCTGGGAAGTCCAACCCTGTGATTGCAGAGGGTGGGTTTATGGTTATTGGTTCTGGGAGCTGCACAAGGGTGGGAATAATCAGCATTAGGAGGTTGTGTTAACAGGAATTAGCAGAGCAGTCACTGGAGAGCTTCGTGACAGATGAACCCTGTGAAATGTCTATTGTATCAGCTGCTCTGTGGGGCTGGGGGTCTCTCTACTCACATTTAGGGAGTAAATAAAATTCAGCTCATTGTCAGCTTCATTTAATGATGAAAGTTTGAGGGGAAAATGGAAAAAGCATTTTCACCTTCTCTCTTTGAGCATTCGCCCATTCTCTACCTAGAAACTCTGCATTTCCCTGTGCTCCAGATTGTCTGAGATTGGGAAATTCTTAAAGAGTTAGTGCCAGAGGAGATAAAGAGGAACTTTATTCCAGGGAATTTGAAGGATCCTCCACTGGGGTGAATATTTTATTTTCAGGTTGGAGGTGATTCCCCTCAGCCTGAAACACAAGGTCTGCCTGAGCAGCCTTGCTCCTGACAAGGTGTGGGTCACAGCAGCCTGGAAACTTCTCTGCTGTCCAACCACCACAAGGAAATAATTAAAGGGAGGTTCTTAATTTCCACTGCAGAGGTTTCAGTTTGTGCTAGTCCTGCTGCTCCCAGGAGTCCCCACCCAAAATCTGTCCACCGGAATTCCTTGATTAAGGACACACTGCGGACCGTGGGGAGGGTTGGTTGGAGTGGAAGTGACACCAAAGCCACCACCAGAACTTCCGTGCAAGGCCCTGCTGGGCTCCGGTGGTTCTCCAGCAGTGGTTTGTGTCCTTCTGGGTCTGTCCCTGTGACAGCTGGGCTTCCTCAAGGGAGGAACAGCAAGGTTGATATGGAAATCAGTAAGTGGAGGCAAAGCAGAGACCACCAGTCATCCCTTCAGTGAAAGCACTGCTGATTACCTTCAGAGCAAATTCATACTTACAGACATTTTTTAATTCAATAAAATAAATAAAAGAAAGCTATTTAATTAAATATTTATATTAATATTATATTAACTATATTACATATATAAATAGATCTTTTATGTATTAATATATTTAACGTATTATTATATATATGTTAACTATATAGATATATATTCTATATATTTATATGTTTTACATATTAATATATTTTATATATTATACATTATATATTATATATTTTATATATTATATATTTTATATATTTTTCTATTTGATATATTAAATATATACGTATATATTAAATATATATTAAATATATATTAAATATATACGTATATGAAATACAAAAATATGTTATACATTGTATATATTATTATATTTCACAAAAAATAATATTAAATAATAGAAAATACAAATAAAGCTTTATTAGTGTTTCATCTCTCCCTCCCCTTCTTTGCGTCCTCCCATGAATTTTAATTGTGGATTCTTTCCCGCCCCATTCCAACTCCGAGGAGCTCTCAGCAAAGCCAGAGAGGAGCAGTTGGGAGCTAATAGTGGTGCACTCTGATCCCGGCCCAGCTAGGCTGGGCTTGCCTCGTTAAGCGCTCCCGCAAGCCTAGTGAGCTGATTAAAGCTGAGCTCCTTCTCATCTTACAGCGCTCGGGCTGTGTGGCATATGAGACACCAAAAAAACCTCCTGTGGCCCTGATCCTCTAACTGCAGTCAGAGCAGCCAGGCCTGGAGGAGGTCTCATCTTTCTCGAGGTGTTGCCAGGTGCTAATTAGCCTCAGGACCTTGTAAAAAAGGCAGAAAGTGCAGGGTAAGATTTCTGTGGAGATTGATTCCTTGCCCACTCTGTCCTTTGTGGCTGCCGGGACAGTTATTTCCATTTTGTGCTCCTTCCAGGGATGGACTCTGCACTTACTAACACAAGTTACCTGTTGCTGCTTCAGCGGATATTTTTGCAGACTGATTTTCCTCATTCTCCATCCAGAGCTGTCTACAATATCCCCAAAGCAGAGGGAAGACAGAGCAAAGTTTATATTCCCCAAGTTTTTTGCTAGTTTGGCTCCGCTGAGGAAAACTTCCATCCAGGCCCAGGGTTTGCTGATAAGTGGTTTATTAGATCACTATAAAACAACAATAGAGCACAGCAAATTCCCCAGTCCCAGGGGAGAGTAGGCAGGGCTGAACCAAGCCACAGGTCCTCGTGTCCCAGCCCCGATTAAATTCCCGATGTCGTAACGGAAAGCGGTGGGAAGTGTCCTTGATTCCCCGATAGCCTCAGCCCTACGTGCTCCAGCCTTTCTAATAAAGGCCTTTGGGAAACTGCATGTGGATTTGGCCTCCCAGACACCCACTTTTGATTTATTTTTTATACATTTTACTGCTCCGTTTGCCGCGAGGGAAGGAAGTGGTGAGAAAGCATTGCTCCGTGCCCAGCCGCAGGGGCCCGGCTGTGTGCAGCATTCCCAGACTCCCGAGGATGGCCATGCCCTTGGCAGGCTGCTCTTCACCGTGGGCTCACCTAAAAGTGCTTCTGGCTGCTGTCAGAGCCTTCCCAACATGCAGAGAGCCTTGTTTGTGGATATCCGACCCTTCTTTTATCCCATTTCCGTCTGTTCAATTACCCCGCGCGCTCCTGGAACTGCGTAATCACCGACAATTCCTTTGCCGTTCGGGGGGATTGGATCCAAAGCTTTTGGGCTTTTTCAGGTCATGTGTGCCAGACCTCAAAGTGACCTTAGCTAACAATCCCTTGTTTCTCTTCCTCTTTCATGTACTTACTTTCCAGGATCAATCTCTTTCCAAAAATAATATTAATGTTGGCAGCCTCTCCCGCTCCATTTCGCTCTGGTGTGCGTCTGGAGCAGAGAGGAGAAGAACAAAGCTCCCTGTCTTCAAAACTTTAAAACACTTCTCTTCCAGCCACACTTGGGGCCTTTTCTTTACATTTGTTGGATTTCTAAGGGGGAAGATTGAGGGTTTTGTTGTAAGAGAATCCCATGCCCAGCACCAGTGACTGGTGCAGAATCCATCAGGGCTTTCCTGGGTTTGTTCCCATCACCTTTGGATATTCCTGAGACATGAAGGGGAATTCATAGAGCTTGTTCCCATCACCTTTTGGTATTCCCGAGACATGAAGGAAAATTCATAGAGCTTATTCCCATCACTTTTTGATATTCCTGAGACATGAAGGGGAATTCAGAACCAGGGGCACTAATGCACCATCACTGTTTCAAATTTTATTTATGCAGTGCATTCTGCATTAAAAATTTTTTTAAAAATCACAAAATAAGCCAAGTGAAGAATAATGCACAGACGGGAAAACAGTGGGACAGAAATGGCAGGAGAGGCTGGTCCTGGAATGCCGTGCTCTCTTTGGATGGCTGCAGTCAGAACCAGCAGCTGGAAGTGACTGATTACAAAATTACAGCAAGAAATTTGGCAGACCCATTTATTAGCAGAGTGATATTCCCATAGGGGAGAAATCCCTGCAGGAGTGAGGGGACCTTTGATCACCTCAGAGCAAGGCTGGATGCGTTTCCAGAGGATATTCCAGGCTCAAAGCCTGGACTCATTGAGCTGTGAATGGAGAAAAGGGACCAGACAGAGGCCAAGTGACACTTCACCTCTCACCTTAAACTTTCCTGGATCAGGGATAAAAGAGAATAATTCCTTGGAATGCCCAAGCTTGAAGCCATGATGGAGTTTTCCAGAGCTGGTGGGACTGCGGGGTGGGTGTAAGGCTATCCCAGGATTTATTCCCAGTGAAAAAGGGCAGGAGGTGCTGCTCCGTGCCTTGTTCAGCTGGAATTTATTCCGTCCTTCCTCCTTCCCCGTGCCCCTAGTGAAAAGGGAAAGGATGTGAGCTTTAAACCACACTTTCCCCATGGCCAAACCCTTCCAAACCTCTCCAGACACGACCCCCAGGGAGCCCAGGATGGAGAACGCTGCTGTCACCTGTCCCCATCCCCGTTTTGGGTGATGGAACAGCAGGAACTGCTCCGTGCTGTGATCGCAGAGATCAGAGTGGCAGAGGATGGGCAGCAGAGGTGACAGTTCCGTTTGCAGAGGGCAGGGCAGGAAGGGTGAGCCGTGAAGCGCTGATTAGCTTATCTGACGGCTGGAACTCGTTGAGCTTTTTCTTTTCATTTTTCCTACTGACAAACTCTGCTTTTCTTGCCTTTCCTCTCCCAGGAAGAGCTAATTTCCTTCCCTCCTTCCCTCCCTCTCCACCCAGCGCCGGGCAGTGCAGATGTTCCAGCTGCTGCTGCTCCTGGAGCCAGGAGCAGCTGCCCCAGCCTTGACCAAGCTTCTCCAGCATCATCACGGCTTTGCCCCCCAGTTTTGGGGAGAAATCCCCCTTTGCCCATTCTCAGGCTCAGGGTCATGGTCATTATCCCCATCACCTCAGCAAGCCTGACCTATTTTCCCTGCCCGTGGTTCTCTGGTTTCTGATGCTGCTGTACAGTAAAGGGCCTTATCCGAGCCATGTTTATTTCTAAAACAGACTTTTATTTAGGAAAAAAAGATCCTTTTAAGATGAAACAGATTTTAAGGGCAGTAAATCTCTCTGTATCTCTCTGTCCAGAGCTTGCTTATTCCCTAATGTTAAATAGATGAGTTTTTTAGCCTTTTCTAGTGACTGCTTTGTTCTGGGCTGCAGATGCCCTCCCAGTCCAAGGGGTGCCTCACACTCAGCTGTGGCTCAGCAGCAATTTCAGTTTGGCTGGACCTCGAAAAGAGTCCCTACCCTTGTGATCGAGTTGTCACTATTTGCTGAGGGATCATTCATTGTGCTGTCCCTTCCCATTCGCACAGGAAAGTCTCACACAATGACTTCACCTCGTGGAAAAGGTCACGCACAGAGTTCACAAAACTCTGTATTCCTTTATTTATTGCTCAGTACCCCACTGCCCATCCCATAAGCCACAAATCAGGGGAAGAGCGTTAAAAATACTCTGCTTTGGCACCTTCCTCCTAATCTGGCAGATTTTGGGTTTAGACTTTTGGTTTACATTTATGTGAGTTTCAGGAAAATCAGGACAAAGCTCAGCTGGAGTTTCCCAGAGAGCCCCAGGGCAGAACCAGTGCAGGTTTCAGAGGTTTCCATCCAGCACATAAATCACTTGAAACCCAGGACAGCCCAGCAGCCCCAGACTGACCCACAGAGCTTTGTTCCCTGTTCCTGCCCCGCCACTGATTTTCCATGTCCCATCCCTTTTGCCTCCAGTGCTCCACCACACCTCCCACTTCCCTCTGTGCCCACGTGCGCTGTCCCCAACATCCCCACGTCAGCGATGTCCTGGGCAGAGCTGTTATCACTCACAGCAAATGCTTCTTTCCCCTCCACAGATTTTTATTTTTGAGTGTCAGATGTGGAAAACCCAACAGGATGAGCACTCAGCACGTACCTTGTGTCTGCTGCCTGCTGGGAAGTCAGGGCAGAAATGACAAACGAGAGAGGGAGGAATTCAGAAAACACCAAGTGGCTCAGAAGGCAGCGGGGCAAATCAAATCCAACCCCATCGTGGTTTTGCTGGTCTTGACAGAGCTGCAAAACCAAGAGACAAATACTCAGATGTTCCACTGGTTTGTCAGCAGGCAATTGGTAAAAATCTTTTAGCACTTTTACTTGAAGAATGATGATTTTTTTCTTGCCACAGAAGCCAAGGCGTTCCCCAAAGAGCACTGGTGATCTCATCCCAGCTGCCCCTCCAGGGAAAACTTTCTCCTTCTCCCAGCACAACTGCTGGATCGTTATATTATAGATTATATAATAACATATTATCTATTGTAGAATGGAATGGAATGGAATGGAATGGAATGGAATGGAATGGAATATAGAATAGAATAGAATAGAATAGAATAGAATAGAATAGAATAGAATAGAATAGAATAGTTATATAATCTATAAATTATTATATATAATTATAAAGTATATAAAATTATAATTTTATTATAATATTTAATTATTATTTTTAATCTTCGTTTTCACCTAATCTCCTTAAAATTGCCTCTGGTTTCAGTCACCATCCACCAGGAATACTCTCGAATTAACTCTGTTTTGTTATTTTCAGCAGCAGAAACACTTTCCTCTGAACTGAAGTCCTCCAAGCACTGCTCTGGCGAGGACCCTGATCCCATTCAGAGGAAGATTTATTCCTGCGCTCACTCCTGCCCGTGGGATCTGCAGCTCCTGCCATTATCTCAATTAATTTTGCCTCCCAGGCTGGCCCTGCAGGCTCTGGAAGGTTCCACAATCCCTGCTCGGGGCGAGACAATTCCATGTCCTTCTGAAGCCTCGGAAGGCACAGGAGATCCGCGGAGCTCAGAGCTCAGAGCACTCTGGGAGCCCTCGTGAGGATAACCCTCGCTCATGATCCTTCCCCAGTGCTTTCAGTTTGCATTCCAGGCATGGTTTTATTCTGGAATTTCTCATTAACTGGGGCACAATCCTTTCTAGGAGTTTCTGAGGCGTTTTACAAATATTTGCAGCCGGGGCATGCGGCAAAAAGAGGTTGAAGGGAGAGTTAATTGGAGTGATGTCAGCTCGGTAACGCTCATTCATCAAAGGATAATTGTGCTAATTAAAGCTTTAGCCATAGGCCATGCCACAGATGGAGGCCCAGGATCCCTGGGAGTGTCCAAGGCCAGGCTGGACAGGACCTGGAGCAGCCTGGGAGAGTGGGAGGTGTCCCTGTGGAACTGGATGAGATTTAGGGTCCCTTCACACCCAAACCATTCCATAATTCTCTATATCGCCACAAATCCTTACATTTGAACCAACTCTTCTTCACCTTCTCCTCCCTTTAATGTTAAAAGGGAAAATAATGTAAAAGAAAAAATCGTGTTAAAAGAAAAAATAGTGTTAAAAAGGAAAATAATGTAAAAGAGAAAGCAATGTTAAAAGGGAAAATAATGTAAAAGAAAAAATAGTGTTAAAAGAAAAAATAGTGTTAAAAAGGAAAATAATGTAAAAGAGAAAACAATGTTAAAAGGGAAAATAATGTAAAAGAAAAAATTAAGTTAAAAGGGAAAATAATGTTAAAAGAAAAAATAAAGTTAAAAGGGAAAATAATGTAAAAGAAAAAATAGTGTTAAAAGGGAAAATAATGCAAAAGAAAAAATAATGTTAAAAGGGAAAATAAAAGAAAAAATAATGTTAAAAGGGAAAATAATGTAAAAGAAAAAATAGTGTTAAAAAGGAAAATAATGTTAAAAGAAAAAATAATGTTAAAAGAGAAAATAATGTTAAAAGGATGGGACATTGGTGGTCCAACAGAAGAAAAACACATTCCCATCCTTTAATTTTTAAGCAGGGCAGCTTTCAGGAGGACTTTAAGGACAAGCAAAGTTGTTTTCTCCTTGAGGAGGTGAAACTTATCCCTCGCAGCTGCCTCAGTCATTCCCTTGCAGGCATGTTCACCTCCACCAGCTCGGAGCTGGCACTGCCCTCCTGGCACTGCCTGTGAGAAAGAGAAATTCAAAGAGAGAGATATCAATTTTAAAATGACCTGGAGAAAAGAGATCAGTAGGGTAGAGTGATGTGAGAGAAAAAAAAAATAATGCAAAAAAGGGAAACTAATGTAAAAAGGGGAAATAATAATAAAAGGGAAAATAATGCAAAAAGGGAAATAATGTTAAAAGGGAAAATAATGTAAAAAAAGAAAAATAATGTTAAAAGGAGAAATAATGTAAAAAGGAAAAATAATGTTAAAAGGCAAAATAATGTAAAAAGGCAAAATAATGTAAAAAGGCAAATAATGTTAAAAGGGAAAATAATGTTAAAAGGAAAAAAAATTTTGAATTTGAGCTGAGCTCATGGGGTACAAGCCCATCCCAGGCTTCTGTTGGAAAAGACATCAATGCCTCAGCTGTAAAGAAAAGAATCTGAATCACAATAGAGGTTGCTGGAGGCAGGACTTGACAAAATATTTGCTGTTTCTAATTTTGGTAAGGAAATAGGCAATTAGTGCCTTAAGAAATTAAATGTCATGGCATTTCAAACTCTCTTTGCTCCTCATAAACTTCATGAACTTGTGGCAGAGGTTGCTGGGGTGTCCCTGATGGCAGGAGAGGTTCGATTGGCGCTCCAGCCTTCTCTTCACCTGGGCTGGACTGCTCTGGAGTCAGATAATAAAATTATCTGCTCAGTTTACCTTTAAAACAGAAATTTGAGTGGGTCAGTCTTCATTTTATAGCAGCTCTACCCAATCTGTGCAGAGAGGCAGCTAAAACCAGGCTTTGGCCAGCATTAAACCATTGTTTGCCAGCTGACCTCAGCAGAGGGACACTGGAATTTTGATCTGTGCATCCTCAGGCTTTGGCTGAGCTCAGCTCTGCTCCCACCAGGGCTGGGCGGGTCAGGGGGGGCTCAGGTTGACACACCTTGGGGTCAGAGTCACTTCTCCAGCTCCTCATTTCTGAGGTAGAACAAGGTCTGTGGGCTGGGCTTAAATGGCTGTGCAGATTTCTGGGCATCAGCCTGCCTGGATTTTGTCCTGGAAGGTTTAACTCATCCCTAATCCAGTTTTATATGAACTTTCGGCCACATGGTGTGACCTGCAGTTACAGCACCCATCGAGCATCAAACCCTGCAGCCAGAATTCCTAAAAGGATCTCCCAAAGCCACCGGTCCTCGTCAAGAGGAATTCTAGGCTTAAATCCCAATGATCTGAATGAACTCACTCGTCTCAAAGCCAAGCAGAAATTCCACCATTTTGACCTGCCCAAACTCTTATAAAAAACCACTTCCTCAGAAGTTGATATCTCATCAAAGGAATTCTTCAGTGACTGTCCTGAAAGTCCGGGAACAGTCCCTCACACTGCAGAGTTCCAATATGGAGAATGGCATGGGAGGTTTTACTCCTAAAAATCTGTGAGGTTTGAGGACAGGGAATGAAAAGTGCTCCTGCAGGCTGGAGCTTCCTCAGTTTTTAATATTCACTGGAAAACGTCCCCACGTGTCATTTTTACATCCCCATGGCTGTGCCCAAGATCTCCAAGAGCCTGGGAGCGAAGGGACAGTGTCCCAGTGGTGGCGCAGGGACACAGGGACACATTCGATCCAGCCCAGGGCACAGGGAATTCACTACAGAGCTCGGGAAGAAAAGTCAATACCAGGACTGAAGCATTCCCGCAGGTTTCTCTGGAATTAGATCTCCCAGATAAGTCGTGCTGATGGCAAAACACAGCGCCACGGGAGATTTTATCTCATTTGAGGGACACGGCGCCCAGACTTCAGCCAGTTCTTGGGAAACTCCGTGAGCTCATGGATGAACAGGCTCCAAGGGGAAAAAAAAAGGCAATACAGATGATTTTCTCCAAGAGATTCACCTGTGATAAGCACATTCCAGTGACTCAGTGCAGGGCGAGGAGGAGCTGGAATTTTCACATCCATGAAAAAATCATGGAGTGTAGAAAAATCCAATAAACGCCTATTTTTTTTCCCCCTGCTGGTGTATTTAGAATTAAATATAAGCAATAGGAAATCTGTGGACATTTACTGTCACTCAAGAGTGCTCTGACCATGAGGTCACACTTCACAGTGTGGCAGGAGAAAAAAAAACAAACCATAAAATTAGTTCCAGTCAGTTCTGATGTAGGTCCTGAGTTACCAAAATCCCTGTCCTTTGAAACCAATCCAGATCACGTTGGCTGGGTCCTGATTCAGCGAGGAATTTATTTTTCCCATCATGTGAGAGAGAGAAGACGTCCCGTCCAAGGAGGGCGATGTCAGCTCGGACGCAAACGAGGAGAGGGCTCAGCAACATGAGAACTTTCCGTATAGCCTCGTGCACAAAACCCTCTTGGAAGGATTCATAACAAACTGAGAGCTCACTGGAAACATCTCCCTTGTTTGTTTTGGCTTCCAGAGCTTTTCTGAGGGTAATTACCAGCGGTTGAGAAATGGAGAGGGCGAAAGGATCTTTGCGGTTCGTGCTCAGGGGCGGCGGCTCGGGAGACCTGGGTTGATTTCTGACCTCTGTCACAGCAGAAAAAAGAGATTTAATTCATCCGCAGGTCGATTTGTACAAACAGGGGTGAGGCTGCCCTTGCCTGCCCAGTGCTCCCGGCACTGAGGTGAACCCTCCGTGTCCTGCTGATTTAATGGATTTCAGACAGATATTTATAATTATATATCCATTTTAAGGGCCTCCAGTGCTTATATATATATCTATATTTAAACCTCTTTTAACAGCCACGTGCTGCTCCAGAGGGGGAAAATCCCCCATTCCTGCACACAGCTGCACATCCCTTTAAGCCAGCGGATACAAATGGATTTGTGCCCTGCAAGGACCAACGTCTTCATTAAGATCCCTGTTTGCTGGGCAGTGACAAATCTTCCCCTCAGAACACGGTGATTAAGGTTTAATTTTATTCCGGATTATGGGCAGCTCCACTTGCAAGGCAGCCCTGGGCCAAGGTTGGGCACATATTGCCTGGAAATGAACGTTCCTCCCCAAGTGCTTAAGCAGCTTTGGATAAGAAATGATGGTTTCAGGAAGATTAGGAGCACAAGAAAGATCTCCAGGCTAAGTGGACGCTTGGAGAAAGTGCCGTCACGGGTTCAGGAAGAAACGCCACCACCTCAGAGGGTCTGAGGCTTCTGAATGGGCTGGGAGATTTGGAGGAAGTTGGTGGGAAAAGGATGGGTTAGTGAAGGTGATGAATTTAGAGTTGGGTGAACACAGCCAAATATCTGGGGATGGGGTGGGATGTGTGAGTTTATAAACCATCAGATCATCAGCAGGGAAATTTCCAGGCTTCTGTTTGCTCAGAGAATCAAATCAGCATTTCTGGAGGTTTTATGGTGTGGCAGCAGCCAGGAGCATCACATGAGATGAAATTTAGGTGTCATCTTAAACACGGTGGGGAGCTCTGGGTGAGCTCTGCCCTGATCAGGAATAAGGAAGATGGGTGGAGGAGAAACAGAGGGAAAGGAAGAGAAGTCTCCAGAGCTGGGATGCAAATATTTGTCCTCTTAAGCAGCTCCCTGTTCTGCAGATCCTCTCTGCTCCGCTTTTCCTCACAGGTACACATTTATTCTGCCAGGGAATGGTATTTAAATGCAGCCAATTATTATTATTTGCTCTTAAACACATATGTTCTTGCCTCCCCTGGGAGCAGGGGGAGGAGGACAGCGTTGAGAGCCGGCGAATGTTTCACCCTCGCTGTAGTGACAGCTTTGATTTGTGAAACAGCTTGGAATAAAACACTGGTAATTTTTCATGGAAAAACCAGTGGACATAATTTTTGTGCACTTCAGGGAGAACAGCAGAGAGCTGAATGCCTGGACACACCATTATCCGAGTGCCAAAATCCTGGATGGATATAAAACTCAGTGTTTTCAACCCAGAGAAATGACATTACAATCATCCCCAGTTAAGCAGATTCTGCTTGTTTATTGTTTTCCAGTATCTGCAGCTCTGCTCATCAATTTTTCACATTATTCCTTGGCTGTTTCCTCATGCTCAGTCCCTTTGCTGGGTGGATGTTTTGTTCTCTGGAGATTTCTTTCATAAATTTTTATTATTTCCTCCGAGAAATCTCTTTTTTATGATTCCCAATGAGCTTTGTCACTGATATGGTGGAGGGAGAGGAGGAAGCTGGGCAGTGGAAACTCCTTTAACTTAATGCCATGGAAAAACCCCTCTGGCTCCCTGTCAGCCAAAGAAGGTCAAACGCAGTCCGAGCTCCAACTCTGCCAATGGATCCTAAATCCAGTATTTAATATCGACCTCCAGCTTCATAAACACCACCCTGGCCGTGGTGACAGCACCCCCTGACATCAGCATGATGACACAGGACACAAAAATGACTTCACACTGCCGGCTCTGCTCCCAGCAGCCACTGGGACAGCACTGGGAAAGACCTTCTGTTTAATTAGTTATTGCTAATGAGGTTTTGTTGGAGGAGCTCCGTGCAGGAATGAGGCAGAGGTGGGACTGGGAGGAGGAGAGGTGGGCTGGCTCGGAGCTTGGGCCAGGGAAGGTTTGGCATTGGCGGTGCAGGGGTCAAAGGAGGTGTCCAAAGCTCACCTTGGCTGGAGGAGGTTTCTGGTCACATCCTCAGGGAAATGGAGCTGAGGATGTGACCAGAATCTGATCTTCAGCTTTGGAGAATGTTTTTGGAGGTTTGTAGAGGTTTTCAGGGAGATTTGTCTTCAGCTTTCAGGGAGATTTTTGGAAATCCATCTGTCTGGGATCCGGCTGAAGCCAACCCTGCACAGGGGAGCAGGAAGGCTCCCGAGGAGCAGAGCTGGAACCTTGGTGCTGCAATCCCATGGAAAGCCAGACTCGGACATTCCCAAAACTGCTGGGCACATCCTGTGAGGGCTGACAGAACTGGGGTGTGCTGCCATCACTGCCCTGCCATGCTGAGCCCCTGGTGTCCTTCCTTAATTCAACCAAAACCAAGAACCAGCACCATTAAATCACCCAAAACCCAACTGGATGTCCTCCAGTGCCAGTTCTGAGCCCCAGGATGTCCTTCCTGAATCCAACCAAAACCAAGAACCAGCACCATCAAATCATCCAAAGCCCAACTGGATGTCCTCCAGTGCCAGTTCTGAGCCCCTGGATGTCCTTCCTGAATTCAACCAAAACCAAGAACCGGCACCATTAAATCACCCAAAACCCAACTGTAGCATTTAGGAACAGTGAGTGTTCCAGGTGACCATGGTGGGATTTAGGGGAACGGCTCTGAGCTGACAGGAATTCACATGGTAACCCTTTTTTAATAAAACAAAAGGGGCAGGAGGAGAACAATTCAGGCTTGACAAAATTATTTTTCACCCACCCTAATTATCCCCACCTTCCTTCCATATATGAAAGTCTGTGCCTGCAGAATGAGTCAATAAAAGCCGACCCAATGAGAACAGCATGAGACAGATCTTGGGATCATATAAATAAAGCACTGAGGTGACATCATTGGGGCAACAGTGATTTATTCCAGCTGAGGATCTGGCCCATAAAGTGGGAATAACTCCTTCTGCCCTGTGATTTATGCTCTCCAGTTATTGACTGCTCCGAAATGAGCCCTCTGTTATAAACAATCCGGGCAGCAAAGAAGGCAATTGTGCCTTAATGAGCCCATGGTTCAAAGCACTGCCCTGCTACATTGACCCTTCTATAGATCAGAAAGTCTCCTTGATTTAATTACCTTACAGAACCCCAGACTAGACAGCTCCAAACCTCATTTATGCCCTGATCTTTCTATTTTTTTTTTATTTTGGTGCACTTTATAGTGATTTACAATTCAGCCAAGGGACTCTTCAGGCAGCTGAGGAGAATTGTTTGGAGGGGTTTGTGTGCAATTACATTTTTCTGAAGGAAAAAGAAAGGAAAAAACCACATTTTGAGACTTAAAGGTCTTGTCTCCTTTCCTGAGCACCAATATTAAGCAGTTCTGCCTTTCTAAGTGTAAAGGACTAAAAACTTCAAGGGTCGAATTAAGGGAATTTAAATCAGAGACGAGACACTGCACACACTGGAAAAGTTTCCGTTTGGAAGTTCCCAATCCAGTCTTGCACACAGCTTTCAGCAGATATTACAGGATTGTTCCACCAGGATTATCTCAGCTCCGAGGGTATTTATTTTCCCCTCCCAATCAGTGGCACAAAGCAGCGGAAATAATACCGTGTTCCATTCACAAACCCCTCATCCCTCCTGTCTCGTGATATCTCGTGGCCTCTGATTAGATGAGCCTCGAAACATCCTCAAAAATTAATCAAAAAAATGAATCAAATGACCAATATCACATCCTAATTTCTTCTGGGCAACACTTAATTAAAACCAAAGAGCCCTGGCTCCTCTCTGATGCTTTCCCCAGGTTGAATCTCCCTACCAGCAGGGAGGGATGAGAGATAAAATCATAGACTGAAGTCCCAGAATCATGGAGGAGTTTGGGTTGGAAAGGACCTTAAAGCCCATCCAGTGCCACCCCTGTCACCTTCCACTGTCCCAGGGTGCTCCAAGCCCGGCCTTGGGCACTTCCAGGGATCCAGGCAGGGGCAGCCACAGCTTCTCTGGAAGTTTTACTGATGATGTTGGTCCCAGACCTTGCTGAGGGCTGATTCAGGTCAGAAAAGGGACCAGGAATGGCTGCCCCAGGCTGGAGATCGTGGCTGGGTTGGGTTGGGACCTTGCATCCACCTGCCCCAGCTCCACTCTCCTGCAGGGATGTGGCAGCAGCTCGGCACTTTGGTGGCTGAGTTTCACTGCTCACATTCCTGTTTTGTGACACAATTGGATCATCAAAACTGCCACATTATTCCCTTTCTTTCCCCCTCCCTTTTATTACTCGAGACGCTTATGATCACTTTAATAGGGAGAAACAAGTTCCCTCTGTCCTTTTCCAGTCCTAAAAATACAAGAGTGTATTTTCCAGAGGGGCTGGTGATTGAGGTTTAAATGTTCAACCAGAATACATTAAAATGCTCTAAACATCAAGGAGAAAAAGGGAGTCCTGATACCCAGAGGAAAGTGGGGTGCTTAAGCTGAATTGCAGTGCTGTAATTATTGGTACTGTCAGAGCTTAAAATCTACAACATTATTTTTGGGCCCCCATCCAATCCACAAAAAGATCTCTAAAATAATTGCAAAAGGACCTCACTTGAAGACTGTTTGTTTTGGAAAAATAGAAATCTTTGCTCCATTTAAGCATATTTCAGCTTGGAGAGCAGTAATATTTTATTTGTGTTGAAAGAAGGCAGGGGCTTTATTAAATATTAATATCTGGTTTGCAGCATGGGTTAAAGTTCTTTTCTTATTCCACACTGTAACCCTGCCCAGGAGACTCCAGTCCTGGGGGAGAAGATGTTTCTGCTGAAGGGAATGGAAATTAAAGAGAAATAATACTCACAGGGTATAAATATGCCCAAATTGAGATGTTTTCTGCTCAATATTCGGCTATGTTTTGCGCATCGGTGCTAATTAGGGGCATGAGCTAATTAAGAGCAGTATATAAATGGGACACCTGGCAGAGCAGTGTGCTCCTGGCCAGCACAAAAGGTCCTGACCCATTCCTGGTCCAGGCTCTTGGTCTGGAGCCCTCCAAGCCCCGGGCAGACCCTGGGAGCTGTGCCAAAATCACTCTGTGACACCAGAGTCGAACTGTCTGTGGTCAGAGATGGGAAAGGGATGGAAAAGAGGGACCAGGAGAGAGAGCAAAGGGCAAGAGCAGATCCCAGATCAGGGGGATGAACTCTAATGAGTGGGATTTGAGGTCACTTCCAACCCAAAACATTCCATGATTCCGTGATTCCATCAAACCAGGCTTCCCTGGGGAGGTGTTCAGCCTGCAGGAGGTAGGAGGGAAGGATTTTTGTCTGAGGATGCACAGACCCAAAAAATGTTTTGTGCCTTCTTGATGCATTTCTTTACATTTTTCAGTGGAAGAAAAGGGGGGAAGGGAGAATGTTTTCAGTGCTGGTGGCAGCGGCTGTGGCTGAGCTCTGGCACAGCCCTTCAGGCTGTTCATGGCCCTGCCACAGCCTGGGTTCCTGCAGAGCTGTTCAGCCACCCTGAGCCACCTTCCATCCAGCCCTGGGAGCTGCAGAGTCCTGCCAGCTCCTCACCCAAATCCCAGGGCTGGGTTGGCACTCAGTCCCTGTGGGATCTGCTGGAGTCACCAGGGGTTTAGGAATTTTGGTTTAGGAATTTTGGTTTAGGAACCAAAGCCCTGCAGGACACAGAGCTCAGCTCAGACCCGGACAATCCCCCTAATCACCGGGGCGCTGCTCATTGGGGTCACCAAAGGCCCTGAACCCTCCAAGGGTGGCATTGAAATGCGTGGCAATCCATCAGTGACACAGCTGAGGGTCTGGAGAATCCTCACAGCCCCCAGAGGCAAAACCCTGAAGGAAAACAGCTCTGCATGGAGAGAAAAATGACCCAACGAGAGCAGAGCACAGCCCTGCCACGTGTCACGGGAATGGGATGGCAAATCCAGGGCATTATCTGCCCCAATCTGATTGGAATGGTGGCTGCGAGGGCCTCGAGGGGACAGTTTGGAGAGCACGAGAGGGGCACAGGGGTCAGGAGGTCCCTGTCCCTCTGCAGTGAGGTTTGCAGGGCTCTCCCAGCCTAGGTTCACCCCTCTCACCTGTGCTAAGGCTGAGTGCCCCTGGGGTGACCCTAAAACCCAACCCAATCTCCTTTTTCATTCCAGAAACGGGACAGGAGGAGCAGAACTCGTGCTGATGGACACTCCTGCCCACGAGCCTGGGTTTTTGATTCATTGTGAATCCCCAGAACCCAGCAGAGCTCCAGAAAAATTGGTTTTGGTGTGGTTGCAGTGATCTGGTGCTGCTCTAAACATCACCCAAGCCTTGCTGCAGAACCCAGAGGTGCTGAGGGGAGAAAGACCCTTCCCCTCGATTTTTTAACTCAATATTTTTAATATTTCAGGGCTCCCAAGTGCTAGGGACGCCTCTCCAGGCAGCAGCTGAGCAGGCCTGTTTATTTATAAGAGTCAACGAGAGCCACACAAAAGGTTATGGCCATGGGCCAAATGGCTTTGACATCATAGCCTGTCATTAATGGCATAAATCCTCCGTGATTTCATTTCCCACTAAGCCAACCAGCATCTCTCACAGATTATTTCAAAGAGAAAAAAAGTCTAAACATTTACCTTCAAACCCCAAACAGATCGTATCGTTCTATTCTGCTTGCCCGATATTAAATATATTCTCTTGCACATGGCATTTTTATGGCAGGTTGTGACCACTCCTGGAGCTTGTTTCAGAGGGAGATATGCTCAGAAGGAGAAATTTTCTTATTGTTCCCTAAGGGGAAGAACAAAAAAACGACATTTCATTTAACAAAACCTTTTCTAACCACTGCATTTTGCTGTTTTAATGTAGTTTTGTCCCCCAGATCTCTGTCTGAGGGAGAGAAATATTTAAAAAGTTGTTCTCTGCTCCACAGCCTCTTCAGTGTGAGAATATTTAACATGGACAGGCTGGAAAAGTTTTCCTTCACACCACTTTTGTCCTTTTTTTCCCAAATATTTATAATACGCACGTGGTTATGTGAAAAAAATTAGGGAATTACTCTGAGCATGAAAGGTGAATATTTCTGCAATGCCTGAGTATTGTAATTTCAGAGCCTTTGGGATTTTAAATCTTCCTGACCTTCTGCTGATGGACAATGCACTGCTTGATCAAAAGCCAGGTAGAAAATATTGGATAATAATATCAGATAATATTTCACCAGTCATTGCAGCTTACCTTAGGCTGGGCCTAAAATTCCCAGGAAAAGTTTTCCAAAGCAGGGCTGGCACTAAACCTGCTGGGAAAAACCAGAAATTCTACATTTATATATAAAAGCAGACAGTCAGAGGGTTGGGTTTGACATCACTTTTTTGGAATATTTGCTGAAATTGCTCCAGATCTCCCATTTGAGACCAAAAGAGCCTGACAGGAGCCCCCAGGAGCAAATGGGCAGAAATCAGGGGAGCCCTCACTCATCAGCCCCACGAGGAGAAATTAATTAAACGCAATTCCAGATGAGTCCTGAGATCCCAATGAGCTCAGAGAAAGCAAATTTAGGCTCAGCCCAAGCCCAGGCCGGGTCTGCTGCACACAGAGCACAGCTCCAGAGGTGATTTGGTGCTGCTGCAAAGCCCCAGAGGCTCCAGGTCCCTGGGAAAGGAGGATCCCACGGAGCATCCCCCAGTGCCAAGGGGCCAGGGCAGCACAGCCTGGAGGGTTCCCAGCCTGGGGAGAGCAATGGGAACTTTCCCAAGGTGGGAAAGAACCCTCAGGGGCTCAGAGTGAGAAACAAAGTCCCCCCAGGCTCTGGCGATGCTGCTGAGGAAGGACAGAGCTGGAGTTGGACATCACAGCACAAAGTTCACCGCTCCTGCCCCCATCCCACCCTCACCCCGCGCCCCAAAGCCCTCACCAGCACCAAAGAATGACAGAAGCACCTCCAGCGTACCTGAGGAAACAAAAATTGAATTTTCCTTTTTTTTTGGAGCTGTCTGGGACCTCAGGAGGCATCGGCGAGCGAACGCTCCCCAGCAGGGCTGTGTCAGAGCTCTCCTGCCAGAGCCAGAGTTAAAATATTCCTGCAAAGCACCAGTAGCTTCATTCTTATGACTAACACATCCCAAAGGTGCCATAACATGCACGGAGGCAGGGAATTCTGGGGTGCTGGAAGGAGTACAGCAAGAGGAGGAGCTGCGGCAGGAGGAGAGGTTCTGAGGAAAGCCAGAGAGTCATTTTTCCACAATTTATCATCCTACTTTTACTCCGCTCCTCCAAGTGCGGGGATGAAAAGTCCCACAGCTCCAGCATGAGCTGAGCCAGCCAAGAAAAAGAAAAGCAGCTCGCTCTGCTCCCCGGGGCATTCATTGTGCCTATTTGTTAACGTTTTTTTGATATGTGGAGGAGACAAACTTCAAAGAAGGAATGTGGTCATCTCCTATCAGAGAGAAAATCTGCCCTGCTGGAGTGGGCTGAGTGTGGCTCGTGCTGGGGGCAGGTGGGGATTTGAGTGGGAATGTGGGGATTTTCTGGCACAAATTGGACAGAAAGTGCAGGGCTCCTTCCTGGGTAACTCGTGGGCTCTCACAGCACTGCTGGAAACAGTCACAGGATGGGTTGGGTTGAAGGGAGCTCAAAGCCATCCAGTGCCACCCCTGCCATGGCAGGGACACCTTCCACTGTCCCAGACTGCTCCAAGCCCTGTCCAGCCTGGCCTGGGACACTGCCAGGGATCCAGGGACAGCCACAGCTGCTCTGGGAATTCCATCCCAGCCCCTTCCCACCCTCATTCCTTCCCAAGATCCCACCTGTCCCTGCCCTCTGGCAGTGGGAACCAATTCCCTGTGTCCCATCCCTCCATCCCTTGTCCCCAGTCCCTCTCCAGCTCTCCTGGAGCCCCTTTAGGCACTAGGGTCACCTGGGAGCCTTCTCCAGGCTGAACAACCCCAACTCTCAGCCTTTCCTCAGAGGAGAGATGTTCCATCCCTCTGATCATCCTTGTGCCTCCTCTGGACTCTCTCCACGCCCTTCCCGTTCCGTGGGCAGAGCAGGAGGGACATGAGCAGAGCAGGCAGATCCCAAATGCTCTGGTCGCGGATGTTCCCAGGATTTACAGCTCCTTGGATGGTGACCTGGCTGTCAGCACAACCCCAGGAGCCTTTAGAGGAGATAAAGGACATTTCACCCTTGTGAAAATGTTGGGAAGGCTCCTCTTGACCACCCGCCACCAATAACCCCCATTTTCATTTTTACGTGAAAATATCCACGGAGGGAAACCTGCGAGACTTGGAGCACGTGAGGCTTTCAAGCACCTCCTAATTAACGACATCTCAAACGCATGCAAATGAGTTCCATGTGCAACAAAACGTCCAAGTGTGAAAACCCAGGACACGCCGGGACTCCTGTGATTTCTGTAAAGAGGAATATCGAATCATTTCTGTAGCGGTGACATTGTCACCGATGGGGCAGCGGTTCCTGTGGGGCACGGAAAGGAGGGACAAACCATGAAAATGTCTCACATTCCTTTTCTCTGCCCTCTCCCGGTGGTTTCTTTTCCATCCGATGAGAGCCCAGTGGGGAGCAGGAGGGTGGCACATCCCCAGGAAGGCACTCGGGATGAAAGCACTCTCGTTATCTGCACGGAGAGCTCCAGCTTTGCTCCGGCGAGAGCTGTCACAACATGCTGAGCTCCAGGGATTCCTGGCGGAGCTGGGCTGACACTTCTGATTCTGATTTGCATGAATTCATGAATCTTGCACCGTCTGTTTGTCCAGAGGTTCTGAAGATGTTTAGTCAGTGCATACCTTGAGTTAATTCAACAGCGAATCTGTCGGATCAGATGCCAAGGGCCAGGCCCAGCACTCCTGGCAGCCCCGGCTCGTTAAACACCCAGGGCAGGGACGGCTGCAGGATTCCAGCAGGGCATTTAATGAGCTAGAAATATTGCAAATGCCAACACGCGCCGGCTACGTGGAAATGGTGCAGCTCTGAAGGTAAATAGCAGAGCCAGCAGGGTCCTGAGATCACAGCCTGGAGTCACCGGGAGGAGAGAAGGGCAGAAATGAACCCCAGAGACCACTGGGAGAAAGCCCTGGAGAATTGGAGATAAATGCTCTAATAGAGCTCCAGTACTGCTCTAATTAGGATAAGTCAGGGCTTCCCTAATTGCCTTTAATCCTTTGGCTCCCTGGCTGACAGGAGTGACCATGCCCAGAGTGGAGAAGAGCCATGGGGGACCCAGACCTCTGTGTGCCACTGCCCTTCCAGAGCCCAATTCCTGCACGGGGTCAGACACAGAGGGGACAAGGGAGCCCAAGGGACCCCCAGGAGCCCCAGCCTGCACCAGCACAGCTCTGCAGGAAAACCTGGGGACATTCTGCCCTCTCCCATGGGATTATTTCCTCCCTTTCTGCAGCTGTGCCACTGCAATCCCAAACCCTGCAGGCAGGGCTCCTTCAAATGAGCGTTTTTGTGTGAGTTTGAGCTGCTCCCTGCTTCTATCCGATTTATTTTTGCTTTAAAGCTTTTCTTCTTCTTCTTCAATTAGCTATGGGGTTTTTATTAGAGGACAGACATTCCTTGCCAAGCTCTCCTGCAGGAGGGAGGACGGAATTCCCTCTGTTTCCATCACAGAGCAATCCTGAGTCACCTGCAGCAACCAAAGCTCTCTTGCCTTAGGTGTAAACAGAGAAAAATAACAACTTTTGATCTGCTTCTACCTTTCCAGCAGAAGTGAAGTCAGTGCAAGTATCAACATGGGAAAAAGAAAAAAAAGAAAAGGGAAAAAGAAAAGGTTTTCTGGGCTGTCTTGCACTCTGTGTGTGCATGAGAAGAATCCCACAAAAATCCAGGGTAAAAACGGAACTGCTCAAAGGTGCCATTCATCCCTCCTGGATACAACATCCACTGCCCCATTCAAGAACATTAAAACACTTCAAAAATAGAGCTAAAGCAGATTTCTTTCTCTGGATGATCTCTGCCACCAAGATCCCGTGCTGCTCAGCCATAGGAACCCATCCTTCGCTGTTGGCAGCCTAATCACACACCAATTAAACTCCAGTAATGAGTTCAGTGCAGGCAGGATCTCAGCGTTTATTGGTCCTGGGCAACACCAGCAGCCAGGTCTTTCTCCAAGCTTAACAAGCAGGAGATTGCTGAGGTGGTGACCTCAGAGTGCTCTGGTTTGGAGAGTTCTTTATTTAGAGCTGTGGCCCTGCAGGAAACCCACTTTGCATGCCTTGTAAAGCATCATCCTTAACGAGACCATGTGCAAATCAAATAAACTTCATGCACGGCAGGATATTTTGACTAAAATTTACAGGGTATCTTTACAAAAAGTCAGCAAAATACCAATCCTGGGAAGCAAGAGCCTAGAATATCCTCCCTGCTTCCCAACACACCTCCTGCAGCAGGAGGGAGCAGGAGTTACCTGATTTACCTCCCTCTGGCTGCTGGTTACAAAGAATAATCAGAATAAGGCCAGGTTTGGTCACATGAGACCTAAAATTTAGTTTAGACTTTGGTTCCTGAGTTATCCTGGAATCTGCTGCAGCTGGGAGCTGGAGGGGATCCAACCCTCTAATCCCCAGAAAGTCCTTCCAGCCCATCCTGGGATCCTGACACAGCTCATGATCCCCTTTTGCACAGCTTCCCAGCCAGAGGGAAACAGTAGGGATGCCACAATTTAATGAAGATATCATTTGTGTAAGTCTCGACGTGGATTTTTTTAAATAAAATCTGTTGTGAGTTGAAATCCAAGCCAGAGAGAAAGGGAAAGGTGAGGGCAGCCTTTTTATTTTAAAAGGAAAATATAAAATGCATAAATTGCTGGAACAGGTGTGTTTGTAGCCCCTTCCTGTCCTGCCCACCCAAAACTCTAAACTGCATTTGCCTGCCTGTGACACCCTGGGTTTGCACTCTCACACAAGCTGAAAACACTGGTGCTGGATTACAGGCTGGACTTCAGCAAAAACTTTGGGAGGAGAAAAAAAATATATTCTCACGGCTTGCATTTCATTTTGATCCTTTTGACCTCTCTATAATTTTCATTGCTTTCCTTTTCTCTCCTGTTTGAGAAAACTGGGAGAGGAGGGAGCAGTTTCTTCATAAAGCTCCCCAAAATCCCTTCCCATGCAGGAGCCCCCAGAAGCATCTCTGCCTCTGTCCTGACATTTCTCCACCACTTTGGTGGCATTTGATTCCCTCTGCCTGAATTCAGGAGCACATTTGGAGCCTGCAGACCATCCCCCAGGCTGGCTGGATGCAGAGAAAAAGGAGAATTTCATTATTGCCTCGCTGGCCACCAAACGAAACAGCAGTGATTGAACAAATTTAATTTGTGCTGAGTCCACCCGGCCCGAGCAGAGAGGAGAAGCACTGACAGGAGAGGGTGCTCATGATTTAGGGAAGGGACAGAGCCAGGCAGAACAGCAGAGAGTGTCCCCAGCCCTGTCCCTGCAGGGCTGTGTCCGAGGATGCCTTTCAGCAGCAGGAGCATGGGCAGAGGCAGCCTGGGGCAGCTAATCTGTGTCTCTAAATCCAGCCCTGTAATTATGATGATAAGCTTTCCAAGAGACTGTTAGATTCGAAAAGGAAATTTGAATTGATAAAGGAGCCCCGCTCGTCGGGGTCAGGGCTCCATCCGAGGCATGGTTTAATGGCATTATGGGCTGATCAAAAGGGTGGGAAATCAGCAGAAGGGTCAAACCTGCCTTGGAATGTCCCCTCGGTCAGGGCAGCAGCGTTCGGTTCCCGTTGGGTCAGCACTGCGGAGCTGAGTCACGGCTCTGCTGCCTCAATATCTGCCCTGGAGGCCACACAGCAGGGCAAGGAGCTTTCCAGCCCGGATAAATTCACATTTCACGGCTCTTTCTCGTTCCTCAGGGCTGCCCTTGCCTGTCCTGCCCCACAAACCCTGAGCTCAGGGGTGGAGATCACAGCCAGCCTGTCTGGGACTCAGCCCAGCTCAGGAACAGCGTTTCCATGAGGAGCTGCTCCAGGCAGACACCAAACACGGGGATTTCAAGATGAGTTTCCTGCTTAATTTTTTAATCCCTTCCCCAATCTTTCAATGCGCTTGCTGATCTCTGTGCGCTTTCATCCCCTGCCCTTCCCTGCTTTGTGGTTTAGGCACACTTGGAGCTTTTCTCCCATTTCAGCTCAGAGCTCAGGAATGACCTGAGCTCTGCAGCCCCAGGTGTGACCTTAGGAAAGGTCCCTAATTCACCTGGGGCAGATTTCCCTCTGGTCCAAGTTGCTTTAGGAGGTGTCTGTGTTCTCCCCTGGATTACAGGCTGAACTTCAGTAAAAAGTTTGGAAGGGGAAAAAATATATGTATTTTCACAACCTGCATTTCATTTTTGTATTCCTTTCTGTAATTTTCATAGCTTTCCTTTTCTGTCCTGCTTGAGAAAACTGGGAAATGACGCTGGGATCACCTTTCCTCCTGCCTTTTGTCAAGGGACAGAAGGAGCTGTCTGCTCCTCAATTCCTGTGCTCAGACAACCATAAACACAGCTCAACATTCCCCTCCAGACCCATCTCCCCCCTCATTCACACATGGGCTGCACACACCGAGCTCATCCTCAATTTTTTTTTATCTTTTTTTTCATTATTTATTTAGAAATAATAAAATAAGACATAATATATAAAAATCTGTACAATCCACAATTTGTGCAGTACATTAGGAAGACTTTGATACAAAAAGGCTGCAAACAGGAAAATAGTCATGGACAACTGTCGGATGCCGAGATTGTTCGTCTTACAAGAGCTGCAGGCCAAAAAAGTCCTTACAAAATCAGCTTCTGGTGGGCTGTGGGGTGGCAGCTATGCAGCACCTTCTACTTCACAATGGTGGTGAGCAGCCAGAATTAAAGACATTACAGTACTTCTCAGTTATACCTTGTAATCCATCATGAAAAAACAAACAAACAAAAAAAAGACCTAAGAGAACAAATTAAATATCTGAACCCTTTGTCTTTTCCGAGAGCTTCGACTCACACAGAAGTGTCTCCTGGCTGGGAAAGGATAATTAAACCCAGCTAATGAGTCAGGATTCCTACCCTGGCCGCTTAACCCAGGACAACTCGCAGGGAAGAGACGGAGGGTGGGAGCCATCCCCACCTGCCTCTGCTCCTGTCACTGTACACAGAATTATGGGTTAGACAATGTGTCTTGTTCAAGTATTTTCAGGGAAGGGCAGAAATAACATATTCCCCCCCAAGCCCCTAAGCAAAAGACAGGATCAAACCTTCTGTGCGAGCCAATTTGTCCTGGGTGAAGGGGCTGGACCAAGGCCTGGTGGAGTCTGCGGGTACAGCTCCGTCAGTTTAAAGTTTAAAAGGTCTAAATTCAGCATCAGCTTGGCCCAGGATCAACGGGAACTGGAGAAATGCTGTCAGTCACTATCTAGTCCTTAAAAATAACATTTTTTGAAACGACTCCTCCAATTCGCTGCTGCTGAGAAACCCAGAACTGACAGCAAAAAGGAGTTCTGCATTGCAGGGCTCTTCCCAGCAGCTTCCCAGAGCCGGAGTGAAGGCTGAAATTTGGGATTCCCTCGGCAAAGACAAAGGGTTGCGAAAGAAAGGACAAGCAGAGAGCAATGGATTACACCTCACACACCCCCCTGGACACGCCCAGCACTGCGGGAGCTCTGCAAAAAACGCAACTAGAACGTGTTCTCGAATGGAAAGTCCATGCTTGAAAAATAAATAAAAAGTTCAGAGCATTAGGAATCCTATAAGGCTTGCAAGTAATTTGCTAAAAATCATGCTAACCTGTAGCATCTAGTCCTAGTGAGCCGAGACTGCCGAGCTGAATTGATAACTTTTTTTTTTGTGGCCTTTTTGTTGTCCTCTCCTTGTCCTCCTTTACAGACTTCTATTTACATTTGGCTTTAAATATGAAAATACTTGATAAACTTTATAAAATGTACAATTTTAAAAATATTTCTGAAAAACCGACTTGAAAAACAAAACAAACAAACAAGAAAAAAAAAAAGCAAAAAAACCCCAAAACAAAACAAAAAAACCAAACCCAAAAACCTCTGCACCAGAAATGTTAAAGGGGAGGGGATTTTTTTTTTCCTCCTCTCTGGATTTCTTGTGTGTTAAAGAAATGAGACGAATCCTGCATTTTGCATCCCCCCATCTCTCATCCTCCCTCAAATATCTCAAGTATCATTTACTGGGAGCTCTGTGCACCTTCCTCCTGCTCAGCCTCCCTTCCCCATTGCGTTGTCGTGCCCCCTCCGTGTCACTGAATACTCTTTGGTTTCATTTTTCTCCTTTTGCAAGAACATTAGCAGCACTAGCAGCACTCCGTTGTCTCCACCACTGTTGACCCAAAAACTGCACCCAAACCTCCTCGAAATGTCCACCCTTCCCTTCCTTTTCCATCCTCCCGCCCCAGCAACAGCCTCAGGACTTGCACTTCATCCTCTGCCCTCTCCAGGAGCCAAATCTGTGTTTATAACACGGAATTTCCACAGTTTCCAACCCACCCAGCCGCAGATAAGCATCTTATCAGAAACCAGTTCATTGCAGGCATTTCTTTCAGGCAGGGTTGGCAGGGGCCAGAGGCCTTCACAGCTCTCCACGTGCAGAAGCCACCAGACCTAGAACAAGCTGTTTTTTAATGGCATACAGTGATCCAATCCTGCAGGAACCGTCCGGGACCGCCACCCCCAGCGCTCAGGGGCCAAGCACAGCTTTGCTGTCTCCTTGAGCTTAGAGGCACAGAGAATTTAAAGCCAAAATCCCACCAGAGCCAGAGATGTGCTGGAGGTGACAAAAGCTGCTTGGTGACGAGTGGCACCCGCTGAGCACCCAGCCAGGCTTTGCCAGGGAGAGGAGGCAAGGATGAGCCTTCCTTTGCAGCCTCATCCTCCCCCAAAGAACCCCTCTCTCCACGGGATGGAAATCCACCTTACTGACACCCCTGCCCTGCCCAAGACGAGCGTTTTGCACAAAACGCTGCCACCCCTCCGCCACTCCTGAGTGCTGCGCTGCCAAGGCCCTTTCCTCCTCTTCCTTCCTCCCCAAAAACCTCCTCCTTCCTGGGGATTTCTCTGCCTCCATGTCCAAGCTCCAGCAGCCTCTGGCATGGGCCAGCAGCTCCCCAGCGTGTCCGTGGCACAGATTCAGGGACAGCCGAGGCACCGGGAGCTGAGTCAGGACACACAGACAATGCTGGTTTGCTTCCCCCAACTGAGCTTTTTCCCTATGAGAAAAGAGGGAATTTATTTCCCCGCAAATGAGGAGGAGGCCCAGCTCACTTTAGACCCGAGCCTTAAGCCTTTCAAATAAGGTGCAAAATAAAGGTCTTTAAAAGAAAAGAAGAAAGAAAAAAAAAAAAGAAGTCAAAACCAAAAAAGTGTCTGAGGTTTGATTTTTTTTCTTTTTTTTTGTTTAAAGCAGCCTGTTCCTTTTTTTTTTTCCTTTTTTTTTTTTTTTTTTTTAAATAAACTCCACTGTGCAAAACTGTGCATTTTCTTTGGTATCCACTTAGGTAGTTTGAACTCGGTACTTTTTCCTATGTATACATATACTTTGTCTCGTTTTTCCTTTAGACAGAGAATTAAATTCTCCCCCAAAAAAATCATAATTTTGCTGGAGGCTACTGATTGGCCTGATATTACATAATGCCCCTTATGTAATTGGAAAGAGAGAAATTGATTCTAGCTATCAACTACTGGCCTCAAAAGGAGTTTAAACTTTCTGGCAACATTGGCTTTTCTGAACTGATCACGAGCTTTTCAACCCAAAAAGTTCAACACTGACTTTTTTTTTTCTTTTTAAATTACACAAGAGAAAATAAAAACTACACTGCAACAAAAATAACCATTTGTGTTCATGTAGTTAGCAGCAGCTTTTTAAAAAATAATTATAATAATAATAATAAGGCAGATTCTTGCCTTTGTTATGCCATTAAAAACATTCTTGTTCCCTAGAGAGAAGCATTCTGGAAAAAGTTGAAAAAAAAAATAATAATAACCCAACCAAAGCTTGCCTGCAAGTTCAAGTTTTGTAAAAAAATATATACATAATTTATTCTACAACATATGTGCCTTCTGTTCATACTTAGACATGTTTAGTGCTTTGTGTTTAGAGTTCATTTCCTGTCGTCCCTCCTCTGAGGACAGCCCTAAAACCAGCCTGGGTTCCTCAGCTCCGCTGCCTTCACGCCACTCTTCCACAGTACCGTTGTCTGCAAACCATTCTGGGCCAACTTCTCAGGTCAACGAGCCTTTGCCCGATGGACACGTTGGGGATTTTGCCTTCCGACCGCGTGGGAGAGGCGGAGCCTGCCAGTCATATTTCCGACTCCCGCCGCAGCGGCCGCGGCTCCAGGGGCACCCCCGCCTGGTTGTGGTGCTCCATGTCCGGGTGGGTGTCCGTGCTCATGCTCTCAGGCACCCCCGTGTCGATCTCGTCCTCCTCTTTGCTGCTGAGGGCCACCTCGTTCTCGTAGCAAAAGGAGTTTGCATTGGAGAGAATGTATTTCTTCTCCGCCAAGTCCCTGGCACTGCAGATGGGTGTGTTGGGCACTTCGTACGTTTTGTGGAACCTCGAGTAGTCCACTTTGTAGTAGTTTTTCTCTTCAAAGAGCACGGGCTCGTAGCGGTGGCCCCAGAGGATCTCGTTCGCCAGATATGAGCTGCGGCACTGCGTTGTCATGGCCGTGGCCTCCACCATGCCCTCTAGGATGACCACGATCTCAAAGTCAGCATTGTCCATGTCCTGCTTGCTCAGGTCGTACAAAGGACTGTCCTCGTCTATCTCGTGCACTATTGTAATGGGGGACACCAGGAAGATGCGGTCGATGCCGCTGTCGAAGCCCACGTTGATGTCGATTTGATCCAAGGGGATGTACTCCCCTTCCGACGTGATCCTGGATTTCAGCAGCTGCGCCCGCACGTGCGCCTCCACCAAGTGGCTTTTCCTCAGGTTCCCAACGCGCCACATCAGGCACAGCTTCCCGTCCCTCATGGCCACCACGGCATTGTGGCTGAAGACCAGAGTCTCGTTTCTCTTTTTTGGCTTAGCCATCTTTGCCATGACGGCACCAATGATGAAGGCATCAATGATGCAGCCCACTATGGACTGGAAAACCACCATGAACACAGCGATTGGACACTCGTCTGTGACGCACCTGAAGCCGTAGCCGATTGTGGTCTGGGTCTCGATGGAGAACAGGAAGGCTGCGGTGAAGCTGCTCACCTGAGACACGCACGGTTTGCTGTTCTCTTGGTTCTCCAGATCCCCGTGCAACAGCGCAATCAACCAAAACACACAGCCAAAAAAAAGCCAGGAGAGGATGAACGTCAGGCAGAAGATCACGAGCATCCACCTCCAGCGGATGTCCACGCACGTGGTGAAGATGTCGGCCAGGTAGCGCTGCCCCTTCTCGCCCACGTTGATGAACTGGACGTTGCAGTGTCCGTCCTTTTTGACGAAGCGGCTCCGGCACTGCTGCCGGGTGTGTACCTTGCCCTTGCCGTTGCCGAAGCCGTTGGCCACGGCCATGGTGGACAGCTTCATGCCGTCCTCCTCCGAAGACACGATGCTGTAGCGGTTGGTTCGCACGCTGCCCATCACTACTGCCGGGGACTGAGGTGCTTCTGCTTTAGAAAACAGTCTGAGTTTCTGCAAAACCCTTTGGAGAAACAGTTTTGAAAGTTCTACAGGAACACACACACGTGGAAAAACCGGGCAGAGGCCGGAGTCCCCAAAAGCCCTCGGATCAACCAAGGACAGTCTTGTGGCATGCAGAGTGAGCTCAGCAAGCAACCGTCATAAAGAGGGCATGGTCTGCAAGAGAAAGAGAAATGGCACATTAGGTCCTGGAGGAAAAGGACAAGGAATCTAGGAAAATGACACCTGGAGACCTGCAGGAAATTTCCTTTTTCTTAATGGCATTTTTAGCAACGTTCCATGGTCACAGTTGTGCAGGGACAGGGGTGACATTGCAATGAAGGAATCACTGTCCCGGAGAGAAAGCACTGAAGCCATCGTGTCACACAAATCTGAGCAATATTCACTTCACAGCTGGACACGCAAAGGACCTCTCTGCTATTTACCACTGGGCTTTCTGCTCATTTTGAAACAAACAATTCCTGCTAACATCCTTCTGTTCAAACATAAATAGTGAAGTGGTTTGTAGTGGCTGGTGATGTGTCTTATGGATTGTTTGACCCATGATGGAGCAGGAAGTATGCAAAAGGGAAGGTGGAGAATGGGAATAAATTTAGAAAGTGCAAATAGCCGTGATTCCATGAAATTATAATGCGTACCATTTTTTAAATTAAGCTAAAAGATGGAATTGTGTTTTCTCAGCAAATGGCAGGAATAAGGGCTGCAGTAGCTCCTCTCTAACTCCAGATCATCAGGATCTCTGTGGCAGAAACTCATCAGGATCTCTGCGGTTTTTACGCTCATATTTGGCCTAAGTCGTACAAAAAACTAAACCTCATGTGCTCCTGCTGAAGCAACGAGCAAAACGCAGCAGAACCAGCTGAGTGTCTCCCTAACACCTTTAGGAGCCAGTCCCAGCACCTTCCCCTCAGCAGCTCAAGGCTCCATTGCTTCCATCCCCAGCAGGTAACGGTCCTGAGTGTCCCCTGGGTCTCAAACCTCACCAATTAGGACTCAGCAGAAAGGCTACAAAACCTCCTTCCTGAGGGGAGAAGCCACCAAAAACTCGTTTCAGGGAGGCCTGGCTTAGACCCAGGTCTAGCTTTTAACAAGTGCGTCATCCATTAAGTCATGTACTGCATATCAGGAAATGGACTCGAAATGCTGCAGAGGAGAAGGGATGCATTAAAGCAACTGCTCCATCCACACATGGCCCATGGAGGGAATAAAGCTCAGCCCGAGTGGAGAGGAATGTCTGCTGTCCCTTCGGCATGGCACAAAGGGCCATTTGTGAGGGCTCCAGAACCACCGACAGCAGCAGGGGATTGAATCACGGCGCTCTTCCTAAATTAATGTTATCAAAACTCATCTGATTCTGTCCCAAAGCCAGCAAAACTGCAGCCACCGTGGAGCACAACCTCTGCTCTTCCTCTGCCTGGAATCTGACAACAGCTGTAGATGTTATCTGCTTTCCCAACAGCAGCAGCCCCTAAAGCCCTGCGGAGGTGCTCCAAAAACTTCGATTTCAAACAACCCCTTGAGCCCTCCCACACCCTTCAACCACATCACAGAGGCTTGAGCTCAGCAAGCACTTGTTAGGAAAAGAGCAGGTGACAAACAGCAACATCCTCGGCCGTGGGCAGGCTGCTTTTCCCTCCAGGATCTCCTCAGGGTTTGCTTTCACCTCCTCTTTTCTCCTCGCTCCTGTTTGTTGTGCAAGAATGTGTCCTGATGTCTCCTTGCCAAGATTACTCATCTGTGACTTCAGCTCAGACAAGACATTTTGGCAGCTTTTGGTGGGTTCTGTAATGCCCATTTGAGTTCAGCTCTCAGCACCGAACGCTTCTTGTGGAGCTGAGTTCGTACTTATTCTGGGCACTTATTCTTACTTTTACAATTGTCTTGCCTCCACTGTGTAAGGATTCAACTTTGCTCCCCTTATACCTTTTTGTTCACGGGGTTTCTTATTCCCGTCAGGATATCATGCCCAAAAATACAGAAGAATTCTTTTAATGCTCACTTAAATAATTTGTTTTGGCCAAAACTCACTTTTATTAGAAACTTGAACACAGCAGGGAAGTGAAATTACTGTTAATACATCCCACATTAAAAAAAAAAACTTCTTGAAAAGCCATTGCACTGGTCTGCAAATCGATCACTTTTATAAACCACATCCTACAATCACAGCCATGTTCGACTTCCACAGTCAAAGCCTGTTTTGTTCCAAGCTGATGGAAACACACAGCCTAGGAAACAGTTTATTTGGAGTTTTTCCCCCTGCATTGTATCCTGGATTTTAGAGGAAAACTTGCGGTGGAGTGAAAGATAAGCTGCAAAGTTTTAAGTGTCTGAATATGCAGCTTCTCCCACAGAAGTCTTGACCTCAGGACATTTGTTTGAATTCCACAAATCCCTGAAATCCTAATGCCAGCTTCCTGTGGCTGCATTTAGAAGTTCAGGATCCGAATTGGTCAGATTCCTCCCCTGAAGGACCCAGGACCTCTTACCCCCTGTTCCTTGCCCAGATCCCTTCTCACTGGTGCTGTGCCCATGGGAACTGCATCCCCCTGGCTCTGAGGACCCCAAAACCTGGGGGTGAGCCCGGGGGCACCTCTGCAGCCTGCTGGGAGTTTATAGCGCAGAGCTCTGGCACACTCCAGGGCTGCACAGCTCTCTCATTCCTTTTCCAGCACAAACTGCCTCTCTTCCTGCCAGGGCTCGGAGTGGGGAGGAGGATGGGATGGGTGCGATGGCAGCAGGACCAGCACCATGCCCAAGGACCAGCAGAGGGGCTGATCTCGCTCCTGCTCATGGGAATACAGGTCCTGGGGAATGCCCAGTGGATCCACTGCTGCCCCACCACTTGCTCCATGTCCACCCTGACCTTCACAGCCACTTCCATGGAAGTTCCCCAGAAACCCCAGGAACAAACCAGCAGGAAAACCTAATGCTACTTCTTACTGTGCCAATCCACCTGCTGCTCAAAGGCAGAACCGTCCCCCACCTCACCCCAGCATCAGTAGCTGGTGGCACCAAAAATCCCAGGCTGGGGTGAGAGCATCCCTGCAATCCTCACTGGATGAAAGGAGCCAACCCAGCACCCACCAACCCAGCCCAGTGTTTGTCTAACTGGGCCCAGTGCAGCGCAGCCAGACGCACACAGAGCTGTAAATTCAATCGTCACCAGGTGCGGTGTTATGATTATTAATCTAGGTGACCTTTCCTCCTGGAAGGGAATACAAGCGAGGCCGTTTGGAATTACCAGCATGGACATGGGATCACTGGGATGGGATGGGATGGGATGGGATGGGATGGGATGGGATGGGATGGGATGGGATGGGATGGGATGGGATGGGATGGGATGGGATGGGATGGGATGGGATGGGATGGGATGGGATGGGATGGGACGGGATGGGACGGGATGGGACGGGATGGGACGGGATGGGACGGGATGGGACGGGATGCTTGGGGAACGGGGCTGTGCTGCATCTGCAGCATTTCTGAGCCAGCACTGGGAGAAATGCCACGACGAGGAGCCCAAATCCTCACTTTCCCCTCAGCATCCCCCTCCAGACGTTCCCCGGGGAAGGACGCTCGCATCGCCAGGCAGAGCCGGGAGGGAATTTGTGCAGAAGGTTAAAGGGATAACTCTGAAGCGCAGAAGGAGCAGGGGAGGGGTAGAGAGGAGCAGCAAGGAGCGGTTATTCCCCAGCTGACGCCACCGAGCCCTGCGCAGCGAGCCGGGCACATGTTGCCAAGAGAGCACCAGCAGCGCCTCAGCCAAGAGCCTTCCGTGCTGCCCTCGGAAAGCAGAACAAAGCAGCTTCTCGCCCCAGCCAAGCCTGTTCGACATTCCTGATCCCTCGCTGCCGGGCACGGCTACCCCTGTAACCTTTCTCCTTAAAAGTCGCTCCCCAGGGCTCCTCCGCTGCTCCGGGCACGACTCAAGTTACACGAGTGGCGAGCTGCCTTCGGGAGAAGGATCTGACCTTCAGGGACATCCAGCGGGGGGGAAAAACATTAAAAAAGAGCACATGATGCAGGGAAATGGGTGCGAAGAAATAGGAGAAAGGGAAGGACAAGTGGCGCTCGCATCTGCTGTCCTGCCAAGGAGACGGGCTCGGGGTATTTGCAGCTGATGACAAAATAGCTCCGAGTGGAGCAGCCATCACCAGGGGGTGTACGCGGTGCGCCGGCTGCGAGCATGGAAAAGCAAACAAGTGTAAAGGTAAGGCTGAGGCACGGAGACAAGTGCGGGCAGCCTGCGGGGTGGGGACGCGGCGGGGACAGAGCCGCGGGTCCCGCTCAGCCCCGGCCAGCCGCACCTGCGGGTCCCCGGCCGCACCTGCGGGTCCCCGGCGGCCCCCGCCCGGTCACTGACCCCCTAATCCATCTGCCTTCTCTTATCAGTATTTTTTCCTTTCACTGTCATGAGCTAAGCTGAAACAATACAGCTCTTCACTGCCTTCCCAGATGCTGTTTTTTTCCCGCTTCCCATTTTTTTCCGGCAGGATGATCAAAAATAAAGAAACCCTCCCGTTTCCATCGTGCCGATGAATGGAGCTACAGGTTCATTTCACACCCCTCCAAACCATCCCGGACGCTCAAACGCACGCATCCGAACGCCGAGACTCGCTGCTTCTGCCTTCTCTCTTGCGCAGGGAACAACAGGCGAGGAGAAGGCAAAGGGATGGAGCGGTGCGCTTTGTGCGACGCGGAGTTGTCATGCGAACTTCCAGCCCTTCCCCAGGATAAAATATCCCGGGGGGGAAAAAGGGGGGAGCAGCTGGTGCATGGAAAGTTATGAGCATAAACAGATGCTGGAAGCAGATGCTCGGGCGCTCCAGCCATACCTATCGAGTTATTTTAGGCGCTGAGAATAGCTCCGTGAGAAACGCAGGAGATCCCCTCTCCAAGCCGGAGGCAGCGGCATAAAGCGCAGCTTTATCGCGGGGGTGTCGCGACAGCGCGCGTGCCGCGCATCGCCTCCGCTCCTCGCGGAGGGGGAAAGCGGACGGAGGAAGGAGGCGATCCTTACCTGCGGCGGCCGCGAGGGAGGTGCCGGCGCGGAGAAGGGGGGTAAGATCCGTGGCCGAGGCCGGTGCGCGGTGCCCGCCGCCCGCTCCGCTCCGCTCGCACTGCGCTCCCGCCCGCCCGCGGCCCCTTTTTGCGGGCGGCCATGGCACGCTAATACGGCCCCGCCAGCCACGCCCCCCCGCGCCGCACCGGCCAATGGGGGAGCGGGGCGTGGTCAGGGGGCGGGGCCGCGGCGGGACCGGGAGCGGGACCGGGAGCGGCGGGGCTGGAGCGGAGCGGAGCGGGGATGCTCCGGAGGAGCCGGGGAAAGAGAGGGGATGCTCCCGAGGGGAGAGCGGAGCGGGGATGCTCCCGAGGGGAGAGCCGAGGGGGGATGCTCCCGAGGGCATCTCCCATCTCCCGAGGGGAGAGCGGAGCGGGGATGCTCCGGAGAAGCCGGGGAAGGAGCGGGGATGCTCCGGAGGAGCGCACGGAGCCGAGCTTCGCGCTGCCAGGAGGGGCCCGGGGAAAGGCGCTGGGTTCCCCGGTCCCCGCTGCGGAGGCTCCCCGGGGTCCCCGTGCGGAGCGTGCCCGGTGCAAAGGGTGCCAGGAGAAGGCGCCGGGTCCCTGCTGCGGAGGGTCCCGGGAGACCGCTCCGGGTACCGGATCCTCCGGCGCGGAGGGTCTCCAGGAGAAGACGCCGGGTCCCCCGGTCCGCGGTGTAAAGGGTCCCGGGAGAAGGCGGCAGGTTCCCCGGTGCAGAGGGGGCCAGGAGAAGGCGCCAGCTCCGCGGGTTGCCGGTGCGGAGACTCCCGCGGAAGCCGCGGCGGAGAACGGGGACGGCCGCGCTCCCTCGGCTCTGCGGGGAGGCAGCGCCGGTGCGGTTGCGTTCCGCAGCCCCGGGACGCTCCTGCTGCGCCCGTGGGCACCGGCACCTGCCGCGGGCATCCGCCCACCCTCTCTCGCTGCGATAAATGCTTTTGCAGGACTTCACGGGGAATTTGGGACTGTTCCGTGCGGGAGCTGGGTGCCCATTCGCTCCCGGTCCTGTGCCCTGGGCTGATGTCCAAGACCCCGGGCAGTGAGAAAAAATACCGGGGACAGAATAGTTTCGTTCCTTTTGTCCTTTTCTTTATTTCAGTGAAGGGAATGCTAGGCTGCAGGGTATCCCATCCCAAACTCCCGACCCTGGCAGGCACGAGAAGCCAGGCAAGCACAGCACAACACCGCTCCTAAGCCGAAAATCCTCCTCTTTAACTCCAATCAAACATCCCTTCCAAAACAAGGGCTTTGATTCCTGGACTAAGATCTTTTGGAGCAAGGCTGGAAGCGAGGGAAGAACGAGCCTGGCTGCAGTGCGTGGGATCCACGGCTTTGCTCCCTGAGTCACCTGTGGCAGCTCGGGCAGGCTGGCCAGGCTTGAAATATGCAGAAATCCAAATGATTTTTAACAGCTTGTCCTCCCTAGGGTGGACGTGGCCTAAGACAAAGAAAATAAAGATGAAATGCCTGGCTGGGAGCCTTGCAGGAACAAAAACAGCCTTGTAAGCACAGGCTGAAGTTTGCCAAGCTCCGGCTCTGATGGACAGTGCAGGACTGTTGGGTTCCAGGGCAGGTGTCCGCAGCAGGACACTCTCCCTGCCCTCGGGAAGTTCAGTTCCCGAGTGCCAACAACTGAAATCCATGGGGGAGCCCGTGCGTGCTGCAAAAATAAGGGGCTGCTGAATGCAGAGGGGCAGAGCACACCAGGCTTTAGGGATTGGCAGGAACACCTTGAGTTGCACCCAGGACTGCGACAGCAGCCCCTGCAAGCCCCAAAATGAGTGCTGGGGCTGCTCCTGGGAAAGGCAGCGGGAATCAGCAGCCTGGAGCGGCTGAGGGACACACTGCTCCGAGCGGCTCGGCCTCCGGAGAGCTCCTCACAATGTCCAGAGCAGGCTGTAAATATGATTCCTCACTTTCCACAGCAGCGCCAGTGCCTGCAGTCCCTCCTCGCTGCTGAAACTCTCCTCCTCCTCATTTCCTAAGTTGCCAACTCCTCCATGAGCTGTCTTTGACCCCTCGGTGCAAAAGCTTTGCCCAGCTGCTCTGGGGTGGCGCAGATGCTCCAGGAGCTCCCACCCCGCGCTGCTGCCGCTCCGTCCCACCGAGCGCCGCGCCGGGCACCGCGGGGCTTCAAGAGCTCCCCGCATCCCCAACGAGGAAGTGTCGCATTGTTGCGGCAATAAACACAGCGGCCGAGGGCAGCTGGCTCACCAGAGCCCGGGTTGTGGTGCAGGAGGTGCAGAATTTGCGTGCTGGGGAGGGGGGAAGAGGGACAAGTGCTTCTGTTTGTTGAGCAATCGGGCGGGTTGGGCAATCGCGCCGTCTGTGAGTTGTTCTTGGGTGGTTCTGTTCGTTTGTAATGGGAGAGGAAGCCCAAGACTTGTGAATGATGGATGTGGGAAGCAAAATCTATAAGGGGAACGGCTGCGATTAGTTTATCCATTTAGTGAGGTAAAGATAATTAAATCCACAGGATTTGAAAGACACAGACACAGTTCACATACCTATATCAGAGAAAAAAAAAATCATTCATTTCTCTGTTTGTGTATTTCCCACGAGCTGCGAAAATAGCAACAATTTGAGCCACCTTGAAGAAGTATTTGCCCATCCATGTGTCAGTGAAATAAAGAGCTGTGATCACTCCTGCTAAGAGATGCTCTTTTTGGGGGGGGAGTACAGCAATTCCCTGTGCAATATCTCCAAGATATTACAGATTGCAGCCCGGCTTTGGAGACTCTTACTCAGCCTTTACTCATGCGAAACGGCTGATAAAAACTACAGCCCTACTACAGATTTATCTGCTGCTATGAGTAAGGCTTACTCAGCCATTCAGCATTTCACACCAAGGCAGAGTGGAGCAGATCCATCACCATTATTTCACAGCTTTCTCAAAGCTGGGGCAGCTCTGCCCAGAAAGCTCTTCTTAGAATGAAATATCGATTCTAAACCCATTGCACAGATAATGAAAACCATATCAGAGCCGCCTGCATGGACTGCAGCAAGAGGAGCCCTTCCAAACCTCCAAACAGGGAAGCTGAAGTTACAAGAAAAGTTTCTAAAAAACCCTTTCCTGTTGCAACAAGCCAGGACAAAGAGGGTGAGACAGCTGAAAACTTAACCCTCAACGCTGAGTGAGGGGTTTGTTTTCCTTCTCTCCAGGAATGGTTTTCTAATCTGGCATAGCCTTACCTCGGAAATCTCTCACTGAAATATTAGAAGAGCGACGTGAAATGGTCATGGGGTGAAGAATTTCCAAGGCAAGACCCTCTGTTTGCAGAAGAAATGGTACCAAGGGAGAAGAAGGGCCCTGGGAAGGAAGAACATTCGAGAATTTTTCTCCCTTTTCCCTGTCACAGGTCTTCCCTCAGTTGTCACCACTGCCACCCTGTCCCTCAGCCTGCAGATGCCCCTGGAAGGAAATGTGGGAGTTGTGCTGCAGGCCTGGGCCTTGGCAGCTGGAGCAGAGGCTTCAGCCCCCGTCTCGCTCCACGGGAGACGTTATTAAATTGCTTTTTTTGTCTTGGCGCTGAAAGGACCTAATTATCAGATTGCATTAGTCCTCATCTCTTCAAGTGGCCAAATCTGCTTTGGTTCTCAAGGATTTTATTGCCAGCTGAAAATGGCTTAATTGTATTGTACTCGCAAAGAAAACATGGGCTGGGGGAATCAAAGCTTTCCACAAGAGGAGAAGAAATGCCATAAATAACACATTGGGATTTTTTTTTTTTTTTTTTTTTTTTTTTTTTTGCCTCACCATTTCCATGCATGTAAACTGGCGTGAGTTTGCCTTTCTTCCCTAACCATGAAGTCAACTGGAAAAAATTCCTCAGGAAAAGGTGGTTTCCCCATTCCCAGCACCCTCCTGGGGTTTAGGCATTAACTGGAGCTTTATAGGTCTAACCCTGGGATCTCCAAGGGAAAATGAACCCATGTTGGTAAGAGCAGGAATGGGGAAATCCAATGAAAATTCCACAGAGGGAAGGTTGCGTGTTTGATAAGACTTGAGAGAGCAAATAAATAGATTTGCAAGCAAATGGGATCTGCAGATGTGCAGCTCTGTTGGAGAAAAATGGGGTTGTCCATAGGAGGGATGAAATACGACAGAGGAAATTGAATTTAGGCTTTAGGTACCTGAGAAGAGTGGAACTCACACCCCGTCCACATTTGTTTTCTTAACCATATATTTTGTGTCCAAAATCTTCACTTCAGGTTTCAGGCTGCCTTAGTTAGGCTTATCCTAATGGCAAATCACCAGCCAGTGAGTGCATTTTGGAAAAAAAAAATACATATATTTTCAGCTCTTGCTGCTGCAGGAGAGGGATGTGGGGAGCAAGGTGAAGAAATCTTGAAATACTGAATTCCAAACAGCAATCCACTGCTAGCAGGAGCTGTATCTAACTCCCAATCCAGCAGCAACCCACAAATTCTGCCAAGCAAAACTCCTTTCCAACTGTATTCCATGTGGCTCGGCTCTCACCAAATTAAGGCGCCTAATTTAAAGCATCTTTAGTTCCCAGCTAAACTTTGAGACCCAATAAAATGTGATTTTGGTAAAAAGTGAGCTCTGAGCTCTCAGTGCAGGGTCAAAGGCCTTCAAATGATTAGGAAATGTTCATCTGATATTTAATGCACACCTGGCACATTCCCTATTTTCTCCAAGCAGAGAGTTCCAGCCCCATTCAGTTTTCACAATCCAGGATTGTGGATAATCTTCCAGAAATGCAATAAATGCAAAGGACATCTGACATTGTGACACAGCAATATTCCATATTTTTCCTTGTCCAGCCATCAGTCAGCTGGGGCACTTTGTGCTCAAAGACAGGGAGGTAACTTCAGATTAATGAGGAGGAATTTTGAGATTAATGAGGAGGAATTTTGAGATTAATGAGAAGGAATTTTCAGATTAATGAGGAGGAATTTTCAGATTAATGAGGAGGAATTTTCAGATTAATGAGGAGGAATTTTCAGATTAATGAGGGGGAATTAGTGTAAGTGATCAAAGCGACCAAGCAGTGACATATTCCTAAAGGTAATGTTTTCCTACTAATCTCCAAGTTATCTGATGGTCTCCCACAGCTCCCATTCTTTGGATATCTCAAGGGAAAGGGAGTTAATGGTTAATAAAACTTGCCAGAGTGGTGAGAACATGCTTATGGAGCTGCCATGGGGATCTTGACAATTCCTGGAAGGAAAAGGGTTAAGAGCCAGCAGCTTACACACACAAAAGTGTGGGACTGCACTTTCATTCCCTCCCTTACAGCTCCCCTTGGTCAGCGCCACTGCCCTGCCAGGTTTCCCAAAATCAGGATGGGCTCCTGCTCAGCGGAACAGAACGGGGTAAGAAAATCTCGGTGTTTCTCTGGTTTTATACTTCTGGTTATGGATCTTGTCCATGAGCAGGAGGTGGGTGTCCATCAGGTTTTTAATGGTTCCCTGCTGTGGGAAGTCATAGGATCAGAGTCATAAAATCCCCAAATCTGGGTTGGAAGGGACCTTAAACTCATCTCATCCCATCCCTGCCATGGCAGGGACAGCTCCTACTGTCCCAGGCTGCTCCAAGCCCTATCCAGGCTGGCCTTGGACACTGCCAGGGATCCAGGGGCAGTCACAGCTTCTCTGGGCACCTGCACCAGGGCCTGCCCACCCTCACAGGGAACAATTCCTTCCCAAAATCCCATCTGTCCCTGCCCTCTGGCAGTTTGAAGCCATTCCCTGTGTCCTGTCCCTCCATCCCTTGGAAATGGTCCCTCTCCATCTTTCCTGTTGGCTCCTTCAGGTCCTGAAAGGCCACAATGAGGTCAACCTGAACCTTCTCTTCTCCAGGCTGAACAACCCCAATCCTCACATCTTTTCCAATCCCAATTCTTCTTCTCTTTCAGGAGAAAATGCAAAGAGAATTCAGATTATTCAGCCAACCACAGTCACCTGCTCGCTCCGAAGCCCTTGTGGTGCACCCACAACTTTCCAGCTCCCACCTGCAGAGCCCAGCAGGACAGGGACAGGGACAGGGACAGGGACAGGGACAGGGACAGGGACAGGGACAGGGACAGGGACAGGGACAGGGACAGGGACAGGGACAGGGACAGGGGCTGGGCCATGTTTCTCTGATTGCAGCAGGGCAGGGATAACTCCGAGCCCTGACTGTGCCACCATGGGCAGAGATGTGGAAAGCTTCCAGTGGGGAAGGGAGTGGCGCGAAAGAACAAGAGCTCAGTTGCAACAGCAAGAGCTGGAAAGTTTTTGTCTTTTCTGAGTGAAATTGTTGCAGATCCCCTGCCTTTTCTTCATCTCTGCCCCTGACTTGTATATTCACAAAGAGGTCGGAACGGAGCAGTTTCACTCTCCCAGGGAGGTTTGGGGGTCCCTGGGAGGGAGAAGGTGTGGGATATTTTGGGTACACACAGAACCTGCTCCCCACAGCAGCAGTGACCCAGGGAGCCTCTGCCGAGCCCTGCGTGCATTCCCTGCACTGCACTGCGCCTGCTGCAATCCTGCATTTATTAGCTCTGTCATTAGCGCTGTCATTTATTACCCGCCAGGGTATCCACTCCAGTCAAAACTGCATTTAGAAACCCGAAAGCATCTCATTTCTGCTAACACCATGTAAATGACTGCTCTCCTCTCTTTCTCACACTTTCTATTCCAGTAGATTAGCTGAGATCAAATGTCCCCAGTGTTTTCTATCGCTTTGTACCAGAACCTCAGAATTCGCCTGGAGTCTGTGGCCACAACATAAATGACAATATTGGAGTTTATTTTCTCTCCTGGAAAGCAAATAAACTGTGCTAAAAACAGCGAGTTAGATCACTGGCCATTGTGGAAGGAAAACCACAGCAGAAAACAAGCTGGAGTTTCCTGAGGAGGGTTTTTTACATCCAGTGGGAACTTCCATCCCCACGGCAGTGGAGGAGACTCTCCCTGAGAGGGGCTGGGTGGGTTTGGGTGAGTTTGTGCTGGGTTCTTCACACCAGCGATGATTAAATTTCTCTACCAGGGAGAGAAATTCCTACTCTCTGCAGGTGCACCAGGGATATGCTGGAGCTGGTGGGGAGCATTCCCACCTTTTTGGGAGAGCCTCGAGGCCTCCCAGAAACATCAGAGCATCTTTTCCCCCTTCTGCCTGCCCTTCCCAGCTCAGGAAGCCATGGAGATCCTGTCCTGGACACAGGAGCAGGTCCCTGGCACAAGAGGAGCTCAGCCCTTCCCAGAACCCCTCCAGGGCCGGGAAGGAGGAGCGCAAATGAAATCAGCTGGCACCTTCAGAATTCCCCCCCCAAACTAAAACTGGACAGATGAGTACAACCAAACCGAGCTCAAAACTGGGCTTTCGACTTCCTGAGATTGTTTTGGGCTGATTACTTGGACCAGGTCTCCGAGGCCCACCCGCTAAAACACCTCTGCCACTTGAAAATTCTGCCGTCAGAGGGGAAATAATCCTCAGCAAATAAATGCCACGGCTTCCTTTCCCCTGCTATCGCGGCCTCGCGCTGCTTATTTGCTTTTCTGGTGCCATTTTGTGCCTCCAGGCCCAGCTCTGCCTCGCACTTACGCACAGGGGAAGGATTCCCCACCCAGCCCTGGGCATCCTGAGCTGGAATTGGGGCCAGACCGAATGTCCTGTGCTCTGGCTCAGCCTGATCCCATGCCAGGAGGGCAAGGATGGTGGCAGGAGGAGGTTCTGTCCTGCTCTGCGCTGGGAAATGCTGCACCTCAGCGCGAGCCATGAGTTTCTGTGTAATCTCCCTAAATCTTCAGGAGTTGGCTTGGACACTCTGCTGTGATTTGAGCCGATGCCCAAACCCTATTAAACAGCCTTGTGACAGGGACTGGAGGGGGAAAGGTTGTGCTTTTTCCCATCAGATGTTGAGCAATCAGCGTGGAAAGCTGGTGAACATCGGTGACTGCAGGACCTGGGGACATCGTGGTGCCGTGGGGACATCGTGGCTCCCAGGATTGTTCCCGGAGTTCCACAGGGCTGGGGTCACTCCCCACGGGTGGGGTGGGAGCTGCAGAAGTGTCCTGGGTGCCTTCCCAGGGTCCCTGCCCTGCCTGCACACACAGCCAAGGTTTTGGGTGTCCAGGATCACACCGTGGGTTCATGGCTCCAAAGAAGCCAAGGCTGCTCCAAGGAGTCCCCATCCCTCCTCAGAGGCCTCAGAGCAGAAAGCCTTCATTCAGAACCATGCTTTTACAAAGATTTCATGTGAATCCCAGCCCATTTTGGGGACCAAATGCCTCCTGAGGTCACCTGTTCCAGGCAGAGGGGACAGCAGCACCCAGGCTGTGCCTGTCTTGGTGTGACAAAGGGCAGAGATCACGTGTAGGGACAATCAGAGAGAAAGAGAATGAGCAGGGGCTCGCCTGTGACAGTACTGGAAGGTGCCTGTGCTCTCTGCCCGCAAAGGTGACATCAAAAAACCTGTGCAGAACAGCCCAGAGCAGGGAACAACGGGCTGGCTTTGTTCCTCTTCCCTGACGGGTGACTCCAGAGCTCAGCATCAAGTGCAGCAGTGCCAATCAATTCCAGCTCTTTTTGTTAAAAAAACACAAACCCACAGATCGATCCTCCAGCTTTGCAGAAGTCAGATATCCCCCCCAGCTCAGCCTCCCTTCATCCCCACCCGTGCTGCTGGTGCCCAGGACCCGGGGAAAGGCAGGATGGGTGCACAGAGCAGGATTTGACACGGAAAACACAAGTGGAGGCTGCACGGAGCTGTTTGCTTTGCATTATTCACACTCCTCAAGCCCTGGCGAATTGCTCTGCCTCTGACCGTACTCCACTGTAATTTTTTCAAGCTGAAGAAGTGTCTGTTCTGAATCTTCATCTGAAATGGCAATTGACTTTGAGTCTTTTTGGAAGGCCCAGAAAGAAATGAAAGGTTTCCAAGCATCTTTGTGCTGTTTGGTGTCCGGAAGTGGCTTCTCTCGCAGGAGAGCAGAGAGAAGAAGCAGACCTGGGTGAGTAATTTAATCGGCATCAGGTCATTTACTACGAGGCAACACCTCAATGCTTTTATTTCCCAGCACAAAACATCCTTGACCTCGCTCTTCTCACCCCCCAGGTGTGCTTCAGATAACTCTGGGGAGGAAAAACCTCCCCAGGGAGCAATCCCACGAGGCAAAACCGTGACTTCCTCTGCTCAAAAAGGGCTCCAGGAGGCTGGGGCAGGGCGTGGATCTTCCCTTTATGTGGAGAGGCTGTTCCAGGGCTTTCATCATCTCAGGTAAAATTAGCACCACAGTAATTACCCTGGGCCAAGCACACAGCTGGGGAAAGTGCAGATATTCCAGAGGGGTGAAAGTACAAAATAAAACATGCCCTTTTATCAACCTGAGGAGCTGTTTCAGTCCCACATCCACACGTGCAGACATATCCACGTGTGACGCTTCCCTGCTAGAGCTTCTCACCCCAAATCCTGAGGATTTCTATCCCCAGAGATTTTCCAAACCATCCTCCCACCTCTCTGGTCCACATCAAAGGGATTCTGTGGGTTTGGGACTCCTGCACTGTCAGCCATGGGTTTGCTGGAGGGTGTTGGGAAATGCCTCGTGGCTGCTGCTGTGTGTGATTGTGAAGAACCACATCTGGCTGCTTTTCTCCAAAAAGAAAGATAAAATGGGAGGAAAGACAAAAAAACCCTTCCACCAGAGTGGCTGGCCATGGAAAAAGTGACCATTGAAGAGGGGTTTAATCAGTGAGGTGAGTAATTGCAGGAATTAAAACACCATAAAACACCAAATTCCATTTCCCACTTCGCATCCTACCGCAGGTCACTCTGGAAAGCCTCCCATGGAATTGGTGGGGTCACATTTGCTTCCCATGAGTAAGGCCCTTGACCTGGGCGGGCAGGGAAGGTTTCCCCTCAGAGACACTCCCTGGGCTCCTTCTCATACCACTTTCCTCCCCACTGATGCACAATTCCTATTTTTTCTGCCCCGCTCAGGGCACGGCTATCCCAACAAGGCATTTATCATCCAAAATCCATGCTGCAGACCCCAACCCGACCATCTCACCGAGCCCCAGCGCAGAGCAGCGAGGCTGGGGAGGCTCTGGGACAGCCTCCCCCCTGCACCACGGTCACACAGAGGCCACCAGCTCCTTTTGGCACCTGGGCCAAGCCGGGATCGTGACGAGCGAGCAGCAGACCAAAAATAGTCCCTCCCCTGTCAGGCAAGGCTGGGAGACACCCTGTGATCAAAGATGGAGCGAATGCACTGCCCGGTAGTCGCAGCAGAGCAGCTGCCTGACACTTGTGGAGCTTCCTAGAGCCCGGGGAGAGGATGTGAAGCAGGAGGATGATATGGATGGCTCAGCAGATGTTTCATTGGAGCTCCTCCCGTGCGTGAGAGAGCGCACGGAGCCGCTCGATGGAAAATGTGCATTCAGAAGTGGACATGGCACTGGAGATGAGATAATTATTAAGGCATTTCTGTTTTGGAGCCTTTCAGTGTGGAGTTTTACACAATAAACGTTAGCATTGCCTTTCTACACGCACACATGTTCCCTGGCCCAAACAAACAGGCAGCTCTGTGTCACTGATACGTCCCCGAGTCTGTCCCTTTGGCCACAAATAGCTCGTTGCCCTGTTTGAAAGGTTCCCGGTGGAGTGCAGCCAGGTTTGCCCGGCTATATTTACCTAAGCCGGCAGATCGGGCCACCTCCCTCCCAGCTCCTGCTTCTATATATAAATGGGAACGATATCAAACAAACCAGCAAACCAGAATCGATTTTACAGCAAAACGTGCGCCGCGTTCGTTTGCGGTGTTGAATCTGAGAGCTATGCCCGAATGTGCTGGGGATGGTCAGGGAATGCTGGGGACACTGGGAAATCCCCGGCAACAGGTTGTGGGGCTGTAACCGCGATTTTTGGGGCGGGGGTCGGTCCCGGGTGGTGCAGGTGAGGGGCTGCTGGAACCCGGGGAGGCGGCGGGGGCCGAGCGCGGCGTGTCCCCGTGCCGCTGTCGCCGCTGTCGCCGCGGAGGCTCCGCTGAGCGCCCCGCGCCCGCCGCAGCCCCGCGCGCTGCCGCCAGGTGGCGACCGAGGGCCCGCGGAGGGAACGGGAACGGGACCGGGAATGGGATGGGGATCGGGAATGGGAATGGGAATGGGAATGGGAATGGGAATGGGAATGGGAATGGGAATGGGAATGGGATGGGGATCGGGATCGGGATCTGGATCGGGATGGGGATCGGGATCGGGATCCGGATCGGGATCGGGATGGGGAACGGGGTCGTGATTGGGATGGGGAACGGGATCAGGACAGGGAATGAGATCGGGATCGGGAAAGGGATCAGGATTGGGAACGAGACAGGGAATGGGATCAGGAAAGGGATCTGGAAAGGGATCAGGATCGGGATGGGGATAGGGAATTGGAATGGGATTGAGATCGGGATCGGGATCGGGAACGAGACAGGGATCAGCAACGGTATCGGGAATGGAAGCTAGACAGGGAATGGGATCAGGATCAGGATTGAGAACAGGACAGGGAATGGGATCGGGATTGGGATCGGGAAAGGGATCGGGAACGACACAAGGAATGGGATCGGGATCGGGATAGGGAACAAGACAGGGAATGGGACTGGGATCGGGACAGGGATCGGGATGGGGACCAGGATCAGGATCAGGATCGGGACAGAGATCAGGACCGGGATCAGCGTTGGGATCAGGATCAGGATCAGGATCAGTCCAGACCAAAAGCAGAATGGCCAAAAAAGAGGGAGAGTGACTTGTTATGTGGTAAGACAGTGATGGGAAAAGCAGGAATGGTTTTAAACTGGAAGAGAGGAGGTTTAGGTCAGATATTTGGGAGCAATTCCCCCCATGAGCTGTGGCTGCCCCATCCCTGGGAGTGTCCAAGGCCAGGCTGGAGCAGCCTGGTCTATGGAAGGTGTCCCTGCCCATGGCAGGGGTGGCACTGGACAAGCTTTGAGCTCCCTTCCCTCCCAAACCATTCCACGGTTCTATGACACGCCTGGGTGGGAAATCCTTGTGCATTTGTCAGTTCAAGGTGACTTTGTGTTGTTTGGCCTGAAGAAAACATCGACAGAGAGGTTCCAATATCCCAGTTCCAAACCCTCCCGGCTTCCCAGGGAGCAGCACGAGCCCCAAACACAACTACCCAAGTCCACACTGCCTTTGCTCCATGTTCATCCCAATCCACCACGGCCAACCCCACAAAAACCTTTGTTCTGGGAGCAGCTCCTGTGTTGAGATTTTAAAGCCCCACCAAAACATCAACCCACGTTTTTCAGCCCAGATGAAAACTGCAACTTCTCGTTTCAGCCTGGTTCCATTTCTGTCACTTCCTCTTGTCTGCCTGGAAGTGACTCTGCTGTCAGATGCTTCTTCCTTTTCCCTGCCCACCAAAAACACCAACTCTTTGTGTTTGCAGCTTCCCAGCTCTGACCAGCAAAGATTTAAGAGATAAAAAAAGCTTACAAGCCATTTTTTCCCCTCCTACACAACACTTCTGATGCCCTGAAAGGTACCTGTTATTTCCTGAAGCGAGTTCAGACCTCCTGCACGGCGTGTAAGAAACAAGGCATAAACAAGGGGATAATACCGCGTCCCACATCTGAAACTCAACTTCCCAAAAACTATGCACTAAATGATACATGATAATGGGGAAGGAGACGCCAGCTGCCTTAATGAATGGTGGTGAGCGAGGCTGGAAAAATAAATGATATAATAATCTCTCCTTATATCCCCTTTGACATAAATTAATCTTGACCCGGAACAACGGTGCTGCTTTCCAAGGGAAAATAACCAGGATGCAGTTTTAACCACGAGTCAGGAGGCCAGAGCTGGGTGGTTTGTGTTTTCTCTTTGTTGTTAGAATTTTGCTTCAGCTGGTAAATTTTGTGGAAAAGTCGGGGACAGGGTGAGCAACTTTCACACAGAAATTCCAGTTCCCGCCTCGTGGTGGCTGGGATGGAGCTGCTGATCCTCAGCCCCAGGAATTGGGAAAAAATTCCCCAGGAATTTTTCGGAAGCCCCAAGGAGATGTGCAAGGCTCTGGAAGAGCAGGGAGGCCCTGTTGTTTCAGCCCAAAATGCATCCAGGGTCTTCCTTTTGGGCTGCTGGGAATATTCCTCCAATTCACTGGGAATGGCTGAAGGGTCGGGTCTGTGCTCTTCTGTGGGATGCACGTGTTGTTATTTTGGGTGGGATTTTTGGGAGAATTCTTTGCTTTTTAATTGTTCAGCCCTGCAATGGGGATGGGGAAAAAATGGGAAAAAAAGCCCAATGCGCTCTCACAAGGTGTGTGGAAGAGGAATGTCCTTTATTTTTATGTCTTTATTCATTAAAAAAAAAAAAAGAGAAAATAAAATAAATGCATGCTTTAATATACATTATTATGCATAAGGTTTGTACTGGGATAAATGAATTAAAATAGCAGACAGAAAGAAAGCCAATTCCCTTCCAATTGCTCCATATCTTTCCCAAAAAGGGGTGCCCAGAATTGAATAAAAGTATCCCAGCTAGGATCTGAGGGGTGTGGAAGGGTTAATTCCCATGTCTGGAAGGTGATATTCTATTTTATTCAATCCGAATGGTGTTTTTTCCAGCACCACAGAAGTATTGAGACCCTTCTACTTTTTCCTACATTTTCCTACATTCCTTTCCATTTTTTTCTAGACTATTTCCCCCATGTCTGCCAGTGTTTAAATCCAGGATACAAGAAGATGGTTTTTACTGCACTTGTAAGTGGTTGCTGTTGATGAATCAGCACATAAAATAGGCTAATTAATGAGTTTTGGATTAACTAACCCCCCAGGCTTCAGTTTTACCTAAAGGGATCATATTTATCCAAAGACAAGTGCTAGCAAAAGAGAAATACATAAAAATAATCCAGAAATACTACTACTACATGGAGTAAATTACAGGGAAAAAAACACTTAGCAGGCTATTTTTTCTTCATTAAACGTGATGAGCTCATAAAAACCCAATTAATTAGTCAGAATGATGTGAGTGACTCGTCAGAGCTAATTTTAGCAGCCTAAAGTTAGGCAGCATTTCCACAGCAGCCGCTTCATCTCCTCCAGCAATCAATGGAGAGGGATGAGCATTTCCTGGATAAACTCATCCTGCTGCCTTCAGCTCCCGAAAAACCTGAGGCAGGTGGGATGAACTCCCCTGGGGGGACAGGAGAGCTCCAGTGACCACAGAGAGCAGGAAAATACCGAATTTCTTTGCTGCTAAGGTCAGGTGAGATCAGTGCCACAGACTCAGATGTAATTATTTTACGTTTGCAGGATAATTAAGCACAACGCAAATTAACTGCAATCATCGGGGGCAAAGCGTGATGAGGCATTGCTCACGGAATAATTACAGAGATGTGCAGAGCATGGAACTTGCACGTCACAGGCACCTCCAGAGCATCAACATTTTCCTTTTTTTACCCTGTTTGAGCCGACAGGCGAGTTGCTGGATTTCTCTGTGAAGGATCATTTTTACACAGCCGTCTAGGACAAGCATTTTTCATTTTGACAAAATCACCCTGTTTGTTCTCCAGATTGATCTTTGTCTTCGCAAAGAAGCACAACACAGTAAAGAGAAAAGCTAAATGAAATGGGAGAGGATTTGATATGAAATATTGCACAGCTCACTCCTAACATGATCTTCTCCTTCAGGCTCAACCTGATTTTGCTGATTTAAAACTGGAGGTCTTCTTCTGGGGTTTTTTTACCTCCTGCATCCCTCCAGCTGCTGAGGGAGCAGCGCCTCAGGGAATGGCTCATGAGTAGAGGATGAAATCTCTCTGGGATCTGTGGATCCCACAGGACTGTGCAGGGTGGAAATAGGTCCAAAGCCACCCAGGAACACTGGGGTCAGTTATTCCTCCCTCCTACAAAGAACAGCCCCACAGATTCCCCAGAGGGGCTCTGGGGTGAGGCTGCATCCGAACTGCTCCAGAGGAATCGTTTTTTGGGACGATGGAGCTTCAGAGCCTCCTGGAAGGGACTGGAATGGGCTTTCCAAACCAGTGGGGCCGCTTTGAAACCCCCGGGCTGGAGGGCACAGGGCACCGTCTGTGCTCCTGCCAAGATCATTCTCAGGTCCCTGCAGGGTGGGAAAGTTCACAAGAGGTTTGCTCAGGTGCAGGGGCTCTCTGCTCATCCCAAGGGGACGCTGGTCTGTCACTGGGGCCCACAGCAACCAGTACAAACCAGTACAGAGCTGCTCCTGGCAGCCCAGCAGCGTGTGACAGCGTGTGACAGTGACAGCGTGGGCACTGTCAGCGAGGGCTGGGCTACAAACACTGCTGCACACGAGTTCGTTGTTTGTGTTTGAGGAGCTACGAGGGGAGAATTTGTTGGGAAGGGTTTTAACGGCAGGAAAAGTTAGATTTGGGACTCTATGGAGAGCCTGCTTAAGGTGACAGCTGCTTTCCTGTAGGATGGGTCCTCTCCAGGAGCTTGGCTGGAGGCTGTCACTGGATCCTCTGGATCCTCACAGCTGGTGACGAGGGCAACTGCACTGAAGGACTTTTGGGTGGGTTTGATTTCTAGCGCTGATTTCTCTGTTTCTTTTCCCCCCGTCTTCTCGGCGCGGTTCCACTCCTGCTCCTTCCGCTCCAGCTGCATGGCGCTGCAGTGAGGGGCGTAGACCTCCGTGGTCTCCTCAAACTGCAGGCAATCCACCTTGTAGTACTTCTTCTTCACGTGCAGGACATCATTAAACCTGTGGCCCCACAGGATCTCTCTGGGGACGTAGGAGCTCCGCGACTGGTGGGATGTCCCTGTGGAGTCACCCGTGTAGACGAAGGTCACCAAGATCTCAAAGTTGTCCTTGGCCAGAGCCTTGCGGTCCAGGCCGTACAAGGGGCTCTCGCTGTCGATCTCGTGGACGACGGTCACCGGCGTGACCAGGATGATCTGGTCGTTGAGCAGCTTGAGGTCCCTGTACTCCATGGTCATCCTGCCCTCCTTGTCCTCCTTGTAGCGCAGCAGCTGCGCCCGCACCGAGCCCTCCACCATGTGGTTGGGCCGGAAGTCCCCGATGCGCCACATCAGGCAGAATTTGTCATCCCTCAGCCCCACCACGGCGTAGTAGCTGAAACGGATGGTCTGGGCCCTCTTCCGAGCCGTGGCCATCTTGGCCAAGGCGGCGCCGATGATGAAGGTGTCGATGATGCAGCTCAGCACCGACTGCAGGATCACCATGAGGATGGCGAGCGAGCACTCCTCGGTCACGCAGCGGTAGCCGTAGCCGATGGTGGTCTGGGTCTCCAGGGAGAACAGGAATGCTCCCGTGAAGCTGTGCACATTGGCCACGCACGGGGTGATCTCCTCATCGTTGAACAAGTCCCCGTGCTGGATGGCGATCAGCCAGAACACGAGGCCGAAGAACAGCCACGAGAGCACGTAGGACAGGGAGAAAATCACAAACATGTGGCGCCACTTGATGTCCACCAGTGTGGTGAAGATGTCCACCACGTAGCTCTCCCACTCCCCGAAGATGTGCTTGAAGTAGACGTTGCAGCTGCCATCCTTGTGGAGAAATCTCTTCTGCAGCTTTTTCACCTCCTTTTCGGGGCTTTCCCGGCAGGCGCCGCGGTAACTGACCTTATTTCCCTGGATATTCACGGGCCTGTAGCCGCCGCTCTGGTCATTCATCTTCCTCATCTCTGCCTCAGTTTACAGGAGGTCCCAGGGGTTGTTTTCCTTGTTCATTGGAAATCTGTGGAATAAAAGAGAGAGTCTGTTTTTATTCTGATTTTCAAAATTTTCAAATCTGGACGCATTCACTCCGCGGCCATCACGTGTGATTTTTGGATGGGACAGGCTGTGGCATCCATTACACAACTTCACCCAAAACCAGGCCTGGAAATACGAGGCAGCTAGAAATTCAACCAGTTAGAAATGGCCTTATCAACCCTAAAATTTGGTATGGAGATAAAGAGAGTAATCAAAACCTTTGTGGTGACACCACTGTGTGTAGTTATTTTAATGATCCCATGAAGCAACATTAAAATGAGGATGAGCTCCCCTGAGCAGTCACAAATGGCACAAACCATTTAAATTTGGGAAAATATTGGAGGCAATTCATTGTTTTTTGAAATTTTGCTTATTTTCCTCCATTAGAAAAAGAAAAACTGGGAAAATCCCATTATTTAGAGGTAAAACTTCAGTCACGTGGGCAGGAAAGTTCAGTGTGGATGTGTTTAAAGAAAAAATGTATCAAACACATGATCATTCATCATTATTTATTGTTTCAGAATTGCCCAGAAAAACCTGCTCATGGAAGTGAACTTGACTGGGCTGGTGCTACGGAGACACATTTGTTCAATTTGGAGAAAATTATTTACATTTCAAATAAAAAAGAAACCTCTCTGAGGTCCTGGAAAGCCTCTGAAATCCTTCCTTAAAGCAAACAAAAAATATCCAGCTGCCAAAAATATTTACATTTTGATTAATGAGTTTGAAACCAACGTGGAGGGTGTTAATGGAAATTGTGGGTGGCACAAATTTAGGAAGTGATGTGGATTAAGGGATTCCTCTGAGAAGAACTGAGTGGTGCAAGTGCTGGGCCACATTTAGTGATGAATAACAAGAATTATGTTAGGAACTGAGACTTCATCACCTGGAATCTAATAAAAAAGGAAAGATTACTTGTAGGATATGGCATTTAAAAAGGTGATTTCTTTTTCCTGCAGGTCTCCAGCTCATTCCATGACATCCCAACCGTTAACAAACCAGACAGAAGTGATGGGAACACAGGAGAACAATTCTATTTTTTGGCCAATTTCATGCTTCTAACATATATTCCAAAAGAAAAAAAAAACAAAACACCCTAATAGTTTTTTGGGAAATCAGTTATTATTCTTCCAGAAATTTTTTGACGGAAAGATGACTGGCACTTTTCCCATTTTCCAGCTGGTTTCAGAGTTCGGATGTAGCTTCTCAATGGAGCCAACAAATCCATGGAAAATGAATTTCAGAAAATCAAATTTCAGAAAAACCAACTTTCCTAGTGGAACTTTTTTCCCTCAGGTCTTCTCTCCCTTTGCCTGAGCAGAAATGGCTGCACAGCCTTCCAGGCAGAGGAGTCAGACCCATGGAGTGTAAAATCTATTGGATGGACTGGATTAACAGCCCAAGAGCTCTCCTCTCATCCAAGGAACAATGACAAGCATGCACAGACATTCATCCAAAAACACTTAAAAGCCAAACATAGTTTCCATTTCTTTTTTTCTCTTCTTTTTTTTTTCCCCTATTTTTTTTTTTTTTTCCAGTCCAGAAATGAATGTGACATATGGTGTTGTAGCCTCAGAATGTGGCCTTCATTAAAAAACACAACATTAATGTTTCCAAAAATATCTTCTTGGAATGGGGTCTTTGGAAACATTCATATGACTTGCTTTACTCAGAGTTTTAAACAAACACTGCAGCCTGGTCGATTGAAGACGCTTGACCCAACATTTTCGAAGTCACATTTAACAGCAAACAAAAACTGGAAACTGTCGAGGGTTGGGTTTTTTTTTTGTTTTTTTCATTTTAAGGGCCTCATAACGTGAGGTGTGAAAATGAAGGGAATTACGATCAGGAGCCAATATAATCTTAAATAAAAATATTTGTGGGGCTTCCTAAGGAAGGGCAGCTCCAACCTCTGCTCTCTGTGACATCAGAAGATCTTCCTATTTCCAAAATGACACTTTGCTGGTACCACCTTCAGATTTTGGTGGGAAGAACCTTGGATTGTGACACACACAGCAATGGGCAAAGGCCACTCTGATTTTTCTGGTCATTTGTCACCAGGAGATGACTTTGGCAGGGGAGGTGTCTGGTTTTAGGAGCTCTGACTACACAGGGGCTCTCCCAGGTACAGGTTGGAATGACAAAAATACTCCCACAGACGTCTGAGGTGAGTTTTTGGTTGGTATAAGAAGCCATGGAACAGGTGGGATGTTCCAAAACAATCCGGAATATGTCTGCAATAAGAAAGGGAACCAAAACCAAATAATTCAGCCCTGGAGATGGTGAAGGAAAAAAGAACCAGAGCAGAGCAAGGCTACCAGACAAGGATTGCTCTCAGGACTGGAGTTAAGCTTTCTTCGTTGTACTAAAAATTCGATTTCTCAGAGATATTTGGCATTGCACAGTGGGGACTGCCCCAGCTGACCCAAAATCTGAGGAAATAACCTCCTCAGGCACTCCAAAGCATCAAGAAGTGTTGTTCAATATTTTGGGTGTGCTTAAAGGTGAACCTGAACTTTTCAAGGCTACATCTTCATGTCTCTCAAGTGCACTAGCAATAATAATGAAAACAATATAACAATAACAATAACAATAACAATAATAAATTATAATATCCAATAATAAAAATAAAAATAAAATAAAATAATTATATTAATAATAATAATAATTGTAATAATAATAGTAATAGTAATAATAATAATAATAATAATAATAATAATAATAATAATAATAATAATAATAATAATGCAGCATCATAATTAATACCCCTTTGACACTGATATTGCTCAGAACATTTAGGTCCAAACCCCCACCCTCCAGTGTTCCTGGATATTTTTAAAGTCAGGATTAGGATCTGTCCCTCATTCCTGGGGACACCTTTGGACAAACAGTGATTTCCCTGTTCCAGAGGAGGACAGGGATTTTGGGAATCCAGATGTTCCTCCCTCCCTCTGCTGAGCCACTTTGACTCCTGCAGAACACTCCAAAGACTCTGATTATTACCAAATTATTCCCAAAGACCACAGACTCCCAACCAGACTGATGAACTTCAGCCTCAGAGTCATTGCAAAAAATCTGATTTTCCAAACTGGAAATACTGGACACATCCCTAAAAAACCACACAATTCCAGGAGAGGTCCTGTTACCTGGTAAAGATTAACAAAGGGAGTGGGGGAGGATTTCAAAAACATTCTCTACTCACTAAAGCTCAAGAATCTGTTGTTGCAAATGACTCTCAGATGTTGCCAGGAAGAGTTTTCACCTTCCCCTAACACTGACACATGAACCCTCCCCCTTTTCTGCCTTGCTTTTACTTTCTGTGGGTTTTTTCCTTGATTTCTGGGCATGTTTGTGCACATCGTGAGCCTCCCCTAGCACTGCAGCCCTGCTGAAATTTGCTCACCATTCTTATAAATGTATTCCCCCCCTCCAAATGCAAGTTTATCAGAGATAAAAACAGAGCAGTGAAGCCAGGCAGGGTGGCAGGAAGACAGAAACAGAGAAATCTCAAAGATTTCTGATGGGTAAAAGGCAGAGAGTTGTTGTAAAGAATAAATGTATCAGACTCAGAGTTCAGAAACCAGAATAATTCTAAATTATCTCAGCCAAGGCCAGGATTTTACTGTGCTGGAGGCTGAAGTGCTCAGGGAAACACAAAACTGCTTGTGTTCACACTGAACCCCCAAATGGGTATTCTTTAAACATTTCACCCCAAACAAATCGGGGAGGAAATTCCTGTATTCCAAAGGTCATAAAGGATTGCAGTGGCAGAATCAGGAACAAACCCAACAGCTACTTCCCCCCAGCGAAGAGCTGCCCCAAAACAAACACCAGCAGGAGCAGTTTTTCTTATCATATTTATATTTTCGTGTAGTTCCTCTTGAGCAGAGCAGCTGTACCAGAACAGCTTGAACTCCTGATTGTCAGCTCGCTCGGAACAGTCCCTTAAAAGCCTTAAGCTGAGCCTTTCAGAGACTTCCCCTGATGTAATTGTCAATTTAATCCTGATATTTGCAGTTTAGGGCTCAGTGTTTTGTGAGGATAATCCCTCTTGCACCGTAACCTAGTACCTAACAAATTGCTGCTACACCCCTTTTATGACTCTCTTTTCCCATTATGTAAACAATAGGGGTGAATTTTTGTTCGGTGACAACTTCAGTCAACAGCCTGCTTGTAGAACATTAAGCAAAACAATGTGAAGATCTGGGCTCCAGGATAATTCTGTCCTGAGATTAAATCGAAAAGAAAACAACCCCAAAACCTGTACATTAAGTCGGGTGCTCACTCTCATCCCCCACACTTTCTCTCTCTCTCTCTCTCTCTCCAGGGTTGCTTTAGCAATCACCTCAGTTTCCTGCTTCATTTTGGAAATGATCTGAAAGGTTTCCAGTTTTAGTCATTGTTGTGTAACCCTGGAAGAGTTTCAGCTCAGAGACCAGAAATGTGACAAGTCAGAACCTTCGGAGCTGCTTTGGAATTGGCTCCAATACTTGTTCCTTTAAAAAAAAAAAAAAAAAAATCCACCCGCAAAACCTAAATAAATCTATTGCAGCATTAAGACTCTTCCTTCTTTCTTTCTTTCCTTCCTTCCTTTCTCTCTTTTTTTAGCAAAGGGTATCTCCTGATACTCACAGCCAATCTCTCTGCTCCTGATCTGTCCTCCCACAATTCCAGGGTGCTCCAAGTCCAGCCTGGCCTTGGGCACTTCCAGGGATCCAGGGGCAGCCACAGCTTCTCTGGGCACCTGTGCCACAGGGAAAAATTCCTTCCCAACATCCCACCTAAACCTCCTCGCAAAATCCTTTCAATGGCAGAAGAAAACATTGCAAATGCAGAAATAAAGCATTGCTGTTGGAAATGGATGATCTTTAAGGTCCCTTCCAACCCAAACCATTCTCTGATTTTAATGCACCGAACTAAAGGTTATTTATTCCTTAGACTTCTTATTCAGTGCCTCCATACAGAGACAAGGCCTAAAGTATCAATATCAAAGTGGTTTTTGAGCGTTTGAATGACACCAAAGAGCAGCAGAGCTTTGCAGATGTTTTCCAATCACGCAATGAGGGAGTGTGAACCCCTCTGCTGTGACCCCCACGGCAACAGCTCACGGCAACAGATATATTGACATTTCATTCATCTAACTGAAACCAGATCTGCTTGCAACAAAACCAATAAAAAATTAAAATAAAAATGAAGAAGTTTGGCCCCTTAAAGCCAGAGAAGACAGACTGGAAGCTGCTCCTTGGTGAAGGCTGGTTGCCCATTCCAGAGCCACAGGACAGGTTCAAAAGAAAGCAGCTCCTTGCTTCCCACTCAGAGCAATTCCCCAAATCCATAGAAAGCTGCAAATGTCTATTTTAATTTATTTTCACTGCATGCACTGCATGGCTTCAGCCAGGAGCCAGCAGTGGAAACACTGAAATGCCAGGAGAGATGGAAACTGGAAGCTCTTGGTTTGGGGCCTCGCTGCCATTCTTTGTCCCAGACACTTTGGCAGGGGGGAAACCCAAAACTGTTCCCTCTGGGAGTCTCTTCCTCTTCAAACCCTCAGCTCCAGCACGGAGGGGACTGGAGCCAGCAGGGCCTGGGCACAGCAGTCCCAGCTCAGCCTCCCCAGAGTGGGGCTGGGGGTTCAGGGGGCTCCAGGGTCCCCCAGTACAGTACGGGGCTGAACTGGGATGGCCCAGCAGGGAATAGAGTGACCAGGAGCACCTGAGCCAGCCCTGTGGGTGACCCTGCCATGTATCCCACACAGGAACGGGGCAGCTGGATCCCCCAGGGCCACTGGCATCCCCTCCTCCTGCCTCGAAATTCCTCCTCCTGCTTGGAAATTTCTCCTCCTGCTTGGAAATTTCTCCTCCTGCTTCTCTTCCCATCAGCCGAGAGCCCCTCATTTGCGTTTTGATACTGAGCCGACGGCACCAAAGAGTCTCCATCTCTGCTCAAGCTCCTGGAGTCCCAGTTCTTAAAGCTAGTGCAGCTGCTCCACATCCTAGAGCTGAAAATCATGGAATGCTTTGGGTGGGACAGGAAATTAAAGCTCATCTGGTTCCACCCCCTGCCATGGGCAGGGACACCTCCCACAGTTCCAGGTTGCTCCTAGCCCTGTCCAGCCTGGCCTTGGACACTCCCAGGGATGGAGCAGCCATGCAGAGATGGAACAGCTGAAGAAATATGTTTTATATCCAGTTTCCTCCTCCCCTGCCACCCTGGGGTCTGCCCTGCCTCCCATGGAAGCTTCACTCCCACCCTTCTGCAGATTCCACCCCGCGGTGCACCTCACGGATTTCCCTCAGCCTTTAGAGCCCCGGCAAAATTCCTCGAGGAACTTTTCCCGTGGTCCTCGCTGGCCTGGCCCAGGAGAACAGTTTGTTGCAGCTCTGAATAGCCATGATGTAATTAATTAATGAACTCATTCAGCAGTAGGTGAGTGGCAGGTCAGGAACAATGGCAGGATGAGATCAGAGAGTGCTGAGCGCTCATTTCGCGGAGCCAACACCCTCAGCTCCGTTATTTGCTGTCCTGTCCCTTCCCAAAGCACAGCAGGTTATTAATTTAATTAATGGGGCAATCTGGGGGCAGGAGCTGATATTCCTAAAGGGTTCTTTCGGGCTCGGGGACAGCTTCCTTTGCGTCACCCTGTGCCGCTCTGCTTCCTGAGGCAGCTCTGCTCCTCTCCTTCCTGTTTGCTGCGAACCAGGGAGCCGCGAAAGGGCACTGGGACAGCACAGCTCGGGGTGCTCCTTAGCCAGGGGTATCCCGATATTCCAGGGGTATCCCGATATTCCAGGGGTATCCCAATATTCCACAGATATCCCAATATTCCAGGGATATCCCAATATTCCAGGGACATCCTGATATTCCAGGGATATTCCAATATTCCAGGGGTACCCCGATAGTCCAGAGATATCCCGATATTCCAGGGGTATCCCAATATTCCAGGGATATCCTGATATTCCAGGGATATCCTGATATTCCAGGGATATCCCGATATTCCAGAGATATGCCAATATTCCAGGGATATCCTGATATTCCAGGGATATCCCAATATTCCAGGGGTATCCCGATATTCCAGAGATATCCCAATATTCCAGGGATATCCTGATATTCCACGGATATCCTGATATTCCAGGGATATCCCAATATTCCAGAGATATCCCAATATTCCAGGGATATCCTGATATTCCAGGGGTATCCCAATATTCCAGGGCTATCCCAATATTCTAGTGATATCCCAATATTCCACATCTGTGGAATGAGCACGGGGCAGGCTGAGCTCCAGCATTCCCGTGGCACTCAGGGCTCCCAGTCCTGTGCTGGGAGAAGGCAAAGTGATGTGGTTTTCACCAAGAAGGTCAGAGCTTTGGGATTCCCTGTGCAAATCCCAATCCTGCCAATCCCAAAGGCTGCAGCTCCCACAGAGCCCTGCTCTGGTGTCCATGGAGCTTGGAGCAGGTGCTCTGCTGTTGTGTTTTATAGAAGGAAGAGAACAAATCTGACTCCCAAGGGTGAGCTCCGTAGGACAGATCAGGAGGGGAAATGTGAGTAGGAAGCCTGAGGATCTCTGATTTATTATTTTTCTTCCCCAATCCCTGAGCTGCAGCTTGACACCACTTATGAACAGGCAGGGGAGACAAGAACACTTTCAAATTACCACTGGTCCAAACTTTAGGCCACTGAGCTCAGCAGGAATTCCACAGTAACACTCAGAAACTGCCTCATCCCACCTGATAAAATATCCCAAAAGCCAATTAATTATGTTTTCAAAACTAACATCAAGCTTAACAGTGAAAATATCATTTCGCATTACTTCTTTGAGGAAATGGGAAGGAGAAGTAAAAAAAAAAAAAAAAAAAAAACCAAACAAACCAAGAACAAAAACAGAACAAACAAACAAAAAAAAAACCTGAAAAAACCCCAAAAAACAAAAAACAAACCACAAAAAAAACCTGAAAAAACAACAACAACAAAAAAAAAATCCTCCACATAAATCAAATTAATCACATCCACTATGATCTAATTTTGTTAGGAAATACCACCAAAAAACTGCTGACTCAGATTTCAGAACTCATTTCTAAAGTAAGGAGAGGTTGAGATACAGCTGAGTGTCAAGTCAAACAATGTCTCAGTGCTTTTTTTTTTCTTTAGGAAAAGCACCAGAAATTTCTGTGAGTGACACTCAGATAGGGCAGGCAATCAAATACTGCATTTCAGGAAGTAAATTTATCCATCAGCACCGGGGTCAGGAACCCCTGTTTGCTTTTCTGAGCCGCTTTGTGTGGCTGTCCTTTCATTCGTGAGCACAGATAAAGCACAAATCCACCTCTGATATGATTTTCCACCTAAATCTGATTTTCTCTCCCTTCTGCTCGAGGATATCCTGCAGCTGGAGCTGCCCAGCCAAAGCCCAGAGTCCTACAGAGCATCCTGAATTTCCGGCCCTCCATCCAAACCGAAACACATTTGCTGGGCTGTGGATGTCACCACGTTTTTCACTGAGCCTGTGAAATGTATTAAACTCTCTCCGAGCTCCAAGGGCTGATCCAAACCCCACTGAAGGCAGCACGGGGCTGTGTTTGATCTCCTGCTCTGCATCCCAGCTGCCGCTTGGGTTTCTCAGTATCTCCACAGGCAGCATCCACCTCGGGGCTGGCTTGGCCTGCTGGAATTCCAGCAGCCCTTTCTAAGAAACCCGGGCTTTGTTCAACCTTCACTCTTTTTTTTTTTTCCTTTTTTTTTTGGTTCACAGACTTTGGCAGAGTTAGGAGTTTCCGCATTGTTACTTAACTCCATGGTGCACTGTAGGATATTTGGGGTTGGGATGATTTTCTAGGAGCTGACTTTAAACACCTTGTGGAGCATCCATCCATCATCCATCCATCCATCCATCCCTCCATCCCTCCATCATCCATCCATCCATCTGTCGCAGCTGAGGCAGTCACAACACAAAAATGTTCACCACAACAGCTTCTTGGTCAGAGAAAAGGAAAAGTAACTCTCCATTTTCCAAAGCCTTTTTATACTATTTTCTAACTTTCATGTCACACATCCATTGGCTCTCAATTCATCACCCCACAATATCATTGGCTGCCTACAGCCAGAACAACATCTTGGAAAAACACCACCTGCATGAAGTCGGCTATGAATTTATGAATTCCTCCTTGTTTTGAACGAGAAAGCAACTGCGAGAATTTGGAACAACAGACTGTTCTCACGGCAAAGTAGCTCTCACTAAATGCCTGTGGTTCCTACATCCATCCATCCATCCATCCATCCATCCATCCATCCATCCATCCATCCATCCCTGTCCATCCATCCATCCATCCATCCATCCATCCATCCATCCATCCATCCCTGTCCATCCATCCATCCATCCATCCATCCATCCATCCATCCATCATCCATCCATCCATCCATCCATCATCCATCCATCCATCCATCCATCCATCCATCCATCCATCCATCCATCCATCATCCATCCCTGTCCATCCATCCATCCCTCCATCCATCCATCCATCCATCCATCCATCCATCCATCCATCCTTCCATCCATCCCTCCATCCTCCCCTGTCCCAGCAGGGCCTGGAAAGGGAGGTTTTTCTGAAACCCACAATTTATTTCCTCAGAACTGACTCTCAGCATGGTGCTGGCCACTCTTGGATTCCACTGTCATTCCCTTCCCAAGCTCAACACTCGAATTGACAGGATCTTGGTGTTTTGCAAACCAGAAAATTGAAATAAGGTGGAAACGGAAAATCGTGGGTAGCTGTGTGTGTTTGGGCTGTAGATCTCAGAATTTTGTTTTTCCCTGGGTTGCATGACTTCATTTCTGGTCTCCTGAACCTGTTCCACAGCTTATTCCTGATCACCTGATGGAGCTTCTGGGCACAGAAATCAATACTTTAAGCAATATTAAGATAGGCAGAATATCCTTTTAAACTTCTCTTCTCCCTCACTTTTAAAATATCCTTAGCCGAGTTACTCATTCCTCTAAAGAAGGTAACATCAGCCCTAAATCCATCATTTATGGCCATGCCTGCACTTTAATGATGTCCACATCAAATATTTCCTGGGATGAGCTTTATCCATCACCTGTGACTCCAATATCAACTTTCACCCATCTGCTCCATCCAAAACCAGGAGGAGCAGCCAGATTTAGATCTTCATCCGTAAGATCCTTTTCAGTATTTCCACCAACACCTGGTGAGTCATTATCCACAGCAATTCCCCACTCTTTGGGTTGATGTAGCACCTCTGCAACAGCATTTCTCACATCTAATCCTATTTTTTTTTCATGTCTTCCCACTGTCCTGCTTTTTAGAGTTGTATTTGGGAACATTCTGAGTTCTCAGAGGTTATTAAGGGAAGCTTTTTCTTGCTGTGTTCTTTCCTTCCTGTGCCAAATAACTGCAGAGACAGTGGAAATTACTTTCCCAATCTTTAAAAAGGTTCTCTTCATGATGACAAAAACCTTTAAATCTTGACCTTCTTTATTTCATTTATGTTGACTGCTACCAACATTATTAATGTCATTTCCTGTTTTCTTTATTTTTGTACCCATGTTTCAACCAATTTGTGTCAAACCTGCGCTTCCCAAACTGTTTGTCAGTAAATCCCAAATTTCTTCCATGGGATCCCCAAGGAATGGACCCTTCAATCAGCTTCTGAAGGGCTGGAGAGGAATCCCAGGCCAGAAATGTGGGATAAGGACTAGTGAAGATCTGAGATATTGCATTTAAATCTAAGGAAAACATTGTTTAAATATTTAAATAGAAGCACAAAAGAAGAATGAACATAAACCTGCTGCAAATCTTCCCAAAACTGGAGTCAGAGAGGTAAAGTCCTCACTGAAAGCTTTGCAAAAAACCACTGGAGGAACGCAACAAATTGTGTTTTCACTCCTATATGAACGAATTTATCAGCAAATCCTTCAGCTGCCTCAGGGATAGTTAATCCATTATTTTTTTGGTCCAAAATATCAATCCGTTTCCAAAAATGGCAGCTCTTATTTAAAAATAAACAGAACAAAAAGGGGTATATATTTAGAAATTGCCTTAAATAAAAAAAATTAAATGTAGGGATTGCTTTAAATAGGATTTTTGCCTCCCTGTGACTCGCACAGAGGCCGATTTTTCTCCCTGAAGGATCTGTGGCTGCCTTTGTGTGGAAGATTTTCCCCAGCGCTGCTGAGTGAAGGAGCTGCTCCATGGGAATGCAGCCCACTCGGAGCTGCCGGGGCTGCTCCGCCAGCCGTGCTTTTCCTGTTCCACTTCTCCAGGCAAACAGCGTGAAGGAGCGAGCAGATCTTATCGGAGCCCGTGTTAACAAAAATACATCAAATAAAAACCTGCTACATGGCAAATGTCAACACTCGGCTACAAAAAAAAGATATCTAAACTGCAGTAGGGTTGTTTTTATTGCCAAAGCAATTTTCAAAGATTGTTTTGAGGCACAACTTTTCTGTTTGGCCTCGCAGGTGCTGTGGACCTGTGAAACAAATGTCTCTCTCATTTATTACACATTAACTTTGCAGAGGTGCTGTCACAGAGACAAGAGCGTGGCTGAAGAGAATTTCACCCTCAGCTTTGAAATTTACCGATCCCCTCCAAATTCATTGGGAGTTGGATAAATGATTGGCCATCAAAATTAAATTAAATTCATAAGTGATATACGCATCCTCAGTGGGAGATTTATCCTATATTGCATCCTGTATTTTTCCTGGGTCTTTTTTCCCTCCTGTTTTCACTGAGTGACTCTGAGTTAAAGCATCAGCCCTGCTCAGAGCCGGAGTCCTTCCAAAGTCGCACAAATCCGAAGGTGATTAACGCAACCACGAATCGCTCCCAAGGCCTGACAAGCCCCGAATCACGAGCTCGGGCTGGTGGCATTCCTCCCCAGGAACATTCCGTATGCTGCTAAGCCCTGCTCACCTCGGGATGAGAGGATCTTCGGCAAACCAGGTCTGTGAAAAACACCAAGTGGTGTTTCCCACAGAAAAAAAAACCCGAAAACATCGCTCGGGTGTCTTAATTTGGGAGTGACTGCAAGGGGAAGAAAGTGTGGATTAAGGAGAAATAAAAAGTGACCTCAGAGGTGCTGGCAGGACTCCAGGAGTGCTGTGACAAAGGGAAAGAGAGCAATAATGGCCCGGGAAGAGCAAGGATGAGCCTCCAGCTCACGGAATGCCGCAGGGATGGAGTGATGTCCCCACTGATAATTCCGATATTCTGCCCTCGATTTGCTCGCGGGGTGTTTTTGCAATCAGGCTCGGAGATCTCTTTGTTCTGCCGTGTAAAACCGAGCTCTGAGGTCACTCCATGCCCTCCACACCCTCGGCTGTTTATGGACTGAGCTCCGAGCGTGTTTCCCATTGAGGAGGACACGAACAGGTTGTGTCATTGTCTGGCTCAATTGTTCTCCAGGGCTGATTCCAAGGAGAGGAACAGCTCACCAGCCTGGAGCTTTATTGTTGTAAAAACCTCCCACCAACAATGGAAGGATGTGCAGGGCACCAGCCACGTGACTGAGAAAAAAAATCTGCTTTTCCTATTAAAACGTGAATGGGAATTACCTCCATTGATTCGAAAGGAAAATTGGTAAAAGGTTCAAGGGCCACCTACTCGTAATGAGTGCTAAGGGCCGCTTGTGATGTCACCAAAGGAGGTGGCCCTGGATTTCTATGTGTGGCAGAGGTCTGCGGGGACATCCCAAAGGATGCTGAGCTTTCTGTGCTTTTGCTTCAGGGTAGAGGGACAGGTTTTGGCACCTTAACCTTAATTTCCTTAGAGCTGCAGGCAGCACATTCTCCTGTCCCCATCCTGGGCATTGTATTAGACAGAACCCTTCCAGAATAAAATGATCCTTATTGCAGGAGCTGGAAAAATGTCCAGACAAGAGGGATGAAATACTTCCCCTCCACACTGAACAGGCAATCTTTTCTTCCACTGCTGCTTTAGGACCTGCTCCTGCAAGGCCTTGTCTGTCAGCAAACACAATCAGCTTTAAGAGCCTGAATAACCACCCTGGAAATCACTGGGAATTATTTTGGTGGTGTAGAACTCGGCAAGTGTGGAATTCCTCCGGCAGATTTGGGGCAGCAGCCTCAGCACCCTGCAAGAAAGGAGCCTTTGGGTCTCAGAGCCTTTCCTTGAGTCCAGAACAGCCTCTCATGAGGGCTTGGGTTTCACTCGTTTGGAAATATTCCTGCTAAGCCCCTGGGACACACAGGCTCTGGCTGCTTTGGAAAACAAAATGATTAATGGCATCTTCCAAGTTTTTCCACTGAGCGGCTTTCAGCCGAGGTCTGTCACAAGCTAAAGAATTTGCAGGAATAGTGTCAATCTGATGTCATAGTGGCAATAAATCCTATTGTGCTGGATTACATTTTGCCCATTAAAACGCTCTGACCCATCGCCATCCAAGTGGAACCACATTCCACTGGCTGCTCAAAAGGTTCTGATTTCACTCCCGATTGTTGCCAGGGCAACTGCACCTCCATCCAAAACTGCCTCACCAATCGCTGAACTCCGCTTGGACGAAATCGTTGAGATAAAGCAAAGCACTAATTACTTATTCCCACTGAAAAAGTCCAAATCAAACCTTTCTGAGGCCTGAATAGCAGAAACTCACAGGACTCGTTGGGGTTTTTTTTTTTTTTTTGCATGAGGCACTGATTGCCTCATTCCTTTGTGGAATAACTGCTTGTGGTGACAAAATACCATGAAAAGATTAATATTCTTAGTCCATCCAAAGCAAGAGTGCACTGGAAATCTCACCACAGGCCACTCCTGGAAAGAGTCCTCACTCAGTTGTGGAAAACGAAAAGGATTTTCATGAATAGTCAGACAGCTGGTGAAGGCCTGCAAGTGGAAATGGAAATATTTGAATTTCCCCACTGAGATTTCTGGTGGAAAGCGGCCTGTATTTTATGGCCTCAACTTTTATTCAGTGAATATCATCTCCGTGGTTCAGAGCTGTCCCAATCTGTCCCTGAGTGGGACAAAGCCAGGTAGAAAATTGCACTTTCTCCCAGGGCTGCTGGGGATCAGCATTTCCTGGAGAGCAGAAGGGACCACTAGGCCACCAAAAATCAGCTCTGTCAAGTCAGGGGTGAGCAGAGCCAGGCGGTGCTGGTTCTGCCACTCCACACCAGTGCCCCAACACTGATGTGCCCAGAATTTGGTGCCAATCTGAAACCAGTTTGAGAGAGAATATTTTAAAAGGAACTGCAGATGTTTTGCCTCAGGATTGGAGATGCCTTTGCTTACACATGGCAAATTTCCAGCTGGTTTGACTCTTTTATTTGGGTGAGTTTTTTCACACAACTCTGTGAGCCCCTGTCTTGGGTTTCCCTTGAGGAAAACTTGTCTGAAAAAGTGGTTGTTCATCAAAATTGCCTTTTTTTTTCAGTTTCTTTGCCAGACCATTGATTTTTATGAAATGCCAGTACTTAGATCTTCTCAGGAAAGTGTTACCTACTCTCCTGTACCCCAAAATTCAGTGGTTCCTGTGCTGAACCTTTCCACAAGGAATTAAGGGGTGAAATCCTCTCCACTCTCCCAATTCTCCACTCCGGTGTGTCACCACAAAGAGCATTTGGGGAGTTGAAGGTTATCCTCCCCTCTCTGCACTCTCAGAACATGAATTTAGCTGCTTCAAAAAGAGGAACCAATGATGGAATCACGACTGGGAAATACAAGAAAGGAACAGTTCCTTGTGAAATGCAGCACAGAGACTTCTGGAGTTACAGCTTTGCCTCCTGCCAGACAGGAGGGACAACAATCCTCTTTTACAACAGAAGACGAAAAGATGAAGGATCAAATCAAGCCCTCAGCCCAGTTTAAAAGCAAACAGAAATGTGAGGTTCTATTTGTTTTCTTGGTTTGTTTGTATTTCTCCTATGGCAGCTTAATTGCACAACCAACTACTGGAAAGGGATGTTCTGTTACCAAACTTTCTCACCAAAAGCTCGGGGTGCAAATATTGGGCAAGAAAGGTGACTAAGAAAGGAGAGAAGGGCAGAGCTTCAGCCCATGGCCAGAACTTCAGTGACGCCAGGGAGGACCGAGGGGAGGGAGCAGCGTCCTGCTGAAAGGCAGAAACTTTCTGAGCGTGAAGAGTTTTCCACCTGACCTTTCCACGAGCCGTTTGGAACCTCTGCTGGCAGAGGAGCAGCTCAGATTTCAACCTTTTTGTCTGAAAATGCATTTTCTTTCTTTAGGAAAGTTCCCTGAACAAGTGACCAACCCCTCAGTCCCTGCTCTTTCAGCGACAGAAATCCTGGGAAGGACTTGCCTGGAATTTCCCACATTTCCAGCACGGAGTTTTTGTCACCTAATGAAGCCCATCTAAAATATAGATTGCCTGGATATTGCCTGAATTTAGTGAGTTCTCAGCTGGTTAACTCTGATTGATCAGCTGACATTTGCTGAGCGCTGCCAAACCATCCATCAACAAGTGCTGTAATAATCCCATTTTTGCCATAAAGGTCAACTGCCCCAGCTCTGCGGAGCTTGGCTGATTTGGCAACACCGATCTCGTTATCTCATTGCATTCACGCCTTTTCCTGAGCAGGAATTCAGGGAGTGCAGCAGAATGCCTGCTCTCGTTCCAAAAATGCCCAGAAGTGTCGTGGAGTGTGGCATGGAAATGTCCTGAGCTTCCTTTGCATTGCTTTAAATCATGGGAAAAGAAGAGAAGAGAAGAGAAGAGAAGAGAAGAGAAGAGAAGAGAAGAGAAGAGAAGAGAAGAGAAGAGAAGAGAAGAGAAGAGAAGAGAAGAGAAGAGAAGAGAAGAGAAGAGAAGAGAAGAGAAAAGCAAAAAGATGCAAAAGTGCTGTGAGGTTAATTAGTAAAGTCTTTGCAGATCACAAAAGTTAATTTTCCTCTTTTCCTTCATTCAGTGACTAATTCCTGTTACTGTAACTAGGAGTAAGAAAGTTTATCCCCACCAAAACTTAAATATTCACTTCCCCTTCTCCACCTCCTACTTGAAAAAGCACTTCCCTCTCCATTCTGGCTTAACAAGAAAGCTCACAACAATACTCCAGAGAACACTAAAAGACCTTTTTTTTTGTTGTTTATTAAATATTTGCAGTCATACTCTGTATCACCGTCCCCACAGGGAATGACTCAGGGCTCCCAGCAGAACACAATCCCAGAAGAAAGGAAAATGATGTAACACCAGGACTTTGCAAAGTTTGGATCTGGACCGAACACCCCTCAGAGCCTGGATCCCTCTGGACTCCCAGAGGAACAGGTGCCATGGCAAAGAGCTTCAATCCACAGCTCAGGAGCGAGGATTTGAGGAGGTTTGGCAAGGAGGCAGGTGCAGAAGCTAGGACTGTGTAACCAAAGCCCAGCAGAGGCATTCCAAGCCTTGCAGTGACAATTCACTGTCTTTCTGTGCCACCTTTCAGCTGTCCTCTCTGCCAGGTGAGCTTTAGCAGTGACCTGTGGCAGGCACACCTCCCTGAGGGAGGGAGAACCCCAAAGACACAGCAAGGAAAGGAATCCTGCCCCCACTTTGCCTCCTCTGACCTTCCCAGATCCTCGGCCTGCTCAGAAATGTATTACAGAGTTTCCAGGACAGCTTGAAATGTTTGCTCAGGGTTTAGAAATGCAGAAATAGAGGGATTCCTAGGGGATGATGAGCAGGATTCTTCCTTTCTCACCTTTGTTTTTGGATTTTCATGGCATGGGAAGGGTCAGAACCTCTCAGCAGGCTCCTTGCCCAGGTACAGGGACACACAGGTGCTCGAGCACAGACACTGAACTATCAAAGCTGTGTCCATTGCTGTTCCTCAGGAACATCCAACTGTCCCCAGACCCCGAGCAGGCTACCCAGGCAGACTGATCCTTCTGACTCATTCCAGCCACCCTTTCTCACAGTCTGCAACCCTCAATTTGCTCGGGATGAGCTGACAGCGCTGGTGCTGCTCTGCCCTCCTGGCTCCAGAGCTCCTCTGGGGATCAGAGGGTGCTGAGCTCCACCAAAAGTGGACAGAAAGGAGCAGAGAAGTGCCAAGGTGGGCCACCCCATGGTCTGGGTGGTCTCCCATGCCATCCCCACCAGTGGCCGATGCCAAACGCTCCAGGAGAAGGTGTGAGAGCCCTGGAATTGGCAGCTCCGGGAGGATTTCCCTCCCTCTGACAAGTTCTCACCCTGATCTGCAGTAATTAGAGCCCTGCAATTACACAGCTTATCTCCCTCCCTGAACATGGGCTCCAGCAGGCACCAGGGCTCTGCCTCTTTTTAATATTCAAATGAACACGAGCCCTGCTGAATTCCAGACACTCGAACCGTGTTTCCAAACAACCGAGGAGCTGCCAGGTTACATGCAAAACACCCCTCCAGCTGAACAGATAAGCACTTTATTCCCACCCAGGTTGTTTAGTGAGTTTAAAGCTCTCTAAGGCAACACAATTTCTGTTTACATGTACAAACACAGGGGGGAAAGTACTTAAGGAAGTGAGAAATGGGCTTTACCTTAATGTCCTGCTGAGGTTTGAAAGAATCTCTGCTTCACTCCCTCCTTTCTTTTCCTCTGTCTCTCTCCCTCTCTTCTTGCATGGCTGGACTGACAGGTTGGCAGGGCTGAGAACGACAGGTTGGGTTTGTTTTTTTAGACACAACTCCTCCCCTCTCAAAGAGAAGGGAAAAAAAAAAAAAAAGAAAAAGGAAAAGAAAAGGCAAGACTGTTTGGGAAAAGTTCACAGAAAATCCTGTCCTTTCAGCACATTCGAACTGGTGAGAAAAATGCTGCTTTGGGAAGCCCAGCAGTTTTCCAATTGTTTTTCTCCCAAAGGCTCAAGGTCTGCTTTGCAATAAGTATGAAGCAACCAAAGGATTTACACCAGGAGCTGACTTGACCCCAAACCTTTCCCATTTTAAACTGATCCAGAGGCAATTACAGCCCCTCCAGTGCAGCCCTGACGAGAGAGCTTTTGCAAAAGTGGAAAGGGCTTTCTGCAGGCAGCACAAATATCTTAGCGCCTTGCATTTCATCCTTGCATCCCACCACCACTCTGGGTAATAAATGTCACCAACCCATGTCTGAAGAGCTAATTTTTTCCCCCAGAACCCTATGCTGCTGCTAACCTGCTCTCCCAGTGAGTTATTTTAAACTCCGGGTTTAAACTGGTTTAAACTTCTTGTTTAAACTGGTTTAAAATCCTGGTTCTAACTGGTTTAGACTCCTGGTTTAAACTGGTTTAAACTCCCGGTTTAAACAGGCTTAAACTCCTGGTTTAAACTGGTTTAAACTCCTGATTTAAACGGGCTTAAACTCCTGATTTAAACTGGTTTAGACTCCTGATTTAAACTGGTTTAAACTCCTGATTTAAACTGGTTTAAACTCCTGATTTAAACTGGCTTAAACTGCTGGTTTAAACTCCTGGTTTAAACTGGCTTAGACTCCTGGTTTAGACTCCTGATTTAAACCTGTTTAAACTCCTGGTTTAAACTCCTGCTCTGAACGGGTTGCATAGGGACCAGCTCAGGTTCTGTCGCTGCCACCTGAGAGCCGGGGGAGGTTTCTGACAGGTCACAGTGACACAAAAACGAGGTCAGGGTAGAAAACTTGCACTTCCACAGGCCTGCCCAGGTGTTCTGGCACAGGTGGACAAAACACATCCCTGGGAATGCTTTGCTATAAAGAGGTTTAACTCAGCATTTAGAGAGTGTCACACACCAGATGCAGACACTGATTTTACCCTTGGCTTATCAATAAATTCTTAGAGACAGTTGAGTCTCGTTTATTCTCTGAAGCTTTTTCAAGTTGGCAGTTTGGGCACAAATCTGTGATTTTCGGGGTCTGTTCTCTGCGAGTGGCTGCCTCTGTTTCAAGCAAGCAGAAAAGCAAACATACAGTAGACTAATAACTCTCATCTGCATAAATTTGCATCCCAGACTCCTCGAGTAGAAAAACTCCTTCTTCTCTGGGTCAGCCTTGCGGCTGGGCTGTGACGACAAAGTTTCAGAGCCTTCCTTCACCTGAGTCACTGGTGCTGCTGTGGCTCTGTGTGCTGAGCAGCAACAAAGCCAAAAGGGCTCCAAAACTTTCAGAAAAAAAAAAAAAATAAAATAAAATAAATAAACCAAACCAACCCAGCCAGTTTAATTTAACTTCATAGTGAGTTAGATTGGAGGGGAAATCAGCAGGTATCACACGGAGTCAGTATGACATCACATCCAAAAATGTCTAGTTCCACTTCTTGCAAGCTCAGCTTTATCTCCCGCACCAGGGGAGGGCCACATCCATCTCTCCCATCTGTTCCAGGGCTGATTTCCATTCCTCCTGCCTCCTGCAGAACGCATTTGCTCCCTGCCTCTTTCATCAGGCAACTGTTCCCAATTGTGCTCAGCTCCCCACTTTAGATCGGCAGAGAGATAGCGCAAACAGCTCAGAAAAACCTTCCCTGCCTGCGGAACGAGCTCCCGAACCCAGACAAAACCCAGACAAAACCGGGCAGAACTCAGTGCTCACGGATCCTGGCTGGAGGCACCACTGCCTGCCCAGGGGAGTGAGGAACTGCTCTTCAGCTTACAGCACGGTCACAGACTGTGGCTTTCTGTCTCAATTTCCAGCGCAGATGGATGGGGATAACAATTCAGGAGCGTTCGGTGTCAGCACTGCTGGATCAAAGGTGGATTTAGCAGCAGAGATCCGAATGGTGCTTCCTTTGGCACTAATTTAGAAGAGTTTTCTCAGTCATCCTTCCTCAACATTATGAGGTTGGAGATCCAGATCCTTTGAATGATTTGCAGCTTGCAGAATCTTTAAGATCTTTTAGCAAAGGGATTTATTCTCTTTATTAATTGAGGTGATGTGCCCTGGCTGGATTTAGCAGCAGAGATCAGGCTGCAGCTTCCTTTGGCACTAATTTGGAAGAGTTTTCTCAGTCCTCCTTCCTCAACATTATGAGGTTGGAGATCCAGATCCTTTGAATGATTTGCAGCTTGCAGAATCTTTAAGATCCTTTAGCAAAGGGGTTTATTCTCTTTATTGATTCAGGTGACGTGTCCTGGCACCAAAAAATCACCAAAAACATGCCCAGCATGATGCTCTTGCTTTACCTCTGGCATTTTGACCCCACATGGGAGTGCTGGAGAGGGAGACGAGCTGAGCAGCATCACAAGGAGAGAGGAATCTCTAATCTCCAGCTGGAGCTCCTGCCCAGCCCCAGTCCAGCCCTGCGACATGTGACAGCCAAGGCTGTGTCCACCCCAGGGGCTAAGGGTGAATTTTTAGCCAAGAGCTCTCAGTTCCCAGCAAACACAGTTGCTGCAAGAGCTTAAAACCAGTCAATAAATGCACTTCAGCTGAGCACTCACTCCAGTGAGGTCAGATTTCTCGTTTTTCCTGTTTGACCAGCAAGTTTCAAGACAGCCTCATACTGAACCCTGGGAGCACAGCTCATTATGGCATCAGAAAAGTTGCAAAATCGCACCCAACTTTGGGTTGTTATGTTCTGGTAGTTACACTCCCTAAAGGAAAAAAAACAAAGAGGAAGGAACATGTCTCATAATGTAGGAACTTAATCCCAAATTGCTTTGATGCCAGTGACGAGATTCCCATGGTTTTTGGTAGGCTGTGGATCAGCACGACTGAGATAAATCTCATGTTTTCATGTCAGACTGGTGTTTGCCATTGATTTCCAAGTGGATCAGCACGACTGAGATAAATCTCATGTTTTCGTGTCAGACTGGTGTTTGCCATTGATTTCCAAGTGGATCAGCACGACTGAGATAAATCTCATGTTTTCGTGTCAGATTGGTGTTTGCCATTGATTTCCAAGTGGATCAGCACGACTGAGATAAATCTCATGTTTTCGTGTCAGACTGGTGTTTGCCATTGATTTCCAAGTGGATCAGCACGACTGAGATAAATCTCATGTTTTTGTGTCAGATTGGTGTTTGCCATTGATTTCCAAGTGGATCAGCACGACTGAGATAAATCTCATGTTTTCGTGTCAGATTGGTGTTTGCCATTGATTTCCAAGTGGATCTGTGTGCCCTGGTTCCCTGTCCTGCCCTGAAAACCTCTCCCTCAATGCCTGCAAACATCTCTCATCTCCACAGGTTCCTTGGGCAGGTCCAGCTGAGCAGATCCAACTGGAGCCATGCATTGCAAAGGAAAAAAGGGGGAAAAGCCCCACGTTTCAATTCCCAGCTTTTATCCTTTGGGAGTGTGGATCACTCAGTCCACCCCTGACCCACATCCATCCCCTCAAACCACATCAGATGTGCAGAACCCTTTTTGCAGCCTGGCTGAGGCTGTTGCTCTAAATTCCCACCCATTCCAAGTTCAAACTCTCTTCTTATTCCACGTAAACTGCAGGTTCTGAATGTCTGACAGGGCAGGGAGAAGGTCCCTGCAGAGAAAAGCAGCACGTGGGACAAGATGTGGGACCTTCAGCACTTCCAGAGTGGTGGTCCCACGAAAATCAGGACCACAGGAAAGCCATGTGGGGGTCACAGAGCCTCGGGCACACCTGGGAGGTTGTTCAGGGTGTTGGGAACGACAGGAGGGCTCCAGTCCTTTTCCATGTGCTGCTGCACGGGGACTGAATAATCCAAAGAAATCAGCTGGCCAGTGTGGAAATAATTTGAAATGAACTGAGCCCTTAGGTATTACATTAACTGGATCTCTAGGGAAGGATGTGGATTATTGCAGCTGAATAGAGCCCTTATTTATCAGATGGAAAAGGTTAATGTCATTTCCTTTCCTTTCCTCCATGGTTTTCCTTACCACATCCCCATTTCTGGCGAGCAGGAGGTGCAGACAGTGTAAGAACATGTGCTTGATTGTTTAAATCACCAGAGCTGTTACTTCGGGCAGGGAGGGGGGTAAGAAATTAGGATTTCTGCTGGTTTCCTGGGGAGAATTACAGGGCTAGGAAACATAAAACACTGAGGAAAGGAAATGGGTTGTGGAGCACCTGGTCTTTGATTTGACATCCGAGAGTCCTCACTCAAGGAGGGAATTTGTGCATTCTCATCTACTGTGGTGCCTAATAGGAGCCAGGATCAAACTAATCTAATATTTTTATTCCAAACTTTATAAAACAAGAGTGCATTAAGAAAGGCCGTTTTTTTTTTTTTTCTTACTCCTTAATGGAGTTTAAATACAGTTAAATTAAGTTCTACTAATAGTCTATGCTTCTTTCTAATTTGCCTCTGGAGTCTTGAGAGCTGTTGACCTAAAGATAAATATCAGAGCAGTTCAGCTATCTATTATGTGCTCTCCTAATGATGTCAACAAGTTAATTCTAATGTCAACTAAGGCGAAAATTTCCATGTCAGGACTTAGCTTGGGCTAAGAGGAAAAAAAACTCTTTTTGTGGTGAAAGACTCAAGACACCCAGGTTGATTTCCCTGTCTCTGGCACAGGATATCCTTGGATCATCCATGTAGGGATATTCTCCTCCTTTAGTAAGTAAGATGGACCTAAACCCCTCAGTCTGTTGTCAGAGTTCATGAGAAGGATAAACACTTGTGTTCCTCACCACCCTCTTGTTTCCAGAGCCATCGGCAGAACTTAATTCCATTCCTGAATTCCAGCTAGGCCCCATAAAAAGGCATCTGAGCACAGCTGCTTGTCTCTGAATGCACAGAAATAAAAGATGTGAAATTGTGTCCTGGTCCAGCTGCTTCCCTGTCCCTGTCCCCAGCTCCGCGTTGGATAAAACCCTGGCACGCTCCTTTCCTCTCTCCTCATCCCACTATCCATGGGAAGAAATCCAGAGTGGAGGGACAACGAGGGTCAGCACTTCTGGGTGATTCTCAGGTCACATTTCCAGCCCCAGCTTTCCATCTGTGACCTGAGCCGGTGGCTTTACCTCGCCTCGCAGAGGTGCCTTGAGGACAAAACATTCATATTTCAGGGCACGGCAGCGGGGCTGGCTAATTCCAGCTCCGAAGGGAACGGGGCCAGAGATGCCCATTGACTCATGTGGGATTTACAATGAGCCCTTATCCATTTTACATCGGCCCCGAGCAGCCATCTGAGGATAGCAGGGACTGACTATTAATTCCTGAGCGGGGAAACAATCAGCATCCCGGTAATAATGGAGGAAATTAATGGATGTAGCCAAGGCAACCCCAGCGTGGCTCCTGAGTTGGCTTCGTGGGCTATTTGTGGACTCTGAGAAGAGCTGAGTGCATCTGGTCTCGTTTTTCTGCTCGCCCATGAAGGAACAGCTTTCCTGGACAACCAGGCAGCGAGGATATTCCAACAAACAGCCTTTCCCAGAAAGCCAACCCCGACTTTGTTATAATTGCTGTGTAAATATAATCCCACTCATCAGTTAAATGCTGCTCTCCAGGCCTGGAACATTATACATGTTCATGGGGATGGAATCCCTGGCAATTCACCGGGCTGACTCTGTATTCATGGGCATTAGCCTTGGGAAAGAGAATGTGATTGCTTGAATAAATGCAGCCGCCACCTCCAGCAGCCCTGGATCAGTTGACACGCGTCAGTCCGGCAGGAAGAGGGGCTCAGAGAGAGGTTGCCATGGAAATCCTAAATATTCAGCCCTCAGCAGGGGGATTCAGATGGGATACCTGATAAATAGAAATAGCCCAACCTCAGAGCTGACCCCTTGGTCCTACAGGTGTTACTGAGCATCAGAAAGTTGGTGGGGTTTTTTTTACAAGTGTTTGAGTAAGAAAAATCATGAATTTTCACCAACATCTGTAATTCCAGGTTCCAAATTCCTTGCAGATCTCCCCCAGAACCTCCCCTTGCCTCTGTGCAGTCTCTCCAGTGGGGTCACATTATTTTTGAGCTCTCTGGGTGCAGCCAGTTCCACGTTCCACGGGCCAGAGGGCAATTGCTAACGGGCTCTGCCCACTCCTCTCTCCTGCCCTGAGGGTGACCCGTGCTCACTGTCCCTGCACAGCCCCGGGGCCAGCACCTGACCCCTGGTTTATGTTCTTGTTCTGTGTGACTGAACATTCTCAATAATTCAGAACGGCTCCGTGGCTCTGCTGTTTCCCCAGCACGGCTGCAAACTTTACGACCCCAAACACAAGCCATAAATAGATTTCCCTCTCGGGCAGGATCCAGCAGCTGTTCAACAACAGCCAACACCGCCCTGCAGCACTTTAGCACCAGGACTAATGTGTGTCCTACCTCATTAAGCTGAGGTAATTCAGGCTGGAGACAAATTCTGCTGGTAAAGCAGCACAAGAGCCTAGTACTGGGGGCTGGTATTTACCTGGTATATAAAATATAAAATAAATATTTAAAATCTCTGTGTTTTTCACAAGGGAGGAGAAGCTGAGTTCCATGGAGCATACTGGACATTGTCCATGGACATTGTGGGGCTGGAGTGACCCCAAAGAGGAGCAGTGGGAGGGGTCTGGAGCACCAGGAGAGGCTGAGGGACCTGGGAAAGGCTCAGCCTGGAGAAAAGGAGGCTCCAGGGGGACCTTGTGGCTCTGCACAGCTCCTGACAGGGCAAGTGATAGGACAAGAGGAAACAGCCTCAGGTTGTACCAGCAGAGGCTCAGGTTGGATATTTGGGAGAATTTCTTCCCAGAAAGGGCTGCCCATCCCTGGCACAGCTGCATCAGGGGGGAGTCCCCACCCCAGGAGGGATTTAAAAGCCATGTGGATGTGACACTTGGGGACACGGAGCAGAGGACTTGGCCACGCTGGGTGAACGCTTGAACTCAACAACCTCAAAGCTCTTTCCCAACCTCAAACCTTCTGCTGCTCCATAGCCAAACCTGCTTTGGGGCAAGAACACTGCTTTGAACAACTTTCCTCCCAGGAAGCACTGCTGGAGAGCTTGGGCGCTGCTTCCCTTCATGGGGAACGACTGGAAAAACACGGAGCGGGCCCGGGCTGGGGTGGGAGGGCACGGGACAGACACGGGACAGACACAGGACAAACATGGGACAGACATGGGATGGACACAGGACAGACACGGGATGGACATGGGACAGACACAGGATGGACATGGGACGGACATGAGACAGACACGGGACGGACATGGGATGGCCACAGGACAGACACGGGTTGGACGTGGGACAGACACAGGACAGACATGGGATGGACATGGGATGGACACAGGGCGGACACAGGATGGACACAGGACAGACACGGGATAGACAGAGTACAGACACAGGCCGGACACGGGTCGGACACGGGTCGGACACGGGTCGGACACAGGACAGACACAGAACGGACGCAGGACGGACACAGGACAGACACAGGCCGGACGCAGGCCGGACACGGGTCGGACACGGGTCGGACACAGGACACAGGCCGGACGCAGGCCGGACACGGGCCGGACACGGGTCGGACACGGGTCGGACACGGGTCGGACACGGGTCGGACACAGGACACAGGCCGGACACGGGTCGGACACGGGTCGGACACGGGACACAGGCCGGACACGGGTCGGACACGGGTCGGACACGGGACACAGGCCGGCCCGGCCGGACGCTCCCCGGCGCTATCCCTTCAGCACCACGGGCGCTCGCAGCCGAGCGGGACGGCTCCGGCAGCGCCGGGAGGGAAGGGAAGCCCCGCGATCCCCGGACCGCAGGGATGGGATCAACCCTCCGCCCTGCAGAGCGAAATGAAAAAAAAAATGCCCTTCTCCCGGTTTGGGTTTGTGCTGGAAAACACATTACCCTAAGAGGATTTCGGGAATCCGAGCCGGGAGCAAAACAAGGTGGAAGTGTCTGAGTTTTGAAAACGTGCCCAAGGCCCCGGCTGGCAAATCCTCTCGCTGAATGCTCTTGCTAAGCCCTTTCATCAGCACTAAAAGAATACCGAGAAAATGTGCTTTTCTCTTTGAGTTAGCAGAAAAGATTACCTGGAAACTATTTTCAACAGAATATTGGTTGTGCTTTCTCTTCTCAAAAAATGCTTCCATTCGTAGAATTATATCAGAAGGAAACTTAGCAGCCACACAATCTGTGGATCGAATCTGGTAATTTAATAAAACTATCATTTGGGTTAACGAAGGTTTGAGTTCATTTGTCCCAGACACATCTCTTGAACATTAATATTTCAATTTTTGGCTGAGATGGTTTCATGTAATCATGGAGTGGTTTGGGTTGGAAGGGACCTTAAAGCTCATCCCATGGAGACAGGGAATTTCTAAACACTGGTGGAAAATTTTACTTAAAGGACTGGACTTCCCTTCCTCCAATAGTTTGTCATTTACTTTTGGCAACTTTCAAGAGTTTTTGCTGAACAAAGCAGAGAATTGTGCAGAGCACATAGAGAATTTTAAAAACTCTTCATCAAGAAGGGCTGAGAAAGAGAAGCAGGAAAATATTCTTGACAGACAAAGCACTCTCATAATGTGTGCACAAAACCCACAACATTTCAGTGCAACCATCCTGTCTCTCTGCACTTCAAAAAATCTTAATTTTTAAGATCTCTAAATGATATTTCAGTGATAACAAGTGTTGTATATTCTGTGCATTGCAGTGGCTTTCAGAAGAGTGTGAAATAGCCAAACCTGCATCCATAGCTTGTATCTTATTTATTTTGTGTTTCAAAAGATAAGAATAGTAAAATGCTTCGTTGGTTTAGTGGTGGAATCTGATTTGGGCTATCAAAGGAAGTGTTGTAAAAGCCCAAGGTGCCCTTCCTGAACACTCCAACAATCTCTGTCTCCTTGTCCAGGTGTTATCAGCCAGGCTGTCCTTGCTCCCACAGTGATAAAAGCAAACAGACACAGCTCAGACTGCACAGTCCTTCCCCAGCTTTTCATTTCACTGCTTTCCACCACCCCAGAGTTTTCTCGGGTGCTTCATCCCTGGATCAAGTGAGGATAACTCTGGGATTTCTGCAGGGCTTTTTTGGCAGAGCTCGGAGCTGCATGGCAGGGACAGCACTGCCAGCAGAGGGGGAGAGTCAGAGACACAGAGCTGTGATTTCATCCAACATCCACCGAACTCGGTGGGAATATCCTCCATAAAAAGAAGGAAAAACTTCCCACGAGTGATGCTCCTGTGATGTTTTCCCCAATGCACCTTTTCTAGGTGCTGTCCACAACCCCAGCTTTCCTTTTCTGTTGTAAAACATTTATCACTTTTTCTGGGCAATTGGAAAAAACCTCTCTGCAAAATGCAAGGCCACATCTGGCCTCAGGAATCATGAAAAAGGTGGGAAAAGCCCTCCTGGAGCAGAACGAAAAGGCCCTGAGCAGCTCTGAGCAGAGGCTTCCTCATGCCAGCCCTCATGCCCCTAATAAATCTGCATTTGATCGTGCACTCTAAGTCCTTAAGCACATTGTAGAAATGGGGCAAATCCTCTTTGGGAATTTACTGACTTAAAAAAAGGAAAAGCAACATAATTCCATTTATTTTAACATCATTAGATGCTCAAAAAGAAGCCCTGATCATATCATGGGATATAGTTCTGTTATTATCTGTGCATTTTAACACTCGGTTGCTGGGACACAAAGGAGTCCTTTGCTGTGGAGTTATGTGGGAAATAAGAAGCTGGAGTGAGGCATAAAAATCAGTTCCTACTTTGCACCTTTCCCCCCCAAGAAAGTCTGAGCTGTTTATAGTCAGGATAATGGCACCGAGCCTGGATGGGGCAGTGGTGTTGGAAATTGAGGTTTTTCTGCTTTCTGTTCCTGCGCCCCTGAAGCAGAATGAGGTGAAATCCAATGTAGCCCATCCTTTAGTGTCAGCAGAATGGTTTGGGGACTGGACTCCCAAAAAACACACCCCAAAAAAACCCAAAAACCCAATTGAACCCCAACCAACCAAGAAGCCAGCACCACTCCAAGGTTCCAGGTCCTGTTGGATTGGGAACTTCACTGCTGAGCCAGAAGTTAACTCAGGCACAAGGAGCTTGTCTGCTTTTAATAATTCAAAACAGAATTGAGCCCCCTCCTTTCCCACCTTTTTCTCGGGAAGATCCCCCTGAGAAGATCCTTTTCCACTTTTTTCCTTAACCACCTCAGCTCTGCAGCTGAGCTGAGGCAGCTGGACTGGCCTAAGGGATCCTCCAGGAGAAAGCCATGAACTTCTCCCCTGTTCCTTCCTGAGGTGTGTTTGCTTTCCCCAGCAGGCAGAGTGTCCTCTCCTGAGAATTCCAGTTCTCCCTGCTCCGTTGGCTCCCTGGCTGCCTGACAAGTTCTTGATCTTCAAAGCTCTCCTTCCCCTTTTGATGCCATCATCTGTATTTGTATTTCGTGGCACCCAGAACAGGCCAGGCAAATCTGTTTAAAGTCCAATGGATGCTTTGTAGAATTGCCAGATTGGGGAAAAAAAAATTCAGGAAAAGGAGAAACCTGTGGGCTCTTAACAAACATTAAACTCCTGATAAAAAACAATGACAAATTCATCCTCTGCTGACCCAGGTCACCTTTGAACAGACACAGGGTTCTTTATCAACTTGCCAATTCCCCCATTCTTTTAGAGCCCAGGTTTGTGGTTTGTTCTGTTTTCTTTGCTTGTTTATCTCTTAATCTTTGGGTAAATGGCAGCATCTGAATTTGGCCACTGTGGAAAAGGCTTCAAAGCTTCCCATCAGATTTCCCACTTAGTTCATAGCCAAGGTTTCCATTTCCTCAAATCAGGCAACTCTTCATTCATTTTTTCTGTTGTGATTTAGATTTTCAGGGTCACTTGGACCTGTACTGACAATATTCCAATAAATACTAATTTACACCACCAATAATCCCATTCATTCCAGGATTCTTCAGTGAGGGAATAAAGTGCCTGAAGCTCGCTGGATGTGATGGAAGTTTTGGAAGCATCCATTGGCCACATTATCATCCCTCCATCATCCCTTGATCCCTTAAATAATGGAATATGGAATTACACAATATGTGTAATATGGAATTACACAATGAACAGTTACTTTTTGAATGTCCTTAAGGACCTGTTTAAATTTCACTCTAAATCATCATTCCTATTTCCTTCCATGCACTGCTGTGACTAAAGTTCAATTCTGTGATTTTCCATGGAAATTTTATGTCATGACAAATGGGAAAAAATATTTGAGCAAGGAATCCTTCCCTCTGCAGACCAGTTTTGAGCCACCACACAGCACACAAAAATAGCATTATTTAAAAGCAAATATTCATGATTTAAAAACAAACACTCAAGATTTGAAAACAAGTATTGCCACCATATTGACACAGTAACCAAAGGAAATGTGAGATGAGCGTCTCTGTCCTTTTCTGTGCTGATGGATCTGCCTCAGCAAGAAGTTTTCTTCTAGAATTCACTTAACTCAACAGCAGAGAGGAAAATAATCAAAGTTTCTGGATGAATGCAAAGCAAAGGGTACAGCTAGATTGAGGGAGCTCAGGGAAAGGACTGATGTAAATATAGATTTTCCCTAGTGCAGTCCTGCCTCTCCACAGGGAGAAAAAGACACAGATCTTTACGGACTTGAGCATAAAAAATGAAAATATAAAAATTATTAGGAGAGAAAAAAATAGTTACGGAGACAAGGCTGCAGTGTGGAGAAAAAAACAATGGAAAACTGTACCAGAGAAAGAATAAATTCACTGTGTACTCCTAAACTATGGATACAGATACTTCAGTTTGGGTCAAAATTGGATGAAATCAGCTGGATGGATCCAGTGATTTAATTTCAAAAGACACAATTAAAGAGCCCTGGCTGTTTAATTGCAGAAGAGCAGAACCCAGGAATGCGCAGCTGCTGGGTGCAGGAACGGAAAGGACACAAAAGGAGCTTTACCTTTGCTCAGGCGGCCACGAGGAAGTTCTTTGAAGGCTCCTTTGTGTCTCGCTGCCAGCAGCTCCGACACTGCACAGAAAAACAGGGGCTGGGTTAATCATAAAGAAAGGCACGAGCTGCAAACGCCAAAGACCGCGGTTAAACATTGACTCCAGATCTTGGGAGCAAACTCAGAGGGCCTGGGGCGTCCTGGGGAAGGGGACAGCCAGCCTGGTCCCCAGCTGGGACAGCCAGGGCAGGGAGCTGGAGCCTCCCTGCACAGCCAGGGCAGGGTTTGGAAGGCACAGAGCAGGGAATTGTCCCAGGTAATAAAAGCCCTTCATCGTTCGAATGGCACTGCAAATATTTACCTGTGGGATTGGGTTTGGGGTTAGCCACTGATAGATGACTTTAGAATAAACACGTTCAGGATTATACTTAGAGTCTGTTTTGTTTATTCCTTTTTTTTTTTTTTTTCCCCTATAAAAAGTCTTTTGTTTCTAGATTAGCATGAGGTTAAGGTAAGGACTTCCAGCCTACACAAGAAGTGAAATCTCCTTTTCTGTAGAGTCTCAGAGCCTGGAAAAAGGTGAGGGTGGAGCCCAATCCTCATCCCTGCACAGGAGCTCTGCAGTGTCATGACCCGTCGGATTCAGCTCCTGATTTTCCCTTTTCACATCGTGGTCAGGCTGTTTATTGAAGCTCTTGGAGATTAATCAGGCACTTAGAGATGAATTTAAACCATTTGGATTTCTGGGTATGGCTCAGGCAATCCCTGCACAGAGGCCATGTCTGAGGCTTGGGCATGGAATGAAAAACCCAAATTAAGGACTAAAGAGAGGAATGAGTTGGTCCAAGGTGGAATAGATCTAAACCCATTGTATTTAGATTAAAAAATGCAGGTTTGACCTTTTTAATGCCCGCTCAGCTCTCCAGCACTGCCCTGACCCAGGAGAGAGGAGCACAACTCCCTAGAGGTGCCCAACTCAGGGAAAAAAACATTTTTTTTCTACTCTGATGCCACTCTGGGCTCTGTGAGGTGGCACCAATCCATTTCTGGGCATTTGCAGAGTCCCAGATCCACTGGAAATCCAGCCCCAGTTTGGTAGCTCTGTAATACAAATTAATAACAATAACTAGACTTGACTGCTTGACAAAAAGCAAATAGTTCGGAAAAAGCTGTCTTAAATCTTTCTATCCCACTTCCCCAGACTGAAAAAAATCTACAAATGTTATTTCTTTTGGCAGCTGAAATCTAATCCTACCTTGGTTAACATAACAGAGAGAACAGGAAGCGCTGCGAAGGAATTTTTCATTCCCTGGGACGTCTTTGATCCCTCTCCCCTCCCTTTTCCTATCAGGTAATTTTCAAATCTCGATGTTTCCAGTTAGTCTAGGGATCTTCTTGTTTTGTCTACTCCGAGCAAGCCTTATTTAACTTCCATTTCAGGGATGAAAAACTGCTCTGCGTTGAGGCCTTGCTGTTGTGTAAGCCGGAACCTGAGAACGCCAGAATCCAGGAGGGAATCTGACTGAAATTCCCAGCCCTGGCTGGTGGAAAACCAATCATGGTAGGGGCCATTGAAACCTTACAGAAATCCTAAACAAGCCCTTTAGGCATTTTCTCTTGCAGCCACCACTTTTTGTCACTTAGTTTGACTTCCTGACATGTGGAGGGAATTTTTGCGCCGTTCTCCATCTCGATTTGTGCCCATCTAAAATGTGAAGAGCTCCAAATGAATTAATGGCTGATTATTATTTGGGGTTCTGGAGGAATGTGCTGACCCTTATTCCAGTCCCACATGGAATGCATCTCTGCTTTGGGCAACAAAACAAATCATAATTAAAATATTGATAACCTTGACAGGGATAATTACCACAGCGCAGCCTCCTGCTCGTAGCCAAGACGAGTCTGGAGCACTCCAAAGCAGGAGATGACATAAAAATAATGAAAATCAAAATAAGATCACCTTGAAGTACATAAAACAACAACCCCTCTGCCTGCAGAGGGGTAAAACGCACACCTAAAATAATTCAGTATTTCTGTGGAAGTGAAAATATTTATACCTTTATTTATACTATTTATAGTCTTTATCTACATTTTGCTGTTATAGTTTCAGTTATCCTGCAGACACCAGTGTGATTCTTCCTCACTCAAGATCAAAACAGAAATTAGGAAAAACACAATCCAACAGGGAGGTTTCAATGAACGATTTTTTTCCTCACACCCAAATCCCGGTTTCAGGAAACTACTACTGCTACTGCTAGTCCTTAATGGAATAGCTGTAGTTATATCCATAATTTCTTGAATCCCCATTACATTTTTTTTTTAAATATTTCTTTCTAGTCCATAATATTCCTCTCAAGCACAATGTGGGATTCTTGGAGCTGTCCTGTGCAGGACCATGAGCTGGATTTGATGATCCTTGGGAATCCCTTCCAACTCAGGACATTCCATGATTCTGTGACCCCTCCCCAGATTATTGCTCACACTCCCTTCCTGCCAGAATGACTAACAGTGACTTTTCTTGGGAATAATGACGAATTATTGCTTGCAGTGGCAAATAGTGCATGATAATCAGCGGTGATTCTTCCATCAATTCCTTTATTCCTTTTTTCCCTTTATCCCTTTGCTCCAGGCTATAACGGGAAGCCACTGGAGCAGAGGGATTCCTCACATGGTTACCAATCCTGCCTGCAGCACTGGAATTAGACTCCAATCCTTTATATCTCTTCTTCCCTCTCTCCTTTTTCTCCTTTACTCAAACACCGCCAATTTTCCTCCTTCCCTCTCTTCCCTGAGCACAGTTCCAGTAAAACCCCCAGAAGTGACTGGAAGGCAGAGCAGAGGGATAAATTCCCTCCTCTTTCCGTCTGTAACTTGTGAAAATCCAGGAATTTATTGTAGCACATTATTCCCATTGTTGGAATAACGAGTCACGATAACACGGTGGAGGTGCTTTGGGGCCATTATTGACTCTCTGGTGCTGAAATCAGGACATTGCTCCGAGCTCCATTTACCAAATGTGCGTTCCCTGCTCTGCCCTCCTGCTCCCAGCGATTTCCAGCTCCCAGTGCCCTGCAGCAGAGCTGGGGAGTGACCTGGGGACTCGATGGCACTCTCAGGGCTCAGGGCCACCAGGCTTTTCTTCTCCATTTCCTCCCTTTCCGAACGGAGCTCTTTTCAGAATAAAACAGGCAGACAAAGTGCCCAGGGTGCTGATGGGGTTTGTGTCACCAGCACAGGGCTCTGGGGACTCAACAAAGAGTGGGATGGGCTGGGCCTGGCACTGATTCCCTTCTTCCATGGGAAAGGTGTTGCTCTGATTTTCTGATACTCGTGGAGATTCGCGGAAGCTCCCGAGGGAGGTCAGGCACTCAGCACACAAGATGGCGAAAAGAGGAACTTTATTTACAAAAACTTCTTTATATATTCATTAATAATCTAATAATTATTGGTCGATAGTTTTTCCACTCCCTGTAATGATTGGTTACAACTCTAGAGCATCCAGTACCAAAACATTGAGATTAGAAAGCACAAGAATGCAACTTATCTCTATTCTCCATGAGAAAGAGGAGAAAGATTTTAAAACAGTGCAACTACAGAAAAGAACCTGCAGAGCTGGGATTGCTCAGGACCTCGTGGGGGTGACCTGTGCCTCACCAACGGCCAAGGATGCCTTGGGTTCCTCCCCATACATCCAGCAGGACAAAGAATTATAAAAAAATAATTACAGACCTCAAATTTTGTGGTTTCAGGATGCAGCAGCAGAAGGATGGGATCATCTTGATGCAAACAGAGCAAATTAAATGGAGATCCACTCCCTCCCTTTTTTTTTTTTTTTATATTAAAGAGGTTTTTTGCCATCACCTCAGAAAGATTCTCTCCCATTCTCACCAGTTCTCCCTCAGGTTTTTAAGGCTGTGAGACAAAGGGAGGCAATCAGAAAAAAAAAAAAAAGTGGCAGCTTTTTAGCAGCTTTTTGTTACTTTTAAGTGAAGTAATAAGCTTGGAAAATACAATCTTTCACTTCCTTTGCGTCCCAACATCTCTAGGACCATGAGATCCTTCTGGTGCACAGCACCACTGTCCTGCAGGTCCCACTGCTCCATGGGATCTTGCACAGATCCTCTGTGTTTCTGGGGTTTAAGACAGCACAACTGACAGGAAAAAGAACTTTAGAAGGTCATGGGGAAAAAAAACAAACAAAAAAAAATTGCATGACTGTACAGATAATAAGACTTAATGATTTTTTTTAATTTCCAATTTAGTCTTTGTGCTTTCTTATGGGAACAGTCTGTTTTGGGGTGATAGTCCTTCATTAAATAATAAGAAAAAAGAACAATTAATGGAATGAAACTGAAATGCCAAACTGTGCTGCATTTTCAGATCCTTTTATGCAGCTCTTCCAGTCTCCCTAATGAGTTGTAGGCCTGTGTTTTCCTGCCTTCCTGCCTTTCAAAGTGCCAGGATAGGAATTGTTATTTTGAAAGGCAACACAATAAAATTTTATTAGACAGAACAGGCTGGTTGTGTCCTGGGCTGGCCCAATGGCAGCCCTGGCCGGAGGAAACGCCAGGCCAAGCACAATAAGGAGAGAAGCTCTGGAATGTGACACTGGGATTTGTCTCCGATGGATTCCTCACCTTGCAAGGAAGATTTCACTCCGCAGGAAACTCTTTGTTCTTGCTCATTGACAGCTGGAAAATCAGGGAATTTTTCATCCATCAGTTGTGAAGACAAAAAAAGCTCCAAACCCCACCAGGAGCTCTCCTTGCTGCTGCCCTGAGCTCTGGGCTGCACTTCCTGATGCTTTGGGTAAACTTCCAAACCTTGTAAGAGATATTCCCTCTCTCATTTCTCTCTGCAGATTCTTAAAGCCTGAGAAAATAGTTTGAGAAAGTTTTCCCTGCTGAACACTAAATACTCTCACCCCTTTACAAACGGTTGTGGAGATGTTTCCTTTCCCTTTCACCTGCCTCATTTTAATTTTTCTGATTTTTGGCACATCCAGTGGGTGGAAAATGTTATATTTGAGTAAATTCCTTTCCTGTACAGAGCTGAAAAAGGAGGCCTGGAGCCCGGGGTCAGCTCCAGGTTTCACACGACTCCGTGTTTCACCCACGTATAAAAATGCAAATTATATTTACCTGCTGTGAAGAGGTAACATTTAGTAACCAAATTCATTTTTACAAGTATTCATAAATGCTGTTTGCATAACACATGACCATAATCAGATTTTTCAGTTGGGCCTGTAATGAGATCTTGTAAATTGGCTGTTATCTAAAGGGTTTATTTTTATTAAACAAGCAAATAGCACAGCCCAGCAACTTCACTGTGGCCAGGCTGCCACCTCTTCACGAGGTTTTTTTTAATTCCAGCAGTCTGCTTTTCTCCTTAGGGAATTCCTGGGAGTTCAGGCACCTTTCCCAGGAGAAAACTCTGGTATATGAGACCACATAAAGCCACATTTTTCAGGGATATCTGACATAGTTTATCCCCAGGCCATTGGGGATTCACAAAAAGGGTACGTTGGGACTTTTTCAGGCCTTTAAGAGGAGGATACAAAACTCCAAACCAGTGTCACTGAATGAACGTGCAAGAATTTCTTGAAAGAAGCTGTTTTCTAAATTTAACATCTCTTCAGTCATTGCATTTCTAATAAAAGTGATTAAAAGCTACACAAAATATTGCCTGAGGAGCATATCTATAGCATATCATTGATAGCAACTGCTGCTTTAGGGGAGTTGCTAAAACAACAATGAATGACAAACCGGAAAAGTCCTGATTTTCATTTTTCCTGGGAACCCAATGCTTGTCTCGACAACCCCAATCCAACAGTTTTCCTTATCAAAGCCAAACACACCTACAGGGTTGTAAAATCTGAAATGGGGGTGGGGAAAACTGTTTTCTTGTGAACTGGAAGAGATTATCCACCTGTATTCTGGGAATAAATGTGAGCTGAGCTTCCCCATGGAGACTGCAGCAGGTCCTGTCTGTTGCTCTGATTTTCTGATATTCGTGGAGATTCGCGGAAGCTCGCAGGGAAGTCAGGCAGGCAGCACCAAGATGGCGAAAAGATGAACTTTATTTACAAAAACTTCTTTATATATTCATTAATGATCTAATAATTATTGGTCGATAGTTTTTTCACCCCCTACAACGATTGGTTACAACTCTAGAGCATCCAGTACCAAAACAAAGAGATTAGAAAGCACAAGAATGCAACTTATCTCTATTCTCTATGAGAAAGAAGAGAAAGATTTTTCAAACAGTGCAACTACACCAGTCCATCGCATTTTGTGCACATCTCCAAGAGATTTGAGGCAGCCCAGGCCAAAAACACAGATCCCAAAACCTCTTCAGCTTTCCCAAAATAAAGCTCTTCATGTGAACTCAACATCTGTCTCTGCAAGGAGCTGAGCTCAAGCTTGACCTCCAACACCGCTGAACTTGGGGCAAGTTCCGTTTCCTGCTCCAAGCTGGGGTTGGACCCTCCAGAGGAGCTATCCCAGGAAATCACTTGGAGTGTTGATAAACCCACAAATAATACTTCTAGGTGTTCTATATCCAGGTGATTTGGTGCCAAAATGTCATATCCAGCTCCCTCCAGGTGATATCTATTTAGTGAGCAGCCATGTGCGAGCCCTCGTACACCTAAAGGGATTAACAGCAGTGGAAAGTATTTGAGGAATTGCAGGTGAGGCAGTTCATTGTGCCCAGGGGGATTTCTGAGCTGCTTTTAATAATGAAGACGGTGTTTTCACAAGGTCACCGACAGCATTCAAATCTGTCCCAAGAAACTCAGCCCGCACAGAGCTGGGATCGAGGAAAGGAACAATAGGAATAACAATATTATTATTGTATCCCTCACCCTGTGGGTAAAGCAGGATGGCTGCCCAGCTGAAAACATCCAAGGGATGATCATGGGGGTGCTGCAGCCCCAGCAGATCCAAACCCTTGCTTTTGGGATGCTGAGGTGGGAAGGTTCTCCAGGAAAACTCATCTCTGTGTCACTCAGAGTCTTTGTGACATCAGAAGGGTTTGCAGGCAGAGCCCCTGGGCTGCTCAGCATCCTTCCTGTGCCTCAGCAGCAGCAGAGATCAGCACCCTGCAGGCAAGGAAAAGGTTTGGTTTAGCAGCCACAAGGAAGGGAATAAAAAAAATGAGATGAAACGAGGCGGTGAGTTCCTCTGCTGGCACGTCATTTAATAAACACGAAGATTTCGATTTCGCACATATCACAGACATGATTGAGTACAAAAACACTGTGCAGTGTGGCTTCCTTGAGCCCTGAAATGGAAATTGTCTGTGCTCCTAATTAGCTGCACAAATACGCTGAGGTGGGTGGAGTGAGTGCAGGAATCAGGGAATTAACTCCATGATTTGCTGCTCTGGAGCTCGGCTCCTGTCAGGGGCATGGGGGGCACTGAGGGGCACTGCCCCCCAAGGGAGCAGAGGATGGGAGTGCCGAGCTTTCCATGGGAGCTCCAGAGGCACCTGGAGCTCCATGTTCCCGATCCTGGTGGGGCTGCACCAATAACCCCCAGGCAATAATCCCCAGGTCAGACACACAGTGCCATTTCCATCCCATAATTGCACAACGAGCCACCCCAGGCCGTGCTTTTCCAGGGGATTATTACACTCTGCTGCAAGCTGGAGACGCTTGGCCTTTGGCCTCCCAGAACCACCCAAAGCTCACAATAATCTCCAGGGCTCTGCTCCCTTTTGTGCCTTTCTCAGACAAATGGAAAACACATTTTCACTTCAAACTAATCCCCATTAAACAGCCCTGAGACCAGGCAAAGCCTTGAGCTGATTCTAATAATAATTAAAAAAGAACATATTTAGAAACAAATTAGCCTTGTAAGTGAGGCACTGCAGGATCCTTCTGTGAAACCACCGCCGGACAGATGGGATTTGCTGCTCCCAGGGTGACAACAGCCACAGGGATGGGCTGGGCTTTCTAAAACCAGCTCAGGTCTTGATGGAAATTGGGGAATGGCACAGCGCTGTGGGGTTTGCTGGAAGAGAGGAATTCTGACCAGGCTGATCCAGAGGAGGCAGCTCTGCCCAGGGGTTCCCAGCACAGAAAGGACATGAAGATGTTGGAGAACCTCCAGAGGAGACTCCAGGATGATCAGAGGGATGGAGAAAAGCTGAGAGAACTGGGGTTGTTCAGCCTGGAGAAGAGAAGATTCAGGCTGACTTAATTGTGGCCTTGCAGTGCCTGAAGGAGCCAACAGAAAAGATGGAGAGACTCTTGACAAAGGACAGGAGTGACAGGACAAGGGGGAATGGCTTCAAACGGCCAGAGGGCAGGGACAGATGGGATTTTGGGAAGGAATTGTTCCCTGGGAGGGTGGCACAGGGTGCCCAGAGAAGCTCCCACATCCCTGGGAGTGCCCAAGGCCAGGTTTGGGACAGTGGGAGGTGTCCCTTCCCATGGCTGGGGATGGAATCAGATGATCTCTGAGGTCCTTCCAACCCAAACCATTCCCTGACTCCATGATTCCATCACGGCTGTGATTTACTGAGACACCGAGCAGAACGTTTCGGGTAACAATCTCAGCTTTGGGGTTTTTGTCAGTGGGGCCCGAGAGAAGGATTTTTTTCCAGCTCAATGCCATTTTTGAGCCACCTTCAGCTCCTGCTCTGCCAGCTCTGGTCCCCAGCAGCACTCATTGCTCCCAGAGGTGCAGCATTCCTGTGGGGACACCTTCATGTCATTGTTCCCCAGGGAAATCCACTTCTCCCTCTTCCCTGCAGTGTTCCATCCGCACAGGGAACATTTTTGGGTTCGTGTCTCCAGCTGTGGATTTGCTGGCGTTCAGAACGCGGCGCAGAGCTCTCCTTCCTTGCCAGGCATTGTTTTGAACATCCCTTGTGAGGGCTGGGGTTTGTTTGGGGCTGGTCTTTTTTTTTTTTTTTTTTTCTGTTGCTGTTTTTGGGAGCGAAGGGCTCTGCATGGAAAATGGCTTGGTGAGCTCTGTGTTCTGCTCCCACTGGAGCTGCTGTGGTGCTTATTTTTAATTCTCCATTCTCCACTCCAGGCACTGGTTCCATCCAGAGATCATTTAGGATGTGCAAATGTCTTAACAGCCTATTCCAAAGCCCACTGAGGCTTTCTCTTTCCTTCAATAGACTTTGACTGGGCCACAAGTAAACAACCAGGAAATCTGAATTATTTTAACCTTTGTTCTGCCTTTCTCCTTTCCTGCACTGACTGCGTTACTTCATTTGTTACCTCACACCTATTTAAAGATAAAAATTCTTCCAGTTAAGAGTCATACCTTTAACCTTCCTCCTTTTAACTTTTACAGATTTTGATTTATGAGTTCTAACCACCCCAAATGGCTCAGATTCGTTGTGTAAGTACAAATGCTGACAGTGCTAGTTTTTGTCCCCACACATTAGCAGAAAATAAGAACGTGGAGGACAAATCTCTCCAGGGGTTGGGTTATTTTTCCCCTGGCTCAGGAGGTGGACAGGACATTCTCCATTATCCCAACCTCCTGCCTCAGGGCCCAGGAGGGTAAAGCTGTGCTAAAGGAGGGTCTGTGTTCTCGTTTTTGAGGAGGTGAGGAATGAAATCCATCACCTTGGATCCATGGGAGATGTTCAGGTGAGTTTTCTGCCTGGCCATGGGTGACCACCTCCATTCCTGGCCCTTCCCTCCATTCCCTGCCCATTCCCTGCTGTTCCACTTTTTTTTCCAATTTTCCAATTGCACAGCAATTTCCAGAATGAGGTGAAAAAGATGAAAAAACGTTGAACTGGGGCTGCCCTGCTCGCCAGGAGCACCAGCCCTTCCCCACGTTCAGCTTTGTATTTTCTGTCCCTCTGCACAGGGAACGTTTCCACTCATCCAAACACTGCCTTGCATTGTCCCATATATTTCAGAAATTCAGTGCCAGACATTTGACAGTGTCTTCATTCATCCTGGAAATAGGAAAATGGATTACAGTGTGTCATGTTACCTGCAGGCCCTGCTCAGCCTTCCCTGGGGCAAAGAAGAGTTCTTTTATTCTTCTAGGCAATCCTTTCTGGAAAATAGAAAAGTTTCCAGCTCCAAAAACCTCTGTGAGGGTCACAGGCTTTGCTTTGCAGTGGATAAATTCAGATCAGACTCAGTGTTCTACCCTGCAGCTACACTGGGGCCACTTACTTGGGATTTAATGGCTTTTATTATGGTCTTAGTTGGCTTGAACAGAAATAGTTAGCAAATAGTAGTTAAAATTCAAACAGCCGTTAAAGTCTGGTCCTGACAAGATGCAACTACTCTGTTACTAATGGACTTTTCCCCACAAGGACACATTTGTTCAAGGAAAATGTTTGAAATATTTGGCCAGTTGACAGTGGAAAGAAGAAGAAAAAAAAAAACAAAAAAACAAAAGGAAAGAGCAAATTCTAAAGTTCTGAGGAAGCTGTGGTGGCAGGATCAGTCTGCACACATCAGCAAGATCCGCTGGTCAGGAGAGGCAGCGGTGCCCCCAGGAAGGTTTTCCACACCCAATATTCCTAATTTTCCATGCTGGGAGGAGAAATCGAGTCAGGAAGACTCAGTAGCCAAAAAGTTTGATGTCTAGAGCTGCACATGGTGTGGCAAACACCACGGTTAGTATTTGGGCAAGAATTGGGCGGTTTGACATCAATTTGTGGAGGCAAAAGCACCTGCACAAACTGCAGTCTGTAGGAAAAGATAATTTTGTTTTAGCTCTTCATTTAGGAATGCTTAAGCTGTAAACAAAGGGATGTTTTCCATCAGAACAGAGCTGGTTCTTGGTTTAACACTGGATTTGCTTTTTGTTGTTTCGTCCAAAGGTTTGGAATACAAACTTCCCTGAATGGATCAGCACCTGGAGCCCTCCCATGGATGAGCAAAAGGGTTTAGTGAATTTTTGTTAATTGCCAATGCTAAAACATATCCTAGAGGTGACAACACTCCGAATTTTCCATCTGACCCACCCAACCATTCAGACCTTCCAGCTGTTCCAAGAGAATTCATTTAGGATTTTGTTGGGTGAAGTGCATAAAGGGCTGGAGGCAAAGGTGTGTTTTGTACTCTGTAGTATCACTGTGTTCAGACCAGTGTGAATAATAGAAACAACTTCGTTTAAAACTGCAATTTAAAAATTTAAAAATAAAAAAAAAAGAGGAAGAAAAGAGCCACCTAATAGTAATTAAACTTAATTTTGTTTCTAATTATTGCAGTGTTAGAAACCACTCCAGAGCTACTCTTCACGTGGTGTTTGCAAGCTCTCTCTACCAAATAGGCTCTTGGAGTGAGAAGTAAAATCTAAAAATCTCCTGATCCTCCTCTACCTCTGCAATAAATGTGCTCCCAATGCCTGCCATTTGTTGATATTTTTGATGAAGTTTTTCACTCATTGTTGCTGCTCCAGTTCATCTCTCCAAATGTCCATATTCAGATTTTTTTCCTGCCATGTGATTTCTGTTTCAACCTCTCAGTACCTGACCTAAGTGTGCCATGAAGGGACTCATTCCCAAATTGTCCACAGTTTCAGACAAAAAGCCAAAGTCTCTCAACCTTTTTCTCCCATTACATCCACATTCCAGATACCTCAAAGGAAGCTGTGCGTCTTTCAAATTAAGAACCTGTTGGTGCCTCGTTTGTATTTGAAATATTAGTCCCTGTATTTGGCCAGGTTGAATGGGATTTAAAGCTCATTATGCAAATTAGCATCAATATTAATGAGGGCAGACCTCCCTGGATTTTCAGTCTTAGTAGCCACTTGCCTATTTCTTAATTTTACTGTGTTTCTTAATTTTACTGTATTTCTTAATTTAACTGTTTTTCTTAATTTTACTCTATTTCTTTACAGGTTCTTTTCACTCCACAAAGACATTGTGCACACACAACATTAAAAAATATTTTCTTGTAAAGAAAAATCTGATCCTGTGAGCCGAGGCCACTTTTCTTTTCTACATTCTTCACTGTGCTTGCCTGTGCTGCATCCACGTAAGTAATGAGTGCTAAACAAAACATCTGGGGTGGCTTTCTGCATTTCGGTTCACATCAGCTGGAGGCTGACAGATAAAACTCAGCCCTGACAGACCCCACTCAGGCTTTGTGTTTCTCCCCCCAAAACTCATTTTTAACTGAAATGGATGTTAAGACAAGGGAGAAACCTTCGTTCTCTCCTATAAAAGCTGCAGCTGTTTTCCTGTTTTTATAGAAAGCAGCGGCAGATTTGCTATAAAAGAGAAAATGCTGTGCTGAGAAGTGCTGTTCACCTTGAGGGGTGATGTCAGAGCCATAAATAACACCCCAGGAATACAGAGATGTCCTTAAAGGCCCATTAAGAATGATGTGAAAAGGAAGTGGGAAACAGACAAACGAGTGTGCTCTGCACAGCAGGCACATGCTAAACATCACTTTAATAAGGGAGTCGAGAAATACCAGGGGAAAAAAAAAAGAGGAAAGGAAATAACAGAATTTCTTCTCTGGAAGTCAGTTGTGCATTCTGACACTCGGCAAGGAAGGATTTCAAAGAATCAGTTAGAGAACTATTGATACATCCACTTTCCAGGGCCAGTTTCATGTTTGATGTTTCATTCTATGGAACAAAAAGAACTATGCAGAATATCAAAGAAATTGTTATATTGGAAAAGTAAAAGACACTTAGAAAGAGTAACTTACAGTAATACAACAGTAATAATTTCCTGTCTGGGAATATTTCCTCTGAGAGTCTAGAGCTGGATTCACCTTTTTCCTCTGTTCATAACCACATCTTCTTCTTTTCCCTTTTTTCTGTGTGTTATATTCTGAACGTGTAGCAAAAACTCTTGCTATTGCCGTTTATGCTCTGACACTGTGTGTTATTAAATTTCCATCTCACTACCATTACTCAGTCCCTTGGGGCTGCTGGGTTCTTCCCCTTTGGTATTTCCCTCCTCCAGCATCTTCATTTCTACCCTGACTTTTCAACAAGCTCAGCATCATTGATGACAATTTTAAAATCAGTTCAGTTTGAAGATTGATCCCAAGGAGCCTCATATCAGCCCTGTGTTCCCTTTGATTAAAACACCCTCTCCTTCCATCTCTTCCACTCAGCTGGATCTTTAGTTTAATGAATATCCTGGATTTTTAGTTTAATGAGTATCCTGGATCTTTGGTTTAATTAATATCTCTGCATGTGGCAGATCAGGTAGATTTGCATCCGCTATCTGGAGAAGCTCAGTGACCAGTGAAGAGTGAAGAGGTTAACAATTAACCAGAAGTGACCTTGGGAAAGCCTTCTGTGGCTCTGATCCCTTCTCCTGGACAAGTCTCAGTGCCTGGCAGTGCCACACTGTCGTGGCTTTGACCCAGGCACCTACGACGTTTTCTCTCTCTGCTCTCTCCTGCTGCAGCTATGCAGAGGAGAGGGAAAACTAACAAAAAATGAGTTGAGATAAGATCACTGATAAGGAGGACGCACAGATTGGGCAGAGCAGGCACGAAAACTTGAAGTTGCAAAGTGATTTATTGACCCAACAGAGTTAGAGGATAAATCAGAGACAAAAATAAGCTCTTAAGACACCGTTTTTTCACTCACCCCTTTCCCTCTTAAGGCACCACTTCCCAGCTCACCCCCTCCCTCCTTCCAACTAACCACAGCTCCGGGGCAGGGGCAGGGTGTGGGGTTTTTTTTCTCTTAGTCAGTCCATCAAATTCTTCTACTACAGGCACTGCTTCTCTACTCACCCCCTCCCTCCCTCCAACCAACAGATCTGGGGCTGGGGCAAGGTTTGTGATTTCTCTCAGTCCATCTTTGGACTAAGGAGCCATCTTTGTACCCCACCCTGCTCATTGGCAAAAACTGGGCCAAGCCAAAACCACCACACACACCAATGACACATTCTGTATGCTCCACGTGCTCCTCTCTCGGTGCTCGTGGTGCAGATTCTCCAGGATGGGAAGAGGTTGGGAACTCATTTGTGTCCCTCTGTCCCACCCAGGATGGCTCAGCTGCTCTCTGCCATCTCCCCCAGAGCCAGCCGTGCCTCCTCCCTGGTTCCTGCAGCTCTGGCAGGGTTTGGCTCCTCGGAGAAGCACAGAAGGGGAAGCAGCAGGGAAGGGAGAGGGTGAAAAGCTGAGCTCTGCTCCTAAAAACCAGCAGAGGAGGTGAGCTCTGTGGCCATGGCTTCCAAACGGCATCATCAGCTCATTTTTGTGGTTTTGACTCGCAAACTCTCGCCGTGGCTCTCCGAGCACAACAGCTGTCTACCAAATGCTCCAAATGCCTCCAATTAGCTACCCAAGAGCACCCATCGGAGGGGAAGGGCTCTGCTGGCACCCGGGAGCAGCAGGCTTTTGTGACATGTCATCCTCTGCTCTGTCCTCGTTCAACCTCGCATTGTTTCCCAGGCAGGGCATATCTTCTGCGTGAGAGAAGGATTTGTTTTTGGGAAAACGTGGAGGCTCCAGTAATTGTCCTCGCTTGTGTAACCTCGGCCCAGGCTGCATCCCACTCCTTCAACACCGACGAGGAAATGGGAACAAAAGAGTGTCAGGGCAGAGGGAAGAGACATCTTCAGTGCTGCTTTGGCACTTCTTTGTTGGAGAGTTGATACAAACTTTTTAACGAGGAGAAGAAAGGAGAAACTGAATCCCAGAGTTTTCTGCTGCCGTAGCTCTGGAGAGTTTCCGAGCAGAAATTTGCTCTGAGTTGCTCTCCATGACAACCGAGTTGCTGGTTAATGACAAGAATTCAGAATTGAGGCTTTCCTCCCTTATCGTGGTCCCACAGGGGTTTTTGTGAGCCAAAAAGATCCTCAGGTAATCAGAATTCATGGAGCAGCCAAAAGCACCAACACTCTGCTGATTTCCCCAAGTTGTCACCATGAAAATGTCCTTTCCCTACCTGGAGCATCTTATCAGAGGAGTAAAGCAAAGGGGACACTCACCTGGGATCAATTTTTGGCATCAGGAGTGCAAAGGCCTTGCAGGAACACGGACCTCAGGATGTTCACTTTGGGTGGAATCAGTTCTTCTGCTGTGTTTGGTTCAGTGTCTACTGGCCTGTAAGGGTTTGGGGTTTTCTGCCAGGCACAAATGGAAAAAATGGCCTTTTCCTTTGGGAGAGGGAGCCAAAATCTCCACTGGTAAAAATAGTGGTTTGTTTATTTAAATCCAATCTCTGTCAAAACAACAGGATGAGCTTATACTTGTAACTGACACTTGTTCAGGAGAGAAAGTGCTCCCAGAAAAGCTGAAAATTTGTCCAGTGCTCCTTTCCACCAGCCTGGAAGCCTCTGCTCTCCTCTCACCTCCCGGCGTGACCCAGTGTGGATCCCACCACAGCACCAGGGAATTCTGCTCCTGCAGAACAATTCCTGCTTCTCAAGGCAAACCCCCCCCAGATCTTTAAAAACAGCCATGGGAGAGAGATTTAAGTTACATAACTGAGATTTTTTTTGTTTCAAGTCTGAATTAATCAGTGGTCAGCTCAAGCCATGTGTGTGACACGAGGAATTCCGGCAAGCTCAAAAAAACATGCCAATATTCTATTTCCAGAGACTCATTATGCACATATCATTTTCTTAATCCACTAAATCTCTGATGACAATGATCTCTTATCCTTTTATTTTTACAAGGCAGAAGAGTCCTTATTCATCCCAGCAGCTTATAGGCACTGGAAGATAATAATAGCAGTAGTAATTTGTGCCTCATCGTAATGAATTTCATGAGTTGCTTTGTTTTCTAAAAGCTGCCTTTTCTTCTCACTGAATTTCGCTGCCATAAAGTTTGTGGCAGGCTTATTATTTTAATATTATCACTCAGGGTGAGTAGGAGCTAACTTTGGTGCATTCAACACTTCCAGGCTCTGACTTCGCTGCCAAAAACCCTGCGTGGATTCAAAAGAGACAAAGGCTATAGAGCAGGAAGATCTGCAATTCAAACTGATTTTTCTCTGTGGGATAGCTGTGAAATGTTTGTTTGCAGATGCAGATGCAGTGCCCAGCTTGTTTGTTCACAGCTTTTTCAGAATGGAAAGCCATTGTGACCCACTGATCTGATGAGCTGCAAAACACAGACAAGGGAATTGTGCCCAGTAATTTCTGTATTAATTTAGTAACTTATGCTTTAACTGCACTTCAGAAATCCAGGCAGGAGTCATTTTCCTTCAGAAACACAGGAAACACTGGATTTAGAGATACATTTAATACTAATTTATTTCACACTATTCACAGCCATTCACACGGGCTGTACAAGTGCTAAAAAAGTATTTCCTGAGATCCTTGGTTGTGACAAATGTTTCCAGTTCTTGTCATTTGATCAGCACTTTAATAACCCCTCCGATAAACTGGTGATGTAATGAATGAGCTCATGCACATTAAACTCGAGCTGACTATGAAAACCTCCCTTAAATCAAATGAAACTTTTGTGGGGTAGAGGGGCTCTGAGTGGAGAACGCAGACAGCACTTCAGCCTTGCCTCAGAGAGCTGCCACATCAACTTGTGCTGGGAGGAAATGTCCCAGTGCTGGAAGGGGCACTGGGATTACTGGAAATGCACTGTTTTTGTGCTTGCTCACCTCTGCTCTTGCCTCCCTCCCCAAGGTGAGGAGGAAGATAAGCAATGGTTATTTTCCCCCCGGCTGCCCTTGAGCTCCTGTCCACATTCCAGATCCGTGTGTGTGCCCAAGGAATGCCCGCCCAGGTCCCCAAGGAGCTCTGGGAGCACCTCCAGCCCTTCCTGCTCATCATCCTCAGCCTTCCTCCCCGTCCGCTCAGACCTCGCTCTCCGCAGGGCTTTATAGGAAGGTGACAGAGAGGTGTCATTGGCAAGGGTGACCGGGGATTATGGTGTGTCCCTGACATGATCTGACAGCCTGGGCCACCTTCCTGTCCCTGCAGAAAATACACACTCCTGTTTTCCTCCCCTTGCCTAAATACTGCTTTTCTGGGCCTCGTTCTCCACCGTGGGGCTCTTTTTATCCAGATCAGTGTAGACTAAGCAGGATTATAAAACCAGATTTATCCAAGGCCATAATACTGTAGGTCCAAGGAGCACTTTCCAGTGGCTGTGAGGTGCTTAATCTTTTAGATTAACTAGAAATATCTATGGCTTTAAACCGCTGGTTTGCGTCATGTCCCGAAAGCCGCTTTATGTTGGGAAACATTAGAACAGTGATTAAAAAATTGTTCCTGCTGGAGGATTCTGCACGAAAACTGGGAGGGGAAAGCATTGGTTCTTGACAGTTGAGTTCATCTTTGTCCTCCCAAGGAGTCAGGCTCACACGGCTGTGGTGGAAGCACTTCCAGGAATGATGGAGGATTTCCTGGAGATGTGGGAAGAGAGAAGGGAAACACCAGGACATGCCCTGGTGACAAGGGACACTTCTCTCACCGTGCCCAGCTGCCTCTTTGGCCCTTCAGGGCCAAATATTAGCCAGAAAATTAAAAGGCAATTAAAAAAGCAGGGATGGAGCTGCAGTAGGATTGTCCTCCAGAGCAGCTTTTCCTTTCTCCCTCTGCTCATCTCCATATCCTCCCACCTTTTCCCATCTTGTTCCCTTTGAAGAGATTGGCAATTCCAGCCTCTTCTGAAACATCCAGGGCACAACAAGAGACCTGATGGGACTTGAACTGCAGGAACAGCCAAGCCAATATTCCAACCTGGCTCTGGATTCACCTGGGACAGCCTGTGCTCATCACATTTGGTGCCTGGGTGGTTCAAACCGTGCTCTGAAATGGCTTTTCCACCTCCAAACACATTCCCTTCTCCCTCCAAACCGCAGGGAAAGAGGCAACAGGGCATCTCCTCTGCCTGCCAGATGCTTGCACAGGGCTTGGAATTTTTTTGTGAATTAATAAAGTCACCCACAAATGCCTGCGACTTTTTATTGCCACTGAGATCATCGGGACAGCAGTGAAAAGTCTGTCCAGGTAGGAGAGGCTGGGAGTGCTTCTCCTGGTGATAATATTCTAAAAAAGGAAACAAGCAGGAGAAAAACAGTTCTATAAATTTGTTTAGAGAACATTCAGTGACCATGAATCCTGCTATAAATATCCCAGGCTATAGGTTTCAGGGATTCTTTACCGGATTGGTGCAGTGTCTTGTCACAGACCTTGGTAACAAGAGCCTCATGATGGTTGTGATAAACTGTTTTTATTCCTTATCTCCCTCTCTCTTCTCTCCTTCCTTCCAGTTCCACCGGGCTTTTGCCCGTAATGTTTATTCCTCACCTCATGGAAAATTTCTGACCGAGGAAAAGATCACTTCACTTGGAAAACCAAAAATGTCCAGCCAAAACCAACGTTTTCATTGTTTGGCTGAAAATGAGAGGTTTGCCATTTTAAGCTGAAAGTTTTTGGTGTGGAGCCAAAATAGTTTTGCTTTTTGCCCAAAGTCTGCAGTAAAAATTCCCAATTTTTCAGGGAGGCAGACACTTGTTTTTACATCAACAAGGGAAAAGTTAAAAACCTGAGTGCTGACCAGAAGGAGTGTAGACAAAACCAGCTCTAGAGAAAAGTCCTTTTTCCTTCAGTGAGTGTTAAATAGCGAGTGAGGCAGGTTCCAGTTCTTCTCCCCGTTACAGGAACGTGGCAAAGCTGCTGCAGATCCTGAGCCAGAAGTGTTTATGATTGGAACAGGGACTGCTCCATGTGGTTTCCGTGTTTGGTGACAACTTGGGGCAGTCCCCGTGCTGTCCTAGTCACCTGCGTGGCAAATCCCAGCTCCAGGTGGGTGAGGAGCAGTGCTGGACAGGGAGCCTGGAGCTGTGTGGTGGCTGAAGCCCCAGAGCTTTGAGATCAGCCCCAAAAACTCTGATTTCTGTGCGTGGACTGCCCTGCCCACAGCCATGGATTTCCATTCCCTTAGGGCGTGGGCTTTTGCTCGTTGCCATTCCTGCAGTGACTCCTAAGCCACAACAAAGAATGAAATCAGTTAAAGTTGTTTTATTTCCGACACCATATCAAGAATTTCTGTAAGAAGGGAGGAGAGGAAGTCACTTGCAGCCCCCCACATGTCAGTGAAACCGTGCTGGATATCCAGGTGCATCCTTGCCTGTCACCTTTCTGCTCTCAGCTCTTGGAAACTCCTGGAAATTCCAAGGATTTGCCATTCAGTGGGAGGGCTGGAGCAACATCTACACCCCAGTTTTAACTGGAGAGGTGAAGAGAGAAGTGTTACTGTTCCAGGTGCCCTGTGGGTTCCCTGGTGCAGGACTCCAGGCTCAACAAATGCCAACAAAATCAGCTGGAACTAAAGGAGAGATAAAAAAGAAGCAGGAACTGTAAATTTAAAGAAACTATAAGAGTTGGACAGTCCAAAAGGGATGATTATGAAATGTTTCAATAAGCCAGGCTTGATCTCAGCTGGCAGAAGGACACAGGAGTCACCAAGATGACATTCCGAAGGAACATTCCAGGGCTCTGAAACCTTTGCTGCTGCTCTGTGACAGGGGAACTCAGTGATGCTTTTTATTCCAGAAGATCTCTGGGGTGAGGGCCAAGCCAAGGAGGAATTATCCACCATGGGTGATGCCCAAAAGGATCCTGAGCCCAGTGAATGCCCCGTGCCTTGATGGGGATCAGGCAGATGCCATTTTTCCCAAACAAATTCCATGGAAAAATCATGTAGGAAACCACAGGTTTCTATAAAAGAGAACCCACAGGTTGATTTTAGTTTTCTCCACCCTTATTCTTAATATGCAAATAAAAGGATTTCATTTGCATATTAAAGAATCTAAATCTAAAATATTTCGATTCTAAAGAATCTAAATACGGTGGTTTTGGCTGCAATTGGCTGATTTTGGAGTGGGTGCCTTTATTTTGCTACTCATGTTTGTTCTCTTGAACTTCAGACACATTTCAGCGACACTTCCCTCAGGAAATTACCACATGGAAAGTTGGTATTTTCTAACGATTTCCACAGAGCCATTTCCAACTGGATCGAGATCCTGTGCAACCCTAGACCGAAAAATGACAAAGCCTTCATTTTCTTACCAAGGGACCTGTATTTGTTCCCCTCCCCAGGAGCGGGGCCAGCGCCGCGGTGGTTCTGGGGTTGGAATTTGGGTGAGTTTCGTGTGAGTTTCCACTGCACCAAAGCCCACATTGTTGTGGTTGGCTGGGGCTGGGGGTGAGCAGTTCATCAGGGGAGGGACCAGAACACATCCACCAAAAAACTGACTTTGATATGTGAGGATGGCTGAGTCACTCTCCAGTGCCACCACAAAATCTACTGTAACGAGCATCAGAAATTCAGCAAAGCTCTGAAATTCATCTTCAGCCATTGCCGGGGCCTGAGCTGAACTCGAGATGGAAAACATCTTTGTTTGGGATATTCGATTTGATATCAAATCCCAAGTTTGACTGGGATTTGAGATCAGCAGCTGGTCTGATGGAAGGTGCTGGAATGGCTTGGAATGAGATGAGTTTTAAGGTCTCTTCCAACCCAAGCCATTCCAGGGTTCTATGGTTCTATTCCTTATCAAATCGGCACATTTTCCAAGTTGTCTAGAAATCAATATCAAAATAATGAACAAATATATCCTGCTGCTTAAAGAAACATCATCAGTGGGACCAGAGAAAAAAAAGGGAAAGAAATGAGAAATAATTGCTCCCTGGTATGAACAGCGGTTTCATTTTCTCTGTTTCAAGTATCTTTACTCTCTGGCACAGAAGAGCTTAAAGATAGGATTTTTTTTCCCCCAGAAAAATTAGTTTAGACATCGGTAGATTTGGGGTAATTTTTTCTTTTATCCCTCTGTTCTTTTCCCTGCCATGTATTCTTCAATGAAGAAATTTTATCCTTTCATTTGCATATTAAGAAAAAGTGAGGGGGGATCAAACTGTGGGCTCTCTTTTGTAGAAACCTATGGTTTCCTACATGACTTTTCTGTGGAATTTGTTTGGGAAAAATGCAGAGTGCACCAAAATGAGGTAATGACAGGGTTTGGTATTTATCAAAGTCCTTTTTGCCCTGTCATCAAACTGTCATCAAATGTCCTTCTGCCTCCCGGACTGGAGGGAGCTGCACAAGCCCAAATGGGAAGCACAACTGATCCTTTGGAAGGTTTTTCTTTGGAGAAGCCATCTCAGGAGCCTGGGACATCTCCAGGCTCTGTGTCTGAGATTCCCAAAGAATCTCAGGTGAGGCAGATGAGTATGTGCATGAGCATCGTTCCAACTGCTCAAAATTTGTTTTGCCAAGGGAAGGGGAGAAAGCTGGTAAAAAAAGATTTTAATTGTAAGCCCTTTCAGCTTTCCCTGTAAGAAATGAAGGCTCAATAGTGGATTAAATGCCATAGAAATCACATTAAAAACTGAAAGATATCTCCATTTCTGTCCCCTGAATACCCTGAGGGGTGGATACCTCTAAATTAAGCAAATCAGAGGCTTATTGTCACTATTGGGTGGCCTATTCCTGCCAACCTCTGTAGAGCAGGGGGAATCTCATTTTCTCCAGGATTTCTCTGTGACTTTTTGGGATATCCCCTGTCCATTGGAGTTTTGCTCATCTTAGATGGGACATCTTAGTATTGCCAGTTTTAGTACATTTATTTTGATCCTGAAAAATTCCTTGAAAACTCTGTCTGACTCTGTACTTCAGGGCAATGTAATCGTGAGGTCAATCATAAAATTAACCTCATGGCTCACCTGTGTTGGGTTATTTTCTTTCTCTTCTGTTTTCCTTTTTGTTTTTCAAACCCTAAACTTCAGGTATTTCAAAACTGGATTTCCCATTGAGAAAAGCCTTTTCTTCTTTTCTTTTCTTTTCTTTTCTTTTCTTTTCTTTTCTTTTCTTTTCTTTTCTTTTCTTTTCTTTTCTTTTCTTTTCTTTTCTTTTCTTTTCTTTTCTTTTCTTTTCTTTTCTTTTCTTTTCTTTTCTTTTCTTTTCCTTTCCTTTCCTTTCCTTTCCTTTCCTTTCCTTTCCTTTCCTTTCCTTTCCTTTCCTTTCCTTTCCTTTCCTTTCCTTTCCTTTCCTTTCCTTTCCTTTCCTTTCCTTTCCTTTCCTTTCCTTTCCTTTCCTTTCCTTTCCTTTCCTTTCCTTTCCTTTCCTTTCCTTTCCTTTCCTTTCCTTTCCTTTCCTTTCCTTTCCTTTCCTTTCCTTTCCTTTCCTTTCCTTTCCTTTCCTTTCCTTTCCTTTCCTTTCCTTTCCTTTCCTTTCCTTTCCTTTCCTTTCCTTTCCTTTCCTTTCCTTTCCTTCCCTTCCCCATGGAAAATAGTGAGTATTTTATTTTTCCCTTCTTGCTGTGAGTGAAAATCCTAAATGGTATAAATGAGTCCCACTCTGCTTCCACATCCACGAGTGAAGATCACCCATTGAATTTAGCATTTTTCACCAATTATCATGTCAGAAGCATTTCCGATTCTCCTTTATCCCATGGATAAAATTGGGTTTTATGTGTCTGACTCCTGGGGTGATAATAGCAGGGAATAGTTTTACTGCACACATAGAACTTTTCCTGAGGCCAAGAAAAGCAGCCACAGCTTTTCATCCACTCCCAGCAAAAATTAAGCAGGATTTTAAAAAAAAAAATAAATCCAATTGATGGGGACAGAGAGTGGTGAGAGAAGAGAAGCTGAAGTATGAAAATTAACAACGTGAAGTATACAAAAATCACCCAGAGTAGTTTGTCCTCTGTTTTAAACATTTCTAAACTCTTTCAAATTAATCATTCAGCTAAATGATCACATTTTCAGGTTGGTTTTTTTCCCCTCTACAGCTACACGGAATGGAAATCAAAGGATGAAAAACAGAACCAGGAATGTCTGATCTGCCTGCTGCTCTTGCTGACCTTCCCAAGTGCAGCTTCCTGGCTGTTCCTTCTCCAGGAGAGCTCCTCATCCTGACATTGATAATGGAAATGGGGGATCTTCCATCTCCACGGGAACTGTCCTGAACAAAAAAAAAACAAAAAAAAAGCATCCCTGGAAGTGTCCAAGGCCAGGCTGGACAGGGCTCAGAGCAACCTGGGATGGTAGAAGGTGTCCCTGCCAATGGCAGAGGGTTGGAATCAGATATTTAATGTCCCTTCCCACCCAAATCATTCCAGGAGCCTATGAAAATGAGAATTGTTCTGGAAAATGGAGAACAAAAAGAAGATTTGAGTGAAGGAAAGAGCAGGAAGGTCCCCCTTGGAGCAGCATGCCAAGATACCTGAAGTATTTTGTGGGATTCAAGCTGTGAAGGAAATTTAAATTTAAGTTTATCTATTTCTCTAAGAACTTGGTTCAGAAGGAAAATGGGATTTCAGCAGCATTCCACTCACAGACAAGGAGGAGGAGGAGGATCCTATAATTTATCTCTCTGCCCTTTTCTCCAGAGCCATTTAATCACAGGTTGTTCATCGCGGCTGGCGCGCGGTAAATCAGTGCCAACCTTTGCTTCTTGTCCCCTCCCTCCTGTGCCTGGGTTGGCCTCCAGGAGCCTTTTTGAGGGATCTGTCCCTATTTTCCAGCGAATGCCAACAGAGTGGAGAACTGAAAGGAAAAAGGGAAGGATTGTGTTTGGAACACAATCTGTGTTTTAGAGCCCTGAGAGCCAAACACTCTGTGGCTTTTATGGACAGTAATTAAAAGCTCAGGACAAAATTACCTCCTTGGTGATTCCCTCACACTCCATTTCCCCCCTGCAGTTACTAATTAACATTTCAGAAAATCACAATTAGGTCCAACTTCAATCTTCTAATATAAACAGTTTGGTGGAAGGGATGGGGCATTGGGTTTGGATGATCCTGAGGCCAGGGAGGTAAAATGGGAGTAGGAGGGAAGGAAAGAGCAACATCAACATTTGTGGGTGTGAATAAATGTCAGAAGGAATTTTGGGGCTCCAGGGAATGAGAGAAGGTCCTGCTTGTTCAGGGAACTAAAGGCAGGTGGAACCAATGTGAGATAATTTCATGAGGTGAATCCATGCAAACCTATCCTTAATTCTATTAAGGATCCTGAAAAAGTTGAAAATCTCAGTACAAACACTCACAGGATTGAGCTCCTCATTGTCCCTGCCTGTTGAACTTCCATGTGAAACTCCAGAATTTGTTGTTGACGAAGGAAACTCTGTTTAAATTTGAAGACACAGCAATATTTTAATCATCCCCTTTGATAGACTTTATTTTTTTGTATGGACAGCTCATGGCAGGTGTTTCCCAGCTCTGGCAGAGGATTGGGATGAATTTTCAGCCTGACTGTGCCTTCTAAAAGGAAGTCAGTGGTTGACCAGGAAGGTGCCTTGACTCCTGGTAAAGCACTGGGATTTTTGGTGCTGCTCAATGGCCCCAGAAGCTGTTGTGGCTCCCCAACATGGCTTTCCTCCCTCCTGAAATGAGCTCTGGAGGTCTCCTGAGGAGCACAGCTGAGCAAGTGACATTTACAAGTCTATAGGAAGACACCACATGCACGCACAGATGGGATTTTTGTAAGCTTGTGTGCTCAAAAGAAAGTAAACTCGCCGGTTTACATAAGCCTGCCTCTTCCTTAAAGGCTGAGCTATTTTAACAGTGCATTCCACCAAAATGAATAATATTTGGCTTTTGGAGGCAGATTTTTCTGTGGTTACAACCTCTTTTGCACATCATAAATGTCCAACCCCATCCCCTTGCTTTTCTTTCATTAAAAAGAACAACAACTAACCTTTAAAAATACCGAATTTGCCATGGGCTTGTTTGGGTTTCAGCTGGTGTGATTTACGTGTCTGTCCTCAGAGCAAGCACACTCATTGAGGAGAAGCAGCAAGGGCATCCTACTGCAGAAATGAAGGTTTTGGGTCATCTCGGGTGGTTCTGCAGAGGACGGGGTCTCCTTGGATCTGGCTTAGGTTGAGGTGGGTCACGAGTCCAAGGCTGGAGCTGGAACACCTCCAGCACTGGCAGGTGACCCGAGGGCCTCCCGGGGAGCTGAGGTGACAGCAAAGCCCTCCTAGGATGTCCCAGTCATGTTCTGTTCCACGATGGGCAAAGCCAGATTCCTAAATCCTGAATCCTCCCACATTTTGCAGCAATTTGTGGTTCCAGATTACCTCCCCTTCCAGCCCAGCCTTCCATTCTTCCACCAGATTCTGCTCCCAGCTCCACCACCCCGAATCACCAGTGGACCCTGCAAAATTTAAAAACAAACAAGTAGCACTGAGGGAATCTGGCCTGGCACAAATAAATTTGCCCCCTGACTTCACAATGGCAACTTTCAGCTGGTGCAGATCTCTCCAGACCTGGAGGTATCCCCTCCTTACACAAGCAAGAGATCAGATCCAAAACGAGCAGGATTTCTTGGAAGAAGGGGAAAACTATTTGAGGAGGGAGTAAACGGCTCTGTGTCGTTCCAACTGCTCAAAATTTGTTTTGCCAAGGGAACAGGAGAAAGCTGTTAAAAAAAGATTTTAATTGTAAGCCCTTTCAGCTTTCCCTGTAAGAAAACAAGGAAGAAGCAAACACAATGGCTAAAGAACATGAAAAGATCCCAAAGGTTAAGAGTGCTCCAAGAAAAATACGCTCTCAATCTGACACAGTGAGCAATGGAAACATTATTTGTGCCACTCTCGGGGCTGGCGTTGGTCGCGGGAGGCAGCGAAGGCTCCGTGATTTCCGAGGAAGGGGCAGGAGCGGAGGAAGAGCAGAGCTCCGTGCCCCACCACAAAGGCTGTGTTTGCACAGCTCATTTGCAGGGTGAGTGAGAAGGCTCAAGTGGCAAATTGGATATTGATAACTTCCAGAAGCCTCGCCGGGCCCGCGCTGTTATTCCGCTCGCTGTCTGCAGAATCGGCAAACACTCGCAGCGAGAAAGTTCCCTTTGCTGGCAAAGGAGCGTGGCTCCAAATGAATTAACTTCCAAACCTGATATTTAAGGATGTTTTATTAGTCTGATGTCTCTCCAAGTCTTGCCAGAGCCATCATGTCGAAGAGCTGCGGACTGGGTTATAATAAAAGAGACGTTCTTTGTAGTTGTTTCCTCTCGGCATTGTCATGGAAGGGGAAAGGCAAGTGGAAAAGCACTTTCCAGAGCTCTGGTCCATCTCCCTCCCTGCTCTGTCCCTGCTCGGAGCTCACTGGGAAGGGAAACCTTGGGGGCAGTGTGGGAAGGGCTCTTGGGGACATCCCTGGCATGGGACAGAGCCAGCACAGCACATCCCACACTCCCCACGCTGGGATTTTGTCCTTTTAAAATTACATTTTTGGAATTTTGTCCTTTTAAAAAGGGGGGAGAGACTTCTTCTTGCTTTGCTTCACTTTTGTTTTGCTGCTGCTTTTTATCACGTTTTTATTAATTAAGAGTGGGATTTTTTTTTTCTTTTTTTAAAAAGGAGGCAATGATCCAAGTTTGGACTTATTTTGCATAAATATTGGCAGAACAACTTCTATGGGAGAAGGAAAACAAAGGTTATCGTGATCAGCACATGATTTTACTTAGGCAGAGTATCAGTTAAATTAGTCTTGAAATTATAACGTTTCAGCTGCTGGTACTTTTCATATTAAAAATCAAATTTAATTTTCCAGTTTTGCAGAAACAAAGATTCCAACCATTTGTTGCTTTCCACCACCACCACCAGGAGGGAATAAAAAAAAAGGGGAAAAAAAAATAGAATGAATCCAGTCTAATCCTCCAAAATAAATCTCCACAAAGGCTGTTTCTGTCTGGGAGTCTTGAACGCAGATTTTTCAGATGGCAGAAGCGGGCACTTCACTCACTCTCATTCAGTGGGGGCAAACCTGACCTCAACCTTCCAAATTCTGGGATTTACTCTGAAGTCATGGCTGCATAACCCAAATCAGAATACCCCATTTATCCTGGGATGTGCCGAGATGCTCCTCATTCCCTGTCAGCCATTGGCTGCCAGGAGGGATTTGGGGAACAGCATCCTCCTGCTCAGGAGCTGAGCCATTCCTGACCGTGTGTGGCAACGCTTTTCAATGCTTGGTTTGGTTCCATGCAGGCTACAAATCAGAAAACCAAACCCAAAACAGAGAAAGGGAAAAAAAAATTTAAAAAATAAAAAGCAGGGGGAAAAAAGTCCTTTCTGATTTTCAACATAAAGCTAGGATTACCACCAAAGAACAATAAAAATTCTTTTATTACCAACAACAGGAAGAGCAAAGAGAAAAATAAACCACAGAAAATCTTTGTTATAATTTTTCCATAACAAATAAGGTCTTTTCTGGTCATGTTTGGCTTTTTTTTTTCCCCCCTTAAAATTGTATCTGTTTAGGAAAAAAATAAAAATCTTGTTTAGAATGAAAACAAAACTGCAGAGGAAAAAGCAGAGCTCTTATTAAAGAGTTTGACATCACAACCCATCTATTAAATAGCAGGATTCTTAAAGGAAAGTCCTTTCCAAATAAAAGGGAGGAAATGAAAGGTTCTATGAGTTCCCAAGCCCATTGTTGATGCCGTAGAGCACAGAAAACTTCCACTATCCACAGTCAAGGAAGCCGTGGAGGAGCAGGAACCCAGGAGGTTCCCACAGGGAGAAGATCCTTGGAGAAACATGGCTGGGACTTGCTTTGTGTTCCTTTATTCCCCACATTTTTTTGTTATTTTTCAGAGGCGGATGAAGGAAGAAAAGTGATCAGAGAGGAGGGGAATGTGCCACTCAGGAGGGAGGGATCCGTGTCCCTCCGTGTCCTGCTGTCCCTGCTCCACCCCAGGCCATCCCACCAGGAGCAGCAGCCGGAGCCCAGCTCCTTGTCGGTGGATGTGACATTATCTCCAGGAGATTTCGTGTTCCCCTGGCTCTGGGGGCTGCTTTGGGTTTGTTTTCCATGCGTTTCTGAGGGAGAAAGCTCTTTTATCCCCCAAGGCCTGGCACACTTTGCTCAGCTCCAGCCTTTGCCGTGTGGGACTGGCCGGGGCTGATTAGGGCTGATAAGGGCTGACAGTGACTTATGGCCCAGCCAGCCTGAAAACCCAAAGCAGACCCTTTGGACGTAAAACAGACCCAGAAGTGCCTTTTTTCCCTTTATCTGGCGCTGCTCTCGATAGCAAAGGCAGCCTGGAACAAAGGCTTTTGTTGCTCGGGGATCGCAGTGAGAAGGAGCAGTGATTGATCCTTCCATCCCAGGGGATTGATCCTTCCATCCCAGGGGATTGGGACTGGGATTGGGGATGTCCCTTCCATCCCAGGGGATCAGGATTGGGACTGACCCTTCCATCCCAGGGGATCAGGATTGGGATTGACCCTTCCATCCCAGGGGATTGGGATTGGGATTCTCCCTTCCATCCCAAGGGATTGGGATTGACCCTTCCATCCCGGGGGATTGGGATTGACCCTTCCATCCCAGGGGATTGGGATTGACCCTTCCATCCCAGGGGATTGGGATTGACCCTTCCATCCCAGGGGACTGTCCCCTCTGATCCTCTGCCAAGGAGGGACAGCAGGAGCTGCTGGGCCAGGCCAGAGCAGTGCCTGGGAATCCCAAAGGACATCCCAAAGGACATCCTAAAGGACATCCCAAAGGACATCCCGAAGGAGGCAGGGAGGCCCTGCTGGGATTTTCCCCTCAGCCACCAAGGGATGCTTTTCCCAAGAGGGTTTGGAGGGAGGAACAAGAAGCAAAGTTCGCACCAAGTTTTAACCACAGAATCCCAGAATATTTTGGGCTGGAAGGGACCTTAAAGATCATCCAGTTCTACTGGGACACCTTTCATTGTCCCAGGTTGCTCCAAGCCCTGTCCAGCCTGGCCTTGGACACTCCAGGGATCCAGGGACAGCCACAGCTTCTCTGGGAATTCCATCCCAGCCCTCCTCACCCTCACAGGGAGGAATTCCTTCCCAATATACCATCTGGCCCTGCCCTCTGGCAGTTTAAAGTGAATTTGAAAGGAATAATTTCCAGGTTCTTTTTAAAAATTCCTGAAATTATAAATAAATATTAAAATGCTGACAAGGCCCTCCTTATCACAATATATCCTTCTCTTCCTTCCTCATTTCTCCTCAGCTCCTTCTCACGTCCAGGTCCCTCTCACTGTCCCTGATTGCTTTGCTGTGACATTATGGCCTGAATTGAGCAGAACTGCCCCCAGGTTTGTTGGGCTCAGACCCCAATTCCCTCTCAGAAGATAATTTGGGGTCACATGGCCATGAAATCCAAGAAAAGCCTGAGTTTTCCTGCTCTGGACCTGCACAGAATTCGGAACTGGGGGTGTTTGTGCAGCACCAAAGCTCCTTTGGCCACCTCTGCTGCACTGCACCCCCTGCTCCTGCTCATTTCACAGCCAAAGGGGTCAAAACCTCTCTTTTTTCTCTGAACACTGATGTCTGAACCCAGAAATCATCATCCAATCAATCTAGGGAAAAAACCAAAAAGAATACTCTTTTAATCTACATTTTTCTGGATGTGAATGCCCCTTTAATTTAGTACAAAATTATTGTGCTGTAAACTCTTTTATAACATTGCTAGGTTTCATTTTTGGTTTTGTTTTTCATTTTCTGATGTCTTTTGTGGATTTGGGATACAAACAAATGACAGGGTACTAACAATGGCTTGAACCAGCTTCTGAAAGATGTGTTTTTGCTGGTTTTGGGGGAGTTTTTTTACCTCCTTGCACCACTCTTTTTTCTCCCTGGCTTCGTCATCCTGGACTTTCTCAGGAGGGCAGCACATTTTGGGATTGGGATTCCAATGGGATAAAGGATTTCTCTGAGGTCCATTTGTAGAAATATTTGAGTATCCCTCAAGAGGAATTCTGCAGTGTGGTTTGGGGAGATCTTTGTGGTTGAATGATGCCACACCTCAGGTAGAACCCAGAGGAGGAATATGTCCCAGAAGGAAAAAGCCAAGTGCTGGTGAGTTCTTCAGAACACAGGAATCTCACCTGCAATCACCAAAGGAAACAAAATTGGGTATTTTCCTGTAAAAACGCAAAATCTACAAATCTAGATCGAAGATCTCCACAGAAAAAGGGGAACAAGGCACAAAGTGATTTTAGTGCTGCATGGGACAAGGCTGAGGGCAGGCAGGGCTGAGAAGGGAATGTGGCCAAGGACCTGAGCTGTGCTGATGGAGGGGATGGGACAAGGAGCGGAACATGCTGGACATGGGAGCAGAACAGCTCCATGGCTGGGAACGGCATTGCCATGATCTGGTACAGAACAGAAAACCTACGTTCGATAACCCTACACTCACTAATCCTACACTCTATAACCCTACACTCACTAATCCTACACTCCATAACCCTACACTCCATAACCCTACACTCACTAACCCTACACTCAATAACTCTACACTCCATAACCCTACACTCCATAACCCTACACTCTATAACCCTACACTCCATAACTCTACACTCACTAATCCTACACTCACTAATCCTACACTCAATAACCCTACACTCACTAACCCTACACTCACTAACCCTACACTCACTAACCCTACACTCCATAACCCCACACTCCATAACCCTACACTCAATAATCCTACACTCACTAATCCTACACTCAATAACCCTACACTCACTAACCCTACACTCCATAACCCTACACTCATTAACCCTACACTCCATAACCCTACACTCCATAACCCTACACTCCATAACCCTACACTCCATAACCCTACACTCCATAACCCTACACTCCATAACCCTACACTCACTAACCCTACACTCCATAACCCTACACTCCATAATCCTACACTCAATAATCCTACACTCAATAATCCTACACTCCATAACCCTACACTCCATAACGCTACACTGCAAACACTCCTCCTCTGTTCCTCAGGAGCACCAGAGGCTCTCAGGACAAGGCAGATCTTTCCCTCAGGTCTATCCCACCCGGAGCTTCTCACTGCCCATCTCTCTGTCCATGGAATCCAAGGTCATCCAGAGCTCCCTTCTGATTCATCCTTTCCCAAATCACTTTCTTTTGAGAACAGTGGAAAGTATCTCTTGTTCTTCCTTTTTTTTTCTCTCTTTTTTTTTTGTTATTTTTTGTTTCCATGACCATAATTTAATTCTTCATTTGAACCAACTTGCTACGTCCTTTCTCCTTGATAACTCCCGAGCTCGAATGTAAAAAATGTATTATTACAAGAGACAATTATGGGGTTCAAAGCATTCTGAAGCATTCCACGCTCCCAGCTTCTGGTACTGATACAAGGAGAGGAATATTTGTGGTTTTTGGACTTGCATGAAGTGGAAGGGTTCCAAGGGCTGGTGGTAAAAGGCCTAATGAAAGTCTGCCTTCATCAGACACAACAAAGCTCCTGCATCCTGGGAGGTTTAACTGTTTCTGTGGAGGGGATGCCCAGGCCCCAGCGCTCCACACAAACAAGCCCTTGACCGTGTCAACTCAACCATTTCATGCTCAGTCAAAAAATAACAACAGCAAAAGAGCAAAAAAAGAAAGAATCCTGGGTTTGTTTGGCTTAATTTTTTTTCTCTTATTTTTCAAACAGCGCATGACTTTGGAAGTTGAAGTTTGCAGCTCCTGAAGTTTGTTTGGACTGAAGATGTGTCTCACACCTTTGGGATAGAGTTGGACATCAGAAGATTGTGGAAATAGGTTCTGTTTTGAAGGACACCCTGTGGCTGCACAAACATCTGACTGCTGCAGCGCAGGAGGTTCCTCTCTGCTGAACCTTCTGTTTGTCATTTATTTTTCCATTTCATAAATACCGATTGGAAACTTCTCCTTGGAAGGCAGAGGGAAATCTTGTGGATTGTAAACACGGAGAAGAAGATGAATTGTTTAGGATGGTGAAAAGGGTATAAGGACTCAAAGCCTCGTGTGAAGCAGAGGAAAGTTTAGGGATAAACTTCCAAGGGCTGAAATCTTATTAAGCTGTGGAAAATTCTTCCAAAGGATGTGGGAGAAGCTCCACTGTTTGAGCAGTTTGCCATTAGATTGGACAAAGGACTAAAAATAAAACTGAAACAATCCTGCCCCAGCAAAAGGGCTGAAGGGAAGAAGCCAACGTCAAAGAATCCAACACCACCTTTGATTTCATAGACACAAATCCATCCATGCCCAGAGAGTGAGAGCATCTGTGGGATTGGTGTGTCCAAAGATGAGTTCTCCACAGGATGGGCTCAGCTCAGGAACCTGCTGAGAGAAATCTGTGTGATCCACGAAAGCCTCCCATCCCAGCAAGGAACAGCAATTCTAAACCAGGAGAATGGAAAAGAAATACGTAAATTGGAATTGTTTGGCTGCCCAAAGGACAAATTTTACCTTGGGGTTCACAGAGCCTCTGTGGGGTGGACTGGGAGAGAGCACGAGGAATATTTCAGACCATAAGGAAGGATTAAAAACCAATTTGACTCATCTGAGCCCACACACAAAGTCGTTTTACCCCAAAATTTGTCACCTGTCCTCAGAGGACATGTCCAGGTTCAGCAGCAGCAGCGATTCCCATGGAGGAAAGAGAGAAATTACTTTGAATTTGCTGTGTCACTCCAAAATGATTCCAAGTGCCTCAGATCAGACCATCCAACGTTCAGGAGGGAATCCCAGTTTTAAATATGCATGGGTTTAACAGCAGGCTGAAAAAATTGCTGTCAGTGGGGAGAACTCTGAGGTGATGCAAAATAAAGGGATTACTGTGTCTTTTTCTAATTGTTGCATTTAAAAAGAGATTTCTCATCTTTATTCCCCTTTCTCCTAACACATCTCTGTGTTGTTCCTTCTCTTTTTATTCCCTTTTTTCTTCAAACCATTCTTCCTTCCCAACTTTGTCCTACACCTTTCCCTTAACGCTACTCCAGATCTTTTTCCTTCTCCCACTGTTATGAATCCTCAAGGGCCGCAAGAATTTTCCATTTTCCTGCCCGAAACTCTTCGTATATCTCTCCCCACCTCGTTACAATAAAATAATTCTTCCATTTCGCTGTCACCTCAATTTAGCTCTCTCACCCTCCACTCCCTCTTTTTCCCCTGGTTTAAAGACCGACCAGCATTTCCTGAATTGGAGAAGCCACAATAATATTTTTTCCATTGAAAATACCACAAGAACAGTATTTCCATTGAACATACCACAAGAACAGTGTTTCCATTGAATGTACCACAAGGACGGTGCTTTTGAGGTATCTAAATGCTGAGATGAACTCATAATGTTCATCTTGGACTCGTTAAACCAAAGCCCCTTCTCTCCTCAAAAAAAAAAAAAGTTTCCTCAGACAGAGAAAGAATTTTTATTCACAGGTTTCAAAAAAGAAAAAAAAAAATACAATAAAAACAAGACCTAGACAGAGCCAGGACAATTTTGCACTTGCTTTGTGAGTAAAATATAAATAGGTTTTAACAAGTTTTAAAAAAATCCATTAAAAATGCTTAGAGTGGTTGAACAGCTGGAAAAGCAACTTTTTTTTGATAACATTTAAAGCTGCTTAGCAGCTGGGGAAAAAATCGCCTGTAAAAACACTTAACATTTACAGCCACTCAGTGGCTGGAAAAGCAACTTGTTATAAAATTGATTTAACATCTCAGTGGCTGGAAAAGACATCCCCACACATCCATCGTGCTGCAGTGTTTTACACAGCTATTTATGGCTATTTAGACACAGATAAGGCTATAAATAGATAAGCTGGGCATTTCTGCTGATGCCATTGTGGCAGGGAATAATTTCCATGCAGATCATTCGCCGTTTTATTTTATTTTGGGGGAGTTTTAAACTAAGCCCTTTAAATTCCCATCAGTCTGGAGTCTGGCGGGCCTGGACGCTCAGCCCCCAGGAAGGTTGTAAATCAGTTTAGTTACAGAGCACTTTATGAAATAATAACTGAGTTCTGGGTTTGATGGGCTCCAGTGGAAGCCTGGCTGAGGCGGCAGAGCCCAGAGCTGCAGAAAATCTTTGTAAACTGGGTGTGAAATGGGGATGTCTCCATCAGCTCACCTGTGGCCTGCCCCGGAGGGGAGAGGAGCCTGCCAGCCCCGAAATCCCAAAATGCAGGGGTGTGGAAAGCCCCATCGGAGCAGTAATTAAGCACATTTGTCTCTGTTTGAGATTAGAGATCTTTAAGATGCTGATTTAAAGCGAGTCATGGAATAGCCCTGCTGCAGCCTCGGGCAGTGGTGCAGTGCCCTGCATGCAACTGTGCAGCCCTGCATCCAGCTGTGCAGCCCTGCATCCAGCTGTGCAGTGCATCCAGCTGTGCAGCCCTGCATCCAGCTGTGCAGTGCATCCAGCTGTGCAGCCCTGCATCCAGCTGTGCAGTGCATCCAGCTGTGCATCCGTGCATCCAGCTGTGCAGTGCATCCAGCTGTGCAGTGCATCCAGCTGTGCATCCGTGCATCCAGCTGTGCAGTGCATCCAGCTGTGTAGTGCATCCAGCTGTGCATCCGTTCATCCAGCTGTGCAGTGCATCCAGCTGTGCAGTGCATCCAGCTGTGCATCCGTTCCTCCAGCTGTGCAGTGCATCCAGCTGTGCAGTGCATCCAGCTGAGCATCCGTTCATCCAGCTGAGCATCCGTTCATCCAGCTGTGCATCCGTTCATCCAGCTGTGCAGTGCATCCAGCTGTGCATCCGTTCATCCAGCTGTGCATCCGTGCATACAGCTGTGCAGCCCTGCATCCAGCTGTGCATCCGTGCATCCAGCTGTGCAGCCGTGCATCCGGCTGTGCAGTGCATCCAGCTGTGCCATGCAGCGCATCCAGCTGTGCATCCCTGCATCCAGATGTGCATACCTCCATCCAGCTCTGCAGTGCCGCGCATCCAGCTGTGCATCCCTGCATCCAGCTGTGCATCCCTGCATCCAGATGTGCATCCCTGCATCCAGCTGTGCAGTGCCCTGCATCCAGCTGTGCAGTGCCCTGCATACAACTGTGCAGTGTCCTGCATACAGATGTGCAGTGCCCTGCATCCAGATGTGCAACCCTGCACTCAGCTGTGCAGTGCCCCACACCCAGCTGTGCAGTGCCCTGCATCCAGTTGTGCAGTGCCCTGCATCCAGTTGTGCAGTGCCCTGCATCCAGCTGTGCAATGCCCTGCATCCAGTTGTGCAGTGCCCTGCATCCAGCTGTGCAATGCCCTGCATCCAGCTGTGCTGCCCTGCATCCAGCTGTGCAGTGCCCTGCATCCAGCTGTGCCGTGCCCTGCATCCAGCTGTGCCGTGCCCTGCATCCAACTGTGCTGCCCTGCATCCAGCTGTGCTGCCCTGCATCCAGCTGTACATCCCTGCATCCAGCTGTGCAGTGCCCTGCATCCAGCTGTGCTGCCCTGCATCCAGCTGTGCAGCCCTCCATCCAGCTGTGCAGTGCCCTGCATCCAGCTGTGCCGTGCCCTGCATCCAACTGTGCTGCCCTGCATCCAGCTGTGCAGTGCCCTGCATCCAGCTGTGCAGCCCTCCATCCAGCTGTGCTGCCCTCCATCCAGCTGTGCAGCCCTCCATCCAGCTGTGCAGTGCCCTGCATCCAGCTGTGCCGTGCCCTGCATCCAACTGTGCTGCCCTGCATCCAGCTGTGCCGTGCCCTGTGCTGGCAGAGGGGACGCAGTGCCACATCCTGGCTCAGCTCCACTCCAAGTCCCCAAGGACTAAAGCTGTTCCCTAAATGTCCTCGGGCTCCCTGTGACCCATGGAGTGCCTTCCTGATGCCTGCGGGCACCCACTGCTATTAATTGCTGTCTGAAATTAATAACGCAACAGAGCTGATTGCTCTGTTCTGTTCCTTGAGGCGGGAATGTTCCCCAGCCCAGGGGAAGTGTCAGGCCCCTCTGTCGCTGTCCCTCAGCCCTCACCTCCATCTGACTTTCCTATTTCATTTCGCCAAGTGTTTGTGACAAGATTCACTGAACGCATCTGCCGTGCATTAAAGATGTCATGAAAGCCTCGAGGCAGTTATTGCACTGCCACAACAAATTTGGGCAATAAAACATTAATGTGATGCACGTTTTGCTGGTGGGGGGCAATCCAAGCAAACTGAGGAACCTTGGGAAGCCCAGGGATCCATCCTCACTCCCCAAGGCTGAGCACAGCTCCTGATGAGCCCCTTGGGGGGAGTGCAGAGTCACCTGGAGCCAAAGCAGCTCCTCACATTTAATTTCCAAGCGAGGATGTCCTGTCTGGCTGGATTATGGCTGAGGAGCCAGAAAAGAGGCAGAGGGAATGTTGCCATGATTGGGTGTCGCTTCCCAAAATCCCAAACTTCTCCTGAAGTCAGGAGCAGAGCCCAAAGTGCTGCTCGAGCTGTGTTTGATGCCAACTTTTGGAGCTCAGATGAGAAGCTGGATGTCTCTGCCGGTAAGTGCAGATAATGAGGCAATGTTCCCAAAGTATCTGGGGCTGGGATCTTTGAAGTGTAACCACTTTGTGGCCAAATCCTTGTGAAAATGGAAAAAATAATAATTACCTATGAATATGTGAAGACGTATATTCCTCAAGGACAGACAGGAATTGTTCGGTGTCGTCCGGGTGTAGGGAGGAGGTGCAAAAAGAAGATTTTCAGCAGAGTTTTCCTGCCAGGGAGAGCTATTAGGCACTGGAATTATTTCCTCAAGGAAAGCAAAGGAAGGCGATTCCTTCAGACGTTTAATAATAGCTTGGGCAAAGAATTAGGAAATATAAAGAAGCAGCCTGTACTGGCAGGTAATTGAGCTAATCAGAACTAAGTAGGACTTAGAATTTATTTTTTTTTTTAGGACCATTTAAAGTCAGCTGCAATAGATATTTCATTAATTCATTGCCCTTTTCATTGCAGTCCAACACCCAGGAGGAAGGCAGAACAAGTTAATACTAAAAAAACACTGACCCAGTCAGTGCTGGGAACGCAGGGGTAAGGCAGTGCCAGCGAGGAGAGATTTCGTGGGCACTCGTCAGACACAAAAACGAGCTCTGAAACAGGCCACAAAAGCCAGTGGGGAAGTGAAGGGGTAGAAGGAGCCAAGGTCTGATCTGGAAAATAAAAAGGGAAAAGCAAGGATGAAGAACCAGGGGATTGGACAAGATGGGATGGGATGGGAGGGGGTCCTGGAGAGCCTCTGCCTTGGCAAGGACCATGGAAAATCAAAGTGCAGAGTAAAAAAGTGCTGTAAGAACAGCCCATGATCGAATACCAGACTGGCTAATTCGTATTTCAGGGGCTCGAGGAGAGGATGCTGCAGTCTGTGCCTCTGGACCTTCCACACTTTTGGTGTTCCTGGACAAAGAGCCAGGACTAAATCAGGGGCATCCGGCTCAGACTTGAGCTGGGGCGTAAAGGCTGAGCAGCATCAGACTGAGAAACTAAATTTGGGGAGAGGCAGACACTTCAGAGCCCTGTGGTGTCTGGATCACCCAGAGGAGGACCAAGCCAGGTACTTTTTTCTCTCCCTGTTCATCCTGAACAGCACAGTGGGTGCCAGGTTTTATTCTTTCATCCCTTCTCCTTGCCCTGCGCTTTAAAAAGAACATTCAGAACATGCTGTAATTATTCCAGCTGGGATTATTTACCACTTACATCCACTGCTGGGCATGTCCAAGAGGTTGGGGCAGGAGGGGACACAGCCTGGGACATCCCACGAGCTCCTTGAGTGAGAAAAGGTGCCAAGTGCATCAGAAACACTCACCTTGTGTCCCGCCAGGTGGGACAAAGGTTGTTCCTAAAACAAAGCTGAAGAGAGAGAAGGAAACAGAAAATCCTCAGGTGACCCTCAGCAGAAAATCCTCACTCACGAATTCTGTCAGAGCTGAGTGGATGCAAATGAGGTTTATTGCCTTTTTAACAACCAAATGGCATTTCAGATTATCTCGAGGTCTGAGGCAGCAATCCATGCACACTGTGGACAATAATCACTCCCAGTTGGAATTCTGTGAGGCCATAAGTGTTGATCAGGATATGGAAAATTGGTCTATTTGTCCCAGAGATGTCAGAGCCAGATTTTTATGTCCTTGTTGACGGCAATGGGTGGAGAGTCACAGCCCAACACATTTGTCCTGGCTTGAGACATTTACTCCCCAAGCATCATCGCTTTTTGATGCTGTTCCCACTAAACCTGAGCCGTGATTTCAGACTCCAGCCCTGAATTTGTACAATTGCTCTGCATCCTGCACAAGGAACTCATCACCACAAATCCATCCCACCCTAAAAGCCACTCACAAGTCCATGTTATTCCCTACATGTTTGCACAGCGACCACAGCCATTGATTTATCCCTTATTAGAAGCTGATATCACCACTGGATTTAAATCACGGCTTTATTAACATCCATCAGCAAGCTGACCTAGAAACTTATTTATTTAAGAACACCAGTGGTCTGAGGAAAAGCCTTATTTCAGATGCCAAAAACAAAAACAAGTACAATGGGGTTTGGATCTGGACAATGCTTCGGAACTGTATTGGCAGCCACCAAGTTGGAATATTTGATCTTCACAGCTTGACGTCAAGAATGGCTTTTAAGTCTCCTGGCTGGTAAATACATCTGGCCCAGGCCTTGTTTAACATTTGAGGTGCTTATAGATATTGTGGTTTCAAAGTTGATCAAACATGCAGGGCATTATTTGTAGGAAAAACATTTACCTTACTGGAGAGGTCTGACTTATACCGAGGGCTCAAATGATTTCCCGTCTGCTTTAATGCGTGGAGGAAAGTGGAATTTGCTTTGGGAAGCGAAGAAAAAGGCAGTTCAACACATCCTGCCCTGCCCAGCGTGGCTTGGGGTTGCCTTTAGGAAAGCTCAGCACCATTTACTTTGTGAGATAGAACTTGCTCGTAAAGTCAGAGCAATTTAATGTTGTAGAGCAAAGCAAAAAAAGAAAATAAGCTGAGGTCCAGGAGCTGGATGTGAAAGTTGTGGTCGTCGTTTCAGTGGAAAAATAAAATGAAAGGGAGAAGGGTTGGGAAGGTAGGGGAAAAGAGGGGAGGAGAAGAGGAGAAAGGAGAAATGAAACACAGACATTTTGGACATCTTAGTTGAAAAATGTGCTCAGGATTTTCCATGACAATATTGGGGGAAGACAGAAGGGTCCTGTTTAGGGGAGGGGCTTTGAAACAAAGGATGAAGGACCTGGAAGGGATTGTGTGGCTCCATCAAGCCTTGGGTCCCAGTAGGACACCATGAAGGCCTCACTGCTTTGCTGTCTCCATCTAGAGATACTTCACCTGAGCAGAGGAACCAATATTTTTAAATATTTGCTCTTACTTCAGCACAGAAGTGTGAGGCAGAAAGAATTGCAGTGGGAATTACAGAGGATTGCAGTGGACTAACAGAAACAAGGCAAGGGAAAAGGACTGATTCTCATCCTCAAAAGTGTTAAAGCCAAAAGGAGCAGGATCCATGGTGGGATGAGCCCCACATCACCCTGAGGAACCCAAATCCTTGGGTTTGCTGCCTCTCTGGATATAAATATCCCTTAGAAGATACCCTAGGAAGAATCACTCCATTGACAGCAGGAAAATGCAATTTTTTCCCTCCAGACTTCACAATTTTTCAATTCTTGCAGTTCTTCAGGAAAAAAGAGAGGTCTGGCTGTACAGTGAGAGGGCAGTTCAGCCCTGTGTGCTCAGCTCTGTGCTGATGTTCCTCTTCTGAATCACAACAGAGATAAAGATTATCTCTCCACTCAGCTCAAAAACACTCCAAAAGCCTTTTCCTGGAAAGAGCAGGTTTTGAAGTCACCAAAATTTGTGCAATTTTGACGCTGCTCTGATGGCAGCAGACACCAGCTCCTCAACAGCCACTCAAAGGATTTCTGCAAGAGGTGAGATGCTCTCACTGGCTCTGCTGAAGGATGTTGTACAAGAGCCCAACCCTCCAAAATCCCCAGGGAACAGACACAGAAGGAAATCCCCGACAGTGGGAGAAGCCTCCGCTGGCACTCACACTTGTGTCAGCTGTCAAAGGATCCCAAAATCCATCAAAACCCAGAATTCTCCGGAAAACCTTTCCTTTCTAACTTCCAGAGGGTGGAATTTACGTGGGAAGGGCAGAGTGCTTCGTTTTGAAGCTTGGTTTCCAGCAGATGGGATGTGGGAGCCCTACAGACTCAGAAGCGAGAAAGCAAATTAAAAAACATCAATTTTGATACACTTTTACTAAAAATAATCGTGTTTTAAACCCCAGCTGACAGAATTTTGGGCATCGACTCACAGCTTCTGAATGCCTGGGACAGGCAGAAACCAAGGCAATCCCGTAAGGGAAGGGGATTGTTACTGGAGGAGCTGAATAACTCCTGGTTGGCACTGGAACTGCGAAGGTCTCACATACCAGGAGCTACCACCGAGAAAATTTATGGACTCTTTGGAATCACAGATTCGTTCGAGAATCCGACGATTTGTAGACAACCGTCGAACGCAAAAAAAAAAAAAAAAAAAGGCTCCGAGAACCGAGTCCAAAGTCTCCGGATCAGCAAAGGATATGTACAAAATTCCCTTTGGTGTTATTATTGGACTGGGCCAGACGTCCAGACACACCGAGTTACTCAAGCTCGCTGTCAGCTCGGCCATAAATTTATATGGAATTTCAGGGCTACCTCGGAGGGGCAATATTGGCTTAAGGCGTTTCCATTTCAGAACCTTGTCCCGCTGCAGACTGGTATATTTTTTTTTGCCCAGTTTTGAGCTTTCTGAATGACTTTAGCTTCCCAAATCTTTGTTGGCCACAAATTCCTCTCCCAGCCTGCTCCAGCTCCACATTGCTGCGATCCAGGCCCCGACTTAACACCAGTCTGCTGTCAGTGGATGCTACTGTGCTATTTATAAACCCTCTGCTACACACAGGTATTTATGGCACTGAGTAGGGTCAGGAAGAACGAAAAATAAAAGAGGAAAAAAAGGGGAAAAAAAAAAAAGTTCACTCCATTTTTATTAGCCCAATTCACAGCCAACCATATGGCCGCAAACTGGGAACTGCCAGCGCAGACAACTGGAACGGCAGCGCTCCCTGAATCCTGCAAAATCCATTAGGCTGTGTTAAATATGTGGATATTTATCTCTGCCTTCAGAGAGGGGTGTCAAATATTGAATAAATGGTGAGGAGGTCCTCCCTGAGCCCCCTGTGCTGGCCTTGCCCCCAATCCCAAGCTGCGGCAGGAGGTCCTTTGCTGTCCGGCCACACGTGCCTGCGGAGGAGCTGCTCCCTTCCCGCCCGCTGCCACTTCCCTCCCGCTGGACTCTGCCCCAAAAAGGTTTGTTTGCTGGAATAAATCATCCTGGTGGAGATACACAGTCCTGAGTGGAACAGGAAGGACGTGCAGCTGTGCCTGCAAGTGCTGCTGGAGGGGAGGCTGAGAGTCCCTTAAGCTCCCTGCTAACCGTGGGATGTTGGCATTTTAGACATCATTTCATGTGGGTTTTGCCCTGTGTAGTTGGGGTGTTCCCCCCCGTGGACAGTTCTTGATGGCAATTCAAAAAAAAGTTTCTTTTAGATTTGTAAGGACAGAGGCTTTAGCCACCTACACAGGTGACATTGAGGCTGCACTGGGAGCCCAGAAAACCCCACATCCCCCAAGGACCTGTTCCACACCCTCTGGTGCATGGTGGCCCAAAAGCTGTGAGGAAGCACATCCAGCCTTGTGGAGATCCAAGCTGCTGTCCCAAAGGGGTGCCAACCCCATGAGCGCCATTCGAAACAGGTGACAACCCCATGAGTGTCATCCCAAAGGGGTGACAACCTCATAAGCGCCATCTCAAAGGGGTGCCAACCCCATGAGCGCCATTCGAAACAGGTGACAACCCCATGAGTGCCATCCCAAAGGGGTGACAACCCCATGAGTGTCATCTGAAACAGGTGACAACCCCATGAGTGTCATCCCAAAGGGGTGCCAACCCCATGAGTGCCATCTGAAACAAGTGACAACCCCGTGAGTGCCATCCCAAAAGGGTGACAACCCCATGAGTGCCATCCCAAAGGGGTGCCAGCCCCATGAGTGCCATCTGAAACAAGTGACAACCCTGTGAGTGCCATCCCAAAAGGGTGACAACCCCATGAGTGCCATCCCAAAGGGGTGACAATCCCATGAGTGCCATCCCAGAAAACTTCTGCACACCTCCTGAGCTCGGGCATTCTGAGATGCCATCCCAAAAGGGTGACAACCCCGCGAGTGCCATCCCAAAGGGGTGACAATGCCATGAGTGCCAACCCAAAGGGGTGTCAGCCCTATGAGTGCCATCCCAGAAAACTTCTGCACACCTCCTGAGCTCGGGCATTCCGAGATGCCCGTGGCCATCCTCCTGCCAGGGCTGCCTTGGGTCGCTGCCCAGCGCTGAGCCCCGCGGGCACTCCTGCCATGGCTGTTGCCTCTCACTGTGGTTTTCCCAAGGTCATTGCCATTCTTTTCGCTCCAGTTCCCTATCTCTGAGATAAAGGTTCCTCACAGCCATCTCCCCCAGAGCCCGAGGGAGGTTTAATTAATAATCCCGGCCTCTGAGGGAGCAACAAAGAGGCGGAAGGACTGGGGGAGGGAGCAGCCGGGTAACAGTGGTAGGAAACACATGGTCACGGAGCTGAGCCACGGGCAGAAATTCCCATCAGGGAACAATGCTGCACCAGCTGGGACAGGAGAAGGTGACCTCAGGGCTTCGCCTCTCCATCGCCTCCAGCCCATTGTTCTATTGTGTCTTTCGCAGCGAGTTCAAGGGAATAAACAGCATTTTCCAACCCGGCTTAGCCTCGGGGATGGTTTTCTTCCCTGCTGGGTTTGTGTGAGGGAAGAGATCAGTGTTGATGCACTGAGCACCTGCCGGGGTGTGGGTTCAGCCTGTCCCCAAGGGTCCTCGTGTCCTGCGAGGGGACACGAGTGAGCCAGCCCCAGGGAAATGAAGGATGGGGTTCTGCCCAAGGATATTTGACACCAACACCCCCAAACAAGGTGGTGATGGGGAGTGCAGCTCCTCACCTGCACCACAGCCATGGTCACAGCACCCTCAGAGCCTGCTGGTGCTGGCAGTGAGCCCAGGGATGGTGAGGAACCATGGTGGTCCTTCCCAGCTTATACCTGGAGCGATTCATCCCCACACAACCCAAAGTTCCTTAATTACACCTAAGCTTTTAATCACCTTAAGGGCTGTTATTTTTGTACCTCCTTTTCTGCTGGTTTTTCAGAGCTCCAGGAACAAAGCACTGCAGGGAGCAGGTGCAGAGAATTCTCTTTCCACCCACAGTGGGAGCAGCATCTCCTTCGGGATGAGAGCTGGGATTGGTGTCCACAGGGTAATGGAGAGGAGGAGAAGTCACCAAGATTCAGTGACAAGGACTTGAACCCTGAGCCATCCTGGAGGACTCAGGAGCTTATTTTAAACCTGTTATTTATCCTGCATCCCTGTGCTATTTATCCCTAATCCATAAATATGAATTTTATGGACACCACCTCCTCGGCAGTGTGCAACAAGAGACAATCTGGCAACGGAGAATAATTAAATTAAAATATGGATGTGGAAAGGACCTTGTCTCCTAAAAATAAAAGGCAACAGAGGAAACCAGGAAACATGAAAGTGGTCAGCAAGGAGGGAGAGTGGAAGTGGGGAGGCCCAGGGGCACGGAAGTGAGGGGAAGGAGAAAATGGGAGCTGGTCAGAGCAGCATTAGCCAAGCCTTTCCAAGCAAAGGTTCTGCCAGCCAAAACAGCAGCAAGTCTGAAATTGGTTAGGGATTGTTTATTTATTCATACCACAGGATGTAAACTAATATAGTTCAATTCCCCCGGGAAAATAAAGCCGACTCTTTTCTTTTTTTTTTTTTTGGTACTTTCAAGAATACATTCATCCTTCTTTTCCCCTTTTTTCTGAAGTTTGAGAGGCTCCAAACAACCCTGGAAGAGTCACTACTGAATTTCTGCCTCTTCAGAGGTGAGGAATTGCTGTCACATGGAAGAGTGAGTGGTTGGCACCTTTGACATCAGTTGTAAGACATCAATGATGCCTCGTGGTTCATGTCCAGGAGTGACTTTTCCACTCTGAACCACTTCATTTAGAGGTTTGCTGGGCAGTAGAAGTGACTGATATTTATCTGAAATAATCCCCCCCGTGCGGCAGGTTCTGCACTCTCGGGTTGAAATGTGGTTTTAGCAGGAGTTAATTGGAGAATGAGTATTTACCTTCAGCTCAGCTTTTGCTTCCTTGGCTTCAGTTCGGGAGTGTTGAAGGTTTCACCTTCCCAACACCAAACGAAAATGAAAACAGCAAGCTCCCCTTGAACTGCTCACTTAGGATAACCTGAATGAACTTTAGAGAAAACACTAATACTTGAGGAGAAAATAACCCAGGACCTGCAGCTGAAAAACAAGGTCTGCAGGGTTGTGGAGGATAAACCCCCCCAAGCCGGGCATTCCTCTGGCCCCACATTCCCAACCAAAAGAAAAACTTTAAAAAAATACACTTAATTGACCAAAATCCTGATTGTCTTTTCAGACATCCTTCTTGATGTGGTCAGAGATTGGAACCCTTTTGGAAAGCAACTTGACATTTCATAGCTTAGATATTTCCTCCATCGCTTTTGACTCTCGGGCCTCAATTATTTCCACCAGGAGAGCGTTTGCCAAGCGGATGAAATTGGAACCGGAGTGGATGTTATAAAATACAGGTAGCTCCGGCCCCTGTGCGTGATGCTGCCTCGTGTGGTTTTTTCATTTGACTTCTCCTGACTCGTTCCAGGGCTGAGCATGGCACGGGCTGTGCTCCACGGGGAACGGAGCTCCCTCGGCATCTCCGCGCTCCTGCACACACGGGGCCAGGTATTGGCTGGGCCTCGGTTCTTGGGCTGGAAAATTCCTTATGGTTTTTGCAGGGACAAATTATCCTTCCCGCTTGTGGAGGGAAAGGAGGGGAACCATCCTGTCCTTCAACAGTTTTTGATGGAAATTGCGTTCCCGTGCCAAACGATCACTGAAAACATTTTTAAAGGACATTTATGGGGGAAATGTTGCAATTCTCTGGCGTTTTGTGCCCTGTTTGGTTCGGCATGGGGATGGAAAATGGTAAATTTTGAATTGAGCCCAGCCACCCTGTTTTAGAGCTTAGAAAAACACCCCGAGCTGTCCCACCTAGGGGACACAACTGCACAGCAGAGCCGGAGCTGCTGCAGCGCAGGAAGCTCAGAATTTGGCTCTGGTGGTGACTCTCCAATGTGATGGACTCTAAATTCACAGTCTGAGGGAATTTTTATTTCTACCAGTGCTGAGCCTGGGACTGATGGGGCTGAGGAGGAAAAATCGCCTGAATCCTCTGCTAGCTCTCAAAACAGGAGGTGACACAAGGTGTGCTTCTAGGAGCAGCAGCTCTGTGCTGTCTCCACCCCCTGACCATGCCGAATATAATTTTCAATATGACAAATTATATATTAAATAGTAATATTTATTTAAATATTTTATAATTTTATTTTTCATAATTTTTAAATTTTTTTTACAATTTTTAAAAACATTTTAAATATAAAATACAGCACTAACTTCATTGGAGCAGATATTTAGGAAGCCAGTGGTTGCATGGTTCTCACCAGGAGCCCCTACCCTCTGACCATGCCAAATATAATTTTTAATATGAAAAGTTATATATTAAATAGTAATGTTTATTTCAATATTTTATAATTCGATTATTTTATTATTTTATTTTTCATAATTTTTTATACATTTTTAAAGCATTTTAAATATAAAATACAGCACTAAATTCATTGGAGCAGATATTTAGGAAACCAATGGTTGCGTGGTTTCCACCAGGAGTCCCCACCCCCTGACCATGCCAAATATAATTTTTAATACACAAATTATGTATTAAATACTAGTATTTATTTAAGTATTTTCTAATTTTATTATTTTCTTTTTCATTTTTTTTTCTATTTTTTTATACATTTTTAAAACTTTTTAAATATAAAGTACAGTTCTAAATTCATTGGAGTGGATATTTAGGAAGCCAGCGGTTGTGTGGTTCCCACCAGGAGCCCCCACCCCCGACCATGCCAAATATAATTTTTAATACGACAAATTATATATTAAATAATAGTATTCATTTAAATATTTTATATTTTTATTCTTTTATTTTTCATACTTTTTTTTTTCTATTTTTTTATACATTTTGAAAACATTTTAAATATAAAATACAGCTCTAAATTCATTGGAGCAGATATTTAGGAAGCCAGTGGTTGCGTGGTTCCCACCAGGAGCCCCCAGGAGTGGGATGGGGACATGCGGGGACAGAGCTCGTCCCTCTCAGCCAGGGATCCGGGAGCTCCTGGTGCTGTGCATCGCATCCAAACCCATCCGGAATAACAAAATGCAGGTGCCCCGAGGCAACTGCGCTTTGTTTGGATCTGGCAGAGCTGATTAAAGGATTGATGGGCCCGGGGAGGAGCAGATCTCTCCTCTCTCCCGGGACACTCCAGCCAAAGGCACAAGGAGTGATTTGTCTCTGCCAGCTCTCCAAACTTGAGGACGTTTCTGTAGGAAGTGACAGTGGCAAAACATCCTCTGGAGCATGTAAACAATTTTTCCCTATTCAGGATGGTCAAAATAAAAAGAGAGCTGTGTAAACATCTCCGGGCTGTCCCTGCTGGTCTCTCACTCGGAGCTGTGGAGCAGAAAGCTCTGCTCCGGAGCCAGAACATGCTGCAACTTCCTCCTGATCCACGATCCAGCACAAATACAAAACCAAATCATGTTTCCACGTAATCAATCCATGTTCTTAGAGAGGAAAAGAGCCCTTAACAGCCGAGGAGGAGACCTTGGAGTATAATAGAGCTCTCCAAGTGCACAGGTGTGCCAAAGTGCTGCACCAACAGCGTGTGAGAAAGCATTCACATTGTTCCCAAACCATGGGAAAAACATATCCTGTTCCCATTTCGGAGCGGTGCCATTCCCGAGGCTCTGTGGATTCTGCGCTGTCTCCTCGCAGCCATCCCTGCCTGGAGATGAACTTTCCCTGATTTCCGAGCATTGTGCCGCGCTCGGCCCGGCACAGGTGTCCCTGTCCTGCTCCAGGAGGGGATCGGGGCTGTGCCAACCGCAGCACTGCTCCTTCTTTTGGGATCGCTTGGATCAGGGAGTGTTGCTCTGATTTTCTGATATTCGTGGAGATTTGCGGAAGCTCGCGGGGAAGTCAGGCAGGCAGCACACAAGATGGCGAAAAGAGAAACTTTATTTACAAGAACTTCTTTATATATTCATTAATAATCTAATAATTATTGGTCCACAGTTTTTCCACTCCCTATAACGATTGGTTACAACTCTAGAGCATCCAGTACCAAAACAAAGAGATTAGAAAGCACAAGAATGCAACTTATCTCTATTCTCCATGAGAAAGAAGAGAAAGATTTTAAAACAGTGCAACTACAAGGGAACACAGAGGAAGAGGATTTTTTTTGTTGAACTCTTCCCTGTCCCTTTCCCACGTGGATGCTTTGATGTGTGGATTTTCCTGCGCCGTCCCTGAGTGCCCAAAATGGTGCAGAGAGGACAAAGATGTTCACATGGGGAGAGAGGGAAATGGGAAAGACCAGGAGAAGCTCTGGTTGTAGGAAAATTGGATGTTGTGGTCGCATTTGAATGGACAACATCATGAGGGAAGCGGGGAAGTGACTGTGGAGAAGAATGACAGACATTTATTGTTTCATCGTCCTGAAGTGCTTTTATATTTTTGGCTAAAGTGAGAGTGTATCAACAATTTCCACTTGAGATGTTTTGGAGATACAAGTGGCTTTCCTTTTCATGCAACTTTGTGATTCAAAATGCCTCATAAAAGAACAACAGCAGGGAAGCAAAATATGTTTTTACTTTCAGATTGTTAAAAATCGCTTAATTTTGACATTTCAACCAGGCTCCTTCCTTTGTGCAGAGGACATTGGAATAGCAGCAAGGAGATTCCACTTCAGAGTCATCCAAAAATTATGAAAATCCCAGGAGATTCCTGACAGTCCAAGATGTGCCTTTCTTGATAAGATTAATAAATTTAGAGCAGAAGCATTGACGTGACATTTGAATTCGAGCACATGCACTACCTCAGTGGTGTTTAAAGGAGATTTATAATTTCAATTTTTCAATTCACTGAGAGTTTCCACCTCCTGAATTATCCCAAAAGGAAAGAGAGGATACACCAGACAGGCAAAAAACCCCTGGAATTTCCACAATCTGCTTCCAGCATTGCTACCATGGGATCCAAGTGCCACAGCAGCACCCAGCAGATCTGACAGGAGCTGTGCCGAGCCCGAGCTCAGGGCTCTTTGCTGTGGCATTTTCCAGGTCCCACGGGAAATTTCCTCTCAGCTGGAGGGCAGGGACAGAGGCCAGGTGACATCCCCAGTGGCTGGGGACAGATCCAGCACAGGACAGCAAGCACCAGGGTGGCCTGGCAGGAGTTTTGATGGACTGCTGTGAGATCTGACGGCAGATTTATCGGAACCCCAGCCCAGGTGGGGCCTGCAGTGTGGCTCTCCCTTCCTGCCTGAGAAAAAGCTTCTCCCAGCACTCAGCAGTCCTGGCCTGGCTTGCATTAATCATTCAGATATTGAAAGGAGTTTCAGCCTAGGCAGAGTTTGTTGGAGGTTCAGGACACTCAAGTCATGAATTAATTCCCACCAACACCAGAACTTCCTTAATTTTACAGGGATTTCAAAAATATTGCAGCCAATAAAACCTGGGTGTGAATTAGAGTCCTTTTTGTAGAGCTGCTGGGGCAGTCGGTGACATTGCAGCCAATCCAGGTGATATTTATATATCACAGGAATATAAATTGGAAAATGTTTTCCACTCCAAACCAACAATTCTTTCCTTATTGATCAGTCCCAGGGATCAGCTGGGAATGTGCAGCAGCCCTTGTTGCCATCAGGAATCTCTCCTTTGGGCTGTCAGTTTGAAGTGATCACGGTAATCACCATCACGTCTGAATCCCACAATGGTTTGGGTTGGAAGGGACCTTGAAGATCATCCCATTCCACCTTCCATGGGATCAGGCTGCTCCAATCTCCATCCAGGGGACCCCAAACACTTCCAGGGGGTCCTTACGATCCAGCCTGAGACACAGAGGTGCTCTGGAGCACAGGCAGGAGTTGGGCACAAGCCTCTCCTTGGCTTTAGTCCTGAACGAAGGCAGTGCTTGGCTCAGGAATGGGGTTCTGCTGCGAGGAAAATCCTTACAAACTCTGGGGACAGTGGGTTCAGCGGGGTCAGTGTCCCCCCAGCAGCAGAGCTCGGATCCCACGGCCCCACAGCCCCAAAAGCATCGGCAGCAGCCACCCTGCAGGGAATGCCCCTCCAGGGAATGCCCCTCCAGCATCACAATTCCACCAGCCAGAGACAGTGACAAGGAAATCCCAGGGGAGCAGCAGAGTGGCAGGGAAAGGGGACAGGGCCAAAAGCCACCCCTGGCACCGTCAGTGCAAACAGGGAAGTGCTTCGGCCCCATGACCCTGTTTTCAACCACAGGCATTGCACAACGAGCCTTTTAAAAATAAAACTTCTTTAAAAACACCCTTTTTTTTTCTTTTTCTTTTACATTATGAGAGGCTGAGTGAAAGCAGTAATTTTTTTTTTTGCTTTAAACCAATGAAACTTAGTGTTTATAGCAGTCTAGGAGCTGGAAACCCAACTTAAGAAACACTTAATGTTTAGATCTACTTTGTGGTTGGAAAAAACAACTTTTTAAACGCTCCAGCAAGTGGAAACAGCCACCCCTTGTAAACAAATCTTTAGCATGAAGATATTTCTTAGCAGTGGAAAACCTTAAGTGCAGGGAGACGGATTTGTGAGACATTTCAAAGTGATCAGAGGCTGCTGGCAGAGCCACGTTCTGTCAGCAAGGACGTCAATGATCAGTGCAGATGAAAGAGTTTCCATCCAGGATGCTCACTGGGTGTTTGTTTTCCACTCCTTTACTGTGTTACACACACCACTCACATCCACCTCGGGCTCTGCTTCAAGCCCACGTTACTCCAGGGTCGTGTTTTAAGGTCAGGGAAGTTAAACCAACACAAACAGCGAGGAGTCGGGCAGCAGAATGAAAAATATTGGTTGTTTTCTGCAAGTACAGTAAAATTTCCCAGCCGTGAGATAAAGCCTGCCAGATATTCCAGCAGTGACCTTGGAAAAATAATACAACAACCTGCTCAGGTTTTTTTCTGCCTCCTAAACCTCGTTTCAACTCTGGTCATGTGCTCTGGAGCTGCTGCCCTGCCCCTGGGTTGAAGTGTCCCTGAGCTCTGTTGTGTATGGGAAGTTGTTTTTTCCCAAAGAAAGAGTGGAAGTCCCATCACGAGACAATTAAATGCATCCGATGGCTGCTGGCAGGGGTGAGCTCAGTCTGTTCCATCCTTTGGGATTTAAATCTGCTGCCTGGACAGGGCAGTGCCTCTTCCTTGGGAATGCTCCAGATGGGACCAGCTGGGATGGGGCTGTGCTCCTGCTGTCCCACCATGCCACAGGTGACACAAGATTGGTGTCCCCTTCTCCCAAAAGTGGCCAAAAACGGGAAAAAGTTCCTGTTGAGGTGGGGATCTTTGTACAACCATCACTCACAGAATCAGCCAAGGATTGGGAAAAGCTCCCACTGAGGTGGGGATCTCTGCACAACAACCATTCCCAAGCAGCTGAAAACTAGGAAAAATTCCTGTTGAGGTGGGAATTTTGCGCAGCCACTGCTCACAAAATCAGCCAAAACTGGGAAAAGCTCCCCTTGAGGTGGGAATCTTTGCACAACAACCACTTCCAAGCAGCCAAAATCTGGGGAAAACTCCTGTCGAGGTGGGAATTTTGCACAGCCACCACTTACAAAATCATCCAAGGACTGGGAAAAGCTCCCATTGGGTGGGAATTTTACACAGCCATCACTCACAAAATCAGTCAAAACTGGGAAAAGTTCCCATTGAGGTGAGGATCTTTGTAGAGCCGCCACTCCCAAAAGTGGCCAAAACCTGGGAAAAGCTCCCGTTGAGGTGGAAACCTTCACACAACCACCAGTCACAGAATCAGCCAAAACTGGGACAAGCTCCCATTGAGGTGAGGATCTTTGCAGAACCACCACTCCCAAAAGTGGCGAAAACCTGGGAAAAGCTCCTGTTGAGGTGGGAATCTTTGCACAGCCACCATTCCCAAAAAAAATGGCCAAAACCTGGGAAAATCTCCCGCTGAGGTGGGAATCTTCGCACAGCCACCACTCCCAAGCCCAGGATGGGCAGAGTGGGATTTGGGAAGGGCTGTGCCACCACCAGGGATGCTGTGGCGGGAGATGCCCGCGTGTGCCTCACCCAACGCAAGGTGCCAACGCTGCTGGTGAGGCCGGGAGCACAACGGGTGTCCAACACTGCTCCTGCTGGGTCATTTCCTCCGAAACAATTGCAGCTTTGATCCCGTTCTGTGAGCCAGGACCTGCCGCTGTTCTCACTGGGCGCCCTCGGCGGGGCTAAAAAAAAACCCTCAGGCAGCAACAATGAGTGTGGAGAAGCTGCTGCCGCTGAGTCAGCCCCTGCCCCAGGTTAGGTAATTTCCTTGTGTAAATCTCTTTTCAAGGAGGGCTTTAAACAGATTTTAACCACCACCAGACTCCTCTCCCCTGGATTTGATCCTGAGGAAATACCTGATAATAAACAAATACCTTGCTGGGATCCTCAGCCTTGCCAGGAATGACAGTTGATTTAAAAATCACTTCTTTCTTCTTTTTTTTTTTTTTTTTTTTTTTTTCCTTTCCCCCTTCTGTTTTCTCACTTTATCCCCTTCTTAAAAAAAAAAAATTAGAGGAAATTGTAACCATCCAGGGCTGGGAAGGTGTTGCAGAACAAACACACCCCAGCAAGAGCAGCATCCGTGGTGGGATCTCATTTCCCTGCCGCGTGTCCTCACCTCTCAAACACCTCCACTGCTGCTATTCTCTGCCTCATTTAAGGTTTCCATTTGGATTTGGACCAGCAGTTGGACATTTCCAGGCTCTTTTTAAAGACAATAGGGCTCATCAAGCTTCAGTGGCTCATCCTGTGGGGAGCTTGGGTACCTGGGGCTGAGCCTCGGCAGCCCTCGAGTTTGATTTTCTAACAAAACATGTCTGAAAATAAAACTCAAGGTGTGCGAAGGACTTTTGCATCTTTATCAGCTGAACAGAATCCTCTGGGTTTGATTCCAGTTTGTCTCCCTCGATTCCCCCAGCAATTCCCCATGGAAAAAGGCAAATTTCCAGCCCCAGTTTGCTGTCCAGTTACCGCAATGCGTTGAGTTCTTATAGACCCCATTGTTTGCGCTGCTGCTGCAGGTTGCAAATTCTCAATGTGTGAGACTAAATAAAACTGGGATTATCACTATAATGGCCCAATAATTTTGGGGGAAACTGTTTATATTTGGTGAAGAGCTGAAAAGAGGGAAATATCAGGTTCAGGGGATGTGTCCCCCACTCCAGTCCTGCTCTGTCTGCTCTCAGCTCATGGCCTGAGCAGGTGAGATGGAGCCATAGGTGAGGTCAGGTGTCCATGGACATGTGGATTTGTGGGATTTTTAAATCCCTGAGGATTTCTCATGGCCAGAAGAGCTTCAGGAAAGCTCTTAAAGATTGGCTGTGCCTCTGCCATGAGGTATAAAACATTAAAGCCTTTTGGTTGCTTCAATTTTTTGGAGGACTTTTTTATTTCTTTTTTTTTTCTGGTGACATAAGGTAAAGTTTAATTTTTGTAATCCATAGTTTAGGGATTTTCTCAGGAGAAAGGCACCATTTTCTGGTGAGAGCTGCAGATGTTCATGGCCAGACACCCTCTTGGAAAAGCAGATTTTTAATCAGCCAAGGGGTTCAGGAACTTGTTCTGGGATACCTGAATTGTGTCGTGTGCAGTCGTGTCCATCGGCAAGACACAACTTACATCACTTGCCAGGAACTCAGCCCTCTGATCTGCAGATCAGAAAATTGCCTAAATCTGTGATTTAATTGAGTCGAGTTTTTAGTTCTGACTTCCTGTGCTTAACCCTTGGATCACTCCTGGCGTTTCATGTCACAGCCGTGTCCATGTCGGTGCCTGAGAGATAAAGTTTCCTCCAACAAATGATTTATTATTCTCTATAAGGGATTAACAGAGGTGTTTAAACCCCTGTGGTTGGATCTGCTTTGAGGATTAGGGGGATTTTGGAGCAGTGATATCACTGGGCTTCAGTGCAATTTATGCGGTGGTAAAAAGACATGAAACTGGGAGGTGATGTCAGTGTGGTGGTTGGGATGGGTGGGGGAGTTGGGTCTGTCTGAATCCTGGCCAGAGCTGATCCCACTATCAGGGATGAGGAATTGGACTCTATTTTATTCAAATCAAGTTCCCTTTATACAAATCCACACCAGTGCCTTGAAATTTAATGGAGTTTGCAAGTTTTTCACACTGGATCGGAGTGGTAAAGCCTCCCTGGCACAAACTCTGCTATGTTTCTATCAAAGATCCAGCCCTTTATCCTTTGATTTGCCTCTGTCAAAAGAGATAAACCCCACATTTTTCAGAGCAGTTTAATTCCCGACAGTATTTATGTATCTAAGAGGTTTTCCTGACAGTACATAAAATTAAAAGAAGAATCCTTTAGGAAAAAACATATCAGTAATGTAATCCCTCATTTGGGTCTGTGCCTCAATTACATCTATTTCATTCTGACTTTCTGCCCAGGTTCCAGTGGAAAATTCTTTTTTTTTTTTCCATTTAAAAAGCAACTTCTTTCTCTGAAAGAAACCAAACCAGCAGTGCCATTCTTTCTCTCTCTCTCTGTTTTATCCAACTATGAACACCATGTTTTTTATTTAATTCTTTTTCTCTCCTAATTTAGTTTTATAACCTCTGGTGGGGACGAAGATGCTCTTGGTGATATTTTAGGTTGATCACAGCCAATTCCAGGTGTTTTTTTCTCTCCTTCTTTGCTCACCAAAGCTCTGGGCTCAAACATGTTGGTTCAGGAGTTGTTTGCAGGTTTGCCCAGGTCTTTCCTAAATTAACGACGGGATCAAAATGAAGTTTGTGCTTTTGAATTTTGCCTCTCAGATGTGTCAGCACAACTCTCAACAACTGCTTTGCTCCCTGAGCAAGCAAACACTCAGGTTTGAAACAACAACCACTTGCATTTCTTCTTTAATGCTTCCAAAAAAAAAAAAAAAAAAAAAAAAAAAAAAAGGGCAGATTTAGATTGATTACCGTGGATGTCTCCCATAATCATTAAAAGCAGTTTCAAAGCCAAGAAAGCTCTAAGTGATTGCTGCAGGGCTGCCAGGTCTTGTCTGTGCTGAGTGAGAGGAGAGCAGGGCTCGGGGTGCCTGCCCTGGGGATGAGAGCAGAGCTCGGAGGTGCCGCGAGGAAAAGCTCCACCACACCCTTTCATCCCCTCCAAAACAAATAGGAAAGCAAGAAGAAGTGGATATCTTCGCTCTCGCTTTTCATTGTGCCTTTTTGAAGATGTGATCTACGAAGATTTCCTGTAATTACATGTAATGGCTGGAGGGGAAGGCAGCGAATGAAAGTCAGAAAAATTAATTCATTTAAATCTGTCACTAAGACTTCCACGAGCCAACCTGTAAATAACTCCACGGCTGAAGCAACTTTGTTTGCATAACTCAGCTCAAACCCCACAAAGCTGAGGGACTCAGTGTTTTTCCCCTCACTCCTTGCACACCAAGTGCTATTTGAGCCACGAAAAGTCTGCAGAGCTGCCTCTGTGGCACAGCCCCAGGGCCGAGGGGATGGAAGCAGCTCCCCACGCCAGCAGAGAGCCTAAAATTAGCACCGGAGAGATTGGACTCTCAGTGCTCCATTCCCTTTTTCCTCTCGCAGCAGGGCTGGATTTTTGGCTGCTGAGCCCCGGTTAATAACATCAGCCTGTGGCTCCTGGGCTGCTGAGCAGAGCAGAGCAGAGCAGAGAGGAGCACCTTTCGTTCAGGAGATGAATAATAACAACGTTCCCTCCTCCCTGCCAGCACCTCCAGCTCCAGTCACCCCACTGGGAAGGCTGGGTGAGCTCGTTCAGGAGCCAGAGGACTTTGAGCTTGGCCACAATCATCTGCAGGTGGCAGGAGAATGGCAGTGGCAGAGAGGCAAAGTGGCTCCCTGGAGCCACCGCGGGGCCACGCTCACCACGGGAGGGCTGGAGGTGGCTGTGCCACTGTGGATGGGCTGGGGACACCTCATGAGCTGTGTCCCACCGTTGTAGTTGCACTGTTTTAGAAATCTTTCTACTGTCCACCTTTAATAAGCAGCTGGTTTGGGCCCTGTCAGTGGCTGGCCACCACTGGCAGACCCCTTATTGGTATTTAATTTGGGATCTTCTTGGTAGCTGGCCACTGCCAAGCAGATCCTTCATGCTGAGCTCATTTTCCCTTTTTAGGGAGCTAACGGGGACGGCAAGCAATACCTTTGTTTTGCTTCTCTTTTTTAAAAAGCAAAAAGCGGGAATTGTAGTTGCACTGTTTTAGAAATCTTTCTGTTCTTTCTCAGAGAGAATAGAAAGATTTCTAAAACAGTGCAACTACACACCGTCCCCTCCAGTGTGGGAGCAGGGATGGTGCTGCTGGAACCTGGGGAGGGCAGGGAGGGCTCAGCAGAGCCCAGAGCCCCCAGCCTGGCTGGGCAGCGCAGTGGTGGCACTGCCCTGCCACCCTGGGCCATGTAGAGGGGTGGGCACCTCCAGAAGCTCCTCCAGCCATCCTGATGGAGCTGTTGGAGGTTGGGTGGCTCCCCTGCAAATCCATCTCTTTGCTCTCCATGGTTGCCAAGGACTCAACCCCATGGCACGGTCAGGATCCAGCCTTGGACAAGCACAGGAGCCCCAGGAGGAGCAGAGCCTGTCCTGGTCCTTCTGGGAGGAGGGAAACCTGTGGGATCTGAGTCCTGCAGGCTCTCAAGAAAATTTCTCAGACGGATGTTTCCTGTGCTGGTGCCACTCTTTTAAAACCAACCTTCTGCCTGACCTCTCTGCTGCTGGAGTTCCATGGACAGAGGTTGTTGTCTTTTCCCCCTTGCCATGGGCAGGTGGTGTTCAGCCATCTCTGGGACAGCAGGGCCCCATCCCATGCCACTGTGACCTGGGAAGACAAAATCCATCACCCCAAATGTTCCCTCCTTGCTCCTTCTTCCCAGGCATTTGGCCCTGGCAGGAAAAAGGAGAGCACTGTGACACTTTGGGGCACATGGAACCAAGGGAACCCTTGTGACTCTGTGGGGCCACATGGAGCCAAGGGACCATTGTGACACAGTCCAGCCACATGGAACCAAGGAGGCCATTGGTGACATTCTCCAGAACCTTCTGATCTTCACACAGGTTGTGCTTGATGCCTTCAGAAGGTGGAAACCCAAGAACCACAGGGAACATCAGCTGAGGATCCCTGCGGGTCCCTCCCAGCTTGGGATATTCCACAATTTTGTGACAGAGATCCATCAGAGCAAGGAAAGCTCTGAGCAGAGAGGGAGCTCTGGGGTCAGGGAAAAGGTGATCCAGAGAGCAGGAGAGATGGAGGGATAGAGGCAAAGTGCCACTGACTTTTCATAACCACTCTGAAGGGATCCAGCATCAGCTGCTGTTCCATAGCAGGATTTCAAAAACAAAAACAAAACCAAAATCCTGCAGGATTTCAAAAAATCATCACAGGAAGCTCAGGTACTGGAGGAACAGCCAGAGCCAATTTCTCTTGTGCTTACCCCATGAAAAACACTACTAACACCCTATGTCCTGGGAGACAGAGCTGATCCCAAGTGGCCCAGCTTGTCTGGAGGCATTGCTGCAAGCCTGACCTATTCATTTGGTTTGTTGGTGTGGTTTTTGTTTGTTTGTTGTCATTTCACATCAAACCCTTCCCTCTCTCCCGTGACAGTGAGACGTTTGGCCAGGCAGCATGCAGGCAATGGAGAAATCCCACTCTGTCATTTCAGGTGAGCCACGCAGAGGTTCTTTACTCTCAGCTTTTCATTTTATTAGCACCAGAAAAAATAATTCAAGAGAAATTATAATTCAGCTGAAATCCAGCCCAACAGCAGCAAAATTTCACATATCCAGGTTCTCCAGCAGATTTAGAAGAAGAAGCCAAAGGCTCTGTTTGCATTAGTGAACATTTTAAAATCTCTAAATCTCTGGGAATTTTTCAGTCCCAGAATAACTCCTGAAGTACAAGGATGCTTTTCTTTTCTAATCTCGTCAACAATTCCAAGTAAAGATTTGTTGTGGGGAAATCTGAGAGGCTGCCTCAGGTTCAGAGAGGTGCAGGGGAGTTGGCATCTTTGTCCTGATAAATTCATCCTCCAAACTCAACTCAGCCATGGAATGGCTAAATATTGTAGGGGATTTTTTTGTGTCCTAAATAAGTTTCACCAAATCTGTTCTGGCAACAGCAATGCTGCACTAATTGCAAGATGATTTCTGCTGATAACACTAAAGTCTTCCCCACATCAAATCTTCTTCAGGTTTGACTTTAAATGGGGGAAAAAAAAAAAAGTCACCATATTCCTAAATTTATTAAGAGATTCCTGAGTTTCTTACTGGGTTTTTACAGGGGTTAGAGGTCGATCAGTATTTTAGACAACCTAAAGCCCATTTCAGCTTGAGTGTGCTTGGAATGTTCCAGAGTTAATGTGGGGTGAGGGTACAGCCTGGAAAGCTGCAAGTGAAGTTCAGCTTGTTATTAGAGGGCTGAAAATACATGGAGGGAAAATCTATTCTATTCATTTTCCACATGATTTCAAAGAAAAAAAAGGAAAAAAGAAAAAAACCAGAAACCACTTAAAGCTAAAGCTCTGAAAAAAAGATCACCTCTAATTCCATAAGTTATGGGCCTATAAATCAGTCAAATAATCCAGAGCTGGCCACCAGGCAAATATATCTTCGAGCAGCAATAACTGAGGAGGGAGATTCTCTTATTCGAGGGCTGCTCATAATTCACTGTAATTGGTGGGAAAGTGAGAGCTGAGACAACTTAATTCATTCACAATTGCTGATGTTATTATTTCAGAATAAAAATAGTGAGTTTGATGGAAACCATCTGGTGTCAACAGAAACCATCCCTGTGGTCAAGCACCACTTGGGACAAGGAGATGTTGTTTGAAACTTGGAGCCTGAGGGGTTCCAGCTCAGGTATAAATCCCATTTTTAATAAGAACAGTGGCACCCAAATGGGAAGAGTCTCTTCAGGTGTCTTTACCTGATTTTTGTGTTTTCACGGCATTTTGAGGCTTTGCCCATGTGCAGTTTATGTGGTGTGGGTGAGGAGGAGCTCCTGATACTCCAGGAGGAAAAAAATCCACTGAGTTGGCATAGCTTGAGCTGAATGATGATTTTCAAAATGATTGTCAGCAGGGTGGCACCTTGGGGACAGCCCTGGGGGGTTGCAGCTCAGGTATAAACTCCATTTTTGACAGGAACGGCAGCACCCAAATGGGAAGAGTCTCTTCAGGTGTCTTTACCCAATTTTTCTGTTTTCACAGTGTTCTGAGGCTTTGCCCATGTGCAGTTTATGTGGTGTGGGTGAGGAGGAGCTCCTGATGCTCCAGGAAGAAAAAAATCCACCAAGCTGGCATAGCTTGAGCTGAACGATGACTTTCAGAAAGATTAGCAGCAGGGTGGCACCTTGGGGACAACTCTGGGGGCTTCCAGCTCAGGTATAAATCCCATTTTTAATAAGAACCGTGGCACCCAAATGGCAAGAGTCTCTTCAGGTGTCTTTACCTGATTTTTGTGTTTTCACGGCATTTTGAGGCTTTGCCCATGTGCAGTTTATGTGGTGTGGGTGAGGAGGAGCTCCTGATACTCCAGGAGGAAAAAAATCCACTGAGTTGGCATAGCTTGAGCTGAACGACGACTTTCAAAATGATTGTCAGCAGGGTGGCACCTTGGGGACAACCCCAGGGTGTGCTCAGCCTCCAGGACCCAGAAAATAAAAATCCCAGAGCTCTTTTCTTGATGCTTCAAGTGTGTGACATTTTCTGGGACTGACTGAAAAAACTTTGGATTTTCCCAAATCCAACCCTTCTAAGTGCCCACCAGACCTCGGAGGGCTGAGGGCTTCTCTTCGACATTTTGTGTTTTAATCTGCAGCCAGAACAGGAACCAAAGGGGGAAAAAAAAACAAACCAAACCAACAATGATCTTTGCACGTGGTTTTTGTGGGAGCAGCCGAAGCAGTGCCTGGGGGAGCCCATCCCAGTGGGATCTGGGGTTGGGATTGGGAGCACTGAGTGTCCTTCCATGGCCGTGGGGTTTTTGTGTGAGCTCAGAGCCTTCGGGGGCCTCTCGTCAGCACTGCCGTCACATGCATGTCCCCACATCAAAGCCCTGCTGGCTTCCTACTCAGCAAAACAAGGGAAAACAGATTTCTCACTGCGTGCTCTTTATTTTATCGTGTTTTCGGTCTTTGATTGATTCTTTTTTTCTCCTAGGAGAAAGCCTGAGGGGGAGGGTTTGTTTTATCAGGAAATGAGAATGAATTTACTCGGGTGCTGTCTCAGTGCTGTTTCATTTTCACTCTGCAGTGCCCCAGAGCAAGGGCTGAGGCTGCTGATGGAGCTGGGACAAGGGAAAGATTCTGATGAATTGTGCGGGGATGGAAGGACTTGTAAGGGGCTTGTTGTTGCTCAAAACTGAGTATTTTTAGGCAAAAAATAGCAAAATGTCCCAAACTGAAATACCCAAATTTAAACCGTGCATTTTTTAAAAATTCATTCTTCTCTGCCTTTTTGGAGAAATGAAGCTGAGCTGTTTCAGTGCCTGTCTCACACATTGCCCAGAGGTTCCCATGACTTTAGGGCTCCTCCTGCTCATGGATGCTCAGGATTAGCAAACTATCCATGCAGACATTAGCAGCCATTAATTGCAATATAATCAGCTTAAGCAATCCACAAAACCATGGAATCATGGAATGGTTTGGGTTGGAAAGGATCTTAAAGCTCATCCAGTGCCACCCCTGCCATGGCAGGGACACCTTCCTCTGTCCCAGGGTGCCCCAAGCTCTGTCCAGCCTGGCCTTGGTCATTCCAAGGATCAGTGACCTCAAACGTGGCCACCCTACACATTTTAAACTGAAAACAAAACTTAGAGCAGCAGCAGGAGGAAACTCATGAATTCCAGCTTTATCCAGTTTTTTTTCCTTTGGGCTCAGGTGTGCAGGCTCTCCGTGTTCCTGAGCCTCCCTGCCTGTCCCCAGTGCTGTCACAGCGCTCGCTAACGTGGGTGAACTCAGCGCCAGCTGAGTCACAGAGAGTCAAACAACCTTTCCGAAGGATTCTGTTGAGTGTTCGGCAGTGAATCACAGCAGAGATGATATCCAGAGCCACTCCAGCTGGAAGAGCAGGAATTAGTGGCTGTGAGCACAGCCTGGGCAGGAGACTTTGCAGGGACACACAGAAACACTTCTGTTCTTCACCTCTGGCTTTGTGTCTGCTGAGTTACTTGCACAAATAAACCAAGGGGAAAGGCAGCAGCCACCCTTGGGGACAGCACTGGAGCTGAACTTCCCTCCCCATGAGGGATCTCAGCCAGAGGGGAGGTGTGGTGGCACCAGGAGTCCAAAGAGTGCAGACAAAAATGTGATTTCATCATCCTCTGTGCAGTTCTCCACATCCCATCCGCAGGGAACATTGGGAGGCTGCAGTTCTTGACACGTTCTTATCTTATAAGGACTCAGAAAAATTGTTTTTCTGCCATTTATCACTCTTCATCCAGTAAAAAAGTTGTAGGGATTTTTCTGGTGTACGCCCATGGACCCCCAACACTGGCATCAGTTACTAAATCTGCAGGAGCATCAACTTTTAGAAGTGAATGGTGCAGAAAATTTGAAAAATACCAAATCCGTCCTAGTTTAATTCCATCTTTTTTCCCATGGATTAAACTGATAAGGACCTTGGAAGAGCAGACTGACTTCTTCCAGCTTGAGATAGAGGCTCTGCTAAAAAACTTTAGAGAAAGAGGGGGGAAAAAGAAGAAAAAAGTGAGAATGAGCCAGGGGATGAGGGAGTTAAGGGACCTGCTCTCGAGGGAGACAGGAAAGCAGCAGAGATTTGGCAATGAGCACAGATCCCAAAAATTAGATCATAGTCCATAATTATCCTCCGAACTGCTCCCGGTGCCAAAATCCTCATATCTGTGATTGTTGTATTTTGAAGTCATGTCGGAAACGCAGAGTTTCAATCAATGGCATTCCCATGCCCAGGGCTCCGTGTCATTGCCCGTTCCACAATAAAACCTACCTGGCATTGTGTGGGGAATGAGTAACAGTTCCTGTGCTGAAAGGGAAGAGGGAGAAACACCAAGAACTCTCTCAGGCGCTGAAGTCAGCGGGAGCTGGCGGGGCTGGCACAGCTCAGTGCCCGTGAGTCAGTCCCTGTGTCCTGTGCCAGCCTCGTCCTGCCACTGCCACCCCACGGCCTCCCACAGCCACCCTGGGAGCCTGCCAGAACCCTAAACTTCTCCGAAAACTGTCTGTGGGGTTTGTGTGGAGATGCCCAACCCTTAAACTGCTCCAAAAAATGTCCATGGGGTTTGTGTGGAGCTGCCCGACCCCTAAACTGCTCCAAAAAAGATCTGTGGGGTTTGTGTGGAGATGCCTGACCCCTAAACTGCTCCAAGAAATGTCTGGGGGGTTTGTGTGGAGCTGTCTGACCCCTAAACTGCTCCAAAAAAATGTCTGTGGGGTTTGTGTGCAGCTGCCTGACCCCTAAACTGCTCCAAAAAAATGTCTGTGGGGTTTGTGTGCAGCTGCCTGACCCCTAAACTGCTCCAAAAGGCATCCATTGGGTTTGTGTGGAGATGCCCAACCCCTAAACTGCTCCATAAATTGTCCCTGGGGTTTGCTGACCTGCGTTTTCCCATCAGGAGTGCACCCAGCTCCTTCCTTTTTCCAGGACTGACTGAATGCGTTTGCTCCTAAAAAGGCTCATTGCACAAATTCCCTCCAACTCCCAGGATTCCAGCCGAGGGCATGGGCACCACAATGCCCAAGGGCAAAAAAGGGGGTTTAGGGAAAAAAAAAAGTGTGCAGAGGAGGTTCATCCTCCCATGACAGCACCGAGATCAAACACGGGCTGATCCCAGCTTTCCTCTGGGCCTGGAATAACCACAAATGCACCAAACAATTCTGAAGAGTGATAGGGGAAAAAAAAAGAAAAAGAAAAAAAAAGTGAGTTTTTCACTCATTGAGCTGGAGGTTAAAAACCAAGAGAGATGCTCGAGATGATGCCAAGAGCTACCTGAGAGTCCTTGGGGAGCTGGGGCTCTGCTGAGGACCAGCCACACCAACCTCCAGAGATTCCAGCCAGGAAAAGGCAGCAGCGTGGTGGCAGCTGAGTGTGCGGTGACAAAGGGCAGGACATGCCTTGGGATTGAGGATTTCTCTTTTTTTCTGAAGTTCCTGTTTATAGGTCAACTGTATTTCCCCAGCGTTTGAACTTCTTCCTCGGCTGCTCCTCCACTGCTGCTGACACTGAATTCAAAAGCTTCCTCTGAGCAAATCTCTGCGTTTAACGAGTGGCTGCTGTGCCCAAAGCCACCAATAAATGTCATTTTGCTGCACGCAGGATGCAGGCAGAGACCTTTCCTGGCATCACCACCAAAGCCTGGGGTTTCCTCCTGCTGCACCAGGGCAAAGATGCTGCGCAGAACAAGAATTTGGAGATTTGATCTCTTTTTCCACAAGAGAAGGAGGCTGAGTTGTAGTTGCACTGTTTTAAAATCTTTCTCTTCTTTCTCATGGAGTATAGAGATAAGTTGCATTCTTGTGCTTTCTAATCTCTTTGTTTTGGTACTGGACACTTCAGCATTGTAACCAATCATTATAGGGGGTTGAAAAACTATTGACCAATAATTATTAGATTCTTAATGAATATATAAAGAAGTTTTTGTAAATAAACTCTCTCTTTTTGCCATCTTGCTGCTGCCTGCCTGACTTCCCTGCGAGCTTCCGCAAACCTCCACGAATATCAGAAAATCAGAGCAACACTGAGTGTGACTGAGAATCTGGCTCCAGCTCCTGGTACTGCACACTCGGCCTCAGACATCCCAAATCTTCCCCAAACCTGGCGTGCCCAGCCTGGCCCTCCCCAGCCCCAAACTGCTGCTGTGAGCAGGGGAGGGAGGAACGAGGTGGCAGCTCAGTTTTTTTACTTTTCCTGCACTTAATCAGAGCTCAGCCAAATCTCCAAACAGGACATTTTTTGATCAGACCTGAAGTGTTTGTTTCGCTGGCCAAACCTCCAATCAGCCGCCCGTGGTATGTGTGGCATCTCACATATTTACTCATTTGATATCCCGACAGATACCGCCACAAAAGAGGGAAGTCACGGGAGCCTCGCGAGCTAATTAATCAATCCCTTTGCTCTATTAGCAACCTTAAAGGAACTCCGAGGCAGCCCCAAAGCTTCAATCCGCCACAGATCTGCAGCCCATCATATTTACATCACCCCTTTAACAAATTTCTCATGCTCATTGAGACACCCCAGGGTGGTTTGGGTGTTCAGGGAGCTCTCGCTGCTCCTGCACCTCCCGCAGGCACTGTCCGAGCAGAGCACAGAGCAGTGAGGGTTCCAGCAGTGGGAAAAGTTCATTCCATGCTTGTCACACTTGTCACTCGGGCTCAGAGCAGTTTGAAGGCGGATGGATGAGCTCAGCAGGTCGGAGAGGTTCAGGGGTAAAAGAGGTTTGGGTAGATGCAGCCTTTAGAAAAATCTTTCATGCCAAATATTTTATAAAAATTTTTACGGGAGTTTGGCAGGAGCTGTGCTGCTCCTCCAGGTGAGGAAGGCAAGGCAGGGCACTTTGGGAGTGAGGACATGTAGTTGCACTGTTTTAAAATCTTTCTCTTCTTTCTCATGGAGAATAGAGATAAGTTGCATTCTTGTGCTTTCTAATCTCTTTGTTTTGGTACTGGATGCTCTAGCATTGTAACCAATCATTATAGGGGATGGAAAAACTGTCGACCAATAATTATCAGACTATTAATGAATATATAAAGAAGTTTTTGTAAATAAAGTTCCTCTTTTCGCCATCTTGTGTGCTGCCTGCCTGACTTCCCTGCGAGCTTCCACGAATCTCCACGAATATCAGATAATCAGAGCAGCAAGGACAGGCTGGCTGTGCTCCCTCCCCGCGCTCAGAGCATTGTCCCATCCGTGCAGAAAGCCACCAGGCTCTGCTGCTTGCCCCACGAACATATTTTAGGGTGTGTTTGGGATGAAGCCAGGCTCTGCCCGGCACTTGGGGTCTGGCTGATCTCTGGCAGCAGTGCTGCTCTGAGGCCATGGCCACACAGAGGGACACTCAGCCTGTCCCTGCAGCCCCCGGTGACCCTTCCAGTGTCACAGGGGGGGACATGCCCCCACTGCCACATCCAAAAATACCCTCCGGACGTACAGAGCCTCGGAGCAATGGGGTGACTTCCCAGAGCCACCACAAAGCCTGGGATCTAAATGCTTCCCTCTCGAAAAGCCTCCCTGCTCTGTCCTTCACAAACGAACGCGCACTTTGTTCTCTCCATCCATTTCCAAGAACTGTTTCCTTTCAGTGGAGGTTGAGTGGTGCTTCAGCTTATTTTTACTGAGTGCCTCCAAGCCCTGGAGTGGCTCAAGCCCGCTCTGTGTTTGTCCTTCCTCGATGCTTTAAAGACAGATGCTTTGCAAGCTGCTTCAAAGACAGATCCGGTGCCACGGAAGAGTTTGAAAGCAGCAGAGGACAGGCAGGGCTCTCAGAACACCGTGTACCTTTATCTCTTCCCGGGGTTGGTCTCTAAATCCATTGTTCCCCCAGTTCACGTTGTTCGGAGCTTTGGGAGCTGAATGGATCTCTGGGGCAGTGGGAGGGCAGAGCTCGGGGCCAGCTCGTTCCATCCATCCTGGGGAAATGTCCATCCGTGCTGCACTGTGGGGTGGTTCCTCTCTGGCTGCCCCAGCTCTGTAGTTGCACTGTTTTAGAAATCTTTCTCTTCTTTCTCAGGGAGAATAGAGATAAGCTGCATTCTTATACTTTCTTAATCTCTGTGTTTGGTATTAGGTGTTGTATAGCTGTGGCCAATGGTTTTAGGAGGTGGATTCCCTGCTGACCAATAGTTGCCAGATTATTAATGGATATATAAAGAGGTTTCTGTAAATAAAGTTTCTCCTTTCACCATCTTGGTTTCATCTGCCTGCTTTCTCTGCCGACTTCTACGAATCTCAGGAATTCTCTAACCACATAGCTCCTGTGGAAAAGGGGCTCCTTTGCAGTGAAGAAACGTGGTACAGAGCCCCTCAAAAGAAAGGAGTCTTTTAATCCAAGAGAAAATAAAATCCAGCCAGTTGAGAGTCTCTGTTTTCCTCCCCTTCTCTCCTCTTCTCTCTCCCCAATTATTTTCTGCCTGATGGCTTCGCAGCAGAGGCTCTGACGAGTTTTATTTGCCATCCCAAGACACTTGATTGACATCAGCAGGGCTGGTGGCTCAGTGAACACTGCTGGCGAGCACGGGCTCCCTGTGATCCCTCAGTGTGCTGTTTTCCAGCAGATTTATCCCATTGATTTGTGTTTGGGAGAGCTGGGCCAGACCCCAGAGCCATGTGGGATCAGGAAGGGTTTGTTCTGCTGGTACAGAGAGAGAACAGCCCTGCCAGGGATGTTCCAGCAGTTGGGCTTGGGGCCACAGAGACGATGGAGCCCTTTGGGGGTGAATCCACACAGGTTCAGCTGTTTTCCCTGGAGAAAGTGTCACCGAAAATCGGGAGAAATAACAAAAACGCTCTAGCACTATATTTGAAATGATAGAGAATCAGGCATTACTTTATTTACTGGCCAGGATGTGCCAAGGAAAAATATTCCAAAAACACATGCTTTTACAGGATTTCCCCCCAGTTTTTATACAGTAAAAACCCATAGGGATGTATTGTTTCAAAGTTCATTGGTCCAGAGTTGAGAAACCCTCAATATTCAGTTTTCTATTGGATCTGAGTCCCCTCGCCTTCGATGTTAATTAGATCTTCATTTTTCAATGTTCTTATCAGTCCTTTCTGGGCAAGATGTCTTCAGCTCTGTCAGAGGTGCTCTGGGGTGGATGTTTGGAGATGGCCACCGATGTTCCCTCAGTGTTCCTTTGATGTTTTTATCTCTCTGGGTATCTTTGGGCTCCTCCACTCTGTCCTGTGCTAAGCCCATCTCCTTAGAGTGACGCTTTATCTCCTAAATAAACTAAAGAAAATTCCCTTCCCCAAAGCAAAGTCAAGCCAAGCCTAACTAGAGAGACAAAAATAAAGAGTTAAAAGTTATACAAAATTTTTAGAGTGGTATATTTTCCAGCAAAAGAAAGAGTTAATCCCTCACAGACCTCCTTGTGAAACAGCTCTGTGTGCTGCAGGATGTTGGGAGCTTCCTTCAGTGACAGCAAAGGCGAGTGAGCAAATGAATGAATGAATGAATAAATGAATGAAAGGTTTTTTTATTTATCATCTGTGCTCATGAGCCTGCTTAGATAACATCCATGTTTTCACTTCTATTCCTCATCCACACAATAAAACTTCAAGCCAGGCTTGGTGGAACTGCTCCTTCCAGGACAGGGATATCTGAGGTTTGCTCTTTTCTAATCCCCTGGAGTAAAACTGAATTATTTGGACATTTGTCCATCCTGACACAGGTCAAGACACCCCCCTGGGGACAGGCCCCAGCCCCTGGTGAGGTGTTTGCAGCTCACAGCCAGCAGGACAGCACCCAAAAAGCTGAATTCCCAGTCATGTGCCATTAGAAGGCCACGAGGAATCTCTAGAACAAGGGGAAAAAAAGCAAATAAATGGGAAAAAGTGGAAAGAAATGGCACTGAACAGGAGCAAAGCCTGGCTTTGGTCTGAGGAGCTTTGTGCAAGGAGCTCCTGCCCAGCACCACTGTGCAGATGGGAACAGTGTAGAATTATTTTCCTGCTAAAGGCCATGTGAAAAGCTCGATTTTTGACTCTGCCAAAGACAGGATGGGAATCCTCTTATGAGGATTAAACTTTCAGGGAAAAAAAGATAGTTCACTTCTAAGAAAAGCCGTGCACTTGGCTTGTAATGTGGGTAATTAGTTATAAAAGGCCGGGCAGCCAATTCCAGTGCGGGGGTGAGGAGCAGATAGAGGCAAATTTGGTGAATTTGCTGTGTCTTGGGGTCAACCTTTCATACATAACTCCAGATTAAGTTATATTTTCCTGATAGGATTATCAGTTTAGCCCTTTATTCTCCCACTGTACAATCTTTCCCAAAGCGCTCAGCTCCTGATCCTCACTGGTCAGCACAGAACATACTTTTGACCAGAGGCCAGTGCTTTTTCCCAATGACATGGGGAAATTCAGATTTTAGCGCTATTATGGAATCTTTTTGCATTCTCTGCTCTATTGCGTCATGGAGATGTGATCCTCCTCCAGAGCCAGCTGAGCAATTTCCAAGGGATAACATTTGGATCCCCCAATTCTTTCTTTCTGCTCCCAAGATGGAGAGGGCGTTTTTAGGGGATGAAATCCAAACCACAGCTCTATGTGGCTTTAGAGTCCCCGAGGGTTGCAGAGGCTGGCTGAGAGAATTCAGGCAGATGAACCAAGATGGCGAAAAGGGAAAGTTTATTTACAAGAAACCTCTTTATATATCCATCAATATTCCAGCAACTATTGGTCAGCAAAGAATCCACCTCCTAAAACCATTGGTCACAGCCAAATAACACCTAATACCAAACACAGAGATTAGGAAAGTAAAAGAATGCAACTTATCTCCACTCTCCCTGAGAAAGAACAGAAAGATTCCAAAACAGCGCAACTACAGCTCTACCCTTTGGATTTTGCTGCACAATCCTTCCTGTGTGCTGGTGGCAGTGCTCCCTGAGGGGTTTGAAGCCTCCCGAGGTGGCAGATGGCCCTGCCAGGACACCCTGAGTGACAAGGACACGTCTCCTGCAGGAGGAGGAGGAGGAGGAAGGTGTGTGAGATGCCTGCTCTGAGCCTGGAAGCGCTGAAACCATCTCAGGCAAATGACGTTGCATGCTAATTTATGTTAATGAGCTTATCAACAGCGTTTGCTCATCTCCTTCAGAGGCAAGAACAGCAGGGACAGATGCAGTGGGTGGGACTGGCCAGGGATGTGGACATGTCCTCCCTCTGCAGTCCTACTGGGGGCTGAGGGCTCTGTCCCTTGCCCAATTCCATCCTCTGCAGTCCCACTGGGGGCTGAGGGCTATGTCCCTTGCCCAATTCCATCCTCTGCAGTCTGTGGATCGAGCACTTGGGAGCAGAAATTCAGTTTTCCAAAGGGCAAGTCACATCTGGAAAATAAGGAAGCTGGTTTTTTTGCACGGAATGGTGTCTGAGATGAGGCACTGCTGCCTTGCCAAGGGATGTGTTTTCAGCTCATAACTAACTCCAGGACAGCACACCTTCATCCACACCTGCCCTGTGGACACAGATTTCTCCAGGTGGATCCCGAGGTGCGATTCAGGAGGAATTGTATAACACAGCCTAGCTCCAGGGGGTGAGGAAGTGCCAAGCAAAAAACCTTTCTGAGAACACCAAAGTCCATCGAGCGCTTAACGGGCAAGTCAATACAGCCCTGAAGTCACAGCTTCCTCGTAATCCCTGCCATAATTCCCGGAGTGCCCATCCCTCCCTCAGCCTGGCGTCACACGGACACCGATCTGTCACCGGGGAGAGCTGAGCCCTTGCTGGAGACACACGAACGATGACAGCAGATGCCCATGACACCTTTGATCCTTGCTCTGTTTGGCTCAGGGAGATGATTCCTCACTCGGTGGCATTCGGGAGGCCTGGCTGCTCCCGGTGGTGGTGTTGGAAAATACACCAGTTTAAAATTTTTTTGTGTAACTTTTAACTCTTTGTTTTTGTCTCTCTAGTTAGGCTTGACTTGACTTTGCTTTGGGGAAGGGAATTTTCTTTAGTTTATTTAGGAGATATAGCTTCACCCTAAGGAGATGGGCTCAGCACAGGGACAGAGTGGAGCAGCCCAAAGATCCCCAGAGAGATAAAAACCATAAACGGAACATGAACAGAACATCGGTGGCCATCTCCAAACATCCACCCCAGAGCACCTCTGACAGAGCTGGAGACATCTCGCCCGGAAAGGACTGATAAGAAAATTGAACAACAAAAATCTAATTTACATCGAAGACGAGGGGATTCAGATCCAATAGAAAACTGAATATTGAGGGTTGCTCAACTCTGGACCAATGAACTTTGAAACAATACATCCCTATGGGTTTTAACTGTATAAAAACTGGGGGGAAATCCTGTAAAAGCGATGTGTTTTTGGAATACTTTCCTTGGCACCTCCTGGCCAGTAAATAAAGTAATGCCTGATTCTCTATCACTTCAAATATAGTGCTAGAGGGTTTTATTTCTCCCGATTTTCGGTGGCAGAGGGGCTGTGGGGACAAGGACACGCACGAATAACAAGTGGCTGTGCTGAAAACATTTCCTGCCTCAGCTCGGGGCTCTCAGAGAGGCAAAGGGACTGTCTGGGAGACATTTGGAGGAACTTTACCAGCAAGTGCAGAATCGATGTGGAGCTCCTCCAGACAGGGAAGCAGCTGTTTATAATTCAGCATCCAAAAGACACCCTCGTCTCCCGGGAAGTTTGCAGTCAGCAGAGAGAATCAGGCACAGGGAGAAGGCTTCCAAAGAAAATCCTGTCATTCAGCGTCTCCTCAGTGCATTTTTTCAGCCTCTGAACCCACGACTGGGGGTCTCTAAGAGCCCTCACCGAGCTCCCTATCCCAAGCTCTAAAGCAATCACTCAATTTAGCAATTAAGGGCTGAGTGACACATTTCCAGCTCGGCAAAATGAGATGCTTAGCCCAGATTCGCTGCGCACAAGTGTCTCATATACATATATATACACACACATATTTACCGGCTTTCATGTGCTAAATGCTTTCTAAACTCCTGCCTGTCAAGGAGCTGGCTGAGCTGCAAGCAGGATTCCTGTCTGTTGGCTGCTTGGTGTGTGCCAACAGCTCCCTCTGGGTTTTTTGTCTAAGATTTACTTCAGTCACAGAAAAAAAAAAAATTTAAAAAAAAAAATCAAGCAGCGCCTTTGTTCCCAGAAGTATTTTTGGCAGCGAGAGCTCGGAGCATGACCCATCTTCACAGCCTGGGTTGCTCGGTCTCTACATCAGCCCTCGGGGCAGGCACAACCTGGGGAGAGATGAGATGAGATGAATTCTGTAATGGAAACTGCCGTGCCTTTGTGTCTGGGAAGGCAGCAAGTGTCAGTCTTTGGGACACTGAGGGGTTTTTTTGGGAAGGCGCATCCCGAGCAGAGATCCCTGCAGCTTTCCAGGGCTCCATGGAGCCTCCAGTTGCATAACCCTGACAGTCTGTGCTGGAAAGAGCCTCAAATTCCCCCTCTCCTGCTAAACACAAAGCGTCAATGACCTCAGTCCTTGGCCGTCCCATCCATCTCCAGCAGCAAAAGTCAGAGGGAACAGCATCTCGGAACCTCTCCCGTAATTTATGAACTACCACGGCTGACTTTACAGCTACTAAAACACAGCAAAGCTCCAAACAACAGCTTGGTGAGCTGACTGAGTGCGGAACGGGAGCCAAAATTAGGAGACACATGGGTTTGGAGTGAGGTGAGCACCAGGCTGAGTTGGAGTCCTGCAGCCCACATTTAAAAGCTGACACATTTATGCTGAATTTCACCGGCTGAGAGTCTGGGGCTGTGGGTTTTTTACAGCCACCGGTGCTGATAGAATCAGATCTCTGATAAGAAGTGGCTGCTCCGTGTCTTTGTTCATTGGAAAGAAAGAGCTGACCACTCTGGAAAAATTCTGTGGAGTCTGGGAGAAATGGGACTGAGCTGCCATGGAAATTTAATAGAGTCATATGCAGAAATTACTGTAGATAGTTGTAGAATTTAATAAGTGCTTTTATGCTTCCTGTTGGGTTATTTTTAACACTCTGCTAGAATTCCGTAGTGGGATATGGTTATGTATTAAATTTTAACAGTTGTTTAAAAAAAGAAGCTGTTGAACAGTATCATTTTCTATTAGGTTATATGGGATGCCTCCATTAGGAGAGTTTTTCTGCTTCCAAACAAAGCCTGAACAGATTTGAACACTGTACATGAGCAAAATAATCCCAGCTCAGGGAAGATATTAATGAAATCCAGGCTGAAAATATGTGCAGGAAGCTGCTGTAATGTTTCTATTTCAAACTTCAGTTCACACAGGTGAATTGAAGAGCAAACTAAGGTTCACCACATCCTAATTGTATTTGGGGGCACCGTCAAACCCTTGAACTCTGAGATTTCCCTTAAGGAAATCTTTTTGATTCCTATCTTCTTTTGTGATCAAGGAGAAGTTTTCCTGCAATTTGAGGAGGGTGGATATATTTCATACCCTTTTTAATCTAACCCAGTGCAGTATAGATAAAAATCCTTCATGAAGTCCAGCGATGGAACTGATAACTGATGGACAATTTTGCATCCTGTAGGATTTATCCTTCAGGAAAATGTTTGAGTCTGCTGTGAAGATGTCCACGGCCTGCTCTCCTCTGGTTCTGTGATTAATCACTGTGGTTTCTGCAGGACTAACTCGGTCATGTCTCATTAGCTCTCCTCAGCCACCACACGTTCATTAGTCAGGCACCACCAGGCCAGCTCTGGTTTGCAGGAGGTTTGCACAAATCCTGCCCCATTTTCACCCCAGTGCTTGGGAATGCTGGTGGAGCTCAAATCCCAATAGGAAAGGGGTGAATTGTTCCCTTCAGGCTCATCAGCTGAGCAAGCCAAGGTGAGGAAAGGCTGAGGAGGATGTGGTCAACTGCAAGTGTCATGTGAGCTGTCCCCAGGGTTTGGGGTGGGTAAATCCTGGCAGGATTTAGGCAGGGGAAGGTTTGCTAATGGAAGAGGAAAACTGAGGAGAGGATCTCCAGGTGAGGGTGTCACCTCACCTTCAAGATGTCACCACACTTTCAAGATGTCACCACACCTTCAAGATGTCACCACACCTTCAAGATGTCACCACACCTTCAAGGTGTCACCACGCCGTCCCCAAGCCTTGATACGTCAGGAGCTGAGTGTCTTCCCCACGGGAACTTCAATTTTGGGATCTGAACTTTTGAGTTGGATCCTTCCAGCCATTCCTTGGCTGTGCTCAGGTGCCATGGGCAGCTTTGGTCCTGAGCTGGAGGTTCCCTAGGCTGGAAAGGCAAGGACATCATGTGAGAGATGAGCAAGTGCAGGATCTGTGTCCAGAGCTTGACTTTTCCAGGGAGCTGCTCCAGTGCCATGGGCCATGCAGACATTTTTCCTGCTGCAGATCCTGTCTCCATTCATTTCTCATGTTGGGACTATTCCTTCTGACTGCACTTCCTTATCTAAACACGTTGCATGCTGACGAATCCAGACAGGGTGTTCTCCTTTTTTAGCTCCAGAAGGAAAGGCTCATGGAATACATTGCCAGTCTAAATCATTCCATGACTTGCCTACATTTCAAATTAACTGGACGAGTATCAACAAACACAATGGCAATTCCCTTCCAATTCCATCTCCTTCAGCCAGTCTTTAACCCACTTATCAGACACTTGTTATTACAGAAATAATCAGGAGAAGAAAATACACCAGTGCTGAATCAACACTACCGGGCTTTTTTTCCCCATTTTTCTTCCTCTTTTTTTTTGTATTAGCGTAACTCCCATGGTTTCTGTTGGACACACACCAGCCTGGAATTGCAAAAACACAGCTGGCTAAATCCATCACATCTCATTACAGGTTATCAATTCTGCTGTGCAATAAACACATTTGACAATTAGCAGGGAACTGACGAGTGACTGAGTTTGGGCTTTGCCATTTCGAGGAGGCTATTTTTTCCTATTTTGTGCCTAACAGAGAAGTTTGCCATACAGGCTCGATTTGCAGAAAATGCAGAATGCTGCTAAAGCCATTAGCATTTCTTATAACCAAAATGACAAATGGTCTTTACATTAATCTCAAATAACTTCTTTAAAGCAAGGATCAGGAAAGAATTTTCCTCAGAAGGATATTGCTGCTCAAATGGAGAGGGGCTTTCACAGGGCTTTCTCACCTTCTGTGGGATTGATGGGCTTGAAAAAAAATTGGTCTGACTTCCTTTGCTGATGCTTATGCTAAAAAAAAAAAAATCATAATATTGCAAAGTCTGCATAGACAAAAGACTGAACCACACTGTGACTCAGAGTGTCCAGTAAACCTCCAGGAGTAATGGTGCAGTAATTCAGATTTAACTTGTTCAGCTCCGTACCTTGCTGCAATTAATCTGGGCTATTGTGGCCAGCTGGCTTTTTTCAATTCCAGCTCTTTATTTGGTGGGGGAAGAGCTGCCAATGCCAATCACAGCTCTAAAAAAGTCTGGAAATGAGGCCTGAGAGGGATTTTTGAGGAGGAAGCTGTTTGTTCCTTGTCCCCCAAGGAGAGATGTCCACTCTTCAGTCCCCAGGGACTGAACCCTCCAGGGCAATGCCAGGAACCAGGTCCCTGCAGCATTTCTCCCATCAGGATTTACAAAAAGATGCATCAGCCTCACTCTAAAAAATATTCATCCATCAAGAAAAACACAAGGTGTTTCCAGTGCAGCTCCCCCACATTGTCCAAGGATCTCTTCGATGTTCACAGAAAATGGGGCTGAAAGAAAGGAACCTCTTTGCATTTGCTAAGTACATCAATGTGTTCTTGATCCCGAAATTGTTCTCATTTTCACTGTGGTTTCATTTATTCCCACATATCTAAGCCTGGCCTGTGGTTCCTGCAAGGTGACATTCAGCACACACGAGCTTCAAACAGGATGCCTTGGTTTGCATTTGCCACAGATGCAGGGAAAATCAGGGGAAAAAAGCACATGTGGAGATTTCCTCCAGCTCAGCTGATGCACAGGTGCGGAGGGAGAATTCCCTACCTCCGCAGCAGCCAGAAGTAGCCAGGTGTCCTTAGACACCATGGAGGCGGAGACCACAGTGTGAAGACCCACCCAGAAGGGCGGACTCCGGAGCGCTAGTAACTCGACCCCCCCTGCGGGGAGGAGTCGGGGGCGTGCAGATGGAGCCGACCCTGCCCATCTTCCAGAAAGCTCTAAGCTCCCTGGTTCTGGGTTGGTCGCCCCCCCCGCCTGTCAGCCGAGGTCAGAGCCCTGTTGGCTCGGGTTCCCGATACCTCCCGTTTCCTAACCCCTCATTGGTTGTCGCTATCCCCTCATAAACCCGTGCGCGGTCCCCCGACCCCTTGTCTTCTGCGTCCCCCCAGAAGAGCGGTCACCCCGTTTGGGTGATACAATAAAGACTCTTTCTGCCTAACGCAAAGACCCTCCCGACTCCCTTTGTTGCGCTCGGCGATCGGGGACGAGCGGCCGACGTGCGGCTCTCGATCCCGCCGGTGGTGGCGAAGAGGCACGACGACAAGTGGCGCCCGAACATCGCGGAACAGGTCGGCGAGGCGGAAGCCGGACCGGCATTCTGTGGACGAGGCGGCCCCCATCGTGGGGTATCCTGCGTGTGTGCGTGGGACACGACGTACGGGTCATCGCCACCTGACCAGCGTCGCGCGTGTAGCACGCCCGGTACGGTGCGGTGCTCCCGCGACAAATCCATCGCCGGCGAGCAGACGCGGACTGGATTTTGGTCGGCGCAAACCTTTCGGCAGTGGTTGTGTTGGGGACGGCTGGGTTTCCCGAGGGAACACCGCGAGGAGGTGGCCTTCCTGCTCCGGACCCAGGACTTGGTAAGAGCAGCGGCGCCCTTCCGTCCCCCCCTTCTTTCTCTTTTCGTTTCTGTTCAGCCGTAAGGGTGGGAGCTACTTTTCCGGCGGCATGGGTGCGCGTCTGTCGTCGGAAGCGCGGGAGTTTTACGTTTCCCTTAAATCTATCTTTTTGTTTAATCACCTCCCCTTTTCGAGGTCCGAGCTGAAGCGCTTTGCCGCTTGGATACTAAAGGAGTTTCCTCAAACCCTCCCCGATGAGGTGCTTTCGCTCGCCCTTTGGAAAAGGGTGGAGAAACGGCTCCTTTTTTTGCGGAGCCTCGGGGACCGATCAGTGGAGCGCTACTTCGTGCTCCTGTCGGTCTGCCGGGACCTCGCAAAAAGGGGGTCTCCTTTTTCTGAAAACCCCGTGCGTCTTCCCGCCTCGAGTAATCCCTCAGATCCTCCTGCTAGGGGGACAAGGACCGGAGCAAGTGGCCATTTGGCTCCGGGTTGCCGTCCTCTCCCGGGCTCCGCTCCCTGCCCTCCTTCCCCCGCTCCTGAGGACGTCGCGAACCCTCGGGGCACCCCTAAATCGGTTTCCTTTAAGTTACCCTCCCCAAAGGACCTTTCTGGTTCAAGTTTGCCTGCACCAAAGGTGTCAGTGGATCGTGCACAAGATGGCCACCAATGCCCTTCAGCCAAAGATGGCGGGGAGCACATGGCAAGCCATAAATCCCTTCCCTCGTCTCCTTCCCAGAACCTCCTTCTCCAGGGCGCGGAGGGACTGCCCCCTTCCTTTCCTATGCCTAGTGCCCCACCTACTTATTTCCTTATTCCATCCCCCGAAGTGGGCGGGCGTGAGGTGGGCTCGATCGTTACAACTCCTCCCATACCTAAACCCTCCCCTCTCCCGGAACCTCCTACCTCGTCTCCAAGCCACTCCCCTTCCGTCCTTGACCCTTCCCCCTCCAGTAGTAACCACGCCCATGACATCATACTTCCGGGTTCCCACGCTTCTACGTCCGGTTCCCACGCTCCCCCCTCCCTTTCCCACGCTATCCCTGCAGTCCCTATGGGTAATGAGTCTGCTGCTGGTGTTAATATTCCTGATGATAAGGGGAAATCAGTGAATCTGGCATCCACAGAAAGTGAGCAACCAAGTACAATCCTCGCTGCTCCTGTCAGAGTTGAGGATCCCTCAGGTACTGTAGCCTGGGAACCATTAAACAAAAAAGACCTTAAAGATCTGTGTCGTGATCTCAAAGAATTTGGTCGCGATAATAAATATTTTAAAGCACAGCTACATGCAATGCTTGCCACGAACCTGCTCGTCCCCTCGGACATAAAAGTGATTATGGAATGCCTCTTATCAGAGTCCGAATATGGGGTGTGGGAGCGGGCATGGCGGTCACAAGTGTCTGAACTAATCTCTACGGTTCCCTCCCTGAGGGGTATGAGAGAATCGCCTCTAGAACTCCTCACTGGCGAAGGTGATTTCTGTAAGCCTCGTGTGCAGGCTCAGCGTATCCCACAGGATGTGCTAAAATCAATTGCGGGAATTGCAGAAAGGGTATTCTTAGGGATGCCTCCCCTACTAACACCTGTACAATTCTACCTGGACATCAGACAAGGCCCCAAAGAACCATTCGTTCAGTTTGTAGAACGGTTGAGGTCAGCAATAAACCAGCAAGTGCCTGAGGCCCCACTTAGAGCCTCCATGTTACAAGAACTGGCCATGAGTAGAGCTAACAAAGAGTGTAGGGAAGTTATCAGGGCACTACCACACCAGCCGTACCCTACAGTCGACCAGATGATTGAGGCATGCTGGTATAGGCTTGGGGTGATCAGGGCAGATGAGGAGTCTGAGCTCGCTGCTCCACCAACGGTGGATGTAGTGAATAAGTTTGAAGCACTGTGTTTCAACTGTAGAGAAAAAGGACACTTTGCTACGGAATGTCCCCTGAAGTCAAAGCCTCCAAAAAACACACCTAGACCACAAAGAGGCCCACAATTTAGGAGACCTCCCCATGCGTCCTCCCCTTCTTCCCGTCCCCCCTCCAACCAGAATAGGCCGGGAAACTAAGAGAGCGGCGCGTCGCAGCGGGGACGTGTCGCGTAGGTTTCACCGCTACTCCATCACACGTTGTGGACCTACCGGCTTGTAATAACCCGCTCAATCTGTCGAGTGTGACTGTTGCACAGCCAGTGCACTTTACCGGACCTGACCACAAAACTTGCTTGGTGAAGACAACAGAGGACACACCCTACATCCTAGTCGTCCCTGACAGCGAGGCACCCAGGGAGCTGCGGGTCACCCCAGCGGTGGCTCGGGTAAGTCCTGATGGGCGTCTCTCCATCAGTATTGCATGCGTTTGCCCACCTTTTTATCTGCCGAAGAATCAGATCCTGGCCAGGGCGATACCTATCTCCTCCCAGGTACTCAACGGTGAGCAGCCGCTGGTCTGCTGGACGGAAGAAATCAACAGGCAAAGACCGGTAATCCGTTGTAAATTATTCCATAAAGACACAGAAATTACACGACCAGGTATGCTTGACACCGGTGCAGACGTGACTGTGATTTCGAAAGCTGATTGGCCTCCAAATTGGAAAGAACAGAGGCCGGAACAGGGTATCCACGGGATCGCAGGCTACGTGGAAGCATCCAGGAGCGCGGAACCCATTGAGATCCGGGGTCCCGAAGGTAGGGTTGCCAAAGTCCGTCCCTACATCACGGACGCGGGGATAACCCTGTGGGGCAGGGATGTCATGTCCCAATGGGGAGCCACTCTCAAAATTGGCGAAACTGAGGTGGCGGATTTTTAGTGGGGGTCACTCAGGAGCGCCCGACACAAGCCCTCACTTGGCTTAGCGATAAGCCGGTTTGTGTGAAGCAGTGGCCCCTATTTGGTGAACAGCTAGTGGCGCTCAACGAGCTCGTGGAGGAGCAGCTACGACAGGGACATATTGTCCCCACCACCAGTCCCTGGAACTCTCCCGTGTTTGTGATCCGCAAGCGGGGGGGGAAGGGATGGCGGCTTCTTCACGACCTCAGAAAAATTAATGAGGTAATTGAGGACATGGGAGCCCTGCAACCTGGGTTACCCTCCCCTGCCATGCTCCCTCGGATGTGGAAACTGGCCATCATTGATATTAAAGATTGCTTTTTCAACATACCTTTGCACCCGGAGGATGCCCCACGTTTCGCATTCTCTGTTCCTTCCCTGAACCGGCACGAGCCATGGAGACGGTTCCACTGGACCGTTCTCCCGATGGGCATGAAGAACTCGCCCACAATATGCCAGAACTATGTGGCTCGGATTTTGGCACCGGTGAGGCGTAGAGCGCCTAGCGCGATCATTGTCCATTACATGGACGACATCTTGATCTGCGCGCAGACTTGGTCTGGGGTAGACCTCACTCTCAAGGACACTATTAGGACCTTGGAGAGCGAAGGGTTTACCATTCAGCCGTCCAAAGTTCAGCGACGCGTTCCCTATGACTACCTTGGGATGAAGATTGGTGAGCGCAAAATTCGGCCCCAACTCCTCCAAATCAAACAGAATCCCCAGAACCTCAGAGAGGTCCAGCAACTCTGTGGGGAAATTAATTGGCTCAGGCCATATCTGGGGATTGATAGCGCGACCCTGGAACCATTATTTCAGCTCCTAGAAGGAGACCAGGATCTGGCTGACCCCAGAACGCTGACCCCTGGGGCGAGAGCTGCTGTAGCGAAGGTTGCAGAGGCCATCGCTAACAAGCAGGTGCACCGATACGACCCTAAATTGCCCTTCAATCTGGCAATCCTGGGTAAATTGCCTCACTTCTATGGCCTTATCCACCAGTGGGATGAGTCACAGAAGGATCCACTCCTTATTATCGAGTGGGTGTTTCTGTCGGTTCAGACCACTAAGGTCATAACTACGCCACTGGAAAGGATGGCGCAGGTCATCATGAAAGCAAGGTCCCGTCTGACCTCTCTTGCGGGGTGTCAATTCATGTGCATCTACTTGCCTGTGGATGAAACCAGGCTTGAATTCGTATACCAAAATTCCGAGGAATTGTTGTATGCTCTTACAGGTTACACCGGACAGCTGTCGGCCCACTTCCCAGCACATCCAATCCTGAGGCTGGAATGGAAATTAACAGGAAAACCAATTGTGAGCCCCACACCTCTCAAGGCTCTGACCATTTTTACAGACGGCTCTGGCTCCACGGGAAAGTCCGTGATGACTTGGCTGGACCCTACCACGCGTAAGTGGGAAGAATGCGTGCGAGAAGGATTTCGTTCAGCGCAAGTCGCAGAGCTGGCAGCCGCGGTGAGAGCTTTCGACAGGTTTGAGGAGCCCTTCAATTTGGTAACCGATTCGGCTTATGTGGCGGGTGTACTTGCTAGAGCTGAGAGCGCTTGGCTCGCTTCCTCGTCCAATTCAGATATCCAAAAGCTTCTTGCGAGGCTGCTAGTGCGGCTTTCCCACCGCAAGAACCAATATCATGTAATGCACATGAGGGCACACACCGACCTGCCAGGGTTTATCGCGGCAGGGAACAGGAGAGCAGATCTGCTTGCTGCGCCAGTGCATGTCGCAAGCTTGCCAGATCGTTTTGGTCAGGCTAAGCTGAGCCATGCCCTTTTCCATCAGAACGTTCCCGCTCTCGTGAACATGTTTAATCTAAAAAGGGACCAAGCGAGAGCAATTGTCGCTACCTGCCCCAATTGCCAACCTCTGCAAATTTCATCTATGGGCACGGGTGTAAACCCGAGGGGACTAGGTAGTGGGGAACTGTGGCAGGTGGATGTCACACATGTGGCGGAATTCGGTCGCCAAAAGTATGTGCATGTGAGCATCGACACCTTCTCAGGTGCGATGTTTGCCTCGGCGCACCAGGGGGAGAAGGCAAAAGATGTCATCTTCCACCTCATACAAGCCTTCTCCGTGCTGGGGATCCCTCAGCAGATAAAAACTGACAATGGCCCCGCTTACAGCTCGGGGGCCTTACAGAAGTTTTTTCAGGAGTGGGGAATTACCCATATCACGGGTATCCCTCACTCCCCAACCGGGCAAGCTCTGGTGGAGAGAGCACATCAGAGCATCAAGAGGATGCTCGATCAGCAGAGTGGCGGCTTGGAGTATGAGACCCCCGCTATTCGGCTCGCGAGGGCTCTTTACACACTAAATTTCCTAAACTGCTCTGAAAGGGAGCCAGATCCGCCAATGTTGCGGCATTTTTACTCCAGCACGCGGGCTCGGCTGAAGGAGCACCCCCTTGTGCTCACAAAGGAGCCGGACTCACTCAAGATCAAGGGCCCCTATCCCCTCCTTTGCTGGGGGAGAGGATACGGATGTGTCTCGACTCCTTTGGGACCGAGATGGGTACCCAGCAAGTATGTCAAGCCTTATCATCAAGAGACAGGTCGCACGGACCCCCAGGACCAACGCCGGCGCAGAAAAGACATTCAGTGGAAGCGGAGGAAAAAGAGAGCTGCGGCCAGGCAAGACTCCGAGGAAGAGGAACTGCCCCGGAACAGTAAAACACCAAACGATGATCTCCCGGGTAATCCTTTTCTGTCCGATTCCGAGTCGGAAGAGGAGTTTTTGGGGTTCGAATAAATATCAAAGAAGCAGACAGATTGAGCAGTCACCCCTTCCCCGTTTCCCTTGTGTGGTATCGGGACCCCCTTTCCCTATTGGCCTCTTTTAGCCCACAGACACTGTACGCACTTTATATGCTCAGACAGGACACTAACAACAATGTCTTGTGTTTCCATCTAGAGTCCTCAGTCCAGCATGCAGCTATTGATCATCACTGCGGGCCTCTTCTTGCTGCTGCCCAGAGCATCGGCATGGGCAGTACCCCAACCGAGGAAAAATGTGTGGGTTGCGCTGGCGCAGACCCTACAGCAGCAAGAAATGTGCCTCTCGACCAACGCAGTGGATGACCCGTTGTCCACCAGCCTGGTTGGAGTCCCTGCTTCAGCGGCGCAACTCCCACCTGCGCTAAGCGACGTATGGCGTCGCGCCAACACCCGGTCCACGCGTCATTACTGCCACGACTTCCGCGTGAGGAGATGCGAGGAGTAGCCCCTAGAAAACCCATTGTTCCTGTGGCCTGAATTCTATCTGGGACTAGAACGCCGCGAGGAGGAGCCGAAAGAGCTAGAGCTCCTTGGATCTCTGAAGGCGCCATACTGCATCTACTTCGACTACGTCCCTACGGGAAGATACGTGCAGTATTACAATCACGTAAAGATCCACAACAGGGCGCTGACGGCGGCTATGTGGTGCGGCAAGGTCCTCAGTCTTCCCTTCCCATCCACCTTAGATGAGTACAACCCCAGGCCAAGGGCGCTCCCCGCAGGCGTGTTTATGATTTGTGGGGACCGGGCGTGGCAGGGAATCCCCTCTTTCGTGATCGGAGGCCCATGCACCCTCGGGCGCGTGACACTGGCATCACCCAACATGACCAGGGTACGGATTGGCCGGCAAAAAGTTATAACCAAAAGAGGGTCCACTGAATTAGATCCAAATTGTGATTCTACAGTGTACCACTGGTCACGCTCCAAACAGGTTGCCACGTCGGTATTTTTACCGTGGGTAGCCGCCGCGAAGGCACTCGGGGAAATTGGCCACCTTGAGTGCTGGGTGAACCGCCAAGCTGAGGTTACCTCACGTGCCTTAAGTGACCTCCTATCAGAGGAAGAGATAACCAGGCATGCTACCCTGCAAAACAGGGCAGCAATTGATTTCCTCCTGCTTGCCCATGGACATGGGTGTGAGGACTTCGAGGGCATGTGCTGTTTTAACTTGTCCTCGAAGTCCGAGAGCATCCATGCCTCCATATCTCGGATGCACCAGCTGATGACCGACCTCCAACAAGAGACAAAGGACTGGGCGCAGGAGGCCATCAATCGGACAGTAGGTCATCTTGAAAAAGGGCTGCGAGCTGTGATAAAGACTTCGGGAGGCTGGCTCAAGCAACTTCTGCAAGATCTAGGATTTAAAGACTGGGCAATCACTGTGATAAAGGACATTGGGACACTGATAATTATCGCAGGAGCTGCGTACATTGCTTATAAACTGTCTACAAAATGGGCTTTCCTTTTAATAAAAAGAAAAGGGGGAGGTGCGGAGGGAGAATTCCCTACCTCCGCAGCAGCCAGAAGTAGCCAGGTGTCCTTAGACACCATGGAGGCGGAGACCACAGTGTGAAGACCCACCCAGAAGGGCGGACTCCGGAGCGCTAGTAACTCGACCCCCCCTGCGGGGAGGAGTCGGGGGCGTGCAGATGGAGCCGACCCTGCCCATCTTCCAGAAAGCTCTAAGCTCCCTGGTTCTGGGTTGGTCGCCCCCCCCGCCTGTCAGCCGAGGTCAGAGCCCTGTTGGCTCGGGTTCCCGATACCTCCCGTTTCCTAACCCCTCATTGGTTGTCGCTATCCCCTCATAAACCCGTGCGCGGTCCCCCGACCCCTTGTCTTCTGCGTCCCCCCAGAAGAGCGGTCACCCCGTTTGGGTGATACAATAAAGACTCTTTCTGCCTAACGCAAAGACCCTCCCGACTCCCTTTGTTGCGCTCGGCGATCGGGGACGAGCGGCCGACGTGCGGCTCTCGATCCCGCCGGTGGTGGCGAAGAGGCACGACGACACACAGGCACTTGTTAAATCCCAGGAACTTTGAATCTCTTCCTGGCAAATGAAATAAAGCTCTGCCTGAGCTGGCAGTGCTTTAGCAGAACACAATGGCACTTCGTAGCACTTAGTGAGGGTTCATTAAAAAACAGGTCCAAATTATATCATGCAGGAAGTACGTAGGCTGGAACAAAGAGGAGTAGGTGAAAAGCAGAGGTTCCCAAATCGATGTGTTTTGGGAAAATCATCTCCAGCTTCCAATAACCGTGTCAGCTGAATCGTTTGAGCTGCTTTTGTGTGCAAAATCGTGCAGGAAATCCCAACAAAGCAGAATTTCTCGTAAGACTTCTGGTGCATCAGCCCCGTGGGCCGAGCCAGAAAGAAACCACAAAAACAACTGCGTGGCTACTGCGAGTCCCAGGTGGAAGCTGAGGATGAAATGTGTGTGTGAGCGTCCAAACACTGCAGGGCTTTCCAAAACCCTCCCTTTGGATGGAGAAACGAGCACATGAGCAGGGTCAGAGGGTCCCTCTCTAAATGATGCATTGTTCTCTCATCAGCTTGGCTGGAACTGACCCAGTGACTTCATTTATTTAAGGTTATTTTCAAACATTTCCTATAGGTCTCAGATCAGGTATCGCTTTGGAACATCTTTAAGGAAACTTTGGAGCTTTTGTACACTTTGCTGAACAATGGATTCATTTCTTCGTTGTTGCTGCGAGAGGGATTTCTGAAATGTATGAACAGTGAGGGAAAATTGGCTCTAAATGGTCTTTAAAGGTAATTTCTATTCAAGGCTTGGTTAAGGAGTTGGATTATCCTATCCTTACCTTTTAAAGTACTATAATAGGGAAGGTAAAAGACCAACAGCAGTAATACAAGAGGCATATTTAAGCCAAGATTAAATATTTTTGGTGTATTCTGAATGTTTGGTGAACAGAAGTTAACAGTTGAACTCCATGACCTTAAAGGTCTTTTCCAGCCTAAAGGATCATCGATTTTCAGGGCTTGCTCTCTGCTATGGGATTGTCTCAAAAAGTCACAACCTTCCCTTCCTGGGTGATTTCTGTGCACATTTGAGGTTTTCCACATCACCAAAGAGGGAAATCTCACCCGCTGTCCCCATGGATTCTCTGCCCCAGGGGAAGACAGAGCTCAAACCCTCAATTCTCCTGCCTGTGGTGTTCCCTCAGTGTGAGGAAGATGAGGGCACCCAGGGCTCCCAGCAAGGTGTATCAGCACCACAATTTGCCATTTTTGCAGCTGTTTCTCCCTTTCCTGAACCCTGGTGAAGTCCTTGGCAAAGGAGCACAACACCCTGGAGGAGTTTCAGACAAACGAGTGAAAGCTCCAGGAGAAGAGTTAATTTTCTGGAGGTGAAGGATGTTTTAATTTGCCCACTACCAATTCAGCTGGCTGGATTTCCAGCTAGGAAATATTCTTGGTAGAAATGCAACAAATTTTTTATGTATTTATTTATATATATATAATTTCCTAAAATCCTATTGGGAAATAATTTTCTCAGATTTCCTCAGCAACACTTATTATCATATTTTCACTGGATTATGAAGAGAGGTGCCTGCAATTACTTGTTTCTTTAGGGGAGAATCTCATCTCTTTTGCAAAGAACTATCCAAGTCTGGTTTAAATCCTACCCTGTAATTAAAAAAAAAAGTAATTGTTCTTATCTAGCAAAAAAAAAAAATTCTTGGAGAGAGGAAGCAAAAATTCTCCAACACGAGAGGAAAATGAATAAGAAAAAAGAGTTTCTCATGGATGAAAAGCGGGGAAGTAGCACAAAAATTGCACAGGGTTAAAAAAATGTCTTCACGCCAAGGATCTTGTCTTGTTGTCTTCCTCTGAAAAACCTCCAGAAAACTGCTGGCACCGCACGAAACTCACGGCGAGGCCGAAAGCACCGCGGCTCTGCTGAAATCGAAGTCCTGCTCAAGTTTTTTTTCCAGGGTTTGTGAGAGCGATTTCCCTTCCACCTGCTGAGCAAACAGGATAGCAGTAAAATATTTCCTCTGAGTGACTCACAAATCTGTCGGAGGTGATGAGGCCCCTCGGGAGAGGGATGATGTCTTAAATAACGATTTGCTTTTCTCCTCCTGGCGAGCGGCGCTCACCGCGCTGGTAACGCGAGCTGCGTTCCCAGGCTGGGGAAAAGGGAAAAAGGGAACCAGGGAATGTGCTGTTGTTGGTTGTTTTGCTTTCAGGTTTCCAGCAGCTTAGTGGGATTTGAAATGCACCAAAAAAAAAAAAAAAAAAAAAAAAATTCAGAAGTTTAGCGATGCGCTGCTTTTACAGCCTGAAAAATTGTCTAGAAAATTCCTGCTAGGAATGGTCTCTGCTGCATGAAACATGGGGTTTATCTGCTAAAAAATTATTTTGGTAGGGTTTTTTTCTATTTCAAGGTTTTGAAAGATGAAGGCTCTGCAGCTGCTCTCAGGTTTCCAGCAGCTTGGTGGGATTTGAGATGCATTAAAAAAGAAAATTCAGAAGTTTAGCGATGTGCTGCTTTTACAGCCTGAAAAATTGTCTAGAAAATTCCTGCTAGGAATAGTCTCTGCTGCATAGAACACGGGGTTTATCTGCTCAACTCAAAAATTATTTTGATGGGTTTTTTTTTCATTTCAAGGTGTTGAAAAGTGAAGGCTCCACGGCCCTGGGAGCTGGTCTGGCCTGTTGGAAAAACGAGATCCAATCCATCCCAGAGGGAAAACCCAGGGTTTGTGTGGCCCAGCACAGCTCATTTCACGGAATTTTGGGGTGGCTCTCCTCTGGCTGTCAGACAAAGCTGCTCCTCCCAGCCAGAAATCAGGAGGCTCCACTAAAACTCACCCGGAGCCTTTTTATTTTTAATTCACTTCCATCGAGGCAAGACACCAACGGAAGATTAAAGTGAATTATTGTGTGCTATGGGTTTCGGAAACATCCTCGTGCTTCCTTCCTAGGTCAGGCTCAGCCCCGTGGGCTGGGGCTGGAGGCTCTGCTCCCATTCCCAGCCTGAGCCCTTCCCATTCCCATCGCTGCTCTTCCCAACATCCGACCGAACGTGGCTCCTGCTGCGTTTCCAAGGGGAAGTGATGAACTCAAGCCGTCTATAGAAAGAAATTCTTCCTATTTAAAGACGCTCCTGACAAAGCCCAGTGGGAAAAGAAATGGCTTGCTTTTTCCAAGAATGTTTTAGTGTTTTCCGTGAAGGATGAAGAGAAGTTTCTGCAGGAGGACATCTGCCATCTCGCTGCAAATAATTGCTTTTGAAATTAATATATCCACTGCTTCCCCAGTTGAAATTAAAGCCTGTGTATACAATGGAAATATTGATTTCTAAATAGTCGGAGTGTGAAATTAAAGCATAAACTGGAGGTGTAGTAAATTAAAGAAAAGGGATATTTAGTTACACAGTAATTAATGTTTGGACTTGTATTTAACTGATGATCTGAAAACAAGGTGACACCTGAACAGTCAGGCTCCAAACACTTCGGGTTTACTTTATTTTGCTTCAGAACTGTTTTGAGGAGTGAAACATTTATATCTTCTCACTTCCCACTCCTGCTGAAGATTTCAAACCAGGGTTAAAGAGGAGAAGAACCAGCATGAGCAAATTTCAGGGGTTGAGATTAATTCCAAGGCATCTGTAGCTTTTTTTCCCATTCTGCTAATAATCTCCCCTGGAATATTTTGGTGTTGTTTTCCCTCCACCAGCACATTCTCACTGAATTTATCCAAAGACATCTGAGTTCCTCAGTCACCACTGACTTCAAGCTGGTGGCTGCTCAAAAACCAAATGGAACGTTTGCCATCGGGGTCAGGTTCGGTAGCAAATTTAACATTGAGATCTTGATTTTTCCTTCCCTGAATTCATCATTTTGCCCATGCCGTAGGCTGGACTCATTGACCTCAGAGGTCTTTTCCAGCCTAGTTAATTTTGGGATTCTGTGATAACAATTCCAGGAGGGTTTTTTCTGGGATCTGCTTGGGGGCTATTCGGGGAAAAATCTCCAAATCCACAGCAGGAGGTTTCAAGGTTGATCCCCCAACTTGAGGCACTTGGAGAGTTGAAGTCTAGGATGAAGATGTGCCCATTCATACGCAGAACAATCTTCCTCCCCCAGAAACAAAAAGAAAAGCTTTCAGTTTGCATATTTTCAGCTTTCATGGCATGGAAAGCTAATGTAAGAAACGGGAGAAGAGGAAAACTGAATGAATTCCTAGCAGGCACAGCATCCCAAGCTAAAGCTGTCAGGCTCAGGGCTGGGGAGGATGCTCCAGCTGACAAGTGAGACTGCAGAACTACAAAGATTTATTGTGCTCCGAAATAATTCCTGTGCTTGCTGAGCAGAACTGCTGCCCCAGAGTAGCTGCGCTCAGAAATATTTTCCATCGTGAACTCCAAGTCCTTTTTCTTGCCCAGATTCCATCAGAAGAAACAGCTCCAGGATTAAGTGCCTGCCACTTACCTTGGGGGGTGATTTGACTGCCTGAGGTACAGGTTTTGTGTAGGCAAGAGTGGAAGGGTGCAGGGAAATTGAGGAAATTAGGGACTGGTCACACAATTAGAGACATTTTCGGCGATGTTGCATCACTTCCTCAACTTGATAACAGCCTAAAAAGAGCAGGTTTTGAGTAATAATGGGGAAATTTGAAATCCTCATTCTTCTTTTCATGTGCAGGTGCCCAAAATGAATGGGAGAGAATCTCAGCTTCCCAAAAAAAAAAAAAAAAAATTATAAAAAAGAAACATTTATTCACTGTTGGGCAGTTCCCAAACTGGAGCTCAGCAGCTGGAGCTGATGTACCTAAAATCATCACTGCCTTTTTGATGGGGATATTAAAAGTGAAATTAATCTTGTCTGACCCCAGGGTGTCTCAAAGTCAGATGAGCAATCTGGGCTCATGCCCTGGCCTCCTTTTATATCCACTGAAGAAAACCAGACATCACCAAAACCTCGCTGAGTGCACCACTCCGAGGGTGAGACAAACCTGGGCTGCAAAAGGGTCACAGATAACAAGTGCAGACTGTCCCAGTGGCTTATTTATAGGATTTCAGGAATAAATCAGGGAAATTATATTGCTATGGCAGTAGAAAACTCCAAATAATCTTTGTCCTGCTGCCCATCACTCACCCCCTGCTGCTGACAGGGATGCCCTGGAGAGGACACGAGGGATGGCACAGAAATGACACAAGGGACACGTGGCAGAGGCTGCTGTGATGAACAGGGCTCAAAAAATCCTGAATGGAAAAGGAAAATGTGGCTGCATTGAAGATTTTGGGATAAATGAGTGTAGGGAGAGCTGAAAATCCATGGGGAGAAGGAAAGTCCCTGCCTCGTGTGGGGCACCAGGACCTGCCATGGAGCAGGTGCAGAGGAAGATGTGGGGCAATCAGGGAGAAGCTAAAATAGTTCTGTTTAGGCTAGGAAAAGCAGGAAAAGGCTAGGAAAAGGATTGCTTTCTATAAATAGCCCAGGTAAACCCCCAGGGAAGGGAGAGAGTTATTTAAGCTAAAGGACAATGTTGGCCGCAGATCAAACTGGTTGTGAGTAAATCGAGGAGGGAAACATGCAGGAGATTTCTGAGCATCACAGGAAAGATGTTCTGAAACAACTTTCCAGTCACAGCAGGAACCTGAGCACTTCTAAATCCGTCAGAGCAGGAAACGGATCCCTGTGCCAAGATAACTTCCAGATCTCCATTCACATTACTCAGGCTTGATTTAAACTTCATTTTGCCAACGAGAAATTTTCGCCCTGACTTAGAAAATAGGAGTGGACAAAAACTTGAGAGGTTGGGGTTGAGAGATTGAGCAAGGGCAGGTCCATTCCTGTGGGTGGGAATTGGGCTGGCATCAGGTGGGACAACCACAAGGGACATCCTACAGCTTTCTAGGCCTCTTTATTACCTCATTCCTGCATCATTTTGTTAATTAGTTGGGCAGTTTTTTGGTGTCTGACCTTATCTCCCTCCCTGCAGTTTCAGTAGATCATTAGGCTGATGATGGCTGATGGACCTTTGCAAAAATGGTGAGGTTTTTTTGGTTTGGGAAAAAATGCTGTGAAATCTCCTTGGGAGAAACCTCAGTCAGCAAAGAAACGAAATAAAAGCAGCACGGGGTTGGAGATGGAAGTTGAGCAAACAGGGAAACTGAGGAAACTGGGCTCAATTTTCCTGCCCTCTAATTATCCATTTCACATAGCCATCAACAGAGGAATTTGATAGTGACACAGGAAAAAGCTACATTCCCACAAAACCTTCGGTGCACACGTTCCAGGAGCAGTGGGTGAGGATAAACCAGGGTGGTCTCTCATTTTGGGATTAGCCTCATAAGGGCTTTTGGCTTGGCTCTGAACCCAGGAAAAAATCCTATTCTAGACCAGTTTGCAGAGAGTTGCATTCTCAATGTCACAGAGTTTTACTAAACGGCTGTTTGAAAATCTTTATATCTGAGGGAAAAGGTGCAAGACTGATACTCACTCCTTAGGTAGTTAATACATCAGGAAAAAGTGTTTTTCTTGCTGTATAGAAGAGATTATAGCCTATGGCCCTGAAACAAATAAGTGATTTTATTAAAAATAGCTCAGTTTAAATAAGAATTCTAGAGGAGAGATAATTGCATCATTTCCTTTTTTTCCCTCTTTTTCTGCTTCTTGAAAAGATCAGATTCACACTACCTGAAACTTCTCATTTAATCAGAGTAACCTTGAGTCACTCACCACTGAATTGACCAAAGCAAGAAATGAGCTTTTTCCACAGCTGAAAATGAGTCAAGTGTCCATCTCAGCCCTTCAAATCCAGGGCAGACAAGGCTGCCAGTGCTGAGAGGGGGAGGGAGCCAGGTTTTGTCCATAAATCAGCTGTGACCCCAGTGACGAAGAGCAATAACCCCGTGCCCCTAATTAGGAGGGCAAAGAGAACCTCAACCAAGTTCATCATCACCCTCATCTTTCTCCCTCATAATCACTCTGAACCTTCACTCCATGAAAAACCTCTCTCCTCTGGAAATTATTTCACACAAGCTCCTGCTGTGTCCCGACAGCTGCCCTGGGAGCCCTGTCCGTGTCCCATGCCCTAAAAAAAGAGATTTTTTTTTAGGAGCACAGGAGCTGAGTAAACTTGGACCCAGTTCCCAGCCAGTGCAGGAGCTCGCTGCCAAACAGGGAGAGAAGTGCATCTGATTCTCCTGCTAAGGCGTCCAAGGAGGGCCACAAAATTATAGCTCCAACTATAAACAGAATGAGTACATTTTGTTCATTTTCCTGTTCTCCTCCTAATCGATGCAATATGAAGAGCTGCTATCAGTGCGGAGTTATACAATCAGATGGCAGCAATAAAAGGAGCGTTAGCAAGTCTGGGCTATCATGGGAGGTTGACTGCAGGAAGCAGTTATAAAACGAGAGCGCTCAGATCTGCTCAGATGGGAACATCAGATTCGTGACAGAGTCGTTCTGATGTCTGTCTGCCCACTCAGTCCTCGGCTAATGGACATCTGCATGGAGATTTACAGGGGCTGCCTGGCCAGGGAGCACTACTGAGGGTTGTGGGGGCACGGACAAGGCTCTTTGTGCACCCTAAATGAGATGTGTCTTATATCCAGCGATAAAATATCCACAGACCCGTGGCTTCATCTTATCTGCACAATATATCACGTGCAGGACTGAATAATTGCTGTCTGGTTTATTGTTTCCTCGTTCTGTGAGACTCCTGGAAGGTTTTATTGGCGTTTTAGCACAAATCAGGCTGCAGGCTCACAGACTATGGGGAATACAGTAGGAATACTGTTGAGGGATAAAGCACAAGCTGGGCACTTCCATCAGCTGTCAGCAAGGAGCCTTTCCTGTAAAGTCTCTTGTTCTTTGGCATCTGAAAAAGTTCCTGGTTCTCTGATGCTCCTCAGACTCCTTTTCTTCTCTTCCAGCCATCTCTTCTCTGGTATCTGCACAACGCACTTGGAAAACCCAGGGACTATCAAAAATGAGAGCTGTAAGGCTTTAAAAACAAACAGACATTTCACCTGTGTCCAATCAGCCCCTTCTCAGGGCTTGGCTTTGATTTCCCCAGTGCAGAAAAGAAACGGAGAGGATTTTAATTTCCTTGGCTCCCCAGAGCAGCATGAATGAGGCTGCAGCCTTGCATTGGCCTTGTGTTATTAATGGGCTCCATGCTTGCAAATGTCTCATTCAATATATTTGCTCCAAGTGCTTCCAAAAAAAAAGGGGGGGAGAAAGAAGAAAGCAGACCTCAGGTTTCTGGGCCTAATGTATGTGACCTGACAGCATGAATACATTAGATCTTCCCCAGAAACACACAATTCCAGACTGTGCATTGGATCTCCAGCCTTTTTATCTTCATCTGGGCTCTAATCAATGTGCTGGCAAGGAGCCCTCTTTCCCTGCCAGTCTGGCTCAGGCTCTGTCTCCCTCTGAAGGGGTCTGACATGTCTGCCTGCGAGCTGGGAATGCTCCCGAGCATTGCTCAGGCATCCCCAGCACCTTCCCACCGCAAAGGTTTGCTTTTCTCCTGAGTTTTTGGCCCCTCTGTGCCATAGCTCTGTGAGCCCCGGGAATTGTGGCTCTGTCTCACCGCCGAGGATCTCATCCATCATCTCCCAGGCCTAAAGAAGAGCCCGAAATTCAAACCTACAAGCTCTCAGTTGTCTTAAACTTCAGGCAGATCGTGGCTTTCCCCCACTCCCTGTCTGGTTTTGCCTTCCCGAGCTCTGGTTATCTGCAAGGTTTCAGATCCTAAAAGGAAGAGCTGGTTTCCATTATGGGTCTGGACAGTGTCTAACCCACTAGGGCCCCACTTTGATTAGGGTCTCTGGTGACTACCGTGATACAAGCGCTGCTAATAAAACCCATTTGAATCAGGGAAAAAAAAAAAAAAAAAGGCAGCGATGCTCCTTTTCCAGTCAGTTCTGTAGGATTTGCCGTCTGAGGTGTAGGTGCGGTTTGCTTCAGACGGTCAGGAGGGAGGCGAGAGACTTCTGGAGTTTGGTCTTAGAGCATGAGGTTTATTGTGAAAGGTGTGAGTGTAGGGGACCTGCTGAGAGCCGCCAGACACAGCTCAGAGCAGGTCAGAGCAGCAAGAGAGAGAGAGAGAAGTACAGAAAACAGAATACAGAATACCGTGGTTGCTGCTTACAATACAATAAATCATCTTCTGTGCTGAATATTCTAATTTTCACTAACCAATCTAGAACAAGCTACAAATCCTACATCATTTCCATACAGCCTATGAGAGTCATTGCATTACCATACAGTGTTATATTTTAAACTCTAAAAACTGCTTTTTGGACCCTCTGCCGAGTTGGTAGGGTCTGCTCTGACCCTTGGACCTGTCTGCAAGCAGAGGGGATTGTTTAATCCAAAGGGGAATTGTTTAATCAAAAGGGGAATTGTTTAATCAAAAGGGGATTACCTTCAGTGGCCATACCATTGTTTTCCAGTTGTTCAGTCACTGGGGTTTGGTATCTCAAAGCTTGTCTCCATTTCAATCTCGCTTATAGTTTCCATATTCTCAGCATCTTTTGCCAGGTAATCATATTTATAATGCTTTCCTATTTCACCCTCCCCAACAAGTTCCTAACTCGGGAAAGCCTGGGAGAGGTGGGGTTGTCCAGCAGGGCTGAGGTAGCCTGGCTTGACCCATCCCAGCCCTCGGAGCTGTCCTGAGCAAAGCCTTCAGAGCACACCCAAATGTGCCACACATTTCCCTTCCCAAAGCTGGACCTGCTTCTGCTAACAGCAATTAATCACTTTAGAGCTGGCCTTTTATTATTATGAACGCAGCAGATGTGTTTCCATTAATAGGCCCCGAGTGAGCCTTATCCACATCACTGATACTTAATGAAGGAGATTATGTGGCCTAAACAGACTTTTCATTTGCAGCATCCTCCCATTTCTCTCTGCTCTTCCCAGGGAGCAAACAAATCCAAGTGGGAATCTTGTTTCGGGCTGAGTTTCAGCACAGAAGATAAACTTGCTGCCAAATAATAAAGTGTGCCCTGCTTTAATGTGATTTGTAAGAGCTAAACCTTGCCCTGGTTTGTTTGGAGAGCTCTGAAAGCAAACATTAAACCAAGCGAGGAGAGGGCAGGCACTCGGCTCCCCGGGGATGTGGCTTTCTCCACAATATGGGAATTTTTCAAGCGTGCTGGTTGCCATTAAAAACTCATCACTTCCAACAGTGGCTCAGACCTAGCGAGTCTTTGGGTGCTTATAAAACAGTCCCTAATTAATGACAGTAATCATGAGGGTCACCAAGCAGTGCCATGCCAGCTTTCTCGTGCCAAGAGGATGTTTTATGTTTTCCAGTGTTTTTCCTTCAGCAGGTCAGGCTCTGCAACTGCTTTTGCTCTCCTAAATTATTTCTAAAACCAGAAATCAATTTATATTATTATAAATTATTTTATAGTATTATATATTATTTTGCTCCCCTAAATTATTTCTAAAACCTTCACCCCAAATGGCTTCTTCACCCATTTGCTGCTCAGATTTATCTTTAAGTTTTTGAATTTTCATCTTTAATTTGGATGTTAAAAGCAGATACTAAAGAGGCCACACTGCTCCTTAGTAAAGAGAGGAGGCAGTTCCTTGTGTAGCACAGATAGAAAAAATCCTGCACATTTCAAACAAGCACTCTGGGATTCCTAAGGAGAACTGGAATTCCTAAGGAGCACCTCCACTGTCTAAATGTATCATTTTAAAATCCAGAAGGATCATCTCATAAATCCCACAGATCTGCCTGCCTCTGCTCTGTGCAGTGAAAGAAATTAAAATATGGTGTGTCTCCAGGAGGGAGTTCAGCCCCTCAGGGTGGAGGATTTATCCTCTGGACAGTGACAAAGTGGCCTCGCTCCCAAAGGCAAGGTGTGAAACCCCAGGGGATTGTCCTTCAGCCCAGCAGCAGCTTTTGGGTCCCTGCACCAAATGCTTGAGGTCTGACAGAATGGAAAAAGGATGAACTTTCTTTCACACCCACATCCAAACAACCGTGCCATGAAAAAATAGAGATAACGAGGCAGCGGCTGCCCCCCAGCCTTGTCTCTTTAAACCAAACCAAAACAAAGCGCTGCCTTTTTAATTTAAGCCAAATTAATTTGAATAAAGTGAGGAAATCACATCTGGGCCGTGGCTGCTCGAGAGCTCCTAACCACAGCCTGCGTGAGGTTATGTCAAGGACTTGCTTGTCAGCTTTGCTTTAACTCACATATGGGACCGGGGAGCAAAGAAAACCCAAGAGTTTTTACTTTCTGCAGTAAAAGCCAAACTAACATAAAATGAGATTAATGGCAACAGCAGTGACTGCTTTCATTTCCCAGTGAACTGTCTCAATAGTACCAGTAATCAAGATCAGGTTGGCTTTTCTTTCTTTTTTTTTTTTCTTTTTCTTTTCTTTTTTTGGATAAAAAAACGACTTTTCATCAGAGAAAAGAAAAAGAGATACTTAAAATACATAGACACATCTGTTCTCCCATATTAACAACATTACGTCTTTCTCCATGTGATGCATAATGAATCATCTCAGTGTGTTTTGCTTTATAGTTTTGTACAAATCCAATTCCTTGTGACTTTTACTGTAATAATAATATTTTCCAATTCAACAGTACCTTTCATTTTGAGTTTCTCAGCACTAATGAGAAGAGAAGTGTGCTGAACCCATTGAAACAGCTCGAAAAAAGGGAGGCACAGCTGTAATTACCAGAAATTGAATTTGTCTCCTAATGGGGAGAGGATAACAGCACTCACAGCCCTTTTTCTTAGGCAGACATATAATTTTCACTGCCTCCTGCTCAAAGGAGCCAGTGTTGTCAGCTCCATCTTGGATGCTTGAAAACACAGGGCTTGGAGCACCTCATAATTTGATTTTTTGTTACTTCTTAAGATTTAAATTACAGGGATTGTGCACTCTGGGCAGGTCACACTTCTCGTTCAAGCCATTGCTGGTCCTGTGTGATGAACATGGGACAGAGGTTCTGCAGCCCATCTATCATCCAACCATCATCCATCCATCCATCCATCATCCATCCATCATCCATCATCCATCATCCATCCATCCATCCATCCATCATCCATCCATCCATCCATCCATCCATCCATCATCTATCCATCCATCATCCATCCATCCATCATCCATCCATCATCCATCATCCATCCATCATCCATCCATCATCCATCATCCATCCATCCATCTCTGTCCATCCATCCATCCATCCATCCATCATCCATCCATCCATCCATCCCTGTCCATCCATCCATCCATCATCCAACCATCATCCATCCATCCCTGTCTATCCATCCATCCATCCATCCATCATCCATCCATCGTCCATCATCCATCCATCCATCATCCATCCATCCATCCATCCATCATCTATCCATCCATCATCCATCCATCCATCATCCATCCATCATCCATCATCCATCCATCATCCATCCATCATCCATCATCCATCCATCCATCTCTGTCCACCCATCCATCCATCCATCCATCCATCCATCATCCATCCATCCATCCATCCATCCATCCATCCATCCATCCCTCCATCCATCATCCATCCATCCATCCATCTATCCATCATCCATCCATCCATCATCCATCCATCCATCCATCCATCCATCCAATCATCATCCATCCATCATCCATCCATCCATCCATCCATCCATCCATCCATCATCCATCATCCATCATCCATCCATCCATCATCCATCCATCCATCATCCATCCATCCAATCATCATCCATCCATCATCCATCCATCCATCCATCCATCCATCCATCCATCCATCATCCATCCATCATCCATCCATCCATCCATCCATCCATCCATCCATCCATCCATCCCTGTCCATCTATCCCTCCCTCCCTCCCCCCTGAGGGTGTAACAGGGCACAGAAATGAGCATCCAGCACTTGCTCCCTGCTCTGCTGCTCTCTGGATGCCCTCAGGCACCACATTTGCCTTCATAGTCTCACTTAGAACAACTCTGGGTTTTATTGATGCTCCTCATGGACCAGAATTTGATAATTTTTTCTTTTCCTTCCCCGTGGATACTTGGGAAAGGGGATCCGAGATCACTTTTCCCCAGTGAATCTGTTAAAGTGCAGTAATCCCCAGTTCAGACGTGCAGGATTAGAGGGGATTAACGCTCCTAAGGAGGTACCAACCAGCTCTGAGCACTTCCAGCCAGGGGAAAACCTCACAGCTTGGACACCTACGTGGGTTTAAAGGAATTGCTAATCTCATTTGGCAGCAGTAATTAACAGTTCCTTGAAAGACAGACATCCTGAGACATCAGGCCACGTGTCTGAAGTGCTGCTTGAGGACAAAAGTCTTGTTTGTGTTTGCTACCAACATCCAACGGGAGCAGAGGAATGTTTTCTGCAACAAGGAATGGGAATGATGGCTCTTTATTAAAAAAAAACAAAAACCAAAAAAACGGAGACAGAAGAAAGAGCAAAAATTCTTGATTCAATTAAGCTCTTAGTCATGTAAATAGTTGAGAGTTTCCAGAAAGTAATGTCTTTATAGCAGGATGCCAATGCAGTGTATAATTAAAATGTAAAAAATGTAGGAAGCTGGCCAAGCCTTTGATTACAAACAAGATTTTCCTAACCCACCCATGACTTGGCATTTTGAAAATTTATCAACAGGAAAAGGTGATGATTTCTTTTTCTGGACTAGAATGGAAAATAAGTTAGTTTGTAGAGAAATAAATCTTGTTCACAAACTTTATTCGCTCATTACAAAAGCTTTTAGAATTTGATCACACTTTAAAGGAGAAGGATTTTCTGGAAAAGGGTTTTGTTTTCTTTGATTGGTTGCTTTATATAATAACTGCTTTCTATTGTATAATACGAAAAGCAATGGAAAGCAAAGAGCTTTTACATAACAACCATTTAATTACAATAATTTAATTCAGCTTTACCGCCCTGTACCAAAATGATAACGAGACTAAGCCTGCCACTGGCAGCAAATACCAGTGCTGAGCACTGAGGAATCCCAAAATATCATGGAACACTCTCCAGGATTCTAACCAGCACCCCTAAGCAAATTCATTCTCAAACCTTGGACAGCTTTGTTATTATTTACACTCCCATCTGGAAATTAAATAAAATCTTTGGCAGAAGGTGGGTAAATGGGTTGATAAATGTGGTTTAATATCAGGCTCATCAAGCAGGATCAAACAGCGGGAACCCCATAATCCCCCACCCAGAACCTCTAAGTCCAGTCAGAGCTTTTCTGTGGACTTTAAGCACTGAATGAGGATGAATTTCATAATACAGTATTGCCTTTTGCTTTATTACATTTACCCTTGCATTAAAGCAGCCATTAGTTGGAATTTTGTAAGCAGCAAATATTCTTGCACAAAGCAGAAAGGGTCAACAGCAAGGAAAGGCTTTTCAAACTCTAAATTTTGCTGATTGCACAGTTCCTTTTGGTGTGGTCAGGTCTTCTGGAATTGACAGAAAGCTGCACCCACCTCTGAGACTTCCAGTGCCCTTTCTCCATGGACTTCCAGACCAAAAATGCTTTTTGCCAACGTTTGCTGCTCAGCCCTGTGTGAGCTGCAAGATGAGAAAAGAGACCCAGTCAATAATAAAACCTGCCCAGGGATAAACTCCTCGGCCAGTTGGGGCATTAATCCCCCAAATGGTCATTCCTGGCTCCACAGCTGGGTCCTCCCACGTGAAGGAATGAGGAAAAGTTGGGCACAAGTCTCTCCCTCCTCACTACAGAGTGGGAAGGTTCAGCAATCCTAAAATTCCCCATATTTACTTCAAACTAGGAGCCTTCAAAGCTGTGATCTCCAGTGCAGGCTCTCAGCTCAATGCCTTGTTGATTATTCATTTCTCTTTGTAGCACTCCGTGGAGTCCAGGCTTTAGATTTGAAGCCATAAATAGGTAAGATCAATAAAAGTTCACAGAGCATGTGGTCCCTGATTAGTCATCCCCAAACAGTTGGGGCTACAGATTCTCATCCAGGTGTCTTTAGTACAAGGCACATTCCTCTCTTTTTTTCTTTTTTTTTCGCTGCGATTGCGACGCTTGAATTTTGCAAAACACAAGCTGTGCAATTTCATCCGAATTTATTTGGTACGAGGCAGCTGAAAAGCAACATTATGCCAAGAAAATGCAAGGAGAGGAGAATTCACAAGTCATACATTGGGCAGCTACGCTTCTCAAAGGGTATTTGTGTGTTTTAGTGGAGCACCAAGCATGTTCGTGTCTTTTATGACAGAATAAAGCATTCAGCAGCCCATGATACAACAATTCAGACTGCTGGCAGCCACCAGCCAGTTTCCACTTCTTTGAGTGCAAGATTCAGGGTGTGGAAACTTTCTACTTCCTTGGAAACTCTTCTGAAAACGGGTTTTCACTCAATTCAGCCTCTAAGTGTTTAAGAGGTGACTGAAATTCTGAAAGTGGACGGGCTGTTTTAGTGCCATTGGCAACCTCGGGAAGTTTCTCACTATGTGAAGGGAAAGAAGGGGAGAAAAGTGGGGGAGAAATCTGCGTTATTAAAAATCTAAGTCGGGATTTTCAGTGAGCGCCTTCTCTCTCTCTCCTTCCATCCCTTTGAAAAGCAGGAGGTGAAAATAGCAGGATACTTTTCACTTCCATGTATTATTCACCCTCTGCATCAAAATTTCTGCCCCTGCACTTGGAGCTCCACTTTCTGCTGTTGCTCAGAGCTGCTGATTCAGTGTGATTGGCCAAAAGGCTTGATTTAACCAAAAACATCACACTTGAGAAAATTCCCACCGCTGTCCAAGCAGCAGGGAAGATTTTGCCTAGATGGATGTCGCGACTTGAAGGATATTCCCAAAGAAAGTAGCAATGGTGACACACTTAATGAATAGAAAATCCCGCCGGGTGGGATTGATTTCGTGGGAATTTATCAATTTAAGGTTAAGGATCTATCTAAAGCTCATCACAAGCTGTCTGCAGTCCCTGTGGTGGGAGATGGCTGTGTCACAGGGTGATTCAGCCACCCGGGCATGAATCACCCTCAGCATGCTCCTGCCATGCCCTGCTGCCACGGGCAGAGCTCTGGGACACTCTGGGACACTTTGGGACACTCTGGGATGGCTGTGTGGGGTGGGATGGGTGCTGGCACAGGCTCCTCGCCCCACATTCCCCAGAGCTGGGGGTGCTCGTCCTCGCTGATGTGTCATAGAGCAAGGAGAGAACACAGAAATAAAGAGACAGAGAATCACAGAACATCCTGAGCTGGAAGGTTCCACAAGGATCGCCCAGTCCAGCTCCTGGCCCTGCACAGACACCCCAACAATCCCACCCTGTCCAAACACTCCTGGAGCTCTGGCAGCCCCCGGGCCGTGCCCATTCCCTGGGGAGCCTGGGCAGTGCCCAGCACCCTCTGGGAGAAGAACCTTTTCCTGAAATCCATCCCAACCCTCCTTATTATTCTCCCTGATAACAGCAAAAATTCGTGAAACCTGTGTTCAAGTAGAGATCTCTATTGCTCTCTTTACAGCTGGCTGGAGAAAGCTTCTATCAGTGACCTGATCTATTTTTGTGTAGTATTTAACAAGATGGTCATAAGCCTTTATGAACTTTCTGCCAGGGCAAAAGAGTCCAATTTGTGTCTCCACTTCACTTTGGCCTCTAAATCTTGTCCTCATCTCACTGTTTTGGTTTTTTTTTTTTTTCCACTCCACTTTTAGATCTAAGCATTCCTTACCTTTGGGCAACCTTCATTATACAAGAAAAAATTAGGACTGAACACACTAACCTTGAGGTGATTAAAGAAATAACTCTATTCCCAATGGAAATATCTGAAATTCCTCAGCAATACCATGAGAAACTAATCTTGAATGTGATCTGATTTCAACAGATGATTCATGGTTTGTGACTCAAGAGAAGTTGTTGATTATGGTTTAGGTGTCTCATCTTAAACAAAGAGGCACTTTTTATTTTGATACTTACTAACTAAACAAACTCTTTTTTCTTTCCCTGTTGTCAATATATTATGAATATTCATAGCTGTGGGCAGAATAAAATGTGGAAAATCAACATTTCTCACCAACCAGCTAAAGGAAACAAGGCAGGATCCATGGGGAGCTATGGGGTGGGTTTGCCATGAGTGGATTTAGGGACAGCAAAGCCTCTCTCAGCTGCACCCCCTGACCTCTGCTTTGTGTTGGCTGCATCATTTTTTGCTGTTGTTGCTGTTTTCATGGAAGTTCTTGGAACAGCCTGTGCTTTTCTCAGGGCAAGACTCCTGCACATGTCATGACACACATTCCTGGTGTCCACGGGGCTGCTTTTCTGTCCTGGGGGAGGTTCTGCTTGGTCCTCCCTGGGATTTATTCACCCTCTGGGGCAGCTGAATGTGTGGCTGGTCACTTATCCATTGATCCCAGTGCTGTGTTTGAGTTACTATTCCCAAATGTCCATCAGCTGAAAGATTTCCATGAGATTTTTTCCTGTTTGGTCATTCCAGTTCCCTCCAGGTGTGGGTGGAACTTGCACCTTTTGGGGTCAATGTGGCCAAACCAGGATACAAAGTGAGCAGAAAGTAAATGCAACCCCAATCCTGCATTTATCCTAATACACACTGATCCTACAGACTTCCAGCAGCAGATGGAAATGAGAGGGAATTGTATTTTCCTTGTGTGGTGGCCCTGCCACAACTGGGACACACCTCCTGAGCCACCTCTGAGCTCAGGCACCCAAATGTGGTACCCAGGGCAGGCCCTCACTCTCCCACTGAATAAAGTCAATTTATTTTAGAGTTAGGAGCAGGACCTGAAAGGGGAATGCCAGCGAGTTGGAGAAGGGTTGGATCATTCCATGGAGATGCACAGTGGACATCTCCCAGGGATTCAGCCCAAACTGCCACCAGAGCAGGGGGAATCGAGCTCTAAATCAGATGCTGGGAGCCTGGGATGTCTCAGCCTCACCGCTGGGAGAGAACAAGGATATGAAATGATGAATATTTCACTGTTGTTATCTACGACAGCACAGCCACGCTCGCTGCTGTCAGAATGCTGCAGCAGGAGGAAAGACTTTTGAATTATTAATTCCTGAGGGCTAATTAATAGGAAGGATGCTGGGAAAGTCAGCAAGTAGAAGTTCAAAGCCTGCATGTTTGTAGCTGTGAAGAGCCATAACCTGGCCTGGGATTTCAGGCAGCCAATGACATCCTTTGACATCACAACCACATCCAAACAATACCCAAATAGTGACACAAACACGCCAAGCTGGCACTGCAGAGCCTTTGTTAGCAGCAGAAGACAACTGAAAGAATTTGATTTTTAATTGATTACCAAAAAAAAAAAAAAAAAAAACAAAAAAGATAAATAAAACAAAAGCTTCTTGCCAGCTGTTGCCTCTCCCTGAGCCAATTCAGCACATGATACAGAGCAGATTGCCCAGGCTGAATTTCTGATTTCAGACTTGTCCTTTTCCTGACGCGAGCAGCTGAAACCCAGTTGAAGATGTTGTTTCTACAAGGTAAAGATGTTGCTGCAGCTATCTGCTGCAGTTATTCCCTCCAGAACCTGCTGGTTCTCTGCCCCCCAGCACAGCCCTCACCCTCAGCCCTCCCCCATGTCCTGCCTGCAGCATCCCCTCACTGATGGGACCCCATTCCCACACTTCCCAACGTCCCTCTGGAAGCCCTGAGAGGGACAAACGCCGAGCAGCTGCCAACTGGCCTCCCGTTTGGAGGGCTGACATCCACTTGGCATCCAGTGGGTTCCTCGTGCTGGAACAGGAAGTGAACTGCCTGCTGCAATCACCCTCCAATTCCTCCTGTTTACCCCAGGAATAAACTCACTGCTGCTGTAAAACCCCGATCCCTCCGGCTCCAGCAGGAAAGGATGGAAGACAGGAATGTCAGCCAGTTGGTCAGTGGCCAAATAAGTGGCCAGTGGCCAGCTGGCATCCCATGTTTTATTCACAATGGAGGAGGGCCCGAGGGCCTGGTCACCTGCCTGCCATTTCCTCCTGTTTATCCTACAAAAACCCCAAATGTCACACCCTCAATCAGTGTTTCCTTGGTGGCCCGGCGGAAATGTGGTAACCAGGACAGGCTCTCACTCTCCCACTGAATAAAGTCAATTTATTTTAGAGTTAGGAGCAGGGCCTGAAAGGGAAATGCCAGCGAGCTGGAGAAGGATTGGATCATTCCATGGAGATGCCCAAATCAACCCAAAATGTCACCTGCCACTTTATAGCTTGAGGTTTTTTCCTTCTTCTCTTGTATTTGCTTACAGGGAACACGGCGGGGGACGGTCCCAGCCTTGGGTGTGTGTGCTGGGTTCACCAGCCAAGGAGCAAAGTTCTTGCAGTTTTTCATCCCTGCCTTGGCTTTGCTGCCACCAGCTGTCTCTGAATCCATTTGGGAAGGGGCAGACTGCTCGGTGAGCCCAGCTGGGAGTAGCATCCTGCATCCCTCCCAAATTTCCAGCAGCTTCCCATCCCATTGGTGAAGGTTGGGGGGATGGAAAGTTTCCCCATTCTGTTGCTAGGCAACCAACAACCAGATATTTAAGGACCATTTAAGCGATAAAAGATGTAGCCAGGGTGGGGTGCGGGGAGGAGAGATCTGGATATCGGTAAACTTACCGCTCCAACTCCCTGCTCACGCCATCCCTGCCCAGCCCCGTCCTGCTCACGCCATCCCTGCCCAGCCCGTCCATCTGCACACCATCCCTGCCCAACCTGTCCTGCTGTGCCATCCCTGCCCAGCCCGTCCTGCTCATGCCATCCCTGCCCAGCCCCGTCCTGCTCACACCATCCCTGCCCAGCCTGTCCTGCTCACACCATCCCTGCCCAGCCCCGTCCTGCTCACGCCATCCCTGCCCAGCCCATCCTGCTGTGCCATCCCTGCCCAGCCTGTCCTGCTCACACCATCCCTGCCCAGCCTGTCCTGCTCATGCCATCCCTGTCCAGCCCCGTCCTGCTCACGCCATCCTTGCCCAGCCCATCCTGCTGTGCCATCCCTGCCCAGCCTGTCCTGCTCACACCATCCCTGCCCAGCCTGTCCTGCTCACGCCATCCCTGCCCAGCCTGTCCTGCTCACGCCATCCCTGCCCAGCCTGTCCTGCTCACACCATCCCTGCCCAGCCCATCCTGCTCACACCATCCCTGCCCAGCCCATCCTGCTCACACCATCCCTGCCCAGCCTGTCCTGCTGTGCCATTCCTGCCCAGCCCCTCCCCCATTCCCCACATGACACACACCTGACCTCGCCCCACAGCGCCCCCTACAGCTCCATGGGAGTCACTGCACCTGCCCTGCCTGGTCAGGAGCCAACAGCGCCCCTGCTGGCTGTGACCGTGACTGCACCAAAGGGACAGTGCCTGGCAGCCCAGGGACATCTGCCACCGCGTTTGGGTTTTGTTTGCTATTGCTGCTGTTGTTGTTGATTGTGTGCCTCCTTATCGATACTAGGAAAGAGCTGTTATTCCTTTTCCCATATCTTTCGCTGACAGCCCTTGATTCCAAAGTGATAATAATTCGGAGGGAAGGGTTCACATTCTCTATTCTAAGGAAGGTTCCCACCTTCCTTAGCAGACACCTGTTTTTCAAACTAAGACAGTGCAAGGTGTGTGTGACATGTGCGTGGTATGTGAGTGACACGTGAGTGACATGTGTGTAACACGCAAGTAACACGCATGTGACACGCAAGTAACACGCAAGTGACATGCAAGCTACACGCCTGTGACACGCAAGCGACACGCAAGTTACACGCTAGTTACACGCATGTGACACGCAAGTAACACGCAAGTTACACGCATGTGACACGCAAGCAACACGCAAGTTACACGCGTGTGACACGCAAGTGACACGCAAGTGACACGCAAGTGACACGCAAGTTACGCGCAAGTTGCACGCGTGTGACCTGTCACCTTTAGCTGGCTAGCCAGGGTGAGTCCATTCTGCCACTCCATCTCCCTGCTGTGCTGTCCCGGCCCAGCCTGTCCTGCTCACGCCATCCCTGCCCAGCCTGTCCTGCTCACGCCATCCCTGCCCAGCCCGTCCTGCTCACACCATCCCTGCCCAGCCCTGTCCTGCTCACACCATCCCTGCCCAGCCCGTCCTGCTGTGCCATCCCTGCCCAGCCCATCCTGCTGTGCCATCCTTGCCCAGCCCGTCCTGCTCACACCATCCCTGCCCCACTCTGTGTCCACCATTAGTCATGTGACACACACCTGACCTCGCACCACAGCGCCCCCTGCAGCTCCATGGGTGTCACTGCACCTGCCCTGCCCGGCCGGGAGCCAACAGCGCCCCTGCTGGCTGTGACCGGGACTGCACCAAAGGGACAGTGCCTGGCAGCCCAGGGACATCTGCCACCGCGTTTGGGTTTGTCTGTCATTGCTGCTGTTGATGTTGATTGTGTGCCTCCTTATCGATACTAGTAAAGAGCTGTTATTCCTTTTCCCATATCTTTGCCTGACAGCCCTTGATTCCAAAGTCATAATAATTAGGAGGGAAGGGTTCACATTCTCTACTCTAAGGGGGGTTCCCACCTTCCTTAGCAGACACCTGTCTTTCAAACCAAGACACCCATGCAGGGCAGGCAGCCCTGGTGGAGCCAGCCCACCTCTGCAGGAGGATCCTGAGGGCTGCCTCTTAATTACAATGCACTCCATAATCACTCCTCTATTTCTGGCTTTCTAAATTCCGCTCCCCATTTCAACTCCAATTTTGGGCACAGCAGTAAATAGCATTTGTTTTTCCCTTTAAGTGTTGTTATCCCAGCAAAGAGGAGCGACAAGGGTGAGTCATTATGGCATTTGGCAAAACATCCCAGGAAAAGTGTTTGTCCGAAAAACTGAGGATCCTCAACCCAGGAGAGGTGACAGGATCCTTCAGAGCCTCTCCAAAGTTGTAGGGATGGAATATTCCAGCATGAGTGGACAGCAATAAGCAGCAAAAAGCAGCTCAGTCCTGAGCTGTCGGAGTGCTCCACTCCAGCCTGGGAGATATTAGCAGCTGTATCAGGTTGCACGCCTGACTTTTCCTCTTTTTCCATGAGGAATGAGGCTCAGCTCAGCAGCTCAGGTTGCCACCCTCAGCCCCTGCTCCAGGCTTAGCTTCACCCTGGGGCTGCCCCACAGAGGGGGTTAGGGGTGAGCTGGAGAGGGCTCTGACTGATAACAGTGTGGAAAAGTGCAAGGATGCACCAATTCTGTGTTTCTACAGAGCAGTTCAGCTTTTTATCAGCAGCCTTTCAGAACTGGGATGGTCGGGGGGGTGGGCAAAGAAGGGGAGGGCAAAGCTCCTGCTCCTAAACCCTCACCCTGTGCATGCACCGCTCCAGGTACCCCCAGCACATCATGGACAGGGACACAGAAGCTCTGAAACTGGGAAAAGGTAATTAGGAAAAGAAAACATTAAAAAAAAAAACTGTTTTCCCAACATAATTAACCTTAAAAATGCCTCTGCCTCCTTGCCTCACTTGATCTTAAACTTTGCAAACTCCTTCACCTGATACTTTCCCTTCATCAGATGTCTGTGTTGCACTTAACCCCCGCCAGGACCTGAGTGCAGGACTGGGCAGGGTAATAGCAAACAGATTACATACTTAGCAATAGACTAAGCACAATTAGCCCTCACATTCCTCTCACTCCTATAAATAACTCTCAGTTTCCTCTCTGTGTCTGCAAATTTCATTAGTATGATGGAAAGAAAAGAAAAATACACACACACACACTCACTCACACACACTCACAAGCCCCAAGCTCGCTTTTCTTGCAAAGCCCAGAGTTGATCTCTCAATCAAAGGCTTTGTTCAGCCTGGGGGAGGAAGGGGGGACTTAAACCCACACCCCCACCAAGCCTTGGGCCACGTGTTCCTGGCCACGGAGGGAAAATTTTCTGCAGATGGCTGAGGAATTCACCTGCAAGAAACAACAGAGAGGGGGAAAAAAATCCTCGTCTTTGCTGGGCTGTGTGTGCAACCTGCAGCTGGGACTGTGGGGATTGGGAGCAGCAGCACCTCTGCTTGTCCTTGATCCCAGAAGAAGGGTGAGTGTTATTCCCAGGTCAAAGCCATCCATCAAACACCTCCAGTGTGTCCTTTTCAAGATCTCTGCCTGGGTGTGAGTGTTCCCCATGCTGGGATTTGGCTGTGAATTTCATTCTCTATAAAGGACACAGCTGATCACTGAATATTCAAGGTTTGCAGGTCTTCAGCATCTTCCTTTCCCCCAGTGAAGAACCTCTAAGTGCAGGTAAATATAGAGGGGACAAGAGTCTTCTGCCCGTGTATGATGAATAAATAATAAAACCTGTGCAGTTCAATGAATTATTTTCTCTTCTTTTCTAGAAAAAAAAAATTCCCTTTCTTTCTGCTCCCTTCCCACACCCTTCTCCTTGCACCTTTTCAATAAAGACCCTATAAGAAATTATGGGCAGCCCTCCAGGAGTAATGAGACAAAGATGATAATGTAAACCTCAGAAAAGAAAGAATTGGCTATTGCAGCAGCCTTTTTGCATTTGTAGGGCCAATAGAAAAAGAACAGGGCTTGTCAGACGTGTGAGACATTAAAAAACCTGAACCAGCTGAATATAAGGCCCAGACAATTGTCTAAGTCTATATTTAGGTCCCAAATTGCAGGCACCCCAAGGCTCTGAGGAGTGAAACATCTGTAGGCAGATGTTGATAGACAAACCCTCCAAGGTGTGCCAATGTTCAAATTTAGGGCTCCTTCCAAAACCATCCCAGCCCCCAAAGGGAAGCAGTTTCTCCCTAATCTTCTCCCATTTTGCTCTCCCACATCAGAGTCTCAGCAACCCAATTTACTCCTCCGGCCGTTATCTGCCTCCGACGGGGAGAATTTCATTAAACTCCTACTGAAGTGAAATAATTGCCTGGCTTTTCTTGCTGCCTTCAGCCCATTGTTGTTTTAGTCTCCAGTGGCTGGAGGATGCTGAGATTGAAAGATCCAGATGAATCTAAGGAGTTAAGGGCTGGGAGAACCCATTGTTCTGACTCGACATTTAATGAGTTCTCCCCCAACCCATTACTTGGCCTCATCTCTTCATTGCTATCAGCAGAAAAGTGTCTGCAAATAATCGTGTCCCAGTCCTACAGCCCATAATGAGTTCATCCCAATGCAAAAGAAATGTTATCTCTAATGTGTTAAAGAGCCAAATTGCTGCCTACCTTTGAAGTGGTGTGAAGTCCCAATCAACAGCGAGTGAATCACTTGGGAAGCCACACTCGGAAAGTCTCTCGTTGTTATTATTAGAATGGGGAAGAAGAATTGAAGATAAAGTTTGATTCAACACAATGGAAAGTTATTGTAGAGAGGGAGACAGCCCTGTCTGCTAAGGAGATAGTGCCAAGTTTGATGAGGAAACACTTTGTATTTCCTCTCCCTTGAAATCTAAGTGCATTTTTCCCAGGTTGGCTGGGAAGCAACAGGTTCAAAGCTGTCACTCAGCTTTGTGGAGAGGAGAGCTCCCTTTCCCAGATGGAATGCTCACGGACACTGTTTTACATCATAGAGTGGTGGAATGGGTTGGAAGGAATCCTATAAACCATCCTGTTCCACCTCCTGCCGTGGGCAGGGACACTTTCCGCTGCCCCAGGCTGCTCCAAGCACTGTCCAGCCTGACCTTGGACACTTCCAGGATCCAGGGACAGCCACAGCTTCTCTGGGAAACCTCTGCCAGGGCCTGCCCACCCTGCCAGGGAAGGTGGAAGGAAGAAAAGGGGCAAGAGGACACAGCTGTGGGGACAGGAGGACACAGCCAGGAGGACACACCGTGGCAGCTTCCCAGCACCGTGCCCATGGGGTGCACATCCTGATCACCACTGAAATCCCTCCCGGGATGCTCCTCCTGCAGCAATGAGCAAATGCCCAAAGCAAGATCTGAGCCGGCCCTGTCTGAGTGTTGGATCTGTGGTTTCCAGGCTGGAAGTTCTCCAGCTCTAGGAGAGAATGTCAGCTCCAGTTCCTGACAGGGTGAATTTTGCTGCTCCATGAGCAGCACTTGTTTCCCAGATCTCCAAACCCCGAGTCTGTCTGACAGGAAGGTCCCTCATGGTGCAGAACACATGTTCAGCTGCTCCTGTGGCTAAAACAGATCCTTATTCATTCACCTCATTCCCACTTTGGCTGGATAAAAAGGATATTTTTTCTTCATCTTCCCTTTTCATTCGTGCGCTCGGGAACGTTCCCATCTTTTCCACCCAAGGGTAATTGAATCTCCAAAGCCCAACGCCACTATCAGCATTAAATCTTCCTGGACACAGATCCACTTTATTGCATTTTATTAAAACACATTGGTGCTTCACTGAGACCCTGAAAAAGCATCTTCCTGGGAAACTCAATCTCTTTCAAGAAAGCAAAATTCTGGTTCGAGGAGCCTGGAACAAATGATGGCAAAGTCTCTTTTTATGGGATATAAGCAGAAGGATATTTTCACTAAATGCAGCAAGATGCACAAGAAATCAAAGGTAATTTTTTCCCATGGTGATTGTGGATCCACATGGACAGAGAGGAGAAAGAGGAAGAAAGAGATTATATCCAAAATAAGACTGGAAAGGAATTTTAGGCCACCAAATCCATGTGGGTGCTGTGGTCCATGGCTCCAGGGGCATGTTCCTTATGAAGGGATCTGGAGATTCAGAGAAGTTTGGTTGATTATACCCTTTGGGCTCCACTGAAACAATGGATGACTGGCATTTAAGTTACCTAATTAAATTAATAACTAGAAAATTAATAAAATCATATTAATCAAGCTTTATAAATTTATAAAAATTGAATAAATGACGTTTTAGAGGCATGATGGGTTTCCTAGTCACTCTTTAGTGGACCATGCCAAGGTCTACTGAACGTGGTCCATGTTCTGTGAGGGCAGAACATCCTCAGCAACACTGACTGAAACACCACCAAGAGCTTTGGTAAAGCTTTTAAAATTCACATTTGGGTCTTAGTTCTTACCCATTCCAGCACAGCACCTAAAAGTGTAAAGGAATGGAAAAGCTGTTTATAGAGGAAAGGAAAACACCTTTTGTTGTTTGAATTTGTCCTGAGGAGTCTCAGTAAAAGCTGCTCCTTCTGTTGTTCCAGAGCGCAGCCGAAATTTGTATTTCCCATTCTGCGAGGCAGCCTTAAAGGCAGGGAATTCTGTGACGACTTTTCTCCTCTAGAAAGCCACGAACAGCAAAGTGCATTAAACTCTGTCCTCGAGAACATGCCCACTTCAGAAAAACAGAAACCAGAGTGACCTGAATTATCTACTGAGCTCTGGTGACCACAACTTCACATTTACCCGTGGGGAAAGGGCTTGTTAAGCCTCCCAAGTCCTGCTCACCACCACTGGGAGCATTTTCCCCTCTTTTTTGGGTGAAGAAATGGGAAAAAACAGCCGAGGGTCTGTCCACAGGCGATGGAGGAAGCCAGGAAATACATTTTTCCTAGGAAAATGTGAGTTGCTGTTGAGAAGGATGAAATCCCTGTCACCAAACGGTGTCACCATCATCGTCCCTGCCCTGGGCATCCCACGGTGTGGTCGTTGTCACCTCCCATGAGGATGATGCTGGAGCTTAGGGATACTTTAGGAACACAAAACGCATCCTTGCGAAGTCTTAAGCTGTCTTTGCCTCCAGCACTGCAATCAAAACAAAGGAAAATAATACTTTTGTTTTACTAATCTTCTGTAGACTTGGTAAAATATATAATAGGTTCCATTAAGCCCGAGTTAGTTAATTACTAGGTAGGAAATCCAATATCTTCTCAGGGTTATTTTCCAGTTGTCATTTTGCAAGAGAATTTTTGCTTTGACGTCATTGCGAGACAAAAAACACTCTGTGGACAAAAGAAACCACAAATCGGGAGGAAAATACACCAATATTGTTTTTCTTATAGCCTGCCACTCATTGGGTGGAATTTTGTGCAATATCGTGAGCCTGCCTCTGGCAAAGCTCCGTTTTCAACCCAAATGTGTGCAATAATAGGAGACAGCTCATGGAGCCATTACTGGAAAAGCTTTGCAGATCTCGCAGGTCCTTTCAGGGCCACCAACGCCTCAAGGACCACTCCCCATTGAGGAAAAAATAAAAATATCCATGGACGTTTTCACGTTGGAATCAACACCAGTAATTAATTAATTAATTTTCCATAAATTCAGTGCAAATTAGTTCCACGACCTTCCTTGTTTAGCAAGGATATTACCATTAGCGGGATGCCACCCTTAGAACAGAGAGGTAATTATGCTCATTAATATTAATCTGATCATCCACTGCATCTATTTTCCTGGTTCAGCAGGAGCTGAATTAAAGTGCAAACTGACTTTAGCAAGGTTTCTAATCTGATTAATTAATACCCAGCTTATTTACATACAAAGCCATAAAATCACCTGTCAAACCCAAATACCTGGTCATTTGTTCTGCATGCTTGTGTGGAAGTGCTAAAGTTCCTACAAAAAAATCCCATTTTCTGTTGGATTCTGCAAGGCTGAGGTGGAAGTTAAATATAATTTAATGTTGGGGGGGATTTTTCCTCTGGAATTTTGTTTTGGAAGAGAACCTGAGGGAAAAAATTCTGACAATGTCAAAATATTCTGTTTTGACTATTTCAGAACAAAATGTTTAGAGTTTCCTGTTCGGAATGGATTTTGTTTTGAATTTTTTGGTTTTGCTACATTTTCTCTAATTTTTTTCTTTTATAGCAAATATATTATATTGTATTATAGAAAGAAAAATTCCAGAGCCATAATGAAAATAAACGGTTTTATCTACAGAAAACATTTTCTGGAGTCTTCCTGCGAAAAATGTGACTTTGGAGCTTTGCACAGACTGGTTTGTAACAAAGGGCTGGAGGCTGTGTTGGCCTTGAAGGACTCAACAGAGGCCTCATCTTTCAGAGTCCTGCTGAAGGACCCATCAAATCTATTTTTTATCACACTTCCAGCCTCGATTCGAAGCTCCAGGTGCTGTTTTATTAAGGGAAAATTGATGGAGAGTGGCACAGGGGAATGTCCAACTGTCCTTTGCTTCTGTGCCTTTTCCCATCAGATCCCTCCAGGTTTATTGACAACAATGTCAAATGATGAAGAAATAAATAACATTTATGGACTTGTCTACATCCCATTTTGGATGGGATCTTTCACTGTCCTGTCAGACATTTGTGGTTCAGGCCAAGGGGAAGGGAATTCCCTCCCAAGGAGAGCAGAACAACTTTCCAAGGGCATCAATAGAATCGTGGAATGATTTGGGTTGGAAGAGACCTCAAAATTCATCTCATTCCACCACCTCCCACCATCCCAGGCTGCTCCAAGCCCTGTCCAGCCTGGCCTTGGACACTGCCAGGGATCCAGGGGCAGCCACAGCTCCTCTGGGCACCTGTGCCAGGGCCTGCCCACCCTCCCAGGGAAGCATAAAAAGTTTAATCTCATTCCCTTTGGCTTCTCGATGCTCATTATTTAAAGGGTTAAATGCCTCCTTTGGGCCTGCTCCCTCTGGCAAACAAAATTCCAGCACTCCTGGGCTGGAAGAAGACGTGTTATATTAATAAAATTGTTTTCCAAATTAAATTCAAGCCTGAAAACAAACAAAAAAAATCAACCAAAAAAAAAGAAAAAAAACCCACACCACCAAAAAAAACCAAAAAAGAAACAAACGAAAACAAAACCAAAAACAACACGTCAAACCCCCCCACAAAAAAAAAAAAAAAAGGAAAAAAACCCAACAAAACCAAAAATCACCCCCCCCCCCCCAAAAAAAAAGGCAAATACAAAACCCAAACAGCAAGGTTTGTCCATGGAGGGGAAAATTGGTTTGCCATAATCTGCTGTGCTTCTCCCTGTCGTGGTGGCTGCTGGGAGGAGTCTCGGAGGAAGGAAAAAAGCTCCTGAGCTGAAAAGTTACAGTTTGAAGGAACAATGATGCAGGAGCTTATTTTTAAATTCTCGTTGAATAATGAAATTGCTAACGAGGCGTGACCTCACTCCTGTCACTGAAGAGGTCCCAGGCTGGACCCTCACCTTGCCCAGTCCTGCCCATTCTGGGGAGCAGCAGCCCTGGCTGGAATGGTGGAATTTGGAAGCTTTCTGCTGTAATCTGTGGTTCTGATTCCCAGCCCTGCCAGCAGTGCCGGGAATCAAACCACAGCCGTTATTGTAATCCAATAAAATCTTAACAGCCTCTCCTCGGCCCCGGTGGTGAATTTAGGGCCTCGTTTGCTCTGCAGTGACCTCCTCAGCCTTTGGTTTGAGTCTCAGCAAGGAGTGAGGCAGGGACGGGGCGGGGAAACGGATCCCAGGTTCCCCCATTCGGCATCGCGGCTTTGAAGAATACAAACAAAACCTGATTTTCCCGATTTATCCAATGTCCAGGGGCTGTTTAGCACCTTGGAGCTGGAGCACCTTGGAGCTGGAAGCCTGTGGGACTGCGTGGGATGAACTCCAGTGCACCTTCCCTGCAGTCCTGGCCAAGATTCCCTATTTTGTTTCTTGGAAATGCACTCAGCTCTGAATCTTCGATTTCTCCCAAGCTGGCGAGAGAGAGCTTCGGTCTCAGACGTCTTGGAGAGCTTCCAGGGGAACTTCCAGCTGGGCTGGATTCTCCCTGTGGAATCCTCCCCGTGCAGGGCGCTGTCCCCTGGGATGGAGCGTGGGGTGAAAAAGGAGTGCTCAGTAGGTAACTCAACTGTTGAGAGACAGAATAAGTGAATTCTAAGACCTAGGAGAACAGAATTCCCTTAATCTTGTCAAGATAGGAGGGACAAGAATCTGTTTGAGGCCAGCACAGAAACCCTGAATCACCCACCAAGGACTGCCCATGCTCCAGAGAGAAAGGGGAAAAGTGCACTGTGATGAAGACTACAGATCTTCATCACGAGAAGACCCCAAAGGCCACCAGGACACACATTCTAATGATATTAATGATTTCTAAGAAATGATTTGTATAACCACTATCCCGCGGAATGTGATGAATATTCATGAATGTTACCATAATATTGTGTGTTGGCAGTGCTGGGTGTGTGTGTTTGGAGGAGTGAGTCCCCACAGCCGGCACTGAATAAAGCAAATAAAATAAAATAAAAAATAAAGCAAATCCCCACTGCTCTGACTGTGTCTCTGAAGTGTCTCTGGGCCCATTTGGGACGCATCAGGGGACACTGAGCCCTTGGGAGAATCCCAGAATTCCAGGGATCTGTTCCTTTATGGGACACAGATGAGCTGCCCAGGGATGCTGCAGCTCCCCGGTCCCTCTGCAGAGGGAATTCCCAGAACTCTGGGCTGATTGATGAATTTCCTGCTCCTTTTTGGCACACCACACCCTGCAGACCCTGCTGAAGGGTCATCCATCAACCCCACAGCCCTGACCCACTCAACCTCCCCAAAGTCACCCCTTTAATTCAGGATTGCCCAAATAACCTCAGAGTTTGGGGTTCCCTTTGCAGAGCTCTCCTGTTAACTCCTCTTGTTGCTGTGATGGGACTGAATCCTAAGAGGGAAATATTTGGGAATTGTTATTTTGGGTTGATTTATTTAGCTGTGGTCTCAAGAGCAAGTGCTGCCCACTCGGGCAGAGCTGTCAGTTCTGTGCAGGGTTTTGGGATTGGGATTTGGGATCGGGATTTGCCACATTCTGCATTTCTTTGAATCACTCCATAAATAGCTGTCAACCCCCTCACAGCATTAATAAGAAAGGAAAAACATATTTCAGCAATGTTTGTTCTTCTTTCTCTATTATTTTAATATATTCTCCCTCAAAAAAAAAATCAACCAAAAAAAGTGCACAATTTTTAAAGACTTTATGAAAGAAATATTAAATTATCAGTTCCTTCAAGCTGGTAAATAACAGGGAATTACAATTTGAGTTCTGTGCCCAACAAGACATAAATCGAGTTTGTTTAAAGGAGTCCTGAGCACCTTCATTTTCCAAGCAACTCAAACATTTCTGAAAGTCAGGCCTGAGAGAGGTCAGCCTGGATTTCCAAAAATGAAGAAACCTAAATCCAAAATCAGCTCAAATCCTTGGTTTTACACACCTCAGGCACCTTCTCTGCTTCTCATTTCCTGGAGCACAGACTTGAGAGGAGCTCATTGTCTGCCTTAATCGCCCATAGAATCACAGAATCCTTTTAAGAGGCAGAACCAGCAAACAAAAGCTGCTGGAATGAAGAAGATTTCAGGCATCATAAAATGCTAAAGTACCAATGGTTTTCAATAAACCCATCTTGATTTAGGATTTCTCTTTCCAAAACTGCACTTCTTGATTATTCCTGGGATATATTAAAAAAAAAAAAAAAGACACGAAACAAGCCCAAACAACCAATCTTGAAGGTATTTTTGTCAAATATTTCCATTCTTTTTCCAGAGGAAATGGTTGATTTTATAACTGCAGATGCCTCTTGGTGAGCTGTTCAAGAAAAATCCCATGATTTTTCCATTCATTAGCCAATCCAGGCTCGCTCTTGCATCCACAGAAAGGTGTTGCCATCATAAAACTGGGCCACGGTGTTTACATTTTTATGATCTTCTCATAATTAGCAACTTTTCTTCACTGTCCCTCCGGTGACTAATTAAAAAGCAGCTGATCCTCGATGGAAACTTTAGGAACATCCTGTTTTGAGATTATTCTGCTGCTGTGGCCCATATTTTTTGGTTTTGATTATTAAAACTGAGGGCAATTCGACAAAAATAAGCTCATGACTGTGTCAGATGGGACGTGGTGCTTGTGAATTCTGGGATTGTCATGTTCTGTGTGACTTCAGAATGTCACCTGCGGCCATCTGATGTCACAGTTGCATCATAATTTCTGCACTCAGGACAACTTTGTGCATGACAAAGTCAAGCAAATTATCCAGGAGTGGGAAATATGGCTCTGAAAATGCCCCACACCTGCCAGGCTGGCTAAAATAATAGCGAGAAATGGGTATTTTTTCTGGTATTCCCTCATTTGTGGGAATTAATCTGACACAAAAATGTTTGTGCCTCTTGTTTTCCAAGCCTGGAGTATCCAGCAGACACCAAAAACCCCAATATCTCATGGGGTTTCACAGAGGTGAGACCAACCTGCTCTTCCCCTCATATCCATGGCCATCATCACCATCACCAGACCCTCGTGGCAGAAAAATTAATCTTCAAACACCAGAGGTTTGTGTCCAAAAAGAAGACAGAGTAACTTTATTCATGAATAAAGGGACAGACCCCATGGGCAAAGCCCATGACCTCTCGCATTATTCATGAATAAAGTTACAGGACACTTTCTCCTTTTTGGACATAAACCTCTGGTGCTTGTGGATTAATTTTCCTGACAACAGTGCATTAGACCTAGTGGGAATTGGGGTGGGAGGCCCTCAGCAGTGTCCAGAGGAGCCTTTCTGACCTCTCAGGTTGTTATTTACACCTTAAATCCAGGCCTGCTGTGCAGCTCTGATGAAAGCTGCTCACCCCCAAATTCCACATCCCTGGAGAGGATCCCTGTTTGGCTGGAAACGAGCGGAATTTGTCATAAATTTGGATCCCCTCCACAGAAACACTTCCAGGTGAAGGAGAGGAGGGCTGGTAAATCCATCTGGGAGGAGCAGGGGGAATTTGTACTTTCTGCTCTGTTCAGCCTTCCCTGTTCCACCGCCTGCCAAAACACAAAAATAACAAACAAACCACCCCCAAAGAAGCTGTGTGGAGTCCTCGGGCTGGGAGGGAACTGGGAATTAAATGAAGAACTCCACATTTCCCGAAGGGTGGCAGATCCTGTGCCTTTCCTCTCCTGATGGATCGCTCGCTCCTCGCAGGCTGATCGCACTGCCAGGTTACACGTGAGGCTAAATTGCTCCAAAACAGCATTAATGTCACCTTCCAGCTCTGCAAATCTCTCACAATTCACCTCCTCAAGCTGGGATGATCTGTCTGGGAGAAAACAAGACGTGGGCACAGAGTTTGTTTTTCCCACCGCTCGGCGAATTTCGAGACTGCACCGCTTCTCCTTCCCCTCTGCTCCCTCCTCCAGCTATTTTTGGACTCTCTGGTGTGGCTTTCTGGCCGAGGCTGTGTTGCAAATGACCATTTCCCCGTGTGTTTGCTGAGTGTAAACATCATCTTGCAAAACAGAGCTTGTGCTTCCAGGAGCTCCAAGGAGCGGCGGAGGGGAGTGCTCAGAGCCCATCTGATCCTGCAGTGACAGCGAAGATTTTCTCAAATTAGAAATCTGGCTGCAAGATTTCGGTGTCTCGGGCTACTGGAGCCGTCAATGAGTGAGGAAATGAAGGAGAGATGGAAAAAACAAGCCCTGCAAACACTCAAGTGTTTTATTCAGCATTTAACTGCTGCGTGGTGCAGCGTGGTTGGACATTTCCTGCCTTACGGGGGAGGGAAATTTGGTATCCCGGAGGTGGATCCCAAATTCACACCCCTGGATCACGGAGAAGACACAGAAAATCTCAGTTCAGTCCTTTCTGGATGTCCACCAAACATCTCCCCTTCCCACCGGCAAGGGCAGAGTTTGGTTTTCTGCCTTTGCAATCATTTTCAGGGATTGCTTAAAAATACTTAAAATTTAAAAATAAATCTTAGGTTCTGCCAAGCAAGCAGGTGTCCCCTCATTAATTCCTCATCCCAGGGATTTCACAGCGAGGGACAGGACAATGCACACATGGGAAAATGCAGTGCTCTGATCCTGCATTGTTTCTTACATTTTTATATCGATAAACACTGACTCACCTTCAACAACGTAATCCCGAGACAATAAAGGGAAGTACATGGGGATCTCATGGTCTTTGCTGACTTTGTTTTGTTTATGACACCAAAACACCACAAAACACAAATCCATAAGTGTGTCCTGTGTCTGCAAAGTTTGGACTACAAACGGGAGAGAGCTGAAAAATCAGGGAGAGCCTTTCCCAACTCAGGGAGCTGCAAAAGTTGTGGAGTCATGGCTCAGCATTTCAGGTTTGCACACACAGCCCATTTTTTCTGGTTGTAACTTCTTTCAGAGACTGAAAAAGCACAATATTTTCCCCATTTGCCTTTTTCTTTCTCACTAAATGCTGCATCTCATAACATTTGAAACGTTGGATCTCTTTCCTACACCATTGTCCTTGCCCAGGCAGAGGAAGGATCCTAGAGAATCCATGGATTTTTACCTGAAAATAACTCATTTACCAAGGCAGAGCCCTCATCCTCCCTCTGACAGCTCTTTATCCATTCCTACTTTTACCTGCTGCTCCAAGAAAAGTGACTTCTGTCTTTCCCTTAATTTTCCCTTCATCATGCACACATATCCCACCCAAATTTCTTTACACCCTTTTTCTGTTTATTTTGTTGTTGTTGTTGTTGTTTGTTTGCTTGTTTTTTTGTGTTTTTTGTTGGGTTTTGGGGGTTTTTGTTTGTTGGTTTTGTTTTTGGTGGGGTTTTTTGTTGGTTTTTGGGTTTTGTTTTTTGTTTGTTTGGTTGGTTTGTTTTTGGGGTTTTTTTTGTTGGGTTTTGGGTTTTGTTTGGTTTGGTTGGGGGGGGTTGCTGGTTTTTGTCGGTTTTTTTGTTTGTTTTGTTTTGGGGGTTTTTTGGTTGGGTTTTGGTTTTTGTTTGTTTGTTTGTTTGGTTTGGTTTTGGTGTGCTTTTTTGTTGGTTTTTTTGTTGTTGTTTGGCTTTGTTTTTTTCATAGCTACCACACAACAAAAACATTTCTCCCCCATTAATTTTGCTACTCAGGCAGAGCAAACCGTCTCTCCTCAGCGCATCCCCCAAAAGCCAGAGCTGCAGTGACTCAGGCGGGCAGGATTTGATTCAAACCATTTGTCCTGTGGTCAGAGCAGATTAAAGGCAGATCAGGTTGCCCTTGGAGCAGCGCTGGGACAGTGAGAGTGAGAGCTGTTGGCACTTGCTCCTCAAACCACAGGCAGCTCGCGTGACTGCGGCTTCCTCCGGCCTCTGCCGCCTTCGGGAAGTGCCATTTCCATCTGGGAACACCTGTGTGCCCCTGGGGGTGGCCAGCAGAATGTCCCTGGCCACTGGCATGGGCGGGGGGGTGACCCCAGGGGTAGCCAGTGCACAGCAGGGATGGCCACTGGATGGCCAGTGAACACCAGGGATGGCCACTTCACCCCAGGGATGGTCACTGCGCACTGGGGATGGCCACTGGATGGTCAGTGAACACCAGGGATGGCCACTACACCCCAGGGGTGGTCACTAAACTCCAGGGATGGTCACTGGATGGTCAGTGAACACCAGGGATGGTCACTGGATGGTCAGTGAACACCAGGGATGGTCACTGGATGGTCAGTACTTAGCAGGGATGGTCAGTGCACACTGGGAATGGTCACTTCCCCCCAGGGATGATCACTGCACCCCAGGGATGGTCAGTGCACCCCAAGGATGGTCCCTGCACCCCAGGGATGGTCCCTGCACCCCAGGGATGGTCCCTGCACCCCAGGGATGGTCCCTGCACCCCAGGGATGGTCAGTGCACCCCAAGGATGGTCCCTGCACCCCAGGGATGGTCACTGCACCCCAGGGATGGTCACTGTACCCCAGGATGGTCACTTCACCCCAGGGATGGTCACTACACTCTGGGGATGGTCACTTCACATCAGGGATGGTCCCTGCACCCCAGAGATGGTCCTGCACCCCAGGGATGGTCCTGCACCCCAGGGATGGTCACTGCACCCCAGGGATGGTCCCTGCACCCCAGGGATGGTCACTGTACCCCAGGATGGTCACTTCACCCCAGGATGGTCACTGCACCCCAGGGATGGTCACTGCACCCCAGGATGGGCAGGTCAGGAGGAGGAAGGGGTTCAAGAGCACAGTCAGCCTCTCATCCCTCCCCGCTCCAGGGCACCTGCAGGGCTCTTGCCCTGCCTCACACGCCGAAGGGTTAACTCAGTCGGGGATGGTAAATCCACGGAAGGTTTTGGGATGAAAATCCAGAGCCTCACAGAAGATCTGCAGGAACGTGCATGTGATGAGCTGAGCTGTGCTGAGGTCCCTGCTGGCCCAAAAGGGCTGGGAAAGGATCCGGGAGGGTTTGAACTGACCCAACAACTCCTGTTACAGTGTCACCCCCTGCACTCGGGGCAGACAGGGAGGGAGGTGACAGACAGTAAACCCATCCCTCTGGAGCTGCTCCTGAGCATGATTTCACACTCTGGAGCAGCCAGGGCTGATCTGAGCCCTGTGCTCAGCTCCCAGCCCCGAGCCAGGCTCCCCCTGCTCCAGCCCCGCGGAGATTGCACCACCGAGCAGCCTGGGGAGCGAGCTGGAGCTGCAAGGGCCCAGCAGCAAAAGAACTTTTGGTTTAATTGGAAGGAGCATCACTGGGCCCAGCAGCAAAAGAACTTTTGGTTTAATTGGAAGGAGCATCGCTGGGCCCAGCAGCAAAAGAACTTTTGGTTTGATTGGAAGGAGCATCACTGGGCCCAGCAGCAAAAGAACTTTTGGTTTGATTGGAAGGAGCATCGCTTCCCCGATCTGGCTTGCAGCACGTGCCAGCCCTGGAGGAGCCGAGCTGCTGGAAAGGAGAGAACCAAGCAGGGAAAGACCTCGTGCTGCCCTCCCTGCAGGTACCCAGAGCCTCCCCGAGCCCCAGGAGCATGAGCTTTGTTTAGGAATTGAATTTAGGGCTTTGTTAGCTCTAAATGAAGTATTTCAAACCCTGAATCTGGCAGCAGATGGGCAGGGGCTCTTCTGGCTCTCACCAAAACACAAAGCATAAAACCACAGAAGTGCTGCAAAAAGGGAGAATAAACACAAACCTGCAGTGGGAACTGCTGCAAATTGTCCTTTTTGTGGCTCCAGAGGGCATTTCTAGGGGTTTATATATATTTTTATCTATTTATATCACACCGGAGTCTGGCTACCTAAGCCCAGGCAATGCTCATGCCATGCACCAGAGATTTATGCAAAACCTTTCTCCCGAATTGATCAATCCAGCAACTCATATAAACAATCATTTCCCCATATTAGAAAAAGATGTTGAAGGCTTTGATTAACTGCCTCATCTTCCCGAATCCCCCCTTCAGTTCCAGGGCACGGGGTTGCAGTCTGGGATGCATTCTGTTAATGTCAAATCAACTCATTACCCAAATCCTTGGAGAAACAAAGCCTGGCAGCTTTGCCTGGACTTTTATTATGGATTACAACTCTTGTGATCAGTTAATCCAAGAAATTACTCAGTTCTTCCAGTTGACAAAGTCAAAATATGATTGCTCTTCAAAGAATGCAAACTCGTAGGAATTAATCTCTTCATCTCGGGGATATAATCATTTTTTACTAATTTTATACCAAAATATTGCCATGTGTGGGCTCCATAAATCTGTCTCACCCTGTTAGCAGTTACTTTCCCCAGATGCTTTGAACTTTGAGAAAAAGTTGCTTAACCAAAAAAACACAGCTGCCACATGTTGTAATTTCCTCTTTGGGGGCATCTGGTGCTGTCTTTGTGAAGGTTCTGCCAACTTTTCCCCAGGACCTTTTCTCTATTTGTTGTATTTCTCAGTATCTTTGGAATTTCTCAGTATCTTTGGGATTTTATCCCAGAAAACAAAGCCTTTTGTTGCCGTGATTTTCAGCACCTTCCCAACGCCCCTGAAGGATGAGGTTGCATAAACTCAGGTTTATATTCAACATTCAGCAAAGAAATTACATTTCCCAGCCCTTTGAACTCTCCTGGATCAGTTTTCCAACAATGATTGGGCGTTTGACTTTTTGCCTGACCAACACTGGTGTCAAATTCAGGGAAAAGCAGGCAAGGGGGGGGGGGAAGGAGGGAGGAAAAACTTCTGTGAGACAATAAATTAGGAAGAAAAATAATAAAAGGTCATGATGTGAAATTTACCTTTATGTTCTAGTGCCCAAAATTTCCCCTTGTGCCTGTGAGTGTTTCTCCCAACTTCAAAGGCGTCGTTTTGGGAGGTGAGCAGGACTTGGCCCCAATTCCTGATGACAAACACGGACATCCCTTGGGTGACCTCTCAGCCCAACACATCAAAAGTTTCACTGGAGTTGCACCTACAAAAAATTTACCTGGAGAGGCACAAAAGCTTCTCCATTGTAGAACCAGCAGGCACTTGCCAAAATACACAGAGCAAGGAGCAGGAGTGGGGGAGATCCCTGGGCTCTCCAAATGGGGTCTTTGAGGTGGGAATGGGTGGGATTTCCATGGGGAAAAGCAATGTGGGAGCTCTTTGGAGCACCCAGCTCCTGTGGGGAGTGGATATCTGCAAAAAACTGTGGATCCCACCCAGGGAAAGGGAGCAGCAGTAATGGGGTCTGATGGTTTTGGGGTCTCCAGGATGCATTGGGAATGCTGGAGGAGCCAGGGAGATGCACTGGAGGATTCTGCCTCTCTGTGAAACCTGAAAAATTCCCCAGACGTTTGTGTGGCAGAGCACAGTCTGCACGGGCATTCCTTGGGAATTCCGGGAACTCCTCAGCACCCTCTGCACCCAAACTTCTCCTCCTCTGCGACCCTCAGCACAGCTGGGGGCTCACAGAAGCTCCAGGGGTCACTGCTCTGCTCTTTCCAGCCCAGGAATTTCCCTGCTTTTGGGGAAAGAGGAAAGCTTTGGCAGGAAGGACACTCCAGCACCACCTCCTGCTCCTCAGGTGAGCCCCAGCACCTCCTGCTCGGCCTCAGCCTCCACGAGCCCAGGTGGAACCCCAAAAAAAGGAGATGTGACACCACCAAGTGCTGTCCCACCCAAACTGCCTCAATTGCTCCATCTCTTGTGTAGTTTGCAGCAAAAAATTGGTTGAAATAACTCCCTATTTCCCGATCCTGGGGGCTCAGGTAGCATCCTGCAGCCAGGAAATCTCAGCACGGTTCAGGCTCCAGCAGGAATCTCAACTCCTTTTCAAACTGCACTTGGGGAGCTGTTTTCCTGTGTGCCCTTCTAAAAGTTTATTCTTCTCCTGACTAATAAAAGCAGCGAGTGACTGATTTTATTTGCAGATATTGCTCATTTCTCCCATTGTTGTTTTTGTTGTTTTTTATTAACTGGCTTTTTGAGGGGGGTGCTGTTCCTTTTTTTAAACCACAGATGAAATGAGCTGAGTCTGAGTTTTGTTTTGCTTTCTGCAGCTTGGTTTTAAGTGGAAATCTTGTCATCATTGCTCTCCCCTGAAGACACTGAGAGAGGAGTGTGAGTAATTTGAGTTTATCACCTCCTTCCTGCAGAGGAGACGTGGCTCAGGTTGTCAGAGCACTGGGAGATAAAACATCAGCCTGAGAGTAAAAGTTTGGTTTTTCCTCTTAGCTTACACTTAAAGAAATCTTGTTAAAAAAAAAAAAAAAAAAGAAAAAAAAAAGAAAGAAAGAAAGAAAGGAAGAAAAAAAAAACCAATTTTTGTCTAAACGGTGCCATAAACCAACAGGAATGTGAATGTGCAGAGCTGAAGGGATGGAGGAGGAATAATCCTGGTTGGACATGGTCCTTCCCTTCTCCTCCTCACACACCATGGGAATCCCATCCTACACCTAACTCTGGGACGAACAGAGGATGAACCTCCATTCCATAGGATCCCAGAATATCCTGCGCTGGATAGGACTCATGGGATCACCCTGTTCAGCTCCTGGCCCTGCACAGGACACCCCAAAAATCCCCCCTGAGCCTGAGAGCCTTGTCCCAGCGTTTTCCTTGGAGTCCAGGTTGTTTTCCACCTTCCCTGGTTTTATTGCACTGCCTGGGGTTTTTTCTCTCCCCCACCAAGGCTCTTGGGCAGGGTTTGGAGTGTCTGACAGTGCTATTTAGGGCTTGGATGGCAATTCCCATTAAGGACAGGGGGAATTATGAGACATTCCCCCATCCCCCGGGAGCAGCTGCTCAATATAATCCCAGGTTTAGTACCTGTGGTGGTTCTGCTCAGGAGCAGAGCAATATCCTGTCGGAATGGCAGCAGGACAGCTTTGCAAACACATCATTTGATGGAATTCCGGCATGAAATCTGAAAAGGAAATAGGGAAAGAAAGGCCAAGCTAAGCTCCAGGAGCTCAGCACCTCCAAGAGCTGCACCCTTCAGCAGCAATCCCTTAGCCTTCCTTCTCCCTTAATGATCCATTTGACTGCAATTTGCAGGAGCAGACTTGGGAATATAATTAATCTTTGACTATAAAGGAACTGCTGGGAGGCTGAGAAAAATACACCTCCAAAAACTGCTTTGTCTTGTAATGGGCTGCTCTGCTCATGTGTGCTCTAATTCCAGGGTGAAGAGAAAAACTATTTGGAAGGAGATGTTATTCCTCAGGGCTCCGTGGTGGAATTCATGTCACTGTAGAAGTTATTATTGCAATAAAAAGTAAAAATGAGTTCTCAAAATACACTCGAGCCTATTATTCAGGACAGGCTGGAAGCAGAACTTTAATGTTAAGCACATGCATGGATCACTCTGAAGTCAAACCAGAGGGGATGGATGGATGGGAGGGAGATCTTTGCCTGACTCAGGACTCCACACTCATCCTCCAGATCATATAAATAGACAGGCATGAGCTCATGGGGAAAAAAAATCCTAATCACATTAAATCAGTGGTAAATTGCCCTTCACCCTATTGCAGCCCAGTTTGGGACAGAGTAAATCCCTGGTTTTGGGGTTTTTTTTGGTTTTGGGGTTTTTTTTAAATTTTAGAACCATTTCTGGGCCAGCTGTGAAGCCAGGCTGCCACAGGGGCTCTGCATCCCTACCCTCCATCCCACTGCACACATTTCCAAAGGGATTCAGCTCCACCTCTAACATTTGCCTCTTCTACAGGTGAAGGTTCCTCCAGTCCCACTTGCTCTGATGGTTAAAAAATTTCCCCACTGCATCCAGGGTTGATTTTGTCTTCTAACACAGACCTTTGCATCACTTATAGGTTCATCCTGATGGTTTTTTACGTCTTTTGAGCCTTCACTGCACAGGGATGAGCCAAACCAACCTCTCCTGTTTTCCTGTTAGAGGGGAGATCTGTGTTCCACTAACACAGGTGACCTCGAGGGGAGCAAGAAAATCCCTGATATTTAAGGAGCAAATGAAGGGAAAGCAGTAATGCAGAATATGTGGCAAATGCAGGCTGAAATTCTGTCATGGCAGATCAGATTGTTCAGAAGATTTTCAAAGTGAAGCAGTAATTAATGTGAAACATTTTAACAAACCCTCTGTACGGCATTTCTCATTTAAAAAAAACTGGACCAAAACTCATACTGCAGTCAGCACAATGTATCTGATCTTTCATTTGGTTCAACTTCTAAAATCCTGAATTCAGGGGAAAAAAATTGTAGAATTTGGGGAAGATTTCGATGTCTGGTGACCCCTGCCAAGGCCACAGCTCTGCAGGATCCACGACCTGTCCCTGCTTCATCCCCAAATCCACCACACGCCAACCCCAGCCATTGCCAGGAACATCCCCAGGAGGAATTTCTCCTCCTCCCCATCTTCTCAAGGCTCATCACAAGAACTTAATCAGGGAAAAGTCGAGAGTGAAGTGTCCTTCCTCCCTACCCTGCAACTTGTCGAGACACTGCGAGGAATTTTCGGAAGGCAAACTCCCATTGAGCATCAGCCTGGCGGAGGAGGAGAGCTGCCAAGTTATTATTGCAGCATTTTGTTATTATTTAATAGGAAGCATCCCAGACATCTTAACAAATCGGAGCGAGTCCCTTGCGGCTCTTCTGCTCAGGATTCCTTGGATCCTGTGACTCAGCACTTCATCCTCACAGAAATGGTGTGAAAAATACGATGGGAAGAGGCAACAAGCAGCACTTGCAGATGAGAAGAACTGGGGGTACTCATCAGGAAAGCCTTGGTGGATCCTGTGGAGCCCTCAGACCTCGGGGATTGTCCTTCCCAACACAAAATTATCCATCCCGCTGCCCAAAGGAAAGATGCTGCTCCCACCCGGGTGACCGGGATAACAAATCTTTAACAAATCTTTTCCCAACCTCCTCGTGGTGGCCACATGAGGGCTGACGACTGGTTTCACACCAGCATTTGCTGACAGCAAAATATAATGGAAAACATTTCCGTGCAGTGACGCCGACCGCATCCTAATTGGCATTTTATGGAGCCACCCCCGAGATCATCAGATTCCAATTTAGCGAAACCAGCCCCGGCATCAATGGCGCTCCCTGGCATCGCTCCAGGGGCTGCCCTGGGCTCCAGAGCTCATCCCTGCAGGGTCCTTCTCCCCTTGGCCAACCCTTGGGCACATCAGCCCCGTGGTGGTGGCTGAGGGACAGCTCTTGCGGCTGGATCCCAAGGGAAAGGAAAAGAAGGAATTAAAATTCAGTTCAGTCCACTGGAGTTGGCCATGGCTGGTGTGTCCATAGGAATTGGGAAGCCTGGAAGTCTCTTTAAACATCTTCAGGAGTAGCTGGGCCTGGGATCCTTGGATTTTCCATCTTAGAATATCCATAGGATGATATATGGAATCATGGAATGTTTTGGGTTGGAAGAGATCTTCCAGATTATCTTGTTCCAGGGGCAGGGGCACCTTCCACTGGCCCAGGCTGCTCCAAGCCCTGTCCAGCCTGGCCTTGGACACTTCCAGGGATCCAGGGGCACTTTTAGTCCCACTGGTGTTCTCCCCACGTGTTCCTATAATTATCCCCCAGCCCTCTGCTCTGTGTCCTGAGGTTCAGAAGGACAAAAAAAAACACAATACAAGAAGTTTTGGTGGATTTTCCTTCTGTTGAGCTCTGGTGTGGGGCTGCTCTGCTGCTCCCGCATCTCAAAGAGCCTGAAACGTTCATCTTGCTGCCCTTCCACCCCAGTTCAGGGCATAAAACCACAACCAGAGAAACATTAAAAAATCCCAGGTGGATTTTCCAGGTGGAATCCAGCGCCAGAGCAGCAGGAGGAGACAGAGCTGGGGCAGGACAGAGGGTGGGCAGCCACCAGCCAGGGTGAGAAAATAGGTCCAAGGTGATCGGAGTTAAAAACAAACCCACCACGTCCCATCCCACGCCGGGGTTGTTGTTTTCTCCTCGGAGGTTGCTCAGGAAGTTTGCAGCAGGATACGCCGCTGACCTCTGCTCCGCGCGGGAATCGCGTTAACACTTCGCTCGCCTTCTCTCCCACAACAAACGGAATGTTTCCTCCCTGGGAATCTGCAGGTTTCCTGTGCTGGGCAGTGGTTTAACCCTTTGGGATGTGCCATGTCCCAGTTGGTCCAGTGGGATCCCATTGGGAAACAGCATGGGTTTGGACTCATGGGCTGCCAGGAATGCTGGCCTCAGTTATCTGTGCTTTGTGGAGGGAAGGAAGGAATAAATGAGGAAAAATTAAAGTTCGTTTTTTCGTTTTTATATTAAAAATCTTTCCAGTCAAAGTTCAGATCTGTGTGGGGTGTTCTCCTTAGTGCCATGGCCGAGGAGTCCAGAATACAGGAGAATGCATCCCAGAAATGTGGAGATTCTAGCACCTGGATGCAAAATCCAGAAAAACCTTCCTCATGCTGAGGAATCCTCTGGAAGGAGCACAGTGAGTCTGTGGGAAAGCCCCAGCTTTGTCCCAAGAGATGCCCTGTCCCATTTGCTTACTGGAACCTTTCAGCCCCCGACAAGCTTTGGATTAACCCCAAACGGCTTGGAAGGTGGAATTCCCATCCCACAGGCACATTTCAGCCTCAGACATCCCCTGGAGAACAGCCAGGAGCTATCCTTACCCTCCACCTCTGCAGCACTTGCCCTCACCGGGTCCATCCAAGGATGGATCACTGGAAGAAGCGGCAGCACAGCACCATCCCGGGGGTTCTGGGGGCTCCTGCTGTGTTTAATTCCACTTTGTACCTGGGGGGGCCATGGGGGCCACAACAATGGCTCGAAAACAGCCTCTGGAAAGAGCGACTCACTCGCTGAGCCATTGAGGATGTTGTTTATATGTTAGATCCTGTTTTCTTCCTCCAGCAAAGTGCTTCTCCTCCCAGGTGCATCTCCCGCGGCTCCCCGGGGCGAGAGCGGCTTCCTGCCAGAGTGACCCCGCGGGAAAGGCTGGAGCAGCCGGGGGGACCCCTTGGGGCCAAGCCCCTTGTTCAGGGAAGAAGCCCCCCAGCCAGGGGGCTCGGGCTGGCTGGCGTTGGGAGGTGATAAATAAAATAGAGCAGGACCTGCACTGAGCACGGGGTTATTTGAGTCCATCCGGGGCTCCTGGAATCCTCCAGCCTCCCTGGGAACAGCCCCAAGTTGGGGGAGCTCAGGGTGGAAGGGGCCACCACCAGCAGAAAATCCAGCACTGCCTGGGCAGCCCTTGGAAAGGCCTTGGGATCCAGGGGTGCAGCGGGATTTTCCAGAGCAGTTATTGCAGAGAACACCTCAAAACACACTTTCTGTCAAAATGACAGAAAAGCAGGCACTGGTGTCACCCATCCCCAGCACACACTTGCAGGAGCCGCTGGTGGTGGCAAGGAAGATGAAGGAAGACACTGACTCAGGGGGACAGGCAAAAAAATTGGATAATCCTAATATTACTCCAAGAGTTTGGAAAAGAGCCGTGAGCCTGGGGAGGCTGCGGTGTCACACACGAGGATGTGGCGGTGTCACCATCCCAAGGGGGTTCCAGTGATACCCTGGGGGGACACACAAGAATTTCCCCCACCTTCAGCACCTCCCATTGCTGGGGATGCTGTCTGGGCTGGCACGTCCCTGGTTATGGGAGGGGAGCTGGGAACGGGGACAGGGCCCGGCAGCGCAGCAGCTGCCAACATGGGAATGTTTGAACAAGGAGCGAAACCTCATTTAAACAAATAAATAAACAAGCTGACATCCTCCGGGCCCAGGTTTATGATAATAAAAACAGAGCGCACAGCTTGTGGGAGGAAAATACATCGTGTATTTTCACATCTCCCGTTTCCTCCTAGACCGTCGCAAGAATTTCCTCCGAGTCCATCACTTCCTCCTGACATTTCTGAGCTCAGAAATCCCTATCTGAGCCCTGGTGCCCTCTCCTTGACGAGTGACGCAGGAAGAAGAGCCTTTGAAGGATCCCTCTCGGGCAGATTTTTGTGCCTGGCGGCTTTGAAGTGCTGGAGGCAGGACAGAGACAAAGCAGAGCTGGGGATGGGAGCTCAACACGGCCCAGCCTGGGGCTGTCTCCTTTTCCCAGCCTCAAAACAACCCTGGAGCTCTGTGCAGAGCAGGTTCATTTACTCACACGAGGGTGTCCTCCAGCCAGGCTCTTCCTGTTGAAATCCAAGGGTTTTTTTCTAGTGGAATCATCACAGAAACCATGGAATGGTGTGGGTTGGAACGGGCTTAAAGCTCACCTTGCTCCAGGGCAGGGGCACCTTCCTCAGACCTGATTGCTCAGCGAGGTTCTGAGAAAATCAGATGCTGCTGGGACCTGCACCTTGAGCTGAACCAATTCCACCTTTTTATTTAAAATAAAAATCTCTCCTGCAGTTTGCAGTGGAGAAGTGGACAGAGGTCTTTCCCCCACTGCACAACGTGGGGTGCAAAAATCAGGAAGTCACTGCAAAGCCATGGTTTAGGAATAGCCAAACTGAAGCAAGAAATTAGCTGGAGTCACAAATAAACCCTGCACCTGCACCTGCACCTTGAGCTGAACCAATTCCACCTTTTTATTTAAAATAAAAATCTCTCCTGCAGTTTGCAGTGGAGAAGTGGACAGAGGCCTCTCCCCCACTGCACAACGTGGGGTGCAAAAATCAGGAAGTCACTGCAAAGCCATGGTTTAGGAATAGCCAAACTGAGGCAAGAAATTAGCTGGAGTCACAAATAAACCCTGCACCTGCACCTGCACCTTGAGCTGAACCAATTCCACCTTTTTATTTAAAATAAAAATCTCTCCTGCAGTTTGCAGTGGAGGAGTGGATAGAGGCCTCTCCCTCACTGCACAATATGGGGTGCAAAAATCAGGAGGTCACTGCAAAGCCATGGTTTAGGAATGGTCAAACTGAAGCAAGAAATTTGCTGGAGTCACAAATAAACCCTGGGAGATTTTAGTGTTATTTCTATGTGAGGGTGCTTAAAATTTCCTGAGCTTTCAAAAAGTGGGGGTGAAGCATTTTCCTTGTGTTCAGAACCTCCCAAGCAGCCCTCAGTTGTTTGCACTCAGCTGTGATTGAGCTTGGGAATCTAAATCTAAGATTTCAGTAAACAGGTTATGGAGATGGGAGCTGGAATATCCTGGAAAGGAAAATAAAATGGGGGAAAAAAAAAAGAAAAAAGTTCCAAGTGCATTCCAGAATTGTTTAATTAGAGGTGAAGTTTCCCCAGCTCTGACTCTGCCCAAGGCAGTTTTTTTTTTCCCAGGGATTGGACAATTTGGGCACCTGTGCCCTAAAGCAGCAACCTCCGCCTGTCCCCAGGGGCCGCGTCCCCAGGGCAGTGGCATCGATGGCCCCGAGCCTGAGAGCGAGCCCCAGTGCTGCTATCACAGGGGAAAAAAATAAAGTCACCTTGGGAAGAGAATGCTTCCCATTTTTTGGCTCTCAGAGGTGTCAAAGGAAGCAATCTGACGTCGAAGGGCCGGAAAAAAACAGCTCCTTGGCTGCTGTTGCTGCTGCACGGCGAGGTCACTCCACAAGATATCAGTGGCTTAAAAATAAATGCAGCGTGGAGGCTGCCATTCAGCCATATCCTGTATCCGAAAGCTGCAGGGCTGCGAGCAGGAAGAAACTGGGATGACCTTCCCTCCCCCCGCCCCCATTCCCACTGTGTTTTGTTTTTTTTCCACGCTCCTGGCTGTAAATCACTGGAATTTCTGCGTTCGGGAGGTTGTGCTCAGTTAAAGAAGCCCAGGGAGGGTCTGTGTGGGTGATGCCATGGCATGAGTGTCACCTCTGTGGTGGGAGATGTGGCAGGGGCTGGGACAGGAGCTGGGACAGGGGACGTGCTGCCAGGTGTCCCCAGGGACACTGCTGCGTGCAGTTTGTGCCTTCCCTGCCCGGACACCTGAGCCGAGCCTGCACAACATCCCCAGGCATGGATGGAGGGGTTAAAAACCTGTACATGTGTCACTTGGGGACATGGTTTGGTGGTGGCCTTGGCAGTGCTGGGTGAATGGTTGGACTAAATAATCTGAAATATCTTTTCCCACCGCAGTGATTCTGTAATTCCATGATCATGATGATGATGGTGAGCAGCTCCAGGCCCACACCCCTGTCTGGCCTGCAGAGCAAGCTCACAGACACGCTCACGGGAAAACAGAAATTCCTCTGTGGAATAGATTTTGCAGCTTCTCCAGCAGATTAAAAAGACATCACAAATCCATCAGGATTGTCCTAACAGCCTGTCCAGACAGGAGTCACTGCACGCAGAGGGTGAGACACGGCAGGTGAAGCTGTTGGTGACACAGGCAGTGCTCCCTCGCTCCAGGAGCAGCTCAGGAAATGCTCTAACACCTGCAGATCTGGCCCTGGTCACTCCTGTCCTGTGTAATTCACCTTTCTTACCTTCCTCCCTCCCTCTGGGTCCTCCAGCCTCCATCAGAGATGGGCAGGGAGCTCTGAATGAGCAACCAGGGGCTGGTCCTTCCCAAAATCTTCCAGTCCATTTTCTGCCCAGCAGAGATTATAAGAATCACCGCGGTAAAAACCTGCAGGCAGAAAATCAGCTTATTAAAGCCGTTTACATTTTCTCCTGAGAAACTTCAGAACACAGGAAAGAATCGACACCCAAACAGAGAAAGAAAGAGGAAGAAGATTTATGTCTCCTGTGCTGAGAGGATCAAAACCAGCCGTGATGTAATTTGTGATGGAGCCCACAATCCCCTTTTGATGTCTGCAGGAAGGAAAGAAGATGCTGAGAACTTTCTCAGCTCTCTGGACATTATTCCCACATCCAGGGTCAAGAGGTGGTGGAAAGAAAAATAAAGTCCCACTGGGAAATAAGGAGCTGAAGGAGCCCTTTCCGTCCCTGAGGCTGCAGGGCAGGGGCAGAGCTGTGCCAGGGGTGCTGGGGTGGATGGGTGAGTGTTGGGATGAGCAGGAACCACAATGCCATTCCCACCTGTGCCACACCTGCACAGCGGTGGGGCCTTCAAACAGCTGTGGAAGTTCCCAGAGGGATTTGGAAAAGCAAAATGTTGTGGCCACAGGGTGACCTGAGTGTCCCCACTGCGTCCCCTCCCACAATGGTGCGTGATCCCGCTGCGGATCACAGGGGATCCCTAAATTTAGCTCCACCAGCTGCGAGAGGCATGCAAGGTATTCAGGGGGCTACAATTTTAGACAAAGCACAATTGTGAGATATATTTAATTGTGATCTATGTGGGGCTGAGCGACGCCAAGTATTTTCCATGGTTATTCCTGTAGGTCCTGACGTGAATTCGCAGCAGCCACGGCGATCCCTGGGCAGAGCCTGTGGCACGAGGGAGAGGAGGCAAAGCTGCATTTTGCATTTCACCCCCACCAGGGCTTGTGAGGGAAGTGCTCAGGCATCCACTGGAGCCAGGAAAGAAAAATCCCCATCCCCTGGGATGGGTCAGAGGCAGCCACGGAAGGGATCCTGTCCATCGCCACAGTGAGCTGTCCCAATCCCCTCCCCTTGTCCCCCTCCCTACTTTTCATCATCTTGTGTTTCAGGAGGGAGAGGAGGAGGAGGAAGGGAAGGGTAATTTTGACTGATGGTGAGGAAACGATTTGAGGTAACTCGAGCCAGTTTTTTGTCAAACACTCAGCACCCAGCATCGCTTTCCCCTGCCTGGGGAGGCTCAGCTTACCCTATTACCTGAAGGGTGTTTAACCTCCCTCCATCCCCCCAGCAGGTCAGAGTTTTCCAGACTTCAAAGGAAGGGGGGAATTTGTGTTTTGGGGTTTTTTTCATTTGTTTTCCAACACCACTTGTCCCCTTGGGGCAGGCTGGGGAGCAGATCCTGAGCTGGCCCCACGCTGGCCCCAGGCAGCAGCACCTCTTGGCAATGAAAAAAACCCCAAACAAAAATGGCTTTTGAAAATACCATTTTGGCTTTTGGGCTGAATTACCTTCAGCAGGGCAAAAAAGAGGGAACGTAGACCTGAGTATTTGTGCTGACAGGAGACCAAAGTGGAGAGAGGAAAAGGCTGGAGAGCTACAGCTGCACTGGAGGGACTTGACGCAGCTCTAGGAATGATTGAATAGACAGGACAGAGGGATCAGAAACCAGGAGCTGGTCCAGCTCACGTGGGCCACAGGGTAGGAAATCTCCCTTCAACATCTGAGAGGGACTGAACCTCCATTTTTGGCATCTCTCCTCACCCTGTGGCCCCTCCAGCCAAACTCTTGGGGCTCCCCCTGAGCTCAGCGGGGTTTAATTTCATTTATTTAATAAATTTACTTATTTATGGTGGTGGCCGAGGGTGGCAGCTCCCCCAACCCTGCTCCGGCCATGCTCACAGGGTTGGATGGGAACGGTCCTGGCTGATAAAATCTCATCCAGGAAGGTCTGGAGAGAAAGGTGAAGTAGCTCAGAGGAAGGACAGCAGGAAGGGAAGAGTCACTGCCAGCTCCTGAGTCACAGTCTAGGCAAGACGTTTGCCTGCATTATGAATAGCACCCCTTCCTTTGCTGACTAAAAAAGGATTAGTTTTTAAAAAAAACCAACTGCTTTTTGTTATTAATGTCCTACCTGGGTGCCTCACACTTGAGAGTAAAATTAATTTGGGTTGGTTTCAGATTTATCTTCGAGTGGTTTCACATCAAGTGTTTCAGGGATAAAAAGTGGCCTGCAAATAAAACAGAAGTTTCTTTACTATGTTTGCCATCAGATGGTTCTGTAGGCACGTTATTCTCAACCCACAGAATCTTATTAATTTCAGTTTTTATATCTGATGCCTGTTTTGAATAAAAAACAATTTGGAATTTGTCTGGGTTTTGTGATGATTTGGGACAAATAGAAGTACACAGCATCTGGTGAAGTTGTGTGATCATGCGGTTCCAACCTGCCTCGGAGCAGTTGCAAGTGTGCTCTGCATATTTATCAGGTATTGTAACACAATTATTCGCTTCTGGTCAATAAAAAGGGAATTACCCCAACAGCTTCCCCGTCACACATGGGATCACACCGAAATTAGGGAGGAAGAGCCCACAGTTAATCATTCCAAATGCTTCCCAGGTGTTTTACAAGGTCCCAAAGGCAGCATTTCCAGGGAGGAATGACATCCTGAATCTCTGTGCCTCAGTCCCCACTGCCTCTGGGCCAAGGAGAAGGTGCCAGGATCGAACGAGTGTCACCTCCCTGCAGCCCTGGGAGGGACACGAGCCTGCCACGCTCGCCAGCCAGCGCTCCTTTGTCACAGGAACCACTGGCAAGGGACACAGCAGAGAGCATTTCAGACCTGAACGACTTCTGCAGGCCTGGGCAGATGCGATTCTGTATCGCAGCCAGCGCGCAGGGAAATTGAACCCGAATCCCTCAGTTAATCCCACCATGGCAAAAGGGTTTGTGCCAGGAAAGCGGAGAGGGGACGGGCGGAGGCCAGGGCCAGCAGGATGGCCTGGGCAGTGCCACAGAGCTGCTCCTGTCACTGCGGGACTGGGGGTGACAACAGTCCCAGGAAAGGCAGCGATTCCCAGAGCATCCCGGGAAAGGCACTGATTCCTAAAACATCCCGGGAAAGGCAGTGATTCCCAAAGCGTCCCGGGAAAGGCAGCGATTCCCAAAGTGTCCTGGGAAAGGCAGAGATTCCCAGAGTGTCCCAGGAAAAGCAGAGATTTCCAGAGCATCCCAGGAAAGGCACTGATTCCCAAAATATCCCAGGAACGGCAGCAATTCCCAAAACATCCTGGGAAAGGCAGCGATTCCCAGAGCATCCTACACTCAGTGGGAGCCCTGCCCGTGCTGCTGTCAGAGCACACACAGCGAGGGCTGGAGGCTCCTTCTCCTCACCATCCACTCCAGGGGCTGTGCCAGAAGCCTCTGCCATCTCCCAGCTCCATTTCCTCGGGATTCTCATTCCCTGCCCCGTCCCGGAGCCCCGGCTGGGGTGGCTGTGGGAGCTGCTGCTGCCCCTCGGCTCAGGGCCCTTCCGAGCACAGTAAAAGCCTCCTCGACCACCAGCCCCAGAGCTCTCTGCTGATGAAAGGCCTTAGGGGTGGATATTCCAAGTACCACTGAGATCTGGTGGAAGCAGGACAATGTAAAGGCCTCGGGAAAGGCCTCGGCCTCCACATGAACTCCCCAAAAAACACTGGGAAAGGCCTCAGCCTCCACATGAGTTCCCCAAAAAACACTGGGGAAGGCCTCAGCCTCCACATGAGTTCCCCAAAAAACACTGGGAAAGGCCTCAGCCTCCACATGAGTTCCCCAAAAAACACAGGGAAAGGCCTCGGACTCCACACGAGCTCTCCAAAAAATACGCGGGGAAGGCCTCGGCCTCCACATGAGCTCCCACAAAACAGGTGGGAAAGGCCTTGGCCTCCATGAGATCCCCAAAAAACACTGGGAAAGGCCTCAGATTCCACATGAGTTCCCCAAAAAACACGCGGGAAAGACCTTGGCCTCCACATAAGCTCCCCCTAAAACACCTGGAAAAGGCCTCGGCCTCCACACGAGCTCCCCACAAAACATGCGGGAAAGACCTCGGCCTCCACAAGATCCCCACAAAGCACCCGGGAAAGGCCTCAGCCTCCACATGAGCTCCCCAAAAAACACTGGGAAAGGCCTCGGCCTCCATGACCTCCCCAAAAAACACCTGGGAAAGGCCTCCTTATGAGCTCCCCATAAACCCTGATCCACCAGGGCAGAGCGGCAGCTCCTCAAAGAGCAGAGAAGTGGAAAAATTCCTTCATTCCTGATCATTCCCGATCAGCAGAGGTCTAGAAATTTGGCAGCTGGGAGCTTTTTTCCCTCGGCTTTTGTGTGGAAGTGTCTATTACTGTCATGGATCCCTCTCCTGCGGCACCAAATTCCATACTCTAGCATGGGTTGAAACACCTGAAAAGCAGAAGCTTTCCCTGCCCTGTGGGCAGCAGGGATTGGAAACATTTGATCCACATTTTCACCGTTCTCCGTGGATTTTCCTCTCTGGGGGAGGCTGTGACCTTGGCCATTGGGGCAGTCCCTCCCATCCTGCAGAGTTTGGCGTTATTTTCCGTCAGAGAACCCTGGGGCTGTTTTTATACTCATTAATCAAACCTCACATGCTGCCTGCAAGGTGAATGCAGGCAATCCAGATCAATTTAAGCTGGAAAAGGTAAATTGGACCTCCCAGGTGTCCTCCCATTCCTGCTCAGCTCCCAGATAACCTGGGACCATTTTATTTGTGCTGGTGCCATTCCCTCCAATCTATCACAGACCACACAGGGGAATCAAGTGAGCAACACCAAAAAAAAAAACCCTCCTGCCTATATCCATCATCTCCTGCTTCCCCTCTTGCTTTTCTTAGTATCCAGAAGAAAGAAAGAAAAAAAAAAAGAATTTAAAGGCAACCTGAAACCACTCCACGCTCCCAATGAGAAAATAAAAATGGATGTTGCAGGCTCATGTGTTCTATACGTTTCCAAATATTTCCATCTGCTCCTGAAATTTCCATTCGGAGTTGCCAAAAACTCTTACAGAATTGTTAACACGATGGTAAATTTAGATTCTTTTTATGGAGAGACGTTTCCCCCACCCCTCTTAAAAGTCTGGTATCAATTTGTCCTGTCACTGATAAGCCAGAGGTAGTGCTGGATTTGCCCTTTTGCCTGGCTCAGATGGGATCGGGGGAGAGAGGAGCACCCAAATGGGGAGCGGGTCCTGGATCTGTCCCCTGCACCCTCCTGGTGCCATCAAAGAAATATTTCCTTTCCTCCAAGGACATTACCATCCCCAGGTGCTTCCCCCAGCCTTCACCCCATAGGCTGTTCTGCAGTTTGGAAGCTCCCGAGGGAAGGTTGGAGGCTGTCCTGCCCATCCACCACCCAGACCTGATTAAAATCCTGGTGCTAATGAGAAGGTTCTGTGCTCAGAAGGGCTTAGGATGAGAGTGTGGGGTGCCAGGACAAGGGGGATGGCTTCAGACTCACAGAGGGCAGGGTTGGATGGGATATTGGGAAGGAACTCCTCCCTGTGAGGCGGGGAGGGGCTGGGATGGAATTCCCAGAGAAGTGTGGCTGCCCCTGGATCCCTGGAGTGTCCCAGGCCAGGCTGGACAGGGCTTGGAGCACCCTGAGATGGTGGAAGGTGTGGGTGGAACTGAGTGATCTCTAGGGTCCCTTCCATCCCAGGCTCCTCTGTGAGGGTAGACCATCGCTCGGGGCGATGGAAACCCAACCGAAAGCTCAGGATGAGGTGGAGAAAGCAGGGAGAGGCCCCAGCATGCCCTGGCCACGTGCAGGGAGCACTCCATGGATGTTCACAGCTGCAGTGACACAGCCCTGAGGGAGCAGCCGGAGCAGTGTCACCAGGCCACTTCAGCAGGGGTGGATTGATTAAAACCTGGTGTTTTGCAGTGAAACAGGGCATCCTTTCCTGTCAGGAAGGGCCTTTTGGGGCTGATTTGGTGAATTAACAGGGGCATCGCTCAGGGCTGGTCAAGCTGTTATCGGAGTTCCTGAGCGAGAGCACAGCGAGCACTCTGCAATGTTATTTTAAAGCATTTACTCCCTGCGACCCTTGAATAATAATCCTGCTCCCACAGCAGAGTGAACGAGGGCCATTTTCCAGAGGAGGCACTCAGCAGAGATGGAAGATTCAGAGGCCACACAAAAAGGCAGAAAGCTCCACTCCCTCCCCTGGGCTGATGTGAAGAGCCCAAGGAGCCTGAGCCTTTCCCAGCCTCTTGTTTTGCACCCAGGACAGACCCAGGTGAAATCCCTGCTCTGCCCTGTCCTGGGTGACACCAGAGCCGTCAGTGCAGCTCTCCCTGCGCTCCTGGCAAAGCTGCCCCACTTCCAGAAGCATTTCTCCACCTGGAAAAAGGATGTTTCTCCCCTCCTGCGTTCCCAAGCTGCTCCCCCTCCACGTCCCAGGATTAAAATCGCTGCCCCATGGCCGAGCAGCAAAACCCCAGCAGAAAAACCCCTCCGAGACACCTTTAGTGACGGGTGAGCTCTGCTGGAGCACCCAGAGCAGTGGCATTGCAGCACGGGCACTGCCAGGGCTCTCTGAGGGGCTTAGGGATGCTATAAATCATCGCCTAATTCATTAATCTGACTCTCACCCTGCGAGGAGGGAGAGCCGCGAGGCTCCTGGGGGAACAACCCCACAATGGGATCGGGGAAGGAGAATTAAAGATGCCTCATTTCACATTTTTCCCACTTTCAGGACATTCCCTGCTGTGCCCCAGAGCTTTGCCCATCTCCCAGACAATTCCCCCACCCAGCTCCCCAAATTCCAGGGGCTGGGGACAGGCTGGGAGGGTGACACAGAAAATCCACAGCGGCTGCTTGGAGAAAGGAGCCCTTCCCACCGAAAGGAAAGCGATTTGATCTCCTCCTGACCCCTTCCCTGCAATTACACCGGTCAGGTTTCCCTCCCGATGGATTCCTTCTTCGAGAGCAGCCTCCTCCGCCCGGATCTGCGATTTCAGGGAGAGACACCAACAGCAATAAATGTATTGCCACCTGCAGCCTGCTCGGGAAAGAGCTGCTGGAATCAGCCCTGCAGGCTGCTCTTCAACCTGCTGCTTCCAAATCCCTCCATTCTCCGGGAGTGACAGGCAACAGCCCTTATTTCATCACTGTATAACGGAATTCGTTTATTTTCTTTCTAATTTCATAGCTTGATCCATGCCTGGAGATGCGAGCTTGGAGGAAACAGGGAAATTTCCATTTCGTGACATTATTTACAACCTGGGGTAGCGTTATTCAAATTGTGGTGTAAAAAAGATGGGGTTAAAATCATCTCTGATTTTAATGACCCTTTTCACTTTGAGACCAAAATTTCCCTGTTTTCAGTGTTAAATACACCCAGGGATCCACAGCAGCCTCCTCAGCTCTGCAGAGATGGGAGCGAGTGTGTTTATCCTGCCATGTATTTAAAGTCGTTTTATCTTTCAAAAAATGCAATGTTGTGAAATATTAACAGTTAAAGTATTAGCGACTGTGCTCTTAGCCAGATCTGCTTTGTTATTTTTTTTAATATATCTAGGAAAAAAAAAATCCTATTTGCCTGAAGAACATGTCAGGACTTGAACAGATGGGAGTTTTTTCCAAGAGGAGACTGTTTTGCTCAGACATCATTCCCCTTCCAAAACCTCAAGTAGAGTTTCATATCTTTCAGCAAATCTTGGAGAGGGATTATAAATTCAAAATAAAAATACAGAAATTTCCGATGTCGAGCTTATAAATGCCAGTTTACAACATTTTCTGGTGTCTTAAAGAGAGCCATGTGACCTGAGTTACATATTGTAGGAAATAGCCAAAAGGCATTTATTCTTTTACAAGTCCATTTTTAAATGTAGATGACTGATTTTGAAAATTTTAACACCAGAGGTTATTATCCTTTTTTGATTAAAAAATTGCTGGGTTATTTTTTTTTTTTTTCCATTTGCAATATGCTCTGCACTGCAGGAGAGAACCAAGCTCTGTCCCCAGAGCCCCTGTGCAGTGCAGGGATGTTGATATTCCCTTGACATGTCCCAAAATCTCAGAGCCACCCATTTTCCATGTTGATAATCCCCTGGCAGCTCCCAAAATCCCAGAGTTACCCATTTTCCATGTCAATATTCTCTGGGCAGCTCCCAAAATCTCAGAGCCACCCATTTTCCATATTGATATTCCCTTGACATGTCCCAAAATCTCAGAGCCACTCATTTTCCATGTCGATATTCCCCTGGCAGCTCCCAAAATCTCAGAGCCACCCATTTTCCATATTGATATTCCCTTGACATGTCCCAAAATCTCACCCACCTTCCCCCCCCACTGTTGCTTTGCTTGCGTGAGTGCAGCCCTGACGATGATTTTGAATTACAGCCTCATTAAACTGCATTTATTTTACTTAAACCCTACAAAATAAGACAGTGACCATAATGGCACATAAAGGCATCGGAGGGGGAAGTTCCTAAACCTCGGGGCTGTTCCTAAACCTTTCCAGCTGCAAGTTGTCACTTTTGGTGTCACAGCGGAGCTGAGCTGTCTGGGCTCTGATAATCACCCCCAGCCCATCTCTGCTTGGCCCTATTGAGCTGATCCTATTGAATGCCCCATAATGGCTTGGAGCCTGCAGCCATCCATTCCCAGCTCGGGGAAAGGCCACAGATGGGGCCAGGCACTAAAAGGGTGGGAGGGCACTCTCACTGCAGGCAGAGGTTCCCCGAAAGGTCTCCAGCAGAGCTCTCTGTCCCCACACACCTGTGGGGTCCCAGGGAGGGGATCTGTGCCTGTGTGTCCTAAATGGCAGCTCCAGGCTCAGCTAAACCCAGACAGGGTCAGGCTCTGCAGAGGTGCAGGGATGTCCTTCAGCCCGGGGTGGGTCGGTTCTGGCTGGGGTGGAGCTGATTTTCTCCCCCGGGGGCCACTCTGGGGCTGTGTTTGGGATCTGTGCTGATAACAGGGCCATGTTTTTGTTCTTGCTGAGCTCTGCTTGCACAGTCAAGGCTTTTCCCACTCCTCACCCCTCCAGAGAGGAGCCTGGGGGGGGCACAAGGAGCTGGGAGAAGGGACACAGCCGGGACAGCTGACCCCAAGTGACCCCAGGGACATCCCAGGCCATCCAGGGTCAGGTTTGGTGTATAAAGTGGGGGAAAGAAGGAGCAAGGGGAGGACATTTGGAGTGATTTGTCCTCCTTGTTGTGTGTGAGGACATCATCCCCTGCTGTCCTGGGGATGGCTGAGCCCCTGCCAGCCATGGGAAGTAGGGAATTAATTCCTTGTTCTGCTCTGCTTGCATGTGTGGCTTTTGCTTTAATTATTAAACAGTCTTTAGCTCAGCCCATGAATTTTCTCACTTTTACCCCTCTGGTTCTCTGTGGGGCCAAGCTGCTGGGGCTGGGGTTAAACCACAAGAGCTGGGAGGGAGCCACAGCTGGAATCTGTCCTGGCACCTGGAATCTCCAAAAGTGACCACAAGATCAACACATGACCCCCAGACTGTCCATAGGAGCCTGCGGTGGCACCAATTTCATCATTAAATATTTGCATGTTTCCAATTACAACGGAGCCCAGGCAGGCCCAGGAGAGTCTGCAACCCTGGGATGGGCCATGGATGTTCTGTTCTCCCCTTCAGCCCTGCCCAGTGCACCAGAGAACCTCTGGCTTTGCAAGAGTTAAGGCCTGGGGGCTGGGAATTAATTAACATCTTCCATCTTCATCTGATCTCAGGTGGATACTTTCTGTTTTTGTCTGCGGAGGTTTATTTTCCTCCAGAGCCATTGGATGAATTGTGTTCCCAGAGATCAGAGAGTTCAGATGGCAGAGGATCCTCTTACCAGAAGATGAAAGCCAACATAATCAACTGCACAACTTCAAAACATGCAGCTTGTTCTTGTTGGCTGGGCCTAAGTTTTCCCTGCAGAGAAGCTGTCAACAATGATTTGATATCAATCCAGTAACAATCCCTGGTTTCTAATAATAATTTGCACTTCAGTAGAAATGTTCATGTGAGGCTCTGAGAACATTTAGCAGATGGTCATTAGCGAAGCTCCCCAGTTCTCCTGCGAGGAAGAGATAACAATTATGAGCCTTGTTTTACAGATGGTGACACCGAGGTGAGGCACTGAAAGGTGAAATAACTCTCCTAATTTTCCGTAATGAGCCAGTGGCAACAGATCCATGAATGAAACCCAGGCATCCTGCTGAGATTACTCCACAAACCCTATATCCTTATCTTTTACAGGAAAACGTGGTCAAAGAGGTGAGCCTGGAAAGCAAAAAGCAAATGACTCCAAGGCAGGATTCATGACACATTTCTGGAAATAAGGAATTAGGTCTGGGTCAATAAATAACTGGAGAACCAGGGGGACGCAATCCGAGAGGCATGTGAAACGAGGATGGATGGAAAAGAAAGAAGATAATGGAAGGGAGGGGAAGGAAAACAGAGCAGCTCTGACTTTTTATTTCCACTCTTGGTTTCAATCAGCGCTGTAAAATTAAAGGTTAGGCTCTGAGAGACAGGAGAAAGCTCCATCTGCTCCCGTGGGGATACATCCAATGGGTGAGGCTTCAAACAGGAACTGCCAACAGCAAAACCCTCTGAGGATTTGTCACCCTGCTGCCAAGGGCCAGCCATGGGGACTTTGGTTGTGTTTGGGTACCTCAGGGACACTGGGGAGGGCAGGGGACAGGGCTGGAGCTCTGGAACAGGGCTGGAGCTCTGGGATGAGTGGCTGGAGCTCTGGGAATGCCAGCTGGAGCTCTGGGAACAGGGCTGGAGCTCTCGGACAGGGCTGGAGCTCTGGAACAGGGCTGGAGCTCTGGGAACAGTGGCTGGAGCTCTGGAACAGGGCTGGAGCACTGGAACAGGGCTGGAGCACTGGAACAGGGCTGGAGCACTGGGAAGAGCGGCTCGAGATCTGGGATCAGGGCTGGAGCTCTGGGACAGGGCTGGAGCTCTGGGACAGGGCTGGAGCTCTGGGACAGGACTGGAGCTCTGGGAATGCCAGCTGGAGCTCTGGGAACAGGGCTGGAGCTCTCGGACAGGGCTGGAGCTCCGGGAAGAGCGGCTGGAGCTCTGGGAAGAGCGGCTGGAGCTCCGGGAAGAGCGGCTGGAACTCTGGGAACGCTGGCTCTGCCCCACAGCATCACCCACCAAACCCGAGCGGTGCTGGAGAGTGCTGCTGGCCCAGCCCGGCTGGAGGTGCGAGGGCTGGAGCTCCAGGGCTAATTTTAGCCTCCTCTTCCCCCGGGTTTGGGTTTCTCACCCAGCAGGGCTGCCCTGCCAGCGCTCAGGGACTGGCTGGTGCCCCAAGCCGCCCGCTCGCATCGCGCACACGGCGAGGGGAACACGGCCCGGCGGCGCAGTTTATGAAACAGCCAAGTGGAAGCCAAAAGACTTGAGTTTAATCCCTCCAGTTAAGTCATCTAGATTCCTTCTCGCCACCAGCCATCTGATCTCAATCAGCAAATCTTGGCCTTCCTCTCCTGACCCAGCCGAGAGTCGCGGGGCTGAGGCCTGAAGTAATCTGCATGCAAAATGCTTTAGTAATGATTCCTCCAGGAGGGACTGCTTTGATTGTGATTTCCCAAAAGCCCTCCGATGTGAAAGGGGAAGGCAAACAACAAAGGTGGCTCGGTAATGTTTGCCATCCATAATTTGTCAGCGTTCTGTGATGTCCCTCCATTTATTTTCAGTACCTGTGGTTAATAGAAGCCTGTTGAAAGAGAACTATTTATTTGCATACCTTAAAAGCAATCATTGGGTATTAAATGGGATGGGCTTTTACTCTGAAGGTACTTCCAATTTGTCTGTTAGTAGGATTCAGCAAGTAAATGAAACAGAATTAAACATCTGTGTCTGTAAAATCAACAAACTGCATCACTTCTAGTAGGTGCAGTGTATTCTTTTAAAAATTTTGCAATGTATTCAGAGATTTATTGACTCACAAATGGTTTGGGTTGGGAGGGATCTTAGAGCTCATCCAGTCCAGGGACACCTTCCACTGTCCCAGGCTGTTCCAAGCCCTGTCCAGCCTGGCCTTGGACACTCCCAGGGATCCAGGGGCAGCCACAGCTTCTCTGGGAATTCCATCAGGGAAGGATTCCTTCCCAAAATCTCTCCAAACCCTCCCTCTGGCTTGAAGAGCCCCACCCATGAGCACACCCATGGGTGCTCCCGTTGCAGGTGTCCCTCAGGGGCACAGGAGCTCAGTGGAAGCTGCTCAAGGGCAGCTGCTTGCTGTGAAAATGGGGACGGGGATTTTGGAATGCTTCATCTGGCATATTTGCATTTTGGGAGCCAATATTAGTTCCCATCCAGGAGGGCTCTCAAATGAGAGGGGAAAAAAAGATGAAGAAGGGCAGTTGTGTTCAGCCACGAGGACCTCAGCTTTCCCTGTCCTTTTCCTCCCTTCCATGTGACGTTAGCTGGGATAACGCAGGAATGACTTCACAATTTCATACATGAAACAGGCAAGGGAGGCAGAGGGAACAGGATCTGCCATTTCGTCAACCCAAATAATTGCATTACAAAGCTCAGCCCGGTTTTCATTATTGTGCCGTGTTCAATCAACCTCCATCCCAAAGGTGCACATGGATCTCAGGCTATTCCAGACCTTGGCAGCTGCTTCGCTGTACTTGCTCCTTTTTATTTATTTTTTTTTTCATCCTGGGGCTTTTAAAATTGATGGGAGGCTGAAGGCAAGAGCTGATGCATTGTAGATGACAACAAAAGAGGCTCCATAAAATTGCTTTTGGCATCTCGTGTGCGTTCCGTCTACATCTTATAAATTACTGCTGCATTACAGCGATAAAAATAGGTTTGTATTTGGAATTGATTACAGTGAGATAAAGCCCTAATAAAAAAAAAAGCACTGATGCATAAATATTCTGAGCATACAGGGGTAATTTGATTTGATAAAATAAAAGTATGGCTCTTAATTTCTTCCTTTTAAACAGAACACACACGCACAGGCAGCGCAGGGAGAGCTGCAGCAGCTGTTTGGTTTAGGATTCTCAGAAATGGGTCTGTGCCTCTTGCAACTCTTCCCTTCAGACATTTTTATGGCAATCTCTGCATCACCAGCGTTCCCACTGCTGGGTAACATTCCTGCTGCAATCCCAAAGCGTTCAGCCCAGGCTTCTGTGCTTTCTCCAGGTGACAAACATTGACTCCTAACCCCCTCCAAGTTCTTCCATTAACTGGGCTATTTCTCCAGAGTTCATTCTGTGCTCTCGCCTTGACTGGGACTGCAGGATCAGCAGAGGGAGCTGGGATATTGTTTTCAGCAATTCTCATATAAATGGGAGGATAATTTTATTTACACGAGGAGCAGGGAAGCAGCGATTCATGTTTCAGCATGACCCAGCCCAGCACACTCCAGTCCAGCAAAACGCTTTGGCTCAGACAATGAATTCAGGGTGAACACTGAGAGTCACCCTCTAAAGAAAGGCTTCACTGCAGGGGAATCCAGGGCTGGGTGCAGGACCTGGGGAGACACAGAGCAAAGCTCCACATCTGCTCTGCAGCCCAACAGCTGCACCGAACCCCTTGGGCCACATCGCCGGGAGGTGCTGAGCCCCCGATCCCCACAGAGCCCAGCCGCGAGAGCTGCACCCCAGAGCCACACTGGGCATGGGGCTGGGTCCCCCTGAGCCCCTGGAAAAGCTGTTTTGGGGAGGGTGGGGGGCAGGAAGCCGCTGCTCCTGTCCCTCCAGCGCAGCCTTTGATGTGGGCTGGACGGGATGTGGCTGCGCCTGCTCCCGCCAGCCCGAGCAGGGAGAGGAAAACCAGCGGCAGCAGGGCTGACAATTATCCCTGTCGAGCAGCCTGAGCATTCCTGAGTTTTCAGCAATGTATGATAAGCTGTTAGGAGTAAGATGATCCCTAAAAACCTCCCCTAGGAATGGTCAAAGCAGCCCAAAGAGTGTCCCAACACCACTCACAGCACTTCCACCAAGGAAAACACAGGTAGGCTGAGAGAACGTTACTTTTAAATTTCATTTATTTATTTTTGTGTACATTTTCCGTAATTTGACTGACATACCATTGCTATAAAGATGCCCTGCTCTTTGAATATTTCCATCCAAGACCACTAGTTTCAAGTGTGGTTATGAAAAGTCACGGCAAACATATGACTGGAAAGAGGTGGTTGGTTTTTGACTTCCAGGCAGTTGTTTGAAGCGTTTCAGAGATGCACACGATATTCAGCAGAACACACGCACACACAGTGCTGGGTTACACACACGCACACGCACACACACACATCTGGAAAACTGTTACAGTGGTTGAAGTTTCCAAAAAGGTGTACTGTCCCCTCTGTCAGCAGCAGTGAAAAACCTCTGGGTATCCTGAGAAATAAAATCAAAGCGCGGTAAAGAGGATTAACTTATTCCATCGGCACGGTTTGGGGGTGGTTTTTTTTCAAGTCAAATGTATTTTCCCAATCTAAGTGGAGAGGGTGGGGAGAAAGAATCTGTGGCAGTGAAGGTTGAAGAATACCAGTTCAACATGGATCCTAAAAGCATCTCATTAAAACAACATCGAGTAAAATCCTCCCAAACACAGTCCTACTGTCACTCTCCTGCTACTGCTCACCTCCAGAGCACCAGGAACAGCACTGGGATGGGTGAAGGCAGCACAAAGAAGTGCTGCAGATGGAGCCCGAGGAAGAGGCTGTGCAGCTGCACAGGTGGGCAGCCAGGTGAGCACGGAGGGGAGAACTCGGCAGGGGCTGACTGACAGAACTCAGTGGTGTCAGACTGACAGAACTCAGCACAGTCTGACTGACAGAACCTGGCAGGGTCTGACTGACAGAACCTGGCAGGGTCTGACTGACAGAACTCGGCAGGGTCAGACTGACAGAACTCGGCAAGGTCAGACTGACAGAACTCAGCAATGTCTGACTGACAGAACTCAGCAATGTCTGACTGACAGAACTCGGCAGGGTCAGACTGACAGAACTCAGCAATGTCTGACTGACAGAACTCGGCAATGTCTGACTGACAGAACCTGGCAGGGTCTGACTGACAGAACTCAGCACAGTCTGACTGACAGAACTCGGCAGGGTCAGACTGACAGAACTCGGCAGGATCTGACTGACAGAACTCAGCAATGTCTGACTGACAGAACTCGGCAGGGTCAGACCAATAGAACTCAACAGTATCTGACTGACAGAACTTGGCAGGGTCTGACTGACAGAACTCAAGAGTGTCTGACTGATGGAACTCAGCAGGGTCTGCTCGTGGCTGCAGCAGCAGCTCAGAGTGCCCAGCCCAGCCCAGGGCAGCTCCAAACCCTGGGCAGAGCTCACGGTGACCTCCCCCAGCACTGCCACCTCACAAAGACCTCAGCACCTCTTTTCTTTCCATGACACTCTCCAAGCCTCTCTGTCAGCCCAATCCCCCTCCCCAACGGGGTCCTGCCCTAGGACGTGGCAGTTTTGATCCTCACAAGGAAAGAGCCTCCTCGACACGGCTAAAAATGAAAAATCCCCCCCATTGCACTGTCCTGCCTTCAATCCAACACCACCTTTGCCTCTGCTGCCCCTGCTGCTCCCCAGTGGCTCTGCCGAGGGGCTGGAGCTGCCCCGTGCTCAGGGGTTGTGTGAGGTGACTGCGAGCAGCACAGAGCCCTGCGGAGGAAACGGGCCAGCAAAGCCTCAGACAACACAAACAAACACCAAGCAATTAAAAGAAGGATGGGAGATGTGGTCTGATGTATTTCTGCCAAGAAATAAATATTTTACGTTGCCTTTTTTTTTTTTTTTTAAAAAAAAAAAAGCACTTGCAATTTTTTATTTTTTTAAATCTCCAAAATGGTCGAGTTACTCCCTGCACCCCCCGAAGCACAACACACACACACACACCACACACACTCCCTAATGCTCATAATTCCAGCTCTGTAGAGCTACTGGATTTACTTCGAGACAAGTTTCTTGTGCATTTGGACAATTTACTTTGAGACAAGTTATTTGCAAGAAGGCAAAGTTCATGCATGGCTTTGACAGCTCCACTTTCTCATAAATGGTTTTTGAAAAGCAGAAAGCGAACGAGGGCCAAAGCTCCATTTAAAGTTCACCTCGGATGCCTGAAAAGCATTTATACCCACATCCTTCTGAGGTCCCTGCTTTATGAACTTCTAATCAATTCCACATTCTGCTACCCAACGTTTCTTATACATAGGGGAAGGAAAAACAAACCAGAGAAGCAGTGCAAGCTGTCTGAAAACAGATGCACCACAGCGGCCAGGCTGCCCATGGAAGGGCTTGAGTCACCCTGGAGAGGTTTAAAAGCCATCTGGATGTGGCACTTGGGGACATGGGTTAGTGGTGGCCTTGGCAGTGCTGGGGAATGGTTGGACTCGATGATCTGAAAGGTCTTTTCCACCCTAAATCACTCTGCGGTGCAGTGATTCTGTTATTCTTTATCAGAAAGGCTGGGAAGGCTTTTGAAGCTTTTCCAAGAGGAGAAAGGGAATAAAAACAACAAAACCTGATGGGTTTGAGCCCCCAGCCCTGATTCTCTCCCACACCTAAGGATCTCCCTCAGCAGAGCAAGGAGCTCATGAATTGCTCCATCCTTTCTGCAGGACGTGTCCTCCATCCCCACAGGTGACAATTGGCTGTCCCCAGCCCTGCCCTGGGGCAATCCTGACCATCCCAGTGGCTCCAGGCAATGCCATGGAAATTTGACAGAGACAAACCCTAGATGAACCGAGTTTGTCACCAACCAGATTTTCATTTTCAGGTGGGAAATGGTTGCTTTCTCAGAATTCAGGGTGATTTTAATGATGTGACACAGAGCATTTTGTCAGCTAAACTGAGCCCTGGTGCTACTCAATCCCCTCTCAACCAAAACCCAGCTCGTGTTTCTCCTACTAAAAACCTCCAAAGTGAGCAGGTTTCTTCAGAAGCCTACAAGATGTTCAAAGAAAAATTTTTAAAAATACAATTAAAAAAAAAAAAAGATTCCTTATCCCCATCCCTAATGCTAGAGCAAACCAGGACATGGAAAAAAAAAATCTAAATTGCTCTAAATATAATTTAAAATAATAATTAGCTGTCTAGTGCCATCCCAGCTGTTAGGAGATACTACAGGGATTCCATATGGCTCCAGGGCAGGCTGGGAGATACCTTCAGCACCTCTTGGATAGTACCAGAAAAGGATAAATAATAAATAATAAGAACATGAGAAAGAATAATCAGCCTTCCACGTGGATGGAAAAGCAGAGACTTTCACAGTTATGAAGCAAATGGTGTTACTGTAAAAAAAATCCTAAAAAGAAAGGAAAATAAGGACTTGAACTACAGCAGGTTGGAAAGTCTTGTCCTTCCTAACATGTTCAGATGCTTTGCCTGTGCCCTCTTCAACACCAGAGACCACTGGGAACTGGGTACTTTTCCATATTTTCCCCACATTTTGGTGGGTTTTGGGGTTTTTTTCCTAGCCAAAATTATGCAGCAATATCCTTGGTACAGATTTCCCACCATCTCAAGAAAAAAGCAGATTTCACACCTCAAGACAGAAAGCGTAGAAATCTCATATATTGATGCTAAACATGGATCTTTGCCACTCAAACTGTAATTCCTTAAACTGTAGATTTTGGACAATTTTAGACAGTTTTGGGGATTTTTTTCTACGAGAAATGACAAATTTTACTCCAACACACTTCCAGCTTACAAGAAGCTACATTTAGCAGCTTCCCCTCATTGTACTGCTATTAAAAATGCAGAATTGCAGCTATTTTGTATGTTGTGACTATTTCCCGCAGCCCCTGGCACAGGGACAGCTCTCACTAAGCACAAACCACTCCATTCACCAAAATAAAAACGGTGCTCGAGCCCTGAAAATTCACTTTACACTTCGATTTTAAAGGGAATATTTGGAGCCCAATCCTGGGGTTGGGGATGTTGTGTTTTGAGCCCCAACCTGACAGAAGCCCTCCAGAAGGCACAGTCCATGCTGGAGGTGTTTTTGCAGGACTCAGGACCAAATTTGGGCTAAATATGGATGGAGAGCTCTGCAGCTGTACCTGGATTTGGGAAAATTGAATCCTGGCTCAACAGCTCCGACAGAGACTGGGATTTCTCTTTAAAAACATCTTTTTTTGGCTCTTACGAGGCACTTAATCCACATCTCCCCACTCTGGCTGTGCAGATCAAGGACACCTGGCCCTTCCTGACTTTTCACAGTACCCATCCTGAAAAAATCCCTGCACAACCGAGCTGGGAATGCTGAAGGCTTTTGGATTGGCTGAATGCTCTCTCCTAGAGGGAAAAATCCCGAGCTGTGGCAGATCCCAACACCTCCATCACACGATTCCTCAGGGAAACTGCGTCTGTGTGAGTTTTTGGAGGTCGTAGATACTCCAAGCTGCTCTTCCAGCCACCAGACTTTGGTCCCTGTCACCGGAGCACTTCTCTCCATCCACCTCCCAGAACGGTTTGATGGGTCACAGCCTTTTAGAAAGACCACAGTCTCAAAAAGAATCATTATCTAGGGGCAAAACCAGACTGAATTAAACCCTGAGCTGGCCTGAATTATTCCTGGAAGATAAACCAAACAGCAGCTTTCCTGATCGAGTCAGGAATACTCGGGGTGTGTTTAGTCTTTATTCAAAAATTACACCATTCCGCGTTTCCTGGATTTAGCTAAGCCCAAAAGCGAAAGTAACGGCTCAAAATACCCTGCAATAAAACTTCTAGGAAGGGTTTTCAGGTCTGGCTAAAACCAGATAGCTTTGGAAATCACCGAAAGACGTCTGATCTTTTTGAGATTTCCATCTCCGCGTCCAGCGCGCTTCGGGCGCTTCCAAGCTTCCCCTGCCTTATCCCCGCGGAACCTCGCGGCCGCTGGACGCTCGCCCCATCCTTCAGAGAAAACCAAGAGCCTCTGGAGGAAGGATTGTGGCCCTTCCTGCAGCCTGGCTGGGGAATTAGGGAGCACGAGAGCACAGGCAGCTCCTTCCTCTCCCAAAGATGGAGGTCCCTTCCCATTCCCGCCTGGAAAAAAGGCTGACAGCGAAATGCAGATAGGAAAATAAAAAGGTGAAGGTGATGGGGATGTGAGGGGTCCAAGAGCTCTGCAGCATCCCAGGGGTGCCCTAAAGGAGCCACGTCACAAACACCCTGCAGCCCCACTGCTCCCAGCGAAACGGCACTGGGAGGGCTCCTGGTGAATCCCTTCCTCCTGGTGAAACCCTTCCTCCTGCTGAATCCCTTCCTCTTGGTGAATCCCTTCCTCCTGGTGAATCCCCTCCTCCTGGTGAATCCCTTCCTCTTGGTGAATCCCTTCCTCCTGGTGAATCCCTTCCTCCTGCTGAATCCCTTCCTCCTGCTGAATCCCCTCCTCCTGGTGAATCCCTTCCTCCTGGTGAATCCCTCCTGGTGAATCCCTTCCTCCTGGTGAATCCCTCCTGCTGAATTCCTTCCTCCTGCTGAATTCCTTCCTCCTGGTGGATCCGTCCTGGTGAATCCCTTCCTCCTGCTGAATTTCTCCCTCCTGGTGAATTCCTTCCTCCCGCTGGCCTGGAAATTGGGTATTTCCAGCATTAAGCTGGTTAGAGACCACCTGAAAATGTTTCCCCTCCTCTCTCTCAGCTCCCCTCTCCAGGCTCAGCCTCTCCCAGGCTTTTCCCATCGTTTGAGCAGCGATGCACGAGGCCACGCTGAACCAACCTGCCTTGGGTCACTTGTAGGTTCTTCCCTGTGGGTTTTTTTTGGGGATTTAGATTCTCCTCCTCTTGCTGGAACTGGGGATGCAGTGGGACCCACAAATCAGAAGGGTTCCATGGGGAGGGAAAAGGCAAGCAGGCTGCTCTCAGGATGGGCTAGGGGCTGTGTCCTGCCCTCTGTCTCTGCTCCAGAGCCTCGCTGGCAGAGGGGACTGTCACCAGCCACCTGGCAGAGGACTCATTTTGTCCCCACGCCATTCAATCCATCCTTAAAGTTTCCTGCACTCTGGAATTCTCTTCATTTCTACAGCAATGGATCTCGGTGCCTGGAGCACTGGCACCGCCAGCTCCTGGCTGGGTTTGTGCACCTGTAAACTCCTCAAAACTGAGGTGCAGCTTTTCTTGGCCCTATTTATTAACAAAATCCACCTTTTTTTAATGGAGTGGGGTTATTTCAACCTTCAGCAGAGCTGCCACTCCTCCAGCCACAGTCCAGGAGAGAATCTTCCAGCTCTGCAGAGCGCACGGCAAATTCCATATTCTCCATCTGCTCCAGTAAAGGCTGAGCTGAAATATTAATGAGGAGATCTGATCCCTTCTCACCAGCAACAATCTGGATTTTATAGCCCAGGCAGAGGCCAGAGGAGCAGACAAAGCTCTGGGATTCATCCTCTGCTGCTGGTTAAGGGCTTTCAAGGAAACAAGGAGCTGGGGGAGCACACAGAGATTAAAACTTGTGGACATCTGCTGTGTTCTGTCCACCCTTCATCTCCCCCAGGCTCAGCCCCCACCTCCTCAGTGCATGTCCAGAGCAGCAACTCCTCTAAAATCAACACCCATAACATGGCAATAAAGATTAATGAGCAAAACTTGCCATTTTATGTATAATCCGTGGGGATTTACAGTCATTAATCTTTATTAGTGTGTAATAACTGTTTAGACATTAAGGACAGATTCTCAGCTGGACAAAACTGGCCTCATTCCAGCCAAGCCCATGGAGCAATTCCAGTTTACACCCCCATGACCCCAGCTCCAAACGAGACCCATCCCATCTGTAGGAATCACAGCGCTGACAGTGTTTCCCCAACAGCAGGGGCAGAGGAGTGAAGGCAACTGTTTGTCTTTCCCTGTATCCCAAAAAGAGAGCTGCATGTGTCCAGGAAGCTCAACAATAGACATGTCAATAAACACGAGGAAATTCGATGAAAAAGCAACAGCAACAAAAGGAACCCCGAGGAGTCGGGAAGTGGATGATTTTTGAGGCAAGGCTATAAGATCTGGTTTGGCAGGAGGGACGGAGCAATCTTTGGCATGTGAAAGAGTGAAAGCACCAAGACAGGCTCCCAGAGTTCCTCGAAGAGGAACAAGATGGAAGAGGGGGAAAAAAAAGCATCTTGGCTGGCTTTTCTGAGAGAGGAGTTTGGGGGTTGTTTTTGCTAAAAAAGAGGTCTATCAAACATGGGATCTGGTGGGAACCTTGTCTGAACTCCATCAGACCAGCCATGAAAGCAATGCTGCGTTGACCAGGCAGGATCTGCTCTTCCAAAACATGCAGGAGAGAAGGGAAATGTGCAGGTACATTGAGAAATCCCAGTTCAGGCTGTCCTCAGCCCCTGGTAGCCCTTCCCACCAGCACTGACCCAGCAGCACTGCCCAACAACAGGAGATCAATTGCAGATCTTTTTTTAGAGCTTTTTCTAAGTAGGGAGCCACCAAGTGCCTCCTCCAGCACACATCTCCCTCCAGAAATGATGGCCCACCTCTTTAGCAAGGCAGAGCTGCCTCTCTGTCACCAGTGAACTCAGCAGGAGTCTGGGAAAACACAGAAATACAGTACAGAGATATCTGTGTCAAGGTCTGTATGCCTGGAAAAGCTCCAGGGAAGATGGGCATTGCACCCAGTGCAGCAGCATCAACCTGGCGGTTAAAAACAGCAACAGAAAATCAGATTTAAGGGACCAGTGGGCTCGTGGGGACCCAGAAAAGAGCTTTCCTTCCAGTGACCCTTCAGAGCTCCAGCAATGGCCATGCCTCCTGCATCCTGGAGATCATAGGGACATCAGGAGCTGTGTGTTGGGGGAAGAAGACAAAGGACATCACACCTGGGGATCCCTGGGGATGGGCTGTGCCTCCTGCCTGCATCCTGATAGCCTGTGGCACACTGGAGAGGCTCTCCCTGCATTGCAAGTCCATCCACAGCTGGTGCAGAGCTGTGCTGAGCTCCAGAGTTTTGCTCTCTCTCTGCTCCCTGCTTTCAGAGCTCTCTCAAGTTTCTGGCATTTGAGACCTGCTTCTCTAAAAATCCCAGTCCAGGCCAATCCCCCACACTGCCCACAGCCCTGTGCCGTGTGAACATGGAAAACCTTTGTGAAGAACATCCCAAAGCCTCGACACCTTGGCTGCTCAGGGGACAAGGCAGGTAGGAAAGGTTTGAAGTCCCAGAACCTGAATCTGTCCCAGGCAAGGCTGGGCTCACGTTCTGGCCAAGCAAAGACCTGAGCAGCAACCAAAGGCTTTTTTTATCTTCACAGAGGTCACAATCAAACGGCAGAGAGAGGAGCCTGACTTTGATCTTGCAGCCCAGCAGGTCTGCAGGGCTTTGAAGCACGCAGGAGTCCCTGGCTCTCCTCCCTGGGCTGAGGCCACCGAGCTCAGGCTTCTCTCTATGAAATTCCTGGATCAGGCCAAGCTTTGTGTCCTCAGGTGCCACGAGGGATGCAGGGACAGCCCCACAGCCCTGGGCCCTCCCCTGCCTCAGCTCCCCTCACCTCACCTCCCATCCTCATGCTCAGACAGCTCCACACATTCTGGGCTGACACAAATGACTTTGGAAGAACAAAGCCACGGAGAGGAGCACGGCAGTGATTTGTGGTGTGCCCCACTGTAACACCATTAAATGAAGGGATCACACAGCCCAAGCACTGGGAGAGCAGAAAGCATAAAAGCAAGCCCTGGGTGGAGGATTGGAGGAATCCTTTTAGAGGGTTACTGCTTGCAGACAACCCTGCCATTAATTTTCTATTGGAAAACGCTGGTGACATTAATATCTGCTATTAATACTGAATTTTGACAGTATCTCATAAATTCAACCTGTCAATTAGAATGGCACTGAGATAAAGGTGCTCTGAGGTCAAGGAGATGCGGTGTCCAAATGAGACTTATATTCCAGGGGAAAAGCAGCAAAAACAATCTTTAACAAAAGCATCAGATCCATATGTAGGAAAACCAAAGGGTGGTTTTAAATGTCATGTTTTTCAAAGCGAGAATTGATGCTGGAACCAAGTCTATAAACTGGCTGGCTGGACTTTCAGCTGCAGCTGAGGACAATCAATCAAAACAGCCTCTGTGACTCTGAGAAAGTGAGAGAGAGAAAACACACACACACACACACACACCATGGAATATGAGAGGGCAGATCATGAGCCATGCGAGGCCTCTTAAAATTACACTGTGAAGTAAAACATCCTCGTGTTTCATCCGCCACGAAATGTAACCTGAAAGGTTCCCCTCGGCACAGAGTGGGATCTAGAGCTTATCCTTCACCGAGGGCTGGGCAGGCTCCTGGGACAGGGCTGAGGAAGGGGAACCTCCTCCCCAAAGCCTGCCTGACCCGTGAGTCCCACCCTGATTGCTGCAAGCCCTCTCTGAGCCCCCTGCCCTAAATCCCGGCAGGAATGCTCTCCTCTGTCCCTGCCGGCCCCAGGGCAGAGCTGCCCCATCGCAGGGTTCCCAGCCAGCCCTGTGGTGGCAGTGCCAGCGGCAGCTCAGGCACTGGCAGTGTCTTTGTGCGCCTCTTCAAAGCGTTGGCGTGTCCCCAGCACCGCAGGTGCCACCCCTGCACAGCCCCTGAACGCCACCCTCCCCATCAGCCCTTCCACGGGATCGCTTCCCAAAATCCCTCACACTGTGCTAGCCTGCACCAGCAGAGCCTGGAGCCGCCAAAGTGGCACAGCAAGGTGGAGTGACATTCTGCACCAGGTCAGTACTGCAGAGCAAGGTGGAATGGCATTCTGCATGAGTTCAGTACTGCACAGCAAGGTGGAATGGCATTCTGCATGAGTTTAACATTGCAGAGCAAGGCAGAATGGCATTCTGCATGAGTTCAATATTGCAGAGCAAGGTGGGATGGCATTCTGCACAAGCTCAGTGCTGCAGAGCAAGGTGGAAGGACATTCTGCACAGTCTCAATGCTGCAGAGCAAGGTGGAAGGACATTCTGCACAGTCTCAATGCTGCAGAGCAAGGTGGAACAACATTCTGCATGGTCTCAATGCTGCAGAGCAAGGTGGAACAACATTCTGCATGGTCTCAATGCTGCAGAGCAAGGCGTGTTTCTGCCCCTGAGGGGCTGTGCTGAAGCCATGGTGGGCACGGGAAGCGCCTGCAGGGGCATGAGGCACTTGTGCAGCCTCCGGGGCAGCCGAATGCACAGCAGGCCCTCTCCAGGGCTGGGGGAAGCAATGAGCCATAGGAAAAGGCAAAGGAGCTCATGGCCAGGCTGGGCAGCTGGGCAGGAGTGGCTCAAACCAGCAGCTGTGTGGAGCCTCTCTCCAGGCTCAGCCACACTGGCAGGGCACGGTGCCCTCTGCTCCAGACCTGTGACCCGAGGGCAGTGTGATCTCAGCTCCTCTGCCACCTCACCAGTCCCTGCTCCTGCCCCTGCCCTGCTTGTCCCCAAGGACACGGCCAGCAGCAGTGAGCTCCTGGTCGGGGTGGGCTGGGGTGTCCCTGCATGGCTTCCCAGGCTGCAGCTCCCACCTGCAGCCCTGCAGAGCTGCCTCCAGCCTCGCAGCTGGAGCTGGACACAGCCCAACCGTGTGCCAGGACAGCTCCTGGAGTGCCCACACTGCCAAACCCCGTGGGCAGCATGGAGGGATTGCTGCCAGTGCAGTGCCACGAGCCCTGGAAACCATCACTACAACGTCCCATTTGTCACAGGTGCCGTGCCTGTGATCCTGTGATCCTGTCTGATCCCGACAAGGAGAGAGAACTCCCTTTGAGGCCCAAAGCAGCTCATCCCCAGCCCAAGGGAGCCTCGGGCACTGCAATGCTGCTGGGCAGGTGGGCACTGACCAGGGCAGCCTCCTCCTCATCTTTGTGCAACTTCTGACAGCCTCCTCCCCTCGGGGCTGCTGTCCCACACATCCCAGCCACCCCAGAGCTCCCAGGCCACCCTCTCCAGCAGAGCAGGGCAGTGGGACAGGGCTGTCCCAGCTGGGGGCTGGGAAGCGCTGGCTGCACTCAGCGCAGTGTCCGCAGAGGAGGTGACCTCAGGGGACACCGGGGCCTCCCTCCCTGACACTGCCAGGGCAGCTCGAGCAGCTGAGCTGCGAGTCTCGTTATCAATTCCTTTTATGATGCACATTAAAGAGATGCCACAACAGAGACACTTCTTCTTTTCTCTCTGCTCTCCTCGGACACCTTTTCCCCAGCAAAGCCCTACGAGTGCTGCTTGCTGTGGCCTCAGTTTGCATCATCATCATCATCATCGTCACCACGCACTCATCCTCATATAGAACAGAAATCTATTCCATCAAGCACTTAACATAAATATTAAAATAATGGAAGGGACAAAATATAAATCTACATACAACTTCATGACTACCATAGCACCTATTACCATGACAAAGCAAATTCTGGTTCAGGGGGAAGGGAAGGGGGATGAGGAGCAAGTTAGGAAGAGGAACTTCGACTGTCATTAAATATGTAAATCACGCTTTCAAAAATTTTTTGTTGTTGTTGTTTTGTTTTTGTTTTAAGGTTACCAACCTTATTAAAATTCATTCCACTAACCAGCTCGTTCTATGTCACTATGGATACCAAAGAACCCTTTAAAAAAACTCGGGCGAGGTGGGGGTTTCTCAGCATAAAAACAAAACAAAACAAAACAAAACACGGCGACTTTCTGTTGGTGCTTCCATGACAGGTCCTGCCACGCGCCCCTCCCCTGCACCCACCAGTCCACAGAAGGGCAATTCTTTCACAAGTCCAGTTCTCAGTCTCCCAGGATGAGCTTGACAAAAGAGGCGACGTCTGTCTCTTTGGATTCGTGCAGGGTGAAGAAAGGATGTTGCTGGGAGAGAAGAGAGAGAAGAAACAGCCGAGTTTATTATTCGCCACGCTGATGGCTGCAGCAAAAAGCTTTTCAGACAATCCTCCAGACTGAGAAGGAGGTTTTGTTGTTAGCATCGTCATATTTTATGGGGGGCTTTGGTTGGGAGCCCCAGGGCCACTCCACGGAGCTGTGATGCCCTCCTGGACTTCCCTAAACCCTCCCTGCCTGGGGCTGAGCTGGGCTGCTCTGGAGGCAAGGGGAAGGCTTGGAAAATAGCCTCCATCTGCCCCATAACACACCCCAAAGATGGTGTGTACCCATCCCACACGCTCCAGCTCCAACTGGAGCAGGGAAAACCTCGCAGGAAGGCTGGCTGCAGTGGGTTTTTGTAGTTGCACTGTTTTAGAATCTTTCTGTTCTTTCTCAGAGAGAATAGAGATAAACTGCATTCTTTTACTTTCTTAATCTCTGTGTTTGGTACTAGGTGTTATTTGGTTGTGACCAATGGTTTTAGGAGGTGGATTCTTTGCTGACCAATAGTTGCTAGAATATGAATGGATATAAAAGAGGTTTCTTGTAAATAAAACTCTCCTTTTCGCCATCTTGGTTCGTCTGCCTGAATTCTCTCAGCCAGCTTCTGCAACCCTCGGGGACTCTAAAGCCACAGGTTTTCCCTTGGCTTCCTGCTCTATGTGTGTATTTACCCTCTGCTGACTCCTCAGGCTCATTTCTTCCCTGAACTGCCCCTCCTCGCAGCAGGAGTGGCTCCTTCACCCCAAGCACCGCACAGGAAAGCCATCCTGACTGCAAAACCATCCACACTTGTGTGTTGAACTGCTTCGTCCTGACCGATGTGGGGAGACATCCTGCCAGAAAACCCTGCCTGCACTTCAGCTCCAATGGAAAAACACGCGTAGGGAGGAAAAACACAACCAAATCCACCCTGACAGCAATGAAAGCCTCTCTCCACCAGCACCAGCAATTCAGTTGGGTTGGGGGCTGCAGCACCGAGCTGAGATCCCACCTGAAATCCCCCAAAAGTGTTTGACACCCACTGGCCCGGCAGATAATTGGATTTATTTGTAGGGAGGGTGTCGGAGAGAACCAAAAGGCAGCCAGGGCCCTGCAGGACTCTGATCTCTGCGCTGTACAAGGCTGGGGGAGTCGGGCATGATTCCCAACCCTCTCATTTCGAGCCAGATTTTTAAAGAGAATTTGGGGTTTCCAGGGTTTTTCCAAGCTGCCCCTCACCTCAGTCCCTCAGCATTGGCTGTTTCAATGATCGTAGTTGCACTGTTTTAAAAATCTTTCTCTTCTTTCTCATGGAGAATAGAGATAAGTTGCATTCTTGTGCTTTTCTAATCTCTTTGTTTTGGTACTGGATGCTCTAGGGTTTCAGCCAATCATCTTGGGGGGTGGAAAAACTGTCAACCAATAATTATTAGATTATTAATGAATATATAAAGAAAAATTTGGTAAATGAAGTTTGCTCTTTCACCATTTTGTCGTGCTCCTGCCTGACTTCCCTGCGAGCTTCCACGAATCTCCACGAATACCAGAAAATTAGAGCCAACAAATTATCTTTTACGGCAGTGGCCCAGAGGAGGGAGAAGAAGAGCAAAGACTTTCCAAGGTGGGCTTGAGTGGAAAGTCGTGCAGCGAATGAGATGAGGCAGCTCTGAGTGGCTGGGAAGCCATCCAAAGGCACAGCAGCAAGGAAGAGGAAGCACAATCATGTGGGAACCGGGGCTGAAATGGGCTGAGGCAAAGGTCCAGGCAAAACCAAAGGTCTCCCTAGGTCAGACAGTCACAGGAGCTGAAGTGTCCTGAACAACTCTGAAAGGTGACCCCGTGGCCTGTCTCGTCATTATCCCAGTCTGGTGTGAAAATCCCAGTGCAGTGACACCCAGAGCAGAGCTGCCACACCCCTGGAGGTGACAGGGGTGACAGCAGTGCCCCCCAGCCCTCGGCAAAGCCCAAACCTGGGGATGGCCCAGAGCCCCCCGGGCCAGGGATGTGCAGACCACCAAACTGCAGCAGTTTCACGCTCCACTTCACCTGGGGAAGTGGGTTTTTAAATGGAATCAAGCACCCATATCAGTTTTTCTGATGCTCAAGATAGCACAGAGTCACATTTTCCATGAGAAACCTCAATTCCACAGGAAAGCAAGGGAGCAGTCTTGGTCTAAATGACAAGTCCAATCCAGGACCGCAACTTAATGCCATAAGAGAGAGGAAAAAACCCCAACAAAACCTCAACCACAGGACCTCACAACATCCATGTCAGCCATAAAATACCACAGCATTGAGATACTCTGGAGAGGTGATCCAAGAACCTAATTCAATAGAAATGCACTCCCTTGCCAATGGGAATTAATGCTGCAGCAGATGGAGCTGCTTCGGTGAACCTTTTTTGATAAAAGGCCATTTGGCAAAGTTTAGAAATTTGCTTAAAATATATAGATGTATTTATTCAATAATATACCAAAGGAAAAAAAAAAAAGTTGGGGGAAAAAAGCCATAAATCTCAGGCCTCCCTTTGTTTGAAACCAGTCTTGGGGCAAGCTGTGTGTCAATCAGATCTATATATAGTTTAATTGCATTACAGGGCCCAGCAGCAAATGCCACGGGAATTATTCACTGCTTACAACTTGGGGTCACGGATTTCCAGCAGGACCTGCAGGTAAAAATCACCTTAAACCGTGGCACATTCTGACCCCAGCAGACAGCAGGAGGTGGTGATGGATCTGATCCTCTGGTGGCACAAAGCGTGTCCCAGAAATTGTGGGGTAGGGAATAACTGTGCCTGAGGAGATCCTGCACAGTTCCCACCCTTAATCCAGGTGACCTTGCCACTGAGACCAGACAGGGGAGGGAAAGTAGGGACAAGCAAGCATTTGGGTCAGGATCTTCAGAAAGAACAAATTTGGGTGCCCTCCTGCCTTTAAAAAGCTGTGAGTTGTGTGAGAGAAAAAAAATTACTTGATTCCTTCAGGACTGAAACACCAACTTCCTGAGCTCTCCTGCTTTTTGCCAGATTTTAGGAGCACCAGGATCAATACCAGAAAGTCAGGAGAGAGAGAGAAGCCACAAAGCTGTGGAGCCCAAGCAGAAAAATGTTCCTGCTGCCTGCAACAGCCCAGAGCCCTGGCTGGGCACACAGCAGTGCCCTGCATTTCCCCTGTCACCAGCCCTTATTGGCATTTTCTTCCTTAGTTATCCCTCACAGTAAACAGTCTCTAGGCAGCAGATGAAATTCAGTAACAGGAATTATTAGTCACAGACTCGTCCCTGTCCCCAACATCCAGGAATTACTCTGTCCAAAAAGCCTCCTCTCCAAGGCTCTCGTAGAGCATCTGTGGCTCGCTGAGGTGTCTGAATTCAGCACACAAGGCCAAGAGGAGGATTTTAGCCTCACTAACTGATTCTTCACAGCCTCATTCTTGTCGATTAACAAACCTGTTACCTGCTTCAACTTGTATTTTCTCCCTTGATCTGACTGGAAAAGCACCTGAGTGAGATTTCAAAGAGCATCTCTCATTTGCAGTCACCCTCCCAGGACTCTGAAGTGTCACAATTCTCCCATCTGCTATGAAAATAGAGATGCTAGGCACCCCAAATCACCATCACTATTGAATTCTCTGCCTTCAGCACTTCATTGTAACCCAATTCAGCTCTGAATTCACTCATTGCTCAATGCAGCCACACTCACCATAAGCTCTGGGTATGTTGGCCGTTCTTTGGAATTCTTCTTCAAGCTTTAACGGGAAAGAAAAAGAGGAAAAAATTAGAATTTACCTTCTGTCTGCAATTTAAGCAAGGCCACAAAACCATACCATGACAAAAGCAAGGTTTAAAGACTCTGTAGGGTAAGTTCAGCTACTCATCTGAGCTGAGGAAACAACTTAGGCCTTGAGGACAGTGACAGCCAACACGGAGTGTTGGAATCCAGAGGATTGGACTAGAGCACACCAATATGAGGCTCTGATAGCCAAATTTTATTATTATAAAAGCTTATTTTTTATAACATACTTAGTTCCGTATACGTGATCACACCATAATCATGCATACCTGGGATTGGCTGTGCCACTTTGTTCACACGGATAATTTCTCTAATGATTGGATAATCATTATTCGTAAGCTATTCACATTAGTAAGCAACACTACTGCTTGTTACAATATCCCAAAATTTTGTTCTTTGCTTACACATTCTCGTCACTTGCTTCCACATTCTCTTGTCACCTCAGCGGTTTGCAACTGTCCCTTCATTGCTCATTTATACACCTTCTACAGTTCCTTCATTGTTTTTTCATACTCTTCACGGTGCTCTCTATTATTCTTTTACACCTTTTACAGTTCCTCCACTGCCCAGGCCCCAGCACGGAGCAGTGCTGGGTACAAGAGCTTGAGCCCCACCAAGAGAGCTGGAGACACCAAAAACACCTTCAAACACTGCCTGTTGCTGGGGGCCAGGCACAACTGGGACTGTGTGAATTATTAAAATGCAGATATTGATCTAATATTGATATCCATCTGAGATGGACAAAGACTCTCTAACTTGTTAAGGTTAGAAAGTGTGTGTTTGAGCTGCAGGGATAGCTCCCAAATGTACAGCTCCAAAGTAAAAATGCAACACAGAACTTATTTATCTATAACAATAGATAGATTTGGATGGAAATTAGCAAAAATTAGCAAAAAGTCATTAAGCATACGTAGTTCCTGCAATGGAATTGGGTCAGTGGTCATTAATTGAGTCTGAGGGCTGCTTTGGATGAAGTAATATGAGTCTTCCTCAGTGTGACCTTCTTACTTCATTTTTGACAATACATTTGACCCTGGAAAACACCCAATTCTCTCTTCTATTGCTTCTATAGGTTGCATCTGGGCAAGATTTGTAACTGTCTAGGCTCTCCTTTGAACCTCTTTTCTTAAGATTATTAATTGTCTATTCTAAGCACAGCTGAGTAAATATCAAATAATCAAAGGCTACTCTGCATTTAATCATTAATTTCTTTCTAGCTGAGTTCTGCGTCTTTTTCTATTCTAGTTGATTTTAACAGAACTAACTTTTATCTAAAATCTCTACATTTAAGTGTCTAAAAGAAAACCCTGTTTCGTGTGGGTGCTCTCCAGCAGGCCAGGGGCTCAGGGAATGGCTTGAGCCCCCGAGCTGTGCCCGGGAGCAGTGACTGAGTGGCCGCAGAGCACGTGTACAACTGTTTGTTTATCACCGTGCTGTTATCAGCGGGGACGGTTCCATGAGACATCCTTTTTTTCTCCTCTCCTACAACAGATGGCCCTGGAGGGTTGTAGCTGGAAGTTATTTTGGTTTCCCTCCAGCAGAAAATAGCTTTTAAAAGACAGGACGTAATCTCTACTCACTTCCTGGCAGTGTATTTAGGGGAAAGACACTTGGAGCAACTTGAAAAGATCTTCACACACGTACACGGCGGTGGCGGGGAAAAGGTGTCACACTGAGCAAAACAAAAGTGAGAACCTCTGCTGGGATTTGCTGGAGCCCAGAGGAAGCAGAGGACACACACTGAATAGATATTTCCTGCTTGCTGTGTGTGGAGGGCTCGTGTTCAGTGTCATGTTGTGAATGAACAGAGGAACCCGGGGCCGATACGTGCCAATAGCGCCGGAGCGAAGGTTGGGGATGTGTCACATCCTCCCGGCTCGGCAGCACCCCCAGCCAACATGACAAGGTGAATTTGAAGGTTAGCTGTGTCCAGATTTGGTGGAACTCTCTTAATTTAGACCCTCTACAAAAAAAAATTCATTCCCGGGTTATTAATACCAGGAAATCTGGCAGTAAGTTACTGAAATCAATGTAAATTTTCAGGAATGAAGAGTCATATTGGGATCTGATCCTGACTCAGATATCCCAGGAGCCTTCCTGCAGTGGGTGCAGGTGATGGATCAGGCACAGACCTCAGTCAGGTCAATACAGAGTGGAGGTGACCTGGTCCGGTGTCAGAAGAAATTCCCAGAGCCCAACAACACAAAACTGGTGCAAAGTTCACCATTCCAAGGGATCTTCAGTGACCCTGGCGGACAGGATTTGCAAAGAGAAATCGCCACGTTCTCCCTGAAGTGGCTGTGGATGTAACTCCTAAAGCAGCCGCAGCCTGAGCTGCAAGACATGGGACTTGGAAGAGCAAATCCCTCAGGGAGGAACAGCCTGGCACAACCAGGCAGCTTGGAAATAACAGCGCTGTTTGGAGGAACAGCAGCTGCTCGAAAACCTCAGCGTGGGCCTTGCCAAAACGGGGGGGCATCTCTGAGAGGGTTTTTCCAAGGCAGCTCCCACCTCTCCCAGCCGCAGGGCAGCGTGGACAGGCAGGTATTCCCCAGCGGGGGTCAGCAGGCGAGCAGCTGGACCCCAGAGACATGAAAACATGTTTGAGCAACACTCCGCAGAATCTGAACGTGGGTACTGCAAGTCCCGGGCAGGAGCAGCTGATAATCCTGTCCTGGGTCCTGGCAGAGCCAGCCGGGCTCCGGCCCCGGCGCTGGCAGCTCGGGAGCATCTCACATTTCTCTATTTGTCCATCTGCCGTCCCTTCTTGGCCACCACGCACACCCAGCAGGCACCTGCCAGCTTGGCAGGCAGGCGGGTGGCACTGCAGGGTGGAAAATCCAGCCCTGCCACGGGAAGTGTCCGGGGAGCCGCAGGGAGCGGCCGGCAGCGCTCGGAGCTGCGCTCGGGGCTGCTGAGCTCTCCCTGCAGCCTGCACACAGCAGCAGGGCTGCTCCAGCCCTTTCCCAGCCGCTGCTGCCAGCTCCCGGGGCTGGGGACAGCAGCACAGCAGCCCCGGGGCTGGGGACAGCAGCACAGCAGCCCCGGGGCTGGGGACAGCAGCACAGCAGCCCCAGGGCTCCAGCAGTGGGACACACACTGGCAGGGCCACCACGGGGCGAGTTCTGCGAGGTTGCTGTCCTCAGAGCTGTGTCCCCCGCGAGAGGATGGAGCCATTCCGTATCCTGCCACCCTTCCCGGGCTCAGGGACATGGCAGAGCCACCTGCCTGCCCCTGCCATGCTCACAGGAGCGTGGGGGCAACCAGAGCAAGGAGCTCCCTAAATCCTTTCCTCCTGCGTGTCCCCACCCCAGCCAAGCCTGTCCCCCAGAGACCCCAGAGCTGCCACCAGCAAGGGGCCAGGCACCTGCACGAGGCCCAGCAAGGGCACCCAGGCACAGCCCTGACATTCCCCAGGGAATGTTCTGCCCAAAACTGGGGGTCATACCCCCAAAAGCTGCCTGCGGAGACAGGCACCAGCACGGTGCAGGTGAGCAGGGCCGGGGTGAGCGAGGAAAAGAGGGAATTTTACCATTGCGAGGTAAAATCGACGAACTCCGCTGAGAACTTCTCCACCGGGAGCTGCGGCGACGGCTCCTCCACCACCTGCTTGAGCTGCTGGAAGGGCGTCCCCCAGGAGTCGTAGGGAAAGCGCAGGATGGCCAGCTCGATCTGGGGACACAGAGCCCACGCCTCAGCCTCTGGGGTGGGCACCCCACAGCCTGCCAGCCCCACGGATTTGGGGTGCCCGCCCAGGGGTGTGTTTTTGTGGGCTCCACACAAATGGGGCTGTTCTGCCTGGAGATGGGAACATTCCAAGACCTTACAGCCCCTTACAGGACGTAAAGGGGGCTCACAGAAAGGAGGGAGAGCGATTTTTTACACAGGCAAGCAGTGATAGAACAAGGGGGATCAGTTTTGAACTGAAAGAGGAGAGATACGGATTAGATGTTAGGAGGAAATTGTGGGGAGGGGCTGGGATGGAATTCCCAGAGAAGCTGTGGCTGCCGCTGGATCCCTGGGAGTGTCCAAGGCCGGGCTGGACAGGGCTTGGAGCTGCCTGGGATAGCAGAAGGTTTCCCACCAAGGCAGGGGTGGCACTGGATGGGCTTTAAAGTCCCTTCCACCCCAAACCATTCTGGGATTCTGTGATTTCCTCACCCCACAACACACTGCTCATGCTCCCCCAGCACACAGGAGAGGCTGGAGGAGACCCCCAGCTCCACATTCAATCCCCCATCACCCCCAGGTCAGACATCTCCCGGGAAAAGCAGGAAGCTCAAACCAGCCCGTGTGGCAGAGGGTAACTGCGCTGTGAACCGACTCTGGGAGCAGATGGATTTCCCCTAAACACTGCGTGGGAGTGCCCCCATTGCCTCTGTGAATCTGAGCGCTGGGAGGATGTTCCTGTGCTGGGAACCCAACTCCAGCTCTGTGCCTTAGCCCATGCTGCCATCTCCCGGCAGCTCCCACATCCCACACTGGCCAGGAGGTGACAGAGCAGCTCCTCCTCCTTAGCCCTGTGCCACACTCCTGTCCCCTCCCCCGTTATTCTCCTTCCCACCCCGCCACCCTCCAGGGAAGCAGTGCCCCCAGGACCCCCGAGCCCCCAGGTGACAGTACCATGGTGATGCCCAGGCTCCAGATGTCAGATTTGACGCTGTATCCCTTCTGGTTCAGCTCCGGGTTGATTCTCTCGGGCTGTGAACAGACAAAGGTGGCTGAGGAGCAGGGCCAGCCCCAGAGCCTTGCCCACAGCCAGGGTTGCTCTGTCAGGGTGGCACTGTTGGGGTGGCAACCACAGTAGCCCTGTCGGGGTGGCTCTGTCGGTGGCAGCCAGGGTGGCTCCGTCAGGGTGGCTTGGTCAGGTGGCAGTCAGGGTGGCTCTATCAGGTGGCAGCCAGGGTGGCTCTGTCAGGGTGGCTCTATCAGGTGGCAGCCAGGGTGGCTCTGTCAGGGTGGCTCTGTCAGGTGGCAGCCAGGGTGGCTCTGTCAGGGTGGCTCCGTCACGGGGCAGCCAGGGTGGCTCTGTCAGGGTGGCTCTGTCAGGGTGGCTCTGTCAGGGTGGCTCTGTCAGGGTGGCAGCCCAGGAACCTCAGCCCGCAGCAGCACCTCACTGTCCTGGCTGTGCTGTGCCCAGCTGGTTCCCCATCCCCACCAGGAGGGTCAGGCAGTGAAAGGGGTCACCAGGAGCAGGTGGCACCTGCACCAGGGCTGGGGTGGAGGAGCTGACGTGGCATGGCTGGCACAAAAGCGTGACAAGCCTTGGCTGTTTTCACCCTGCTGCACAAAGGGTGAATCCCAGGAGGAGCCCAAGGCACCCAGGAACAACCCCTGGTTTTCCTCCCCATGCTAAATACTCGTGCCCCCACGAGGGAAATGGCAAAGAGGCAAGCGGGAGCAATCCCAGAGCCTTCCCCAAGGTCACAGGGAGGCGAGCAGGAGGCAGCAGGAAGCCATGCCCAGGAGATGTGATCTGACCCAAGGGGATTGTGTCCCTTAACCTCAGGGCTACGTCTTCCCAAACGAATCCCCAGGACTGATGCCGGAGGCTGATCCTTTCCCCCGGGCTCATGTTCCTTTGGCTGCTCCCCACGCAGCTTCTCAACTTACAGCCATGTAGGGTTTGCATCCTGCATCCATGGTTTTAGCAACCGAGTCAACGAGGTAACCGCTAATCCCAAAATCGCACATTTTCACCTGCCCCTGCGTATTGATCAACACGTTAGAGGGCTTTACATCTGCAAGAAGGAACACAGACCACAGTCACTGTCACGTGCGGGTGGCCGGGCCAAGCCACAAAGAGCCACAGAGGGTGCTGGCAGCAGAGGGCAGCCGAGGAATCCGCGCGGTGCCAAAAACGCGCTGGCTGTGCCTCTGCTGCGCGCAGGTGACAGCCTCGTGGGGCTGTCATGTGTCCTGCCACTGTCCCTTCACCCACATGCTGCCCTCTGTGGTTTAGGGGAGCGGGAGGTAACTCTGGGCATCGCCATCGCATCGCACCGCTCGGGGAATGGGCGCGGAGATCAGGGAGCAGCTCTGCAGGGCTGGGGGCGATTCCGTGGGGTGTCTGCAAAGGGCTGGAGCTCTGGAATCATGCCAGGAAAAGGAAAAACCCCTGGGGGAAGGATGAGGGCCAGGAAAGGGTGACAGGGTTGCAGGGGAAGGAGGGAGCACTAAACTGAGACAAGGATGAAGGGTTCAGAAATGGCCTCTGATTTCAAGGATCCTGTTCAGAAATGGCCTCTGATTTTAAGGGTCCTGCTCAGAAATGGCCTCTGATTTCAAGGATCCTGTTCAGAAATGGCCTCTGATTTTAAGGATCCAAAGCCTGATGGCAGCGGCAGCAGAGTGGGAGCTCCACACCTCATGGAAATCAGGCTGGAGTCTCATCCATCTATTGCTGCCAGATTTATCTGCTTCCCATCGTGGCTTTACAATCCCTGCAGTGCTCACACTTGCCTCAGGCTCATCGGGGCAGCTCCAATCCCCAGCAGAATGGGAAACTGAGGCGACCAGGATGTGATATCCAGGAGAGGATGGAGCAGAACTGATGTGTGAGGTCAATCCCAAATGGAATCTCAGCACAGCACAGGGACACTGCTGTCCCATGGATCCTCCAAAAGGAGCAATCCTTTCCCTGCTGCCACCCAGAAATAACAGGGCACTTCTGCAAGAAGATTCTCTGTCTCCATGTGATAAAATATTAACTAGAAGAGCTGAAACACCTCTCGAAGGAGGCCAGAAGCTGTGTTTGAGCCCTGCTTATCAGAACTGTGCGTTTACAGCTCGTTAACATCTGCTCTCTAATCAGCATTCTGCAATCAAAAGCCTCAGGTATCCAAAATCCTCACCCATCTGTCACTAGGCTGAAATGAGACAATTCTCAGTGGAAATCAAACATGTACACAGAAACCCAGCAGCTTTCCACCTGCTGTAAGTGATAGGGAGGGCAGAAACTCAACCCCCAGGCAAGGCAGGGTGGACCCAGAGCAAGTGCCTGCTCCAGCTGAGCTCTGCTGCTCCCCAGGCACTCACTCACTCACTCCAGGGAGGGCTCTTTCCTCCTCAGGACAGATTGAAAATTGGGAATTTGTTTCTTTCTAAGCGTGCTCACGGCAGCTTTGGGATGCCCCAGAGGGGAAAACGTCAGAAGGGTTTAAGGAGGGAATTTCTGATTTCATTTGAGGCTGGTTTGGGTGACAAACTGTTCTGCTCCACTCAGGGAAGCTCGAGGAAGGGGTGAGGATGAGGCTGGCAGGAAATTCCTCTCCTCATCAGCACAGAGCCATGAAGCTGGGGGAGAAACCTCAGCAAAGGCTGGTCCAGAGCTCCCCAGGGGCAGAGGGCAAAGCCTGGCTGAATTCCACACCACAGATTTAGGGCAAAATCCATGGGAAAACAGCCCTTTCTCTGCCTCAGGGAAACACTGGGACCAGCAGGATGATTTTAAGGAGCAAACCAGCAGCCACTTCCTCTGCCTGGGTTTTGCTGCGAGACAGGAGATGCTGCGGAGTGTTTTTGCTGCCCAAGGCTCACTGTATCTCGGCTATTTTGGGAGCCCTTGCCAGGCTGAGAGCAGGGCAGGGCGTGCCTGGCACTCACCTCGGTGGATCACGGAGAGCTTACTGTGGAGATGTTCTAGTGCTTTTACAATCTGAAACGACAAATCCAGAGTCAGTCACAGCTGGCAGCACCACGAGCAGGAGGAAATGAGATCTGGCTTCACCCCCAGAGCTGCCTGGAGGGAAGGAAACCATGTCCCCCACCAGTCCTGCAGCCTGAGGGGTTGGTGGGTCCCCAGGGATCTTCCTGGGGGCTCCAGGACCCCGATGAGAAGGGAAAGAAGATGCAGGAGCTTCCCCACATCTCACACTGTGCCACTTCTCCATCGTGTGGATGGATGGATGGATGGATGGATGGATGGATGGATGGATGGATGGATGGGGACATTTGGGCTATTCATGGCTTATAAATAACATCACTTCAGACCAGCCATGTGAGGCCAGCTGGGAATGTCCACATGGGCAGGCTCTTCTGGAGCAAATAGAGCAGGGAGCCTGGTGATGAAGGACTTGGCTTAGAGAGAAACCCCTTTTCCCTCCCCTCCTCGCCCTGACACTCACAGAGACTGCGATTTTCCCCAGGATGTCCTCGGGAATCGTCAGGCCTTTGTCAATGACGTGTTTGTAGAATTTGTCCAGTGAGGTATCCATGAGCTCCATGCAAATCCACACATCTCCCTGGAGAACGGAGCAAGCAGATATCCAGATATTGGAACAAAGCATCCTTTCCTTTCATTTTTTCTTTCCTTTTTCCTTTCCTTCCTTTTCCTTTTCCTTTTCCTTTTCCTTTTCCTTTTCCTTTTCCTTTTCCTTTTCCCTTTTCCTTTCCTTTCCTTTCCTTTCCTTTCCTTTCCTTTCCTTTCCTTTCCTTTCCTTTCCTTTCCTTTCCTTTCCTTTCCTTTCCTTTCCTTTCCTTTCCTTTCCTTTCCTTTCCTTTCCTTTCCTTTCCTTTCCTTTCCTTTCCTTTCCTTTCCTTTCCTTTCTTCTTCCTTTTCCCTTTCCCTTCCCTTTCCTTTTCCCTTTCCTTTCCTCTTTCCTTTTTCCTTTTTCCTTTTTCCCTTCCTTTCCAAGCCCTTTGGCCCTTGCCTTTTGCTGGCCCATTTGTCAATTCCCTATTTTTTTTAACTCATTCTGCAAAGCTGTACTGGGCTTTCTTCTCTCTGCTCTGGAATTAAGTGCTGTTCACATTCCCTACCATTTAGGGCGTCCTCTTCCCAAAGCAGAGCCCTGGTGATTTAGGAGCCCAGAAAGTTATCAGAACTGAGGCTCCCAATGCTCAGCCAGGAAAAGTTCAGCTCTGCAGAGCTGTGCTCAAAGCTCCTCAATAAATTCTGCTTTTCAGAGCTTGCCACAGCTCTCCTCCACGTGGAGGAAATCAAGCCAGGGTGGTTTGAACACGATGGGATGTCCCCATACTCACAGCCACAGTCAGTGCCACATCCTCAGGCCAGCACTGAGCAAATCTCCATGTCTGGATGGAGATGACATCCCTGGTTCTTGGAGAGAGCCCAGGGGCAGAATTCAGAGCCTGGGAGAAGGCGCAGCCCCAGGAAGCCTCACCTCTCGGAAAAGTGCCCCGTAGAAGGTGACAGTGAAGGGACAATCCACCGTCCTCATGGAGATGTCCAGGTCCATCAGCAGCCTCTTCTGCTCCTGGCTGTTCACCGTGGCTCGGATCCGCTGCAAGACACAGCGTGCCAGGGTGGGTGCCAGGAAATCCTCCCTGCTGGGTTTGGCACCGCACCCAGACCCCTCCATCGCCCCCCGTGCCACCCCTGTGTCACCATTTGTTGTCACAGGCACATCCCCAGCCCAGCAGCCACAGCAGGAGCACCCAGGGGTCTTCTCACCACTGTTGGTTTTGCTCTTCCCTGCAAACACTCTTTTTGCAAGAGCCAAAGGGAAGGAGCGGCTTGGGAGAGGAGAAAGGAGCAGGAAATCCAATTCCAGGCTGGTGGAATTTGGGACTTTGGGAGCTGCAGAGGGCACAGTTACATCAGCAGGTTTTGGGCACAGGAGAGAGCTCCAGCCTTCGCCATGGCTCTGGAAATGGACATTTCCCAGCCTGCCAGGAAGAGATGTCCTTTGTGGGAATCCCCTGGAGAGCCTCAGGTGCAGGCACAGCTCACCCACACCCTCCAGGCTCCTTGGCCAAAGCCACTCAGGGTCAGCCATGGGACAGAATTCACATGCTCAGCATCCCAGAGAGCCTCAATGCTCCTGAGATCTCCCCTCACCCCCAGAGAGCTCTTGGGCAGTTTGGTGAGCACCAAAGCAAACAAAGAGAGCAAATGCAGGGCACAGAGGCCCTGAGTCCAGTCCCAGCCACTCCCACAGCAAAGTCTGCCCACAACTGAGGAGTTTTCTTCCAGTTTGCTCAGAGCTTTCAGCTCTGCATCTCTTCAGCTGAAAGGAAACTAAAATTCAGCCAAGCAAAAACTTAGTCCTTCCCAAACTACATTTTTTCCGATGACCATTTCCCTAATCTCCAAATTCATGAGTCTAAGCTGTTGTTATGAAAACTTTTCGTGATAGCATCTACGAGCCTGCCATGAGTCAAGGTCCCACTGTGGCAGGCAAAATGTGAAAATCCCAACCAAAACTTCCTGTTCCAAGGAGAATGAACAGAATTCTTCCAGATGAAGAAAATTCTCTTTTGCAATTAGATTGACTCTTCTTTATAATTATGGAGTGAATCTGAGGGGCTACATCAGAAAAAATACGTAAATTTATATGTGTATTTAAAAAATGATGCTATATTAAATCTAAGATAAACAGGAATATTGCAGATAAACGTGAATAATGTGATGGATGAACTACACTTTTAAAACAACCCTTTTTTCTTGGTGAAATAACCCCAACATCTCTCGGCCCCTGTGTGGAGAGAGGATTTCGTGAGGAAAGCAGCAAATCCCAGGAAAGGAACAGGGAGGATTCCTTTTGCAATTAGATTGACTCTTCTTTATAATTATGGAGTGAATCTGAGGGGCTACATCAGAAAAAATATGCAAATTTATATGTGTATTTAAAAAACGATGGTATATTAAATCTAAGATAAACAGGAATATTGCAGATAAAGGTGAATAATGTGATGGATGAACTACACTTTTAAAACAACCCTTTTTTCTTGGTGAAATAACCCCAACATCCCTCGGCCCCTGTGTGGAGAGAGGATTTCAGGAGGAAAGCAGCAAATCCCAGGAAAGGAACAGGGGGGATTCCAGCACCCAGCACCCCCACAAGGCCAGCGCCGCCGAGGCTCACTCTACCTTCACTGCCATGATCTGCCCGCTGGGCATGTGCCGCATCTTCTCCACCACCCCGTACGCACCTCGGCCCAGCTCGGAGATGGGCTCCAGGTCATCGGCCTTCACCTCAAAGTTCTGCAGGGAAAAGCCAGCAGTGCTCCCTGGGTCTTTGTTCTGTGCTGCACCCCCTAAAATGAGCCCTGTCACCCCCCAAATGCAGCCCTGTCACCCCCCAAATGCAGCCCTGTCACCCCCCAAATGCAGCCCTGCCATCCCCCAAATGCAGCCCTGTCACCCCTAAATGCAGCCCTGCCATCCCCCAAATGCAGCCCTGCCACCCCCCAAATGCAGCCCTGCCATCCTCCCCAAAATGCAGCCCCCAAAATGCAGCTCTGCTACCCCAAAATGCAACCCTGCTGCCCCCAAATGCAGCCCCCAAAATGCAGCCCTGCCCCTCCCCCAAATGCAGCCCCCAAAATGCAGCCCTGCCCTCCCCAAAATGCAACCCTGCTGCCCCCAAATGCAGCCCCCAAAATGCAGCCCTGCCCCTCCCCCAAATGCAGCCCCCAAAATGCAGCCCTGCCATCCCCCAAATGTAGCCCTGCCACCCCAAAATGCAGCCCTGCCTCCCCAAAATGCAGCCCTGCCCCTCCCCCAAATGCAGCCCCCAAAATGCAGCCCTGCCATCCCCCAAATGTAGCCCTGCCACCCCAAAATGCAGCCCTGCCTCCCCAAAATGCAACCCTGCCGCCCCAAATGCAGCCCTGCCACCCCCAAATGCAGCCCTGCCATCCCCAAATGCAGCCCTGCCACCCCCAAATGCAGCCCTGCCATCCCCAAATGCAGCCCTGCCTCCCCAAAATGCAACCCTGCCGCCCCAAATGTAGCCCTGCTATCCCCCAAATGTAGCCCTGCCACCCCAAATGCAGCCCTGGGCTATCCAGGCCGTGTCAAGGAGTGTCCTGAGCAGGACCATTCCCTCAGTGGATGCTCTGCCCACCCCCCAGCGCCATGGAATCACAGATCACAGGATCACAGAACATTCCGAGTGGGAATCATGGAATGGTTGGCGTGGGAGGGACATTAAAGATCATCTCATTTCGTTCTGCCACAGCAGGGACACCTTCCACTGTCCCAGGCTGCTCCAAGCCCTGTCCAGCCTGGCCTTGACACTGCCAGGGATCCATGGGCAGCCACAGCTGCTCTGGGAGGAATTTCCTCCTAATATCAATCCAAACCTACCCTTCTTTAGTTTGAATCTATTTCCCTTTGTCCTGTCACTCCATGCTCTTGTCCTGTCCTTCCCAGCCACCTTCAGCTGGCAGCACTTTCAGCCTCTCCATCCTCTCAGGGCTGGGATGGAAAACACCACAGCAGCTTCTGCCCCAGGAATCACCTTCAATCTTATCTTATCTTGTCTTATTTTATTTTATTTTATTTTATTTTATTTTATTTTATTTTATTTTATTTTATTTTATTTTATTTTATTTTATTTTATTTTACTTTATTTTATTTTATTTTATTTTATTTTATTTTATTTTATTTTATTTTATTTTATTTTATTTTTTTAATTTTATTTTATTTTATTTTATTTCCATCCTCCTCTTCTCCCAAACAATCATGGAAACATCTCCAGGTTTTCTAAAGCTTATTTCTCCAGACCTGCAGATGGGCAGCAGAGTGTGCCCCATTTGCAAACCAGAGAGGATTTCTTTTGTCCATCATCATTTTCTGCTGGCTTTACGCAAAGGATGAGTTTTTTTGGCCCCTGCATCCCTGCCCTTCTCCTTTCTACCATGATACCATGCAGCCACTCTATTTTTTATTATTACTATTATTATTACTATTATTACTATTACTATTAATATTAATGTTAATATTAATATTAACATTTTTTCCTGTTTTGAACCTGCCTTTGCCACTGACCCCAGCCATTCTGCTTGCTGCAAGCACAACCACATCACTCAATCACCCTGCAGAAGACAGCGGCTGAGAATGAACTGATTCCCAGGGAACAATCCCACACTGCTTTTTGCCTGCGCAGCAGAAAAAACCCTGCAGCCTGCAATGAGCCGGCTGGGGGTGCCACAGAGAGCAGGGAGACACTCTAGGAATGTGCACGAGGAGCCCTGACTAATATTTTGGAGAAACAGCAGTGATTTGGGCATCTCTGCCTGCCTGACTCTGCTCCTGCTGCTCACCAGGAGCCGCTCCAAAAAAGCGCTGGAGCGCTCTCCTCGAAGGAGCAGCAGAGTTTAAAGAGAGAGGGGAAAAGTGTCTTCCCCTGGGGATCAGGGGAGTGTGGCAATGCTGGGGGAAGAGGGAGCCCATCCTGCAGGAGCCTGGCTGCACAGACAGGTCACAGATCCGTGGGAAATGCCAGCCAAGGTGTGCCAGGCGCTCCCAGCCAGCCCCGGATCTGTGCAGAAGGAGCTCTGGGGGCTGAGCGTGGCTCTGCTCCTCTCTGCACGGCCCAGCACAGCCTCACTGCCTCCTGCACAGAGCCTTTCTGCCCTTCCCTCACCCCTGGCACTGCAGGGAGAGGTGATTTTCTTGCTCCAGCAGCAGGTGTTCTCTCTGCCTCCGTGCTGCACCATTTTGCATCTCCCACTGTTGCCACCTTTCTGAGCCAGGGAAAACACAAAATCCAAAATGAAAGCATCCAATGATAGGCATTTTAAACCACTATTGGATTAGCATTTCACTTCATAAATTACCTCGCTGACACCAAGGCCTATCTTTTGCACCTCATAAATTCATTGTCCAGCTTTAAAGTGCTTTCTTTGAATTCTGCTCTGCCTTTTTCTCCTATCAAAATAACTGTCCTGGGGTCTGGTTTTTTTCCCCTGCTGTTTTTTTAGACCAGGTGGATTGGTTACCATGCTGTCAGAAGGATTTGCGTCCAGGGCAGGAACATCTACCCTGAGTTAGACTCTGGAGGAGATGGCCCTCAATATTAGCAAAGGGAAATACTTTGGATGAAGGCCTTAAATCAGCAAAGGAGGGGAGGAGGAGCTGGAGGAGGAGCGTAAAATCCTCTGTTAGCAACCCCTTGCTTTATAATGGTTATTTCCAGGGGATTAGCTGCACCTCAGTGCACCAAGGAAGGAATTTCCATGGTGGAAAATATGAAAGGAGCCCACGTGTCATGGGAGGCACAGGGTGAGCGCTGGGGGCACGCTCAGCTCGGTGCCAACCAGCAGGTCCAGCTGGCCCGGGGGCCACGCTGGGCTCCCACCCACTCAGCCCTGCCTGGAGCAGCACAAACACCAGGTGCCACTCAGATATTTGTGGCTGTCACAGCTCACAAGCCCCCAGAGCTCACAAACTCCCAGGTTGGATCTTCTCAGCTTTTATTCATCCAGCAACCGCCTTCCCTTTCAAGTCAAACAGGCTGCATTATTTTTTAATAGATGGTATTCAATGATCTGCCCTTTTTTGGGGGATCTGAAGTGAAGCAAGCCACCCCAAGGTGGTCACTGATCCCAGAGGTCTCTCAGTCTTACCTCCTCACCAATAGAGATGCAGGCTTTGGAGTCCAGATCTCGGGGTGGCCTGCACAGAGGAAAGGGAAAGATGTGAAATGTTCCCTACAAAGATCAGCTTCCCCTCCGTGAGTGAGTCCAGCCCCCAAGCCATCCCCTCACACCTCCGGGCCCCAAGCAGCCTGAAGGCTTTGCAGGATCTACAGCTACAAAGATCCACAAATCACCCCAAAAAGGGCTCAGGAGAAGCTGCTGGAATTGGCATTTCTCACATCCAGCTCCCCTGTGCAGGAGCCCAGAGGCATTCACTGTGAAAGGCAAGGCAGGTGGCAAGCACCAAAACCCTGCCAGCCTGTGTGAAAAATGGATGAAATGGGCATGAGCAGCTAAAGCTGCTCTAAATCATCACCTCAGCCCCACAGCACAGGAACAGCCTAAAAGCAGTCACTCCTCCAAGCAGCAAGGAAAGCCAAGCAGGCTGGAGCTGCAAAAAGCCTCTAAAAACCCGAGGGATTCCTTCTGCAGGGCTGAGCATGCAGGGAATGGGATGAGCTTTTATGCCTTGACCAAGTGCATTTTATGCCTCAACCAAGTGCATTTTATCCCTCAACCAAGTGCATTTTATGCCTCAACCAAGTGCATTTTATGCCTCGACCAAGTGCATTTTATGCCTTGACCAAGTGCATTTTATGCCTCGACCAAGTGCATTTTATGCCTTGACCAAGTGCATTTTATGCCTCGACCAAGTGCATTTTATGCCTTGGCCAAGTGCATTTTGTGCCTTGGCCAAAGTGCCACATCAGTCAAAACTGGGGTCCACTTGTGTTTTTGTCTCTTCCTGCATCATTAAGCAGCACATGAGACACGGGCAGGGATGGGGAGAGGGCGATGGGCTGAGATCCCCTGAGGAACAAAGGCTGTGAAATTATCACAGAGTAACAATGCTTTGGGCTGGAAGGGACCTTAAAGATGATTTAATTCCATGCCCTACCACAGGCCGGGACACCTTCCACCATCCCAGGCTGCTCCAAGCTCCATCCAGCCTGGCCTTGGACACTTCCAGGCACCAGCAAAGGCTGGGAGGCAGCTGAGCCTCGTGGTTTGCTTTTCACTCTGCCCCAGCATTTCCAGACTTACGTGGAGCTTGTCTGTGGTTGCTCAAATGCTTCTTTAGGAATTTTCAGCCCAGGGTTTCTCTTCTTACCTGCAAAACAAGAAAGAGGCAGAGTTCAAGAAAGGCACTTTTTATTGTTGTTGTTATGGTTTGTTTGGGGATAATTTGCAAAACACAGCTTGTCTGTATTTGTTGACCTTATTTCCCATAAATGCCCAGCCAGGCTGGTGGGGCAGACCCAGGGCACAGAGTTCAAACAGAAAGTGCCTTTGTTCAGCAAGGTTTCATTTCAACCTGCGAGCTCTGGCTGCCAAGTCAGTACAGAAAACAGCTCTGGCAAATGCAGGCCACGAGAACATGCAAAAGGAAAGGTATTCCTCCTCCTACCCCTGCAGGATCCCTTCAAACATTTCTTAGATTTAAAACCATTCCAGATACGCAGCTGCAAACCCTGGCAGGATGAAACATCTTTTTAAAATTGCCTCTGAAAGTCCAGATTCTGATTCTGTTTAACTGCATGTTTCATCTCCCGGCCATTAAAGTTGTGCGAACCCAGCAAAAATAAAGCAGAATTCAAGTTTGCAGCCTTCAAAGCCATTTGTTTTTATTCACCCTGACCAGCCAAGCTTTTCTGAGCTGGATGCAGCTCAAGCTGTGAGGCTCAGCTGCAGCTCTCCTGGAAAAGAGGTCCAAAGCAGCAGCACGAGAGCCAGGCAGGGCAGAGAAACACAAGAACCTTTGAGTGGCTGCACAGACCCAGCCCAGCCACATTTCAGCACTTGAACTGGGGGCTTGAACACATGGAGAAAATAACGTGCAAACACCACTCATGTCACCAAAACCCCAAGGTAAACACCTGGCTGTTTGGCTGGGGAATAAAATCCCTGATCCCCCACCCCCAAAAAAAGGCACAAGCATCTAATTTAGGCATTCGGCATTTTTAACCTAATCATTTATATCAATTACTCTCTTTCTTTCAAGCATGAGTTTTACTCTCTGTTCCCAACCCTCTCTCTCAAACTTCACCTATCCATGTCTGGATTTGCTTTTCCTTTTGACACATCAATAGATGCCTGTGCATCCCAGTGCCAGAGGGGTGCTGGATCAAAGTGCAGGCACCCAGAATGGAAAATGACCTTTATGAATCAATTAATCAATTCAGATTACCACAATTTTTTTTTTAATTTTTTTTTTTTTGGTGTGGGGTTTTTTTTGTATTTTTTTCCTTGTCTGCTTCAAAAGAGTCATTCCAGGATGGAATAGCTGACACCTCATGGGAAAAGCATTTATTGGAAACCCCTGTGCACACACACCATTGGGATTAGAAATCAACAGAGCTGTGAATGCACATAGCGAACAAAAAAAAAAAAAAAAGAAAAAGAAAAATAGAAAAAAAGCCAATTCTCTGCTCTCAGGAGTTCCCAATCTCACACAGGAAAAGCAAAATAAATGCAGCGAGGTCAGGCAGAAGCAAAAAGCAGCTCTCGGTTCTCCCAAAAAGTAAAAGCTGGTCTGTCAGGAAGCAAAAACGATTCTAAAAACCCATGGAGGAATTCCTACAGTGAGCAGAGCTGCTCTTTGACCCTTTTCCTTCCATTTTTTTTTATTTTTACCACACAGGCATCCAGAAGGCACAAGTGAGGAACAAGCCCTGCTGTGGTGGATGCTCCAAATTCCCTTCCCCACCCAAACTGTGCCGAGAGCACCTCAGATCCGTGGGGATGCTCAGTGGGGAGGGTGCTCTGGATGCTGGCACATCAGCCAAAAAAAGGACTCTCAAAAGAACAGATCTGGAATCCCAAAAGTACAGATCTGGAATCCCAAAGAACAGTCTGGAATGTCAAAAGAACAGGTCTGGAATCTCAAAAGAACGGGTCTGGAATCTCAAAAGAACAGGTCTGGAATGTCAAAAGAACAGATCTGGAATCCCAAAAGTACAGATCTGGAATCCCAAAAGTACAGATTTGGAATCCCAAAAGAACAGATCTGGAATGTCAAAAGAACAGATCTGGAATCCCAAAAGAACAGTCTGGAATCCCAAAAGAATGGGTCTGGAACCCAAAAAGAACAGATCTGGAATCGCAAAAGAACAGTCTGGAATCTCAAAAGAACAGATCTGGAATCTCAAAACAACATTGCAGGCTAACAAAAATCCCTGTTCCTCTGGCATTTTCCAAAGTGCCATCCTGGTGACCTCTCTGTCTCCTGTCGGCACCCTCAAGGAAACAAGACAGCCACAGGCACAGGGAAAGCATCTTCAGACTGATTCTGCACGTGGAAATCAAGACAGAAATCCACCCCTTGCCTCTTTTAGGGCTGAACTGTCCCTATTAACACCCAGCAGTGCCTCCTGACCAACCCCAAGGCCTCTACTCTGCTGCTCTGCTCACTTTGGGCATGACCAAAATCAGATTAAAAACAGGCACAAATTTTCTCTGTTATTTCCTTTTTGATTTCTGTCCCTGATGGCTTTGCTCACCCCATCCCTGTGCTGTACCTGAGCCTCGGGCAGCTCTGATTTGAGCTGATTTGAACTGGGAAATGGAGCTGATTTGAACTGGGAAACGGAGCTGATTTGAACTGGGAACTGGAGCTGATTTGAACTGGGAAATGGAGCTGATTTGAACTGGGAAATTGAGCTGATTTGAACTGGGAAATGGAGCTGATTTGAACTGGGAAACGGAGCTGATTTGAACTGGGAACTGGAGCTGATTTGAACTGGGAAACAGAGCTGATCTGAACTGGGAAATGGAGCTGATTTGAACTGGGAACTGGAGCTGATTTGAACTGGGAAACGGAGCTGAATTGGGAACTGGAGCTGATTTGAGCTGGGAAATGGAGCTGATTTGAACTGGGAAACGGAGCTGATTTGAACTGGGAAATGGAGCTGATTTGAACTGGACCGGTTGTGCAGCCTCGGATCTCGTCATGGTTCACAAGTGGTGTCAGCAGAACCAGGGAGCAAAACCCCAAACCCAAATAAACATCAAAAGCCTTTCCGCCTCCCGGCGAAATCAAATCTGCGCTTTGGGGAGTTTATTTTCCTTGTCTCCTCCTCACGGAATACAATATTTTGAAACTCTGCCATTTTTTTGAAGCACAATCTGTCCGTGCGTTCGAGCTGCCAAGGCACAGGCACAGTTTAACATTCTTTGGGGTTTTCTTTTCAAGAAAGGAGAAAGCAACAACAGTAGCTGCAGTAAGACACAGATTTCACCATGGCACCAGAGGAGGGATGGGAAATGGGAATTGCCGTGGCCAGGATTTGCACCTGCAGCACCCACAGGTGCTGACTGCACGGTTATTCAATGAATCCTGGGCTGAAATCAGGCGATTTCATGGCTCTCAAGCGGATCAGGCCAAGTTTCTGAGCTCCTTTTGTTCCAACATGCAAAGCACTCATCTCTCCGAGCCTCTGGGGCCAATGCCTGTGCGTGGTTTGCAGGAAGCATCAGCAGTCCTGAGCATGGCACTGCTCTGACACCAGAAATAAAAACAGAGCCACCTCAGCAGGATGCAGGAGCCAGGATCCCCCTCCACCCCAATCCCCAGCTCCAAAATACAAATTCAGCCCAGCTCGCACATGCCTGAAAGGCTTTCTCCCCGAAGACAAACAGAGGGATTTTTTTTCTACGGAAAAAAAAACCTGGAAGTCTCAAGATCACTTCTGTTCCATAGGAACCCCAATCCTCAGCTCCAAAATCCAACAGCCCAGCTCACACATGCTCAGAAGGCTTTCTCCCTGAAGACAAACATAGAGGCTTTTTTGGGGGGGAAAAAACCAAACTGGAAGTCTCAAGATCAGTTCTGTTCAATAGGAACCCCAATCCCCAGCTCCAAAATTCAACAGCCCAGCTCACACATGCTTGAAAAGCTTTCTCCCCAAAGACAAACATACTTAAACGGATCTTTTCTAGGAAAAAAAAATAACTGGAAGTCTCAAGATCAGTTCTGTTCCATAGGAACCCCAATCCCCAGCTCCAAAATTCAACAGCCCAGCTCACACATGCTCGGAAGGCTTTCTCCCTGAAGACAAACATACTTAGAGGGATTTTTTTTAGGGAAAAAAAATAACTGGAAGTCTCAAGATCAGTTCTGTTCAATAGGAACTGCCAAGCAAGTGTCTCGCTGTCAAAATAAAATCCCCCAGTTTGTCAGAGCAGACGTCGGCTTGGGGAGATGACTACAGAGAAAATCATCTGCACAGGAGCTCCAAACGTGGAGGCAGCTCAATAACACACAAAATTGGATGGTACCTGTTCCATCCACCAGAAAACCAGTATTTTCCACAGCGTTTTTATGAATCATTACTATTTTTAGCTTTGTTTCCTGGACAAAATCACCACATGTGTTTATCTGCCGGTCTGTGTCCCTGTTTCAGCCCCGTCCGACAGAGGGTTTTGGAGACTGCAAATCTGAGAAAAGCAGGTGACTCAATAAAGGAGTCCCCACCTCAGGGCTGAAGCACAAAGCCACCCATGACAGGCTCTGGGTGCCAAAATAACAGCTCAGGGCTCAGTCCTGAGGCACAAACCACCAGTGCAGAGGGTTTTGCTGGGGAAGATGAAATAGGAAAGCATTATAAATATGATTACCTGGCAAAAGATGCTGAGAATATGGAAACTATGAGCGAGATTGAAATGAAGAGAAGCTTTGAGATACCAAACCCCAGTGACTGAACAACTGGAAAACAACGGTATGGCCACTGAAGGTAATCCCCTTTGGATTAAACAATTCCCCTTTTGATTAAACAATTCCCCTTTTGATTAAACAATCCCCTCTGCTTGCAGGCAGGTCCAAGGGTCAGAGCAGACCCTACCAACTCGGCAGAGGGTCCAAAAAGCAGTTTTTAGAGTTTAAAATCTAACGCCATATGGTAATGCAATGACTCTCATAGGCTGTATGCAAATGTTGTAGGATTTTTAGCTTGTTCCAGATTGGTTAGTGAAAATTAGAATATTCAGCACAGAACATGATTTATTGTATTGTAAATGGCAACCAGGGCATTATATTCTATTCTACCCTACCCTACCCTACCCTACCCTATTCTATTCTATTCTATTCTATTCTATTCTATTCTATTCTATTCTATTCTATTCTATTCTATTCTGCATTCTGCATTCTGCATTCTGCATTCTGCATTCTGCATTCTGCATTTTGTTTTCTATTCTATTCTATTCTATTCTATTCTATTCTATTCTCTATTCTGTACTTTTCCTCTCTCTCTCTCCCCTCTCTGCCCTGCTCTGAGCTGTGTCTGGCAGCTCCTGGCAGCTCCCCTACCCCCACACCTTTCCCAATAAACCTCATGCTCTAAGACCAAACTTCAGAGATCTCTCGTCTCCGTCCCAACCACCCAAAACAAAACCAATCCAAACCCTACAAGGTTTCACTGCAATCCCATGGGATCTGCAGTAAGGAAAGCCCCAGCGCAGCACCACACACAACACAAAGTCCAAACATGGCTCCTTCTGCAGAAGGCTCTGCTGGTGGCTCAGCAGATGGGATTGTACATCTGCTCCCCACAAAAAACATGAATTTCTGTGTAAACAGCCCCTGGAGCCTTGCTGGTCCCTGAGCCTTCGAGACAAAGCTCATTTGAGAGCTCTCCCTGCAGTTTGGCACACGGGAACATCCACAAGCACTTGACTCAAAAGTGGGGGAAATGCCTCTTTCTCCCATTTTTTAGGAGATAAAAGTGGCTCATTTACAATTTCTGTCTCTCCCAAGGATTTCTTGTCTGATTTCTTGAAAGATTTTGAAAGCTAAATGAGCTGGTTTTCCCCTACCAGCCATACCCTCTGTGGAGCAAACCCCGACCCCAAATTTTAAGAATAACTGAGGGAGAAAAAATCAAGCCAGGCTTGGAGCGATGCTGAGAGACATCTCCAGAACCCAGTTTTGATTCAGCAAAACTTCCAGGGTACCTGTGACATCAAGCACAAGCTTAAATCTACATTCTTTTTAACAAAAAAAAAATTCTGCACACTAAAAATTGAACTGACTGGTGCTGGAGAAAGTGCTACCCTCAAGGGCAGAAGTAACACCTCAGGATGAGAGGGAACAGCCTCAAGCTGGGCCAGGGGAGGTTTAGATTGGAAATTAGGAGGGATTTCTTCACCAAAAGGGTGGTCAGGCTTTGGAAGAGGCTGCCCAGGGCAGGGGTGGGATCTCCATCCCCGAAGTGTTCAAAAGCCGTGAGGAGGTGGCACTTGGGGACGTGGTTTAGGGGTGGGCTGGGAACCCATGGGTCAATGTGGATGCACTATTCTAAAAGTTTCTCTCTTCTTTCTCATGGGGAATAGAGATAAGCTGAATTCCTCTGCTTTTCTAATCTTTGTTTTGGTACTGGGTGCTGTAAGACTCAAGGCAATCCCCTTAGGGGGTGGAAAACTGTCGACCAATTATTGTTAGACTATTAATGCATATGTAAAAAGAAAATTGTAAATAAATTTTGCTCTTTCGCCATCTTGCGTGTGCTGACTGCCTGATTACCTACGAGCTTCCTCAACAGGTCAATGTTTGGAAACAAAATGAGTTTGGAAAATGAAAATCATCATTTTCCACCCTTAACGATGCCCTGATTTTCTGGCTTTAATGGCAGCAGTTGGGGCAGCATCACTCGAACCAACCCCAGGGGCTCCTGCAGGACCTGGCCCAGCCTGAGAACACCGAGAACCAAACGAGGCCTGGAAGCAAACCTGCAACAGGAAAAAGAAACCTTGACTTAACAAAAACACATTAAATGCTTCCCTGTGAAGGTCTTAAACCCAATTCCAGAGGGAGGGGAGAAGAACACATTTCCAGTGGCTCGTGAAGCTCCTCCCAGTGGCACTGACAGAGCTCAGGGATGGATGGTGTTAACCTCCTTCACTTAGGGCAGTGCTCAACATCCATTTTGGAAAAACAGCGAAACTTCAAAGTTTCACAGCGAAAAGAACAGAGAATAACAAAGAAAGGGAAGACAGAGGAATTCGCTGCCCACATAGGCTGCAACAGAAAACAAACTTCGACTTCTGAAGGAGAATCCCATTCGTCTCCAGACTTTTCACTGCAGTCAAAAACTTTTTATGATATAATCCAAAATAAATGCTTCCTTGCCACAGAAAGCTCCTATTTCCTTCAAAGGATATTAACTTGTTCTGCCTTCACCACAATTTATTATTAAAGCTGTGTTCAATAGCCATGTAACAACATTTCCTTTCAAACAACACTCCTTAGCATATAACTTGCTGGTGAAGTTTCACAGGCGGGAAATGCCTCTTTCCCCCGTTTTTTAGGAGATAAAAGTGGCTCATTTAGGATTTCTGTCTCTCCCAAGGATTTCTTGTCTGATTTCTTGAAAGATTTTGAAACTAAATGAGCTGGTTTTCCCCTATCCGCCGTACCCTCTGCGGAGCAAACCCCGACCCCAAAAATGAGGGCAAAATGGGAATGTTTGGTGTGATTCCATGGGAGGAGAGTGAATTGGCAGCTCTGAACCACAAGGCTCCACAACCAATGTTTCGTCTGATCCTGCAGTGCCACTTTGCAGAGGGGAAGAACCCACGACCACGGCTTAGGAGCAAAACCCCAAACCCAGACGGCTCTTGCAAAAAAAAGGAATTCAGATTATTTTTTTTGTGTCCCAGCCACCCTGGAAATGTCCTGCAGGAGGGAGTTCTTCATGCCAAGCTTGGTCTGTAACTGCAAAGGGCATCTCTGACCTACAGCTCAGCTCCAGCCCAAATTTCAGTAACAACAGAGGGTTTGATGCTGTCAAAGGGAAGTTTAAGCCTTGCAGGACACCTGAAAATACCCAAATCTTTGAGAAATTCACTCATTAACCCTCCTGGACACAAGCACTGAGACATCTCAAAGCTGCTGGTGGCACCCAGGGCAGAGCAGGGTCACCAATTGCTGCTGTAGGTGTAGCAACCTCACATTTAACATCACTTCCACAACAAAATGACCAAAAATTACCAAGAAAGTGAAAAAAAAAAATTAACAAGTATTACAAATCATCTCATATTATTTATACTTGCAAATTCTTGTGGTTGCTATACAAACCAGCTTGGCACAGTCTGAGGGCACAGGATGGATCTGTCCCTGTCCTTCAGCACTGTCACCTGCCCCAGCACCAGCTCAGCACCTCTGCCCAGCTCTCCTTTAAAGGTGAAATTCCTTTAAGCCTGCCCAGATCTCTCCCCAGAAGGAATACCACAAGGCCCAGGAAGGCTGGGAGCATTCCTGGTGTCCCCACAGCCAAACACTGCCCACTCCAGACTCAACAACAGCCACGGAGCAGAGCCTGGGGCTCCTGCCAAGCTGCTGGGCTGGAAAATTCAAATACACAGAGATAACGAAGTATATTCTCAATGAGAGGGCCTGAGCAGGAGCTGAGCTGCTGGAGCCCTACCCAGACTCATTCTGGCTCCGTTCCAGCTGAAATGGAAATCAAGCCCTCAAACAGAACAAAAAAATGGGGTCAGTTCTTCACAGAGCCACTTTGGGTGGGTTTTGGAATAGAAAACCCTGGGGGTCACTTCCCCGAGGCAGCCCCACTTATCCTCCCCCGTGCCATCTCCACAGTGATTCCTGCACCACCTTCCTCCCACGGGCTCCAAATGGGTGAAACCCTTTGGATTTTGGAATTGGCTTTAAGACCTTCACAGGGAAGTGTTTAATGTGTTTCATTAAATGGAATCCAGACTATGGCTTTTGAATGCCCGTGGGGCAGAGCTACAGGTGACAGCGGTGTTGGTGACAGCGATTTGGTGACTGGGGTGAGGCACAAGGGAAATTCTCTCACCACTTCTGCCCCCCTGGCTGGGCTGTGTGTCCTGGTAGCTCCTTGGTAAAAGTGCCTAAATCCTCACAGTGCAGAGCCCCAGGGACAGGGCGGGCGAGTGGCTGAGCTGTGCCCACCATTGTAAACACAGAGCTCTAAACAAACCCTAATTTCTGGAGAAAGCCAAAAACCAGGTGCTCATGTAAGCACCCATGATGTGGAAAAGTGGGTCTGAAATCCTGTTTTCCAACCCCTCACTGAGCCACAAAAAAAGAATTCAATATCCAAGAGATGTTTAAAAGCTGTAGAGGTTTCAACCAAAGGCCAAGGGACGGAACGAGGTGGATTTGTGCTCTATTTCTCTCCTTGAAACCTCTCGGAGCTGCTCTCCCCTTAGCCCTGCCAGCAAGTGGCCAAGTGCCACTGGCTGCCCTTCCATCACTGCCACGAGCAACTGGATCTGCTGGAAGCCACTGGAGATGCTCCAGGGACGATGGTGTGTCCCCTGTGCAAGACAGGGACGTTTCCCACACGTCCTTTATCTGTGCCTTCCCTCCTGGCTGTTTGCAGCAACTCCTTGGAAACGGCAAAACTTGAAATGTGTTCCCTTAACAACATTTCGGGGCTGCCTGGGGAATGGAGCTGAGCCTGCCACGGTTGTGGGGCCGAGGTGGATGCCAGTCCAGGCTTTCCTCCTCTCCTCTGGATGCCACGGAGCTGCTGGCACATTTGGGAGCCACTGGCACATGCAGGTCTGAGCACACCATGGCCTCACGGTGTCCACACTGCAACTCACACCTTTGTGTCTGAATTAAAGCCTTATTTATTTTCTTTTTTTGCACCCAGGAGTCAGGTCAGGAAGCAGGAAAGGCAAGAGCACTTTTATGGCTGTGGTGAATTTTTCCAATGTGTATCAGCACAGCAGGAAACCCTGAAATGCTGCCACAACACGCGAGCAGACGATGCTGCATTCGTGTCCTGTTTTAATTCCCAAGGCTCCTGAAGAGAAAAGCATGGCCTGGGCACAGCTCCTGCAGTGACACCGCTCCAGCTGATCCCAAACCGACACCGTGACGGTGAGAATGCAAGTCACTGTCCCGTCCTGAGGGCGGCCATGGCCAGGACCTGTCTGTGCACAGCAGCCAGATGTGTCCCAGGACCCAGCTGTGTCCCAGCATCCAGATGTGCTTCAGCACCCAGATGTGCCCAATCGTCCCCACATGCCCCAGCACGCACCAATGTCCCAGCACCCAGCCATGTCCCAGCACCGAGCCGTGCCCCAGCATCCAGATGTGCCCCAGCACCCAGATGTGCTTCAGCACCCAGACATGTCCCCAGCACCCAGATGTGCCCAATCATCTCCACATGCCCCGGCACCCACCCACGTCCCAGCACCCAGCCGTGCCCCAGCATCCAGATGTGCCCCAGCACCCAGCTGTGCTTCAGCACCCAGATGTGCCCAACTGTCTCCACATGCCCCAGCACCCATCCGTGCCCCAGCACCCAGATGTGCCCCAGCACCCAGATGTGCCCCAGCACCCAGCTGTGCCCCAGGATCCATCCATGCCCCAGCACCCAGCCATGTCCCAGCACCCAGCTGTGCCCCAGCACCCAGCTGTGTCCCAGTGCCCAGCTGTGCCCCAGCACCCAGCTGTGTCCCAGCACCCAGACATGCCCCAGCACCCAGCTGTGTCCCAGCACCCAGCTGTGCCCCAGCACCCAGCTGTGTCCCAGCACCCAGACATGCCCCAGCACCCAGCTGTGCCCCAGCACCCAGACATGTCCCAGCACCCAGCTGTGCCCCAGCACCCAGCTGTGCCTCAGCACCCAGCTGTGCCCCAGCACCCAGCTGTGCCCCAGCACCCAGACATGCCCCAGCACCCATCCGTGCCAGCAGCTGCCCCAGGGTTTCTCCGTCGCAGGGCTGAACTCGCTGCTCTGACTCAACCCTGCAACCTGTAATAAACCCCGGGCAGGAGAGGCTCCAAACCAAAATAGCAGGGCTGTGCAGGGAGCGGGGCGAGGTGCACCCGCTGAACCTGGCAGGCTTGAGCAATGCCAGGGTTATTTGCGTCCCAGGGCCCGGCTCTGCCGCGGGAGCCGCGCTCCCACCGCCGGCGGCTGACGCAGGTCAGCCCTGCCGAGGCACAAACACCACGGAGACAAAGATCTTCAGCTTTGCTGCGAGGTACAGTCACAAGGTCAGGGCTTCATGCCTGCCTCAGCCTGGCCTCCAGCAGGAGAAGCTCTGAACAGCACCAGAAGAAAACACTGGAACAAGGCAGAGCAGAGCTCTGCAACACGGACTCCAGCAGACTTAATTTGTGGATCCTGCAGTGTGGACACAGAGAGAAATGTCACCAAACTCTGCAAATATCAGGACCTATTTGCCTGCCTTTCTGTAAGCTCTGTACTTCAGTAATTCAATTTTGAAGGTAATTTCCTGATTCGGGCTAATCTCTCTTACTTTGCCCATTTTCCTTTTAACGCTCCCTGCAAAAGGGCTGCAGGCTGCTGGGTTGCTCATGTCAATACTGAAACCAGAGGGATGCCATTTCTGCTTGTTTATCTGCACATTTTGGTTACGAGAGGCTGTCTGTCACTCTGATAAGAGTGCATTTCCAAATCTTTAAAGAGTTCAGACCTTCTGAGCACAAAGCGGAAGAGACTCTTTGATAGAGATCAGACCTGAGATCCTGTCCTGAAGAGGGGCTCCAGGGACCCTGGTGAGGGGACAGGGAGCTGATACAGCTTTGGGGCAATTTTGTACCCCCAGAGACCCCCACCAAACAAAACTGAGCTCCCTGCAGCTCCTGCAGGGAGCAGTGGGATAACGACACGCTGGAGCAATCATCCAGCAGGTTTTGAGGGACACCAGCAGCCAGGGCCAGCCTCAAGATGAAGGCTGATGGAGAGGATGCTCCAGGTATGGGAGTTAGTTTAGGATCCTTTGTGTCCTGTGGAGTCCCTGACACCTCACTGAGCTGTTTCAGGGGCTCCCACACTGCCTTGGACATGCCATCAGCAGACCCTGGATTTCACTTCCCACCTGGGCTCTGCCCCAATGTGTTTCCTCCACCCCATTCCAGCGTTGGCTTGCAGGAAAACCAACATGAGAGGAAATGGGGCCTTCAGTGCCTTCAGTGCCCATTTCCACACTCACAGATCAGCAAAGAGCAGCCACATGCTCCCTCCTGATGCCAACGGCGAGGTGACAACAAACAGCTTAGTCAGATAATGTCCCTTCCCAGATAATGTCCCTTCCCAGACAATGTCCCCTCCCAGCCCAGACACAGCATCACTTCCAATCTATCAAGGGAACAGCGTGGGGCCACCCATCCTGTTCCTGCTGAGCTGGTGCCAGCATCACACTGGCATCTGCAGATGTGACAGGGCCAGACAGAGCCCTCCCCTGCCATCCTGCCCTGCCAGGCAGCCTTGGCATCAGCAGCTTCCTTCAGACAGCAGCTGCAATGCAAAGCAGCCTCAGATCCCTCCTCCCTCAGGTGCTAATGGGAGATGGGAGATAGCAGAGCCCTGCCTGCAGCTTTCAGCAGGGCCAGGAGATCTGAATATTAAAAACCCTGTTACAACATCGGGCTGAACTCATCTGGCGTGTGCATCCACCTGCCATGGCCTGGGGAAAGGGCACAGCTCCTCCCAAACGGCAGCACCTCGGCGCAGACAGTGGCACCATCACCCTGCAGGAACAGCGCCCGATCCCAAGGAATTCACCCTAAAGGAACAGCGCCCGATCCCAAGGAATTCACCCTGCAGGAACAGCGCCCGATCCCAAGGAATTCCACCCTAAAGGAACAGCGCCCGATCCCAAGGAATTCACCCTAAAGGAACAGCGCCTGATCCCAAGGAATTCACCCTAAAGGAACAGCGCCTGATCCCAAGGAATTCACCCTAAAGGAACAGCGCCCGATCCCAAGGAATTCACCCTGCAGGAACAGCGCCCGATCCCAAGGAATTCCACCCTAAAGGAACAGCACCTGATCCCAAGGAATTCACCCTGCAGGAACAGCGCCTGATCCCAAGGAATTCACCCTAAAGGAACAGCGCCTGATCCCAAGGAATTCCACCCTGCAGGAACAGCGCCCGATCCCAAGGAATTCACCCTAAAGGAACAGCGCCTGATCCCAAGGAATTCACCTTGCAGGAACAGCGCCTGATCCCAAGGAATTCACCTTGCAGGAACAGCGCCTGATCCCAAGGAATTCACCCTGCAGGAACAGCGCCCGATCCCAAGGAATTCACCCTACAGGAACAGCACCCGATCCCAAGGAATTCACCCTGCAGGAACTGCGCCTGATCCCAAGGAATTCACCCTGCAGGAACAGCGCCCGATCCCAAGGAATTGCACCCAATCCTAAGGAACTGAACCCTGCAGGAACAGCACCCGATCCCAAGGAATTCCATCCTGCAGGAACAGCACGTGATCCCAAGGAATTCCACCCTGCAGGAACTGCGCCCGATCCCAAGGAATTCCACCCTGCAGGAACAGCGCCCGATCCCAAGGAATTCACCCTACAGGAACAGCGCCCGATCCCAAGGAATTCACCCTACAGGAACAGCGCCCGATCCCAAGGAATTCACCCTACAGGAACAGCGCCCGATCCCAAGGAATTCACCCTACAGGAACAGCACCCGATCCCAAGGAATTCACCCTACAGGAACAGCGCCCGATCCCAAGGAATTCACCCTACAGGAACAGCGCCCGATCCCAAGGAATTCACCCTGCAGGAACTGCGCCCAATCCCAAGGAATTCACCCTGCAGGAACTGCGCCCAATCCCAAGGAATTCACCCTGCAGGAACAGCGCCCGATCCCAGGGAATTGCACCCACCTGGGGCTCGGCTGCCCTGAGCTGACCCCATTGCCCTCGGCGACCCCAGACACCCTCCCAGGAGGTGCAAAGTTGGAATGCTCAGTTCTCTGTTGGCTCACCCCAGCTGCAGGAGGCTCTGTGAAGGACAAGTGCCCTGGATTCATGGGATGGAGACAGGTGGAAGGGATGGAGCCCCGGGATGTGCACGCTCCAATTTCAGCTCCAACAGCCCCATCCATGGCCATGGGGGAGAGAGAGAATCCCAAAACATCCCTGCTGGAAGGGACCCCCAAGGATCTCACTGAGCCCAGACCTGCACAAGGTTCAGGGAAATCCTACTGGGGTCCAAGAGCTGCCCTACAGGACTTGGTTTTCTGCTCCTCGTGGCCACTGGAGCTGGCTGCATCCCTCGTGGCTTCCAGCAGTGGGATGGCCACATCCTCCTGCTGCTCGGGGCAAGATGTGATGGTGATGGAGACCCCACAGAGCAACACAGCCACTGGAGCCTCATGGCCTTTCCCCTTATCCCCCATGCCATGGGAAATCCCAGCAGCAGAGCTCTGGGGATGAGCGGATGGGGCAGGCACCATCACACCATAAATCACACCCCGTTTTCCCCCAGCCCACTGCCTTCGCTTCCTCCTCGTCCCAGAGCCTGTTTTCTTCACTGCCTATCTCAAATTAGCAAATCCACAGGAACTGCAGGCCAGGGAAGCTGTTAGACAAGAGCCTCCAGCCCTCGCCGGGGTTTTTTTTACGAGGGACTTTTCATTTCGCTGCCGCTTTGTTTTCAGCCCTCGCCTGTCTGCTTGCAGTGGGAGTTTGCTGGAATCAAAACTGGAGAAAAGCTCTTGGAATTCACCCGGGGAACAAAAGGGCTTTTGTGCAGGAGGATTTGGAGGACGAGGCTGCTTTCACTGCCGCTACCTCCGTGTCTGTTTTCCCCGTGCCAAAGAGCACCTGCCCGCGGCGGAGAGGAGGTGGGACGGGAGGAGGTGGGCACAGGAGGGGGTGGGCACTGCCCGGGCACAGGGGACGCGTGGGCAGGGGCACGGACACCTCCCACACCTGCCAGCAGCGCAAAAGCAGCACAGAAAGGCCGAGAGCTTCCCAAATATTCACACATGGTGGCTCATCCCAGCCTTTGTGCCTGGAACAGAAGGCAGGGAGGGCTCTGCTCCTCAGGGCAGTGACCCTAAAATGTCTCCCAAGGGACTCTGCCATGCTCCCCATGCAGCCCATGGCTGAGGTGATGAGGGTGAGCCAAGGGGATGCTGCAGGTTTACCCATGAGCTGGCCATCACCCCAGCACTCCTTTTTTTTCCGCTTCCCTTTATCGACCAAGATTTCACCTCAAGACACCTCAGTGAGTGACCACGGGGCTCCAACCAACTTCCCACATGAGTCCCAAGCTGGCAGCAGCAGTTGTCCTACATTTACCATAGAGACAGGAGCTCCATCTCAGCCACAAGGGGAGCAGGATTTGCCTTAAATCCATGAGCCCCAGCCCAGTCAGAAACACTTCTGTATTTCCCAAACCCACTGAGCCCCAGCCCAGTCAGAAACACTTCTGTACTTCCCAAACCCACTGAGCCCCAGCCCAGTCAGAAACACTTCTGTACTTCCCAAACCCACTGAGCCCCAGCCCAGTCAGAAACGTTTCTGTATTTCCCAAACCCACTGAGCCCCAGCCCAGTCAGAAACACTTCTGTACTTCCCAAACCCACTGCTCCCAACAGCATCCACCTCACACAGAATATCCCGCGTGGGAAGGGACCCACAAGGTCATGGAGCTCAAATCCTTTCCCCACTGCTCTGCAGAGCTCAAACCCCAATTTTCCCAGGGGGACAAGATGCGCTCCCATCAGACACCTCCCAGACACATTTTTGCTCAGGCTCTCTCTCCAGTTCCCATATTGCTTTCCAGGTTTTTACATGCTTGGTGCAGCTGGGATTTTCTCCCAGCAGATCTCACAAAGGGTTTTGAAGCAGCAGAGTGAGAGCCCTGCAGCAGAGCTCCATCTCCCCTGAAATCACAGATCAGCTCCTGCCTCTGCCCCCAGCGATGCCCTGTCCATCCCCCCGGGCAGGGGCAGTGCCAGGACCCACCTCCCGAGCCAGGGCCTCTCGGATGTGCTGCCAGCACAGGGAAATGCAAATGGCTTTGGGGAAGAAGGTGACATTGGCTGCTGCACACACAGCCCTGCAGCTCCTGTGCCTCGCTGCTCCTCAGATTGACTCAGCCTGAGCTCACAGCCCCACTAAGGCTGGCCGGAGTGCCAGGCTGAGCAGGATCACGGCTGGCAAGGCTGTGCCAGGCTCCTGGCTGAGCTGCAGCCCTGTCCCTGGGCACCTGGCTGTGGCCTTCAGCCCCAAAAGGGACACTCCGCACAGGGACAGTGGTGGCTCCTCACCGTCACCCTCCCGATGCTGCCTCGTGGCACAGAGGAGTCAGGAGGTTTGAATAGGGGAAAAGGAGGGCTTGGGTATCACGAGGGTGTGATTGGGTAAGGAAGGACCCACCTGGGGGGTTCAAAGCCCGTGTGGGGTGTCACCGTCCCCAGAAGGGCATGGAGGACGCTCATCCTCAAGCTCCTGCTCCCCACGCCTTAATGGAGCCCCAATCCCCCCAGAGATGCTTTGGCAGGATCCATGTCCTGGTGCCATCACCCTCGCAGCAGGCTGGAATAAAATCCAAGCAGGGCAATATTGTTTGAGGAACAGTTTTATTTCTGTTACCAGGGGCTCCAGGCAGGCACAGGAGTCTCATTTTACCGAGCACAGATTGGATCTGCTGAGCATATTGTAAATTTGGATATTTCAACTGCACTGCTATCACTCAGCTCCTGCTGATGCTCTGCATGTAAGGCTTGGGAGTTAAAATTTTCTGCTCATGATGGAACCACCTTGGGATAAAATGGGCCATTTCTGCTCCACAGAGAGAGCACTGCCCACTGATTTGGTGCTTCTGGGAGTTATAAAATATCAGTAACCTTCAGAGCCAAATGGGAACACCCATGGAAACAGAGGAATGAGCCACAAGTCATTTCCTTATGGAGGACCCTCACTTTCTGCAGAAGGCCCTGACGGCCAGGAGGGCTGTGCTCATCCATATGCAGGTCGGAAATAAGGTGGCAACTTTGCCCAGAGTCTTCCTGCATTGTTGGAACACCAAACACCAGCAGCATGGATGGAGAGGATCTGCTTCCTTGCATTTTGTCATGGGGAATCTTTGCCAAGGTTCAGCCAAATATTGTGATTAGGTCTCAACATCGCCAAGGCTTTGATGTGCTACACCATCAGTTAGCCCTCTTGCTATTCTTTGATGATTTAAGAGCTTACTTGCTTATTTTGATATCTAAATTATTAAAGATGGTATTTCATAGTTCTGGACAGTGCAGAAAGGAGGAATTAACTCCTGCTCCCTCTGCTGGCAATGCCTCCAGCAAACGTGTAGGTCCTACTTAAAAACACAGAGAACACCATTCCCAGGGAGAAGCCACGGGAAGTGCAGGAAAGCCAAAGCCACGTCCCCTCCGAGCCCTGGCACCTCGCAGGGCTCCAGCACTGCAGCCCTGGGCACTGCCCCAGCAGCATGGAGCTGCTGGCAATCCCTGCCCTCCTTTAGTGCACCGTCAGCAGCACCAGGGGCTGCTCCACGAAACCTTGGGCACGGAGAGGGAGAGCTGGAGCTGCTCCAGCAGCAGCGAGTCCGACCGCGGGCACCGCGTGTGGGTCCTGCAGACACTTCAGCAGCGCAGGCTGCCATGGGCAGGGGGGCTCCAGGAGCTCCAGGCCAGGCAGGGCGAGGTGGATGGAGATTCCAGGAAAGTTCTTGCAAGCTCAAACCCATGTTAGCCAGAGGTCAGAGAGCACGACCTTCAGACACCTCCTGAGATCAACCTGAGATGGAAGGGACCCAGCAGAACAACTCCTGGCCCTGCAGGGACACCCCAACAATCCCACCCTGTCCCTGAGAGCGCTGTCCAGCCCCTCCTGGAGCTGTGGCAGCCTCGGGGCCGTGCCCATTCCCTGGGGAGCCTGGGCAATGCCCAGCACCCTCTGGGGTAAAAACCTTTCCTGATATCCACGCCAACCCTGCCCAGGGTCCTCTCCCTGCTCACAGAGGCTGGAGGTGCCCCTTCCCTCAGGAGGAACCCGAGATTGCTGAGATCTCTCCTCAATCTCCTCCAGGCTGAAGAGCACACACTTGCTGTCTGGCATACAAAGAACACAAGCCATATTTAAAGAACAAAAGCCCTTCCCCAGCTATCACGCAGCTTTATCTCAATTTGGAAACCACACTGAAGAAATCCATGACGGCACAGCGCTGTGACAGACGTGTGACAGCAAGTCTTGTCCTCCCAATAAAGTATCCCTGACACAAGTGGGCAGATTTTTTTTCTTTCTCCATATGTCCACGTGGATCAAAGCCCATCAGGTCACATCTCTCCACCCAGCAGCTGAAAATATAAACCTCCCTTTATGAGCCTTTCTGTCAGAGCCTCCACAGAATTCCCCACGTGAGGCTCGAGGTTGTAGTTTCACTCACACACACACTCTCCCGAAAATGATACTGCTTTCCATGTGCACGAGCAGATAAGCAGAAAGCAGAAAAAAAGAGTAACCAAGAGAAAAGTAACCAAGAGAAGCAGGATAATATAAATCAACACAAATCCATAATGTCCATCCCACTGAGTAACCAGGACAAAGTACATCCCCCAGCCTCGTAAATTCTTATGTGTGTGCTCAACCCCAACCAAGCACATTCAGTCCCACTGACTCCTGCAAAAGGACCTGGACACTCTGAGTTTAGCACGTTCACGTGCAGCTTCAGGATGAAGACATGAAAAAAATCCTATTTACTTTCTCCTTTAAAGGGAAAGAAAAAAATTCTCCAGCCCCTACCGTTCCAAACAGGGCCCTGCTGCACATCAGCTCAGAGCGAACCTCAGGGTCGCTCCTGCCTTTCTGCCAAGGCGATGCCTTTTTAAAAACCCTTTTTAAAGCACACTGCTGGAAAAGCAGCCCCCCTTGGCAGGAGATGCTCGCACAGGATGGACCCTAAATGAGAGCGCTCCGAGGTGAAGCGACGCTGGAAGCGCTGGCATTGTTCTGGCTCGGCGCAGGAAGAGCCAGAGGAGGAATTCTCTCCTCCTGCAGGAAGCTGTTCCAGCCTCTTATCAGACAGAGAGCTCCTGATTTCTTGCGGGGGAAGTACCAAATGTTTTCGAGGGGAAGGAAAAAAGAAAGGGAAAAAATGGCACGGCTGGATCTAAAGGAAGCTGCCTGATGACATGAACGGAGCTGAAGTCATGCCAGGAGGAAGCCCAAGGTGCTGCCCAGCTCAGGTGGCTCTAAGGGACATTCCCAGGGCACATTCCCCTGCTGTCACCCCCCCGACACCTGCAGAGGTGCAACCCCTGCAGTCCTTCCTTCTGCCAAACCCTGCAAATTTAGTTTTGTCTCATTTCTTCATTTCTTGTCTCCCAAAAGCAACTTGTTTCTCGTCATCTCTGCCACCCTCCCCAGCTGCCAGGGGCTATTTTGGGCTCTCCTCCCAGCTCTGATGCTGCTCTTGGGGGGCTGCTTTGGGATGTGGGATGTCCTTCCATGCAATGCACAATCAGGTCTCTGGGGTCATTTATAAAACCGATTCCTTGGCAGGAATCCATGTTTCCTGTAGAGATGTTCCAAGTTCTATTAGCAATGAGCAAATTGCTGCTGTCCTTGGGAAAGGTAAGGAAGTCAGTCTGTGTTATTTACCTTTATTTTCCCAGAGGGTCTCTCCCAAAGGACAATTCCACGCCACACAGCACAGCCCTGACTGCACAAGGACCTGTAGATATTATCTTGGCTTATTGTATAAATATCTGAATAAACTTAAATTTTAACTATTATGTTCACTATTTTATCAGATTTTATGCCTTGTTTCAGCCAAGAACTCCTTGACTCAGCCTGGTTTGTCCCGGTAGGTTGTTAGGGGATTGTGGTTTCATCTCTTAGGAGTTAAAAAGCAGAAAAACACTTTGGAACAGGTCAAAACCCAACAGTATTAAAGCATTGCCTTTCTTCTCCTTTAATAGGCTACTCTGACAACCCTCTGCTTGTGAAATGAGAGAAAAATCTGTGGGCATGCAGTGAAGGTCAATCTTGTGGTTTTTGAAAGCATTTAATTAACACAGTTAAGTACCAAGGTCTGCTTGGGAGGGAGCTCCTGCAGAACCAGCAGCATCTTCCTCTCCAGGGAAGCCAAGCTGCAAGAGGGCACTGCCTGCAGGATTTTTCTGCATCCCCACGTCCCAAACCTCAGTGGTGCTCAGATTTAGGTGCAGCAGCTTCCCTGTCCTGTTGTTACTGCCAGACCTGCAGGAAATCATGGTAAGAGCTGTGTCTGCAGCTCAGAGGCAGCAGAGGCTGAGCTGGCCACAGCCTGACCCCCATCTGCAGGGTTGGGGTGACCCCTGCACCCCCAGGGTCCCCCAGGGCTGCCACAGCCCCGTGCTGTGCCTTGTACTTGTGCTCGAGGCATTTTTGTCAAGCGCTTAAACAAATCTACTTAAGATGTAGCTTAGCCCAAAGGGGGTTTGGCATTTTGATGACAGCACGTAAAGTCCCTGTCTCTCCCTTCAGCTATTCTCAGCTCCTACAGGTGCTCCTCTCCTCAGATAAAACCACAATAAAGATCCCATATTTGTGCTTTAACCCTGGCCAGTCACATGCACAAACCCCACAGCCACAGGCTGACAGTTCCTTTCCAAAAGGTCACAGCAACAGCTGTTGGAGAGAAGAAATCAATCCCAGCCCTTACAAAGCCAGGCTGGGTTTTATTTCTTCATACTTTTGCAGCGCTGGAGACCCTAATTGCAGCAATTAAAGCAGCCCTAGGAAGAAGGGCTGTGTTGAAATCCAAGCTGGGAAGTGTGGCTCGAGCTTGGGGGCTGCTGCCAGCGCTGGAGAGGTGCCCTGGGAGAAGGAGCTGTGCCCAGGGCTGGGCTTGGTGCTGCACAGACCCTGCCTGGGCCACAAGGACCTTCTCGTGTGCCCTGGTGTGGCACGGATTGTGTCACCTCCCACATGAGGTTCTTGAGGCAGCCTGGGACTCCAGAGGGTTCTGATCGGGGCTGCTGCACACCAGGGATGATGAGAGCAGAGAGAATTCCTGGTTTGAAAGGTGGGGAGGTTTGAAGGATGGGTTGGATTTTGGCTTTGAGGCAGGAGAAAGCTCTACAAGTGACAGCCTCAGACCTCCCCTCTCCAAAGTGCTTTTTACTGAGCCAAGGTCACCGAGCAGGAGTCAGGGAAAGAATCACCCAATGCAATCCAATCCAGGGAAAGAATCACTGAATCATGGAATGCTTTGGGTTGGAAGTGACCTTAAAGCTCATCTCATTCCATGGGCAGGGACACCTCCCACTGTCCCAGGCTGCTCCAAGCCCTGTCCAGCCTGGCCTTGGATATTTCCAGGGATGCAGGGGCAGCCACAGCTTCTCTGGACAACCTTTCCTCCCAGGGAACAATTTCTTCCTAATACCCAATCCAAACCTACTCTGAAATGTCAGTAATCCACGCTGGCTTTGCCTTTCAAATGCTCTCTCTCCCTTCTCTTTCGGTGCAGCTCTCTGGGAAGGTTTGTCTCTGTTGGATTGGGCCTTCCATCACTTTAGAGCTGTCACAACAACAAAAGATTTTTGAGTCATTTTCTACATCTGACCTTGAACTACTGCAGAAGCAATAAACATTCGTAAGAGGAACCATAGCATGGAGTGAAGCTGTAATTTTTATAACTTGTTGCCTGAGTGTGGAACGAGCCCTGCTGAAAACACAGGAGTGAGGGGCTCGGGGATGAGCCCCCAGAGCAGGATGAGCACAGGCACACAAACACCAAGCACGATGCTCCGAGGCCATTTGGCACTGATAAGCATTTTTCATTGAGTGCAATTACATATTTTTGTTTAGAAAAAGCTTCTCCTTCAAAAGCAGCTCCCAAGTCCGTGCTGATTCAGCCTTCATTAAAGGCCTCTTCTTGCAGACACAGTCAAGTGTTGACTCCTGCACAGATTTTCTATTGCTGCCTTATCTTTGGCATCTCATCTGCAACTTCTGCTGGGCTTTTTCTTTCTTTTTCTCTCCCCCCACTGTTTTCATCTGAATGCAGTAAAAGTGGCTGCTGCTTGGGCTTCAGTTCTTCTCAAGATTTTTGATCTGCCTCGGTGCAGGCTAAGAAAACCCAGCCTTGATTATAAAATTGCAGGCTAAGTAGGCTAACAAAACAGCACTAGCAAGAAACTGGATCAGCTTTGCTCTGTGAAGTTTTCCTGCTTGAATAGGGGGGAAAAAAATGCTTTTTCTCTTACAAATCTGAAATCCTACCCCAGCTGCAGAGGTTGTTTGCACTGGGCTTCACATCAGCCAGATTTTGCAGCCCAAAAAGCTCCAACAGCAGCTGGGGGATGCAGGCAGAGCAGCTCCTATCACAGAGCCTTCCCTGATGCCATCTCTGCCCCTGCCCTTCAAATCCAGGATGGGATGAGAATCCAGAGGGATTTCCCGCAGCCCCTACAAATCCAGGATGGGATGAGAATCCAGAGGGATTCCCGCAGCCCCTACAAATCCAGGATGGGATGTGAATCCAGAGGGATTTCCCACAGCCCCTACAAATCCAGGGTGGGATGCGAATCCAGAGGGATTTCCCACAGTCCTTAAAAATCCAGGATGGGATGAGAATCCAGAGGGATTTCCCACAGCCCCTACAAATCCAGGATGGGATGTGAATCCAGAGGGATTTCCCACAGCCCCTACAAATCCAGGACGGGATGAGAATCCAGAGGGATTTCCCACAGCCCCTACAAATCCAGGCTCCTGCCCCAGGATGGGATGTGAATCCAGAGGGATTTCCCGCCGCTCTGACAGCACCAGCAGTCCAGGATGCACGAGCGGCTTCTCAGAGCTTCCCCAGAGGATGTTCAGCATCTCTCGGCACCACAGCCGAAGTAAAGATAACTCAGAAGTGCTTCAGCACCCCAGAGACTTTCACCCTCTGTGTTTGGAATTCGCAGTCTGAAAGGGTGGGGAGGTTTGAAGGATGGGTTGGATTTTGGCTTTGAGGCAGGAGAAAGCCCTACAAGCAACAGCCTCAGACTTCTCCTCTCCAAAGTGCTTTTTACCGAGCCGAGGTCGCTGAGCAGGAGTCAGTTTCCCATTCACACTTGTCAGAGTGCAGAATATTGTGGATTTGGAAGACAAAAGCAAAAAAAAAATCCCCAACTTTTTGCGCAACGAGCAGATATGGAAATTGCACTGAATGGCCTTCACCACTTTGCCACCACAGACCATAATATCTGCCGTGGCACAGCTCCAGCCTCCTGGATCTGCTTCCCTGCAAACACTGCTCTAGCTGATAATGCTAATCCCTTAAACTATTCCCAGACAGGCCCTAAGGAAGGGAGCTAAGTAACTCTACGGGTAATGAAACAGATTTTTTTTTTTTTTTTTTAATAATAGCTCTGTCTGTGCCTCAAAGTAAAAGAACACTCCTGCAATTTATCTGGCCACTGGAGACTGACTCAACACTTCATCTAATGATGCTGCTGGTGGCCACACTGCCAACCTGTAAAATGCACCCCAAAATGGTCCCCCCAAACAGGAGTGACCACAATGAGGGATGTCTGCGTGCCCTGGTGAGTAACTTTTACTCAGAGTTGCTTGTGCCACCCACTGCCACCAAAGCTTACAACAAACACAGGCACCGTTTGATGGGAAAAATGCAATTTTTTTTTGTCATCTTGTATATTTGCAACTACAGGAGGCAGAATTTGCAAACCTGCTGCAACCATGCTCCATTAATGCCAACACTCTGGGAGGAATGAACTGCCTCACCTCTCCAAATGACTCCTGTGGTTTTACTGGGGCATCATTTGCTTCACCTTGGCAGCTTGTGGATGTGTCACGGGAGGGAATTCACCCCAAAGGAAGCTCTGAGGTTTTGGTGACTAAAACAACAAAAAGCCACACTCAGGGTGACCCCAAGGAGCCTGGGAGAGGCACTGAGCTCTTTGCTCCCTTTTTCCTGACACTCATCACTTTTATTGCTGGAATTGTTTCTGCAGTTGCCTGTGTGCTGTCCCTGGCAGGAGCCGGGGTGGCACCAGCGAGCTGCTGCCCTGACCAGTGGTGTTGGGACATGTTGGAACATTTTGGGACATGTTGGGACATTTTGGGACATGTTGGGACATTTTGGGACATGTTGGGACACGGGGACACAGTAAACACCTCCTTAGAGCAGAGCAGGGGTGAGGGCAGGGGCTCAGCTCCCCTGGGCACAGCACTGCTTTGGTTCATGGCAGACATTATCTCCAGTCACACACTTTCTGCCCCAAGAAGGTTTTCCTCTTCCCAAGGTGGGTAATTCCTCCAGCCTGGCACTGCCTGAGGCTTTGGAACCTCTTTAGAAAGACTTGTCCCCTCTTAACCCAAACCAGGCACACAGGCAGCACCTGCAACAGGGCCAAACCAATTCAAAAAATACATATAATTACAAATAAATCAACAACCAGAGCTGAAATTTGCTGCTAGTCCAGGCTTTGCTAGGCTTGCACCTGGCTGACCGTGCCATGGCTTCGCTCCCTGTGCCCTTGCCAAGCGCCTGTGTCATGGGAGTGTGAGTGGGGAGAAGCTGAGGTGGTGCTGACGAGGCAAAATGCACATTGCACAACCCCCAGGAGCTGCTTGCAGGTTAATCTTACACCAGCAGCAACCTGCCACCTACCTAGGACTTAAAAAAACACACCAACAACGAACATTTTGGCTTTACAGCCACTCCGCTGAGGCTTCTAGCTGGGGAAAACAAGAGTGTTTCACATAAAATTGTGGTATTTGGAATAGGTGCAGGGCCTTTGGTCAAAGTCCATAGGGTGCATGCTCAGCCAGCATCACGTGGGACGTGCAGCTCATAATCTCAGCTTCCCTTTGCAGCTGGAGCACTGAAAATTGTGTTTGAAACAACAGAGTCTAAGGTTTAGGTGTGAGATCAACAGGCAGCACTGCTTAAATATCATTTCAATGCACTATTTATGAATCAGTGCTCTCATGGGTACTGCTCCCCCTTCCCTTTTCTTATTTCAATGGAGAAATTTGCATATTTGCAGGTGGTTTCTCCCATGTGGGCTTTGCCAGGGAATCATTCCCCCGTTGCACAGAATTTGGGAGACTCTTGAATATAGCTGCTGTCACCAGAGTTCAGATTTACAGCCTCAGACTGTGCTTGGCTCGAAATTAATATGGACTTCCGCTTTTTCTTCCCCCCTCCTCTTCCAAAATAATATCCTATTAGTCATGACAGCCAAACGGGCTGGATTTGGGCAACAATTCAACTTTTTCTGAGTTCCCATCAACATCAAGGCCCTCTTGTCCAGAGCAGGCTCAACTCGGAAGGTGAGGCTGCAGGAACCTGCTTGTGCTCAGGGAAAGCTTATTCGCTATAGATTGCTCCAGCCAACAAAAAAATATCAGTTTGCAGCTTGAAAGAGGGAATGAAGGTAGGGAAAAGCACAGGGTGAAATGCAGGGATGGCTTTGACTTGAGATGTATTTTGTATTTGCAGGGACCCTCAGGGAGCCCTTCAGGGGCCAGGTAACTGTGGCTGAGAACTATGAGCACAATGCTGGAGGCATCTGCTCATTCCAGCTAGGGAAAGGGCCAGGAAAAAGTGTTGTTTCTGAATTCCAGGGAGAGTTTGAACCTTCCCAGACCATGCAGGGAGCAGATCCTCTCTGCTTCTTTGAGCAGCACAGGTAGGGTTCCCCTGAACCAGGTGGGACTCCTTGCAGGGAATAAATCTTGTGGAAGAACAACTCTCCGACTCACATGTTCCCCTGACAAGCTGCATCAAAAAAAAAAAAAAAAAAATCCCTGGCAAATTCTCAGAACAACTCTGGAAAGGATTCAAAGCAGGGAGAGGGCTCAGCAGCTGGCTGGGGCTCTGGGCTGTATTTTCCAGAGCTGCCGAGGAACCTCCTGTGCAACACATGAAAGCTGATCCCGAAATGCAGATGATGCTTCGCTTAATTCATCCCCAAGAACGACACCTCTGGTGCAAACCCCGGAGCTGAATCCCCTTCCCGAGCAAAAGCTCGGCCCCAACAGCTGAACTTGGAAAAGTTATCCGTGCGAGGAATGCGGGCGCGGGCGCTGGTGCTGAGGAGCGCGAGGAGGACGGAAAGGGATTCAAGAATGATGCCATTCATTGAGATCGTGTTTTGTGGGTTGGCTGCTTCGATCTTCCCTTTTTCCTGGTACTGGGCAGCATGCAGAAGGCCAGCACTGGGGACGGTGGGGGACACTCAGCACCTCTGCAGGGCCACCAGCACAGCTCCCTGCCTTTCACCACCTCCTTATGCTCAGCCTTTGCCACTCCCAGGCTTTTTGGGGACCCCTGGCCCTCCGAGGGTCTCACAGCGACCCTCCTGCCAGTGGCAGAGTGCTCTGGGTATCACCGGGTTCAATCCTGCATTATCAAACTTCCTTGGCTCTTTCCATCGGAAACTTTTACAATTCCCCGCTCGGCTGGAAAAGATGACTGCAGCAAACCCAAATTAGGAATAAATTATACAACAACTTTACATTTTTCTTTTACAAAGGAAAACTGTGGGGCGAGAGCTGTGCAGGCACCTCCTTCCCAATGCCCTCCCTTGCAAGGATTATTGTGGAAGGCCACTGGCTTTCACAGATGGCTTAGCTTGAATAAATAAATAAATAAACACAACGAGAGGCAGCTCCAAACCCAGTCTGGGACCTGCTCCCGCCAGGCCACACGCTGCCTCTCACCCCCCAACACCAAATATGTGCGAGGGCTGCAGGATGCAGGGAGAGCCAAGCTGCAATATCCAATCCAAGCACTTCAAAAGCTCCAAAAGCTGCATCTGTGCGGCCGCTCGCTGACATATGGGCATCTATTTTCACAATGAATGGCCGGAGCAACTCCTCCTTAAAGCTCTCTCCGCCTGCTCTTGCAGGGGCTGTTGCATTCCCGCAGCATTTTTGCAATATTAAATTCTCCACCTCCCGCCCGCCCTTGCAGGGCACAAGGCAGAGGCACTCCGGAATAACCAGCGAGTTAAAAAGCAAAGAACAGAGCGAGCGCTGGCCATGGCGCTGGCAAAAATAAATCACTGCTGTCCCCTTCCCAAACCCCCTCCCGCTGTCTCCGAGGGGCCGAGCCCCTGCTCCTCAGAGCTCAACTCATGCCCTTTTGCAGCTCCTAAACGCCCAATTTTTGCCCTTTTGCAACCCCTGAATTCTCAACTTCTGCAGCTCCCAAATACCCAATTCCTGCAGCTCCCAAATGCCCAATTCCTGCCTTTTTGCAGCTCCTAAATGCTCAGTTTTTGCTCTTTTGCAACTCCAAAATGCTCAACTTTTGCCCTTCTGCAGCTCCTAAATTCTCAATTTCTGCCCTTCTGCAGCTCCTAAACACTCCATTCCTGCCTTCCTACAGCTCCAAAATGCACAATTCCTGCAGCTCCCAAATGCCCAATTCCTGCCCTTTTGCAGCTCCTGAGTGCTCACTTTCCACCCTTTTGCCAGTCCTAAAATCTCAACTTCTGTCCTTCTGCAGCTCCTAAATGCTCCACTCCTGCAGCTCCAAAATGCTCAATTCCTGCCCTTTTGCAGCTCCTAAATGCTCGTTTCCACACTTTTGCAAGTCCTAAACTCTCAACTTCTGCCCTTCTGCAGCTCCCAAATGCTCCATTCCTGCAGCTCCAAAATGCTCCCATTCCTGCAGTTCCAAAACGCTCCATTCCTGCCTTTCTGCAGCTCCCGAATACCCAACTCCTGCCTTCCTGCACTTCCCAAACGCTCCATTCCTGCCTTTTTTGCACGCTCCGAGCGTGCTGGTGTGACAAACCCCACTGCCGCCTCTGACCAAAAGTTACCAAATATTAAACGGGGGGGGGGAGAAACGGGTGGAAAATGATCTCAGCGCTGGCACGAGAACAATACTTTCCCATGGAAACATAGGTATATATTTAATTCCTGGTAACTCCACTCCAGTTTCACCTTTCATCTCCCTCGCGGACTTGTTTAAAAGTTTGCTTTAGCCCCGCGCCGAGCCCGGGCTGCAGCTGCTCCTGCAGCACCCGCGGGGCCGAAGGCAGCCGAGGGGCTCGGCCATCCCGGGAGCGGCTCCCGGCCCGAGCCAGCGCGGGGCTGCTGCAGCGCCAGGCGGCAGGAAATGCGGCGGGAGCCGCACCGGGAGCGGCGCCGGGAGCCGCGCCGGGAGCGGCACCCCCGGGGCAGCGCGGCCGTGCAAGAGCGCGGGCACGCGCGCCTGCACCCCTGCATGCACGCGCGCCTGCACGCGCAGTTGCACATGCACACGCACATGCACACGCACACGCAGCCGCACATGCACACGCACCCGCAGTTGCACGCGCACCCCGGGCAGCTGCACCCGCGCGCGGACGTGCACCCGGCAGCTGCACCCGCGAGTTGCACGAGCGAATGCACGTGCACGTGCACGCGTGCATGCACGTGCACGCGCGCCCGCGGCTGTTGCACGCGCACACGCAACCCCGCGGCTGCACCCGCGGCTGTTGCACGCGCAAATGCACGCGCACACGCACCCGCCCGCGGCTGCACACGCGCCCGCGCGTGCACGCGCGCACGCTCCTCTCACCTCGGGGCTGAGACATTGTCCCCCGCCTGGGTGGGGGGAAGGGCGCGCGCACAAAGAGACTTCCCCGTGCGGCTCCTCCGGGGCGAGTTGCCCAACACAAAAAAGATGCGAGGCGCGCTCCCCGCACGGCGCGCGCGCTCCCGCCTGCGCGCGGCGGGGCTCGGGGCGCGCCGCGCCGGGCCGGACCGGGCCGGGCCGGGCCGGGGGTCCCTGCGCGGCTGGCGCGGGGCCGGCGCGGCTGCACCTACATGATGGGCCGGGGCGGCCGCCCCGGCCTCCGGCGCGCGCGGGGGGGGCGCACTGCGCACGCGCCGCGCCGCCGCAGCGCCGCGTGGGACATGTAGTCCTGCGCCACCCGCGCCGAGCCGCCGGCAGGGGGCGCAGTGAGCGCGGCGGGGCTCGCTCGGCTCCGCTCGGCGTCCGGCGGCTTCGGATCGCTCCGAACCGCTCCGGAACGCGTCAAATGGCATCGAATCGCATCAAATCGCATCGAATCGCATCAAAACCCACCGCACGCACCGCGCAGCACCGCATCGTCCCTGCACCGCGCCCCGCCGCGCAGTACCGCATCCCATCGTACCGCACCGCTCCGCAGCACACCGCCGCGCTCCGCTCCGCCCGTGCGGTGTTCTTTCCCCAAACGCCTGTGCCTGCGCGGGCAAAGCGCCTGCTAGCCCCTCTGCCCCTCTGCCTGCCCCCTGCCTGCCCTCCTGCCAGCAGCCATCCCTTCTTGCATCCCTACCTGCAGCCCTCCATCCCTTCCTGCATCCCTACCTGCATCCCTATGTGCATTCCTGCATCCCTATCTGCATCCCTATCTGCATCCCTGCATCCCTGTGCCCCTGCCTGCATCCCTACCTGCATCCCTGTCACACACACAGGCTCGGACAGCACAGCAAACCCTGTGTCCCACCACAGCACAGCGTCACTTTTCCTGTCTTTTTTACATTTTTCCTGCTCCCCCTCCCCAGAGGTGTCCCGGAATCTGTGGTCCATCTGCTGTCCCCAGGATTGGGGCACTCTCGCACAGAGCCCTGCCGAGGCTGAGGGGAATTTCCTCCCGATTTCCAAGGGTTTGGGCTGGGCTGGGACCTGCAGAGGCTCGTCCATCCCTCGAGTGGTTCGCGTGTGCAGGGCCGGAGGGTGTGGGAGCTCCGGCCGGACGGCGAGTCCCGGCAGGACCGGGCGGGGCGGGGAACGGCAGGGTCACCCCCAAAATGCGGGGGTGTCCCCGGGGCGAGGGGGCTGCAGCTCCCCCAGCCCCTGGAGAGAGAGGGAAAGGGAAAGGGAAAGAGAAAGGGAAAGGGAAAGGGAAAGGGAAAGGGGAAACGGGAAACGGGAAACAGGAAAAGGGAAAAGGGAAAGGGAAAGGGAAAGAAAGGAAAAAAGAAAAAGAGAAAAGGGAAAAGAGAAAAGGGAAAAGAGAAAAGGGAAAGGCAAAACGGAAGGGAAGGTTTGGGAAGGGAAGGTTTGGGAAGGGAAGGTTTGGGAAGGGAAGGTTTGGGAAGGGAAGGTTTGGGAAGGGAAGGTTTGGGAAGGTTTGGGAAGGTTTGGGAAGGTTTGGGAAGGGAAGGGAAGGGAAGGGAAGGTTTGGGAAGGGAAGGTTTGGGAAGGGAAGGTTTGGGAAGGGAAGGTTTGGGAAGGGAAGGTTTGGGAAGGGAAGGGAAGGGAAGGTTTGGGAAGGGAAGGTTTGGGAAGGGAAGGTTTGGGAAGGTTTGGGAAGGTTTGGGAAGGTTTGGGAAGGTTTGGGAAGGTTTGGGAAGGTTTGGGAAGGTTTGGGAAGGGAAGGGAAGGGAAGGGAAGGGAAGGGAAGGGAAGGGAAGGGAAGGGAAGGGAAGGGAAGGGAAGGGAAGGGAAGGGAAGGGAAGGGAAGGGAAGGGAAGGGAAGGGAAGGGAAGGGAAGGGAAGGGAAGGGAAGGGAAGGGAAGGGAAGGGAAGGGAAGGGAAGGGAAGGGAAGGGAAGGGAAGGGAAGGGAAGGGAAGGGAAGGGAAGGGAAGGGAAGGGAAGGGAAGGGAAGGGAAGGGAAGGGAAGGGAAGGGAAGGGAAGGGAAGGGAAGGGAAGGGAAGGGAAGGGAGAGAAAAGAGAAAAGAGAAAAGAGAAAAGAGAAAAGAGAAAAGAGAAAAGAGAAAAGAGAAAAGAGAAAAGAGAAAAGAGAAAAGAGAAAAGAGAAAAGAGAAAGAGAAGAGAAGAGAAGAGAAGAGAAGAGAAGAGAAGAGAAGAGAAGAGAAAAGAAAAGAAAAGAAAAGAAAAGAAAAGAAAAGAAAAGAAAAGAAAAGAAAAGAAAAGAAAAGAAAAGAAAAGAAAAGAAAAGAAAAGAAAAGAAAAGAAAAGAAAAGAAAAGAAAAGAAAAGAAAGAAGAATTACTGCAGGGCTGACTGAAGAGGTCCAATTTCTACATCTGGGTCTGGCCATAACTTTGTTCTCTAGTTTGAATTTTCTACAAGTTCTGATTTATTTATTCCTTCTCCCAACTCGCTCCTTCATTGCTAAGGAACACATTTGTTGCAGAGGAATTGGACAAACCCTGTGGTTTCACTGCTGAAAAAATCTCCTCTGTGTGTCAGCAAACAGAAGATTTGCCCCAAAATGTGTTTGTTTTAGGCACAAGGCTGTTTCCAGCACTGGCTTTGATCGCTGGGGGGACGAGCAGAGTCATGTGCTGGGTTTGTCCAGGGAAAACACAATCGGAGAATTCAGTGTCAGTGTTTGTGTGAACGCTCCATCCTGGGCCAAAAAATTAATCCCAGAGCTCTGTCCACAAACAGCAGGAAGCTCCTGCATCCCCAGATTCTCCTGCTTCACCCTCACAGGACCATTGCCAGAGGTTGTTTCTCTATCCCAGTTTCTACAGCTCACTGAAGGGGGTGGTCCTTTCCCCTGGTTCTTTTCCCTCCACAAGGAATTATTTGGAGAATTCAGACACTGGTCCTTTGTGATTTTTAGCTGTTATAACCATAGATGGTGGGACACAGAAGCACACTCGTGTGCAGAACACCTGTGGTACCTCCTGGTGCACCCCTGAACACCAAGAGCAGGTTTTTGGCTTCAATCAGGATTTTCCCAGCGTGTCATATGGTGGCAAGGGGCCACAGCTATTGCTCTGGAGCTGTTGGGTGTTTTTGATGACAGCCCTGCGCAGGGACAGACAGAAGGCCCAGTTTTTCCAAAAACAATGCACTTTGAAAATGAAGAAGTCAAGCAGAAGAGCTTGGTGAGTAGGAGGTGGGACAGGCCCCTGCAGTTCCTCTGCTGAAGGATCCAGGGGCTATTTCAGTTTCTTTGGTTCTGGTTTATGTTTTTATTGGGTTATTCTGCTCCCAGCCATCGTGGGAATGGGAAGGAAGGATAATGTGGGATGGGTCTATCAAGGTTTGGCTTGGGCTGTCCTGTGAGACATAATGACACAACGACATTTTCAAGTCTGATCCCATCCACTGGACAGCATCTCATGAAAATCCTCATTATTTTTTATTTCAGGTAGTGGTCAGTCCCCATGGAACAACTGGACAAGGGAATTCAGAATTCCCTAATTCTCGTAAGGTACAGGAGCAAGCTGGGAATGAAAAAACGTAGGAATAATGACACGAAAGGCTCTGCCTGCCACGGGCAGCAGATGAGCTGAATAAATGCAGGAAGTTCTCCAATCCAAGAGGGACCAGCTGGGAAAAGGAACACTCCCAAGGGATCCTCCCCGGGGAAGGAGCTCGGAAAAAACCCAAAGCAAACAGAGGAGAATGCGGCTGGGGGAGAGAGAGGAGGTGAGAAACAATGAGCTGTCCTGAGCACGAGCTGCTCATGGAGCAGGCACCATCTGCTCCTCGGGGCTGAATGTGCCTCCTGCTATCCTGCATTCCTTTGTTCCCCGGGAATTGCAGCCTGCAGGAATTTAGAGCCAAACACAGCCCCTGCAAGTTCTGCCCCATCTCACCTTTTGTCTGAATTTCCTCCGTCTCCTCCTCCTCCTGCCCCAGCCTCTCCTGAACTCCCAGCATGTTTTTCCACCCTGGGTCTTTAGGAGGTAGATTAAAGCCCAGGAGGACTTGGAATTTTCAGAAATTAAACAACAGCACACAAGGTGGGGTGTTGGTAAAATCTCCCCTCGCAGGTGGGGAATTGTGAGGAGAAAATGACCCAAGAAGTACGTGGAGCTCATAAAAGGCAGAAGCCAGTAAATAAAAATGACTTTCAGCTTAGTAATAATAAGGTTTTAGAGCCATAAATCTGGCTGGGCAATAATGATGGGTCAAGCACACTCTTCCAGGAGGGGTGAGGGTGATGTTTGTGTCTGTTACCCCAAAGAGGAGGGACAGAGGTGGGAGAGCCAGGCAGGAATTTTACTATTTTTTTAAAAATACGCCGTCGATGCAGAGGTGAACTAAAGCAGCCTCACACCTCTGAAATCACAGACTTGGGGGTGAGGGGAAAAGGGTTTTTATATGGCCTGTCTTCCACTGCTTGTCCCTCCCTCTGAGCCTTGCATCCCTGCTCTTGGGGATGGTTTCACTTCTTGTAAAAAGGCTGAAATTTCACCACTTCCATTTTTTGCGGTCACCTTTTCCCGTGCTGCCGCACAGAGATGTCCCCACAGAAATTCAGAGGTGCCATCCCTCTGTCACCCTCGGGGTTTGTCACAGAGGGACAGAGCTGAGTGTGCTGGGTTATTTTCCCTCGGCTGCTCGTTTTAATTTCCTTGGCTGTGGTTTTAATGCTGCAAACACTGCTGGGGTTTTTCAGTGTTTGCATTCACTCCTTTCTGCCCTGCCTGCACAGATTCTGTGTTTGCTCTGCTGCAGTAATGGCCCCAAATGCATCCTCGGAGCATCCTGGGAGCACTTAGTGCAGCCTTTTGTGTTCGCTGATTCTTGGGGTCACATCCTGAGCTCCCTGCTCAGCTCTGATCTTTTGCGGTCACATCCTGAGCTCCAGGCTCCCTCCTCACCATCCTGTGCCTGCTCAGCTCTGATTTTTTAGGATCACATCCTGAGCTCCAGGCTCCCTGCTCAGCTCTGATTTTTTAGGATCACATCCTGAGCTCCAGCCTCCCTGCTCAGCTCTGATCTTTTAGGATCACATCCTGAGCTCCAGGCTCAGCCCCTATGCCTGCTCAGCTCTGATCTTTTAGGGTCACATCCTGAGCTCCAGGATCCCTGCTCAGCTCTGATCTTTTAGGGTCACCTCCTGAGCTCCCTGCTCACTGCCCTGTGCCTGCTCAGCTCTGATCTTTTAGGGTCACATCCTGAGCTCCAGGCTCAGCCCCTGTGCCTGCTCAGCACATCCATCGCCTTCAGTGCCCGGGGGTTTAAGATTTGCAGGTCACTCATTGTTTGAATACTCAGTGACTCCATCCCAAAGGCAGGAGCAATAAAGGGAATTCAATGAAGGGATTTCAGGCTCTCCTGAGCTCTGCCCAGTGCCCCAGAGTCCAGCCCTTTCACAAGGCTGAGTGCAGCACTCCCAGGGATTTTTGATTACCCCATCAAGGCTCCCCTGAAGCCAAACCATCTTTCAAACACACTCAGTGACCGCCTGCCAGCCTGGCCCTGTTTGAGGAGGGATTTTCCCTCCTTCCCAGGTGGGAGAGGAGGGGCAGCACCCCAATGAGCTGGAGCTGTGGCCCTGCTGGTGGCTGGATGGAGATGTGGCCTCAGCCCTGCAGCCCTCACTCCTGGAAGATGTAAGGATTTGGGATTTTGGGGGGGAGGGTTTCACCTCAGGGCACTGCTCTGCACTTTGGACTTCATTTCTCCTTGTTTTTCCCCAACTCCTTCATTCCCCCCCTCCCCCATATTTTTCCCAGCAAAATGAGCTGCAGGTTCATTAACAACTCAATTAAGGGTTCAGGCATATATTGCTTATTGCTCTGGATCCCCAGGGATGCAGAATGATTTTTTGAGTATGGATGCAATGCTGGGGTCCCTGCCAGCCTCAAAACTCTCCAGGCAAGGAGAAACCTGGATATTCAGGGATAGAAGCTGAGGCCTCACCAGCAGCTAGGGAGAGGAAGGAGGAGGAGAAACCCATGGCAAAAATGTTCTAAAACATGGTGGAGTGAGGCTGAGCAGCTCCAGTGCTAAACAAGGACAGGAGGCACCTCTGTCTGAAGGGATCTTCCATTGGGATGGCAGCAGGAAACATCATTTCCCTTAAATGCCACGGCTCTCTGAGTGTGCTGCAGTGCAGAGCAGCCAGGTGCTGTTGGAAAGGGAAATGCTATTTCATAATCCCTGCAGGAAAATCACTGCGAAGGGCACACGGCTGGAGGTGGGCAAGAGCCTGCAGGACCCAGTGCCACACATGATGGCAGTGCTGATGAAAAACTGATGAAAAACCAATGAAAAACCAATGAAAAACTCTTGTTTTCTGTCCCATCCCCATCAGGGATGGCTCACATTTTCCCCCTCCAAACTCTGCTGATTTAAAATAGGCTTTTGGTTTCTTTTTGCTGCAAGCATGAGGTATTACTCATGGCCGGAGTGAATATATGTTTGTACCATCTGGCTGTAATTATGGCATTCTCTATGCATTGCACACAACGTATATATTGAGTTTTGAACTGCTGGCACTGTTGTTGAGACTGTTGATGCTTTGGTTTAAAGCTTGGGGGTTTTTTTTTTTTTCCCCAAAGGTTTCTAACTTCCCGTAAAAATCTATTCTGGGCCGGGACTCACTGTGCCAAATCTTAGGCCAAGATTGAAATTTCTTTTATGAAGTTTTATTCTGAGCCAGTCTGGATGCTGTTCCAGAAGGTGGGTGAGGGCACTGAGTAAAATCTCTGTCTTGCGCCATGTGAACTTAAATTTTGCATCACAATTTCTAGAGGTGCAAATGCTGCAGTTCTCAGCTGGTTTTTAAGCTCTTTTCTTTAAATCCAGGGATGAATTGTGCTGGTTCATCATGCCCTGGGTCTGAACACCAGGAAGTTTTTGGTGTCCGTTCTCTGGTGGCTTTGGCAGTGGCTGAACACCCTCTGCAATTTGGTGCAGCCTTGGAGCAGCAAATGCTGCAGGAATTTGGGTTTTGCACAGTTTATTTCAGCCTCTTTGCAGGTCTCTAAATTAGGTGCTCTGAGTTCCTGCTGAAGGATTTCCCTGGCAGGGAACCTGGGCTGGAGAGGATGCAAATGCATCAGCCACAGGTTTATTGATGCAAACACATCATCTCCAGTAAATGTGGAGAATATCTCTGTGCCTGAGCCAGCTGTGTGCTCAAGAAAAATAGATCTGAACAGTCACAAGGTGCGGGGAGGAGCAGGGCTCGGGATGGTTAATAAGTCCAAAGAAAAATATAAAATAATTTGGGTTTATCTGCATTTGAATCCGAGAAATTTCTGTGATGGGCCTCTGGCTCCCGAAGTGCTCTGCAAAAGCCTGGATGAGAACAGAGGCTGTGAAAGAGCAGCTGTTCACCTGCAGCTTCTGCACGGCTGCACAGAACCTTCCCAGCACTGCTGGGCTCCCTGCAAGGGCTCTGCAGGCTGCAAACAGCAGTGGGGCAGGCGAGCTCTTCCCAGCCCAGCCTCAGAGCCAGAGGGGATGCAAGGGCCACATCCAACCCCTGAAATCGCAGGATGATGTTCCATCTCCAGCTTTTTATTTGCTGTCTCCATCCTGACCCTGTCCTGCCCTCTCTGCGCAGCACAAGGACCTCCTCCACTGGACTGGAAGGAGCAGAGCCTGCCCTGATGGAGGCACCTCCCTCCTGCTCTGCTCCACAGCACCAGCAGGGATGCTACCAAGGAATTTGGGCATGGTCCTTTGTGATTTTAATGCCTTTTATTATTTTTTTCCCCTCTTTACTTTCAAAAGGCTGAGTCACAGAGAGAAGGAAAGGCGAGAAGGGGAAGTTCAGTCAGTCCTGTTTCCTTGCTGGATGAATGAGTGCATTCCCACTGCAGTGCATGGAGCTGTGCTTCCACAATATCCTGTTTACTGAGCTCCTTGCAGGAGCACCTGGGCACGACTTTCTGTTTCAGCGAAATAGCCTCTGAGGAGATCCTTTCAACAGAAAGGGGAAGGAATGGCCCTGCCTGGCAGGGAGGAAGTGCTTTTCTGTTCTGTGTTTGCTGCTGTGGCTTTGAAGCTCCTGGAGCAATGCAGGCTCCATCAGCCCAAATTCCCCTCTGCTCCAGCAGGAACAACCCAAATCCCACAGCCTTACTGCACCTGGAGCCACTGGAAATTGCCATCATTCGTCACCACTGCCTGGCAGAGTTGTTCAAATCCCCATTCCACTTCAAGAGATTAAATTCTCTTCTTTGTCTTTAATCCTTTTTTTCTCAGAGGTGTAACCTGGACAGGTCTGTGGTGCAAACACAGCACCCACCTCCACCTCAGCACAGACTCCCTTTGGTCTGCAGCAAATTCCATCACCCTTGGCTCTTTGAACCTCCAAACAGAGATGCTGTTTGAGGCACCTGAGCACACAGGGCTGCTGCAAAAATTAATTAGGTGCTGGTTTGAAGGCGCTTTGAAGATGAAAAGCAGCGCAGGGCTTTGGGTTTAATGGCTCTCTGGAGGTTCTCTCCCTGTGCTGCAGGCTGGGTTTGACTCTCAGGTGTGAATTTTTTTTTTGGTGTTTCTCTGGCTGCAGCAGCACCCAGTGCCAGAGGTGTCTCACCCACCTGACAGGAACGTTTTAGGGATGTTTTCCAACCAAATGACACAGCCAGATGTTTTGGAGCACCCACCTCCCGCGCTTTGTGCAGACCCCTCCCGTTTTGTCACCATGAACTGTCCTGCAGGGCTGCTGCTGTGAACCTCTTCGGGAGGAGTTGTTGCGCTAAAATACCCTGAACGCCAAGGAATTACAAACTTTACAAGCAGAGCATAAAATCATGGAATCATAGAGTGGCTTGGGTTGGAGACCATCGCATTCCAAGCCCTTCCCTAGGCCGGGAAGAGGCAGAACTTGAATATGAGTTAAAACTGTGGATGAATAAACAGAGACCACAACAAAGTGACCAGAAGAATTCAGTCCCAGACAGGCTTCTATTGCATTTAATGCTTGATGGATGAAGATAAGAAGTTTTGGGATTTTTTTTAATTGAAGTTTTAGTTATGTCATTTTATTTACTCATTCTTTAGGTAATTGTTTAATCAGAGTCCTTTGAGTTCATTCTCTTGGTTAAGGTGGAAACTAATGAAAAACAAGAAAGTTTTCGTGAGATTTGTGCTGCTGTGGGGGCTTGTCCCTAACGAGGGCCCTGGGACCAGGCTGGGGCTCAAATCCTGAATATTCCCAATCCTTTCTGTGGGTGAAGCTGTGGATGCAAAAGCTTCTGCATGGCTGTGCCAGCTGCACCAACAGTGCTTTTCACTTCATCCTGTGCTGTGAGATCCTTTTCCTCTCTCCAGACACAGTTCCTGATCTCCATTTTCCAGGGGAAAACGTGGAGCCAGTGCTGTGCTTACCGAGCTGTGCTCAGTCCCTGCTGTGATGCTCCAGCACAAAACAACCTGGACAGGGAATTCCCAACCCTGCACGGATCTGAGCAGGGAATCCGTGCTGGGGCAGGAGCCGCAGGCTGTTTTTGGGATGGAATTCAGGGTTTGGGATTCCTCCTCAGCTCAGCCTCTCGCAGGAGGCACTCAGGAAAACCAAGCACGTTGGGTTGTGCTCCCAGCGATGGGAACGGGGTGATTAACAGGGTGATTAATGAACATCTCAGTGCGGTGATCACATTCCCACGGCAGCAAAGGCTGCTCAGGGACTCAGCCCCGTCCAGAGGGTGACAGGGACAGAGGGAATTCCCTCTGCCAGAAGGGAATAACTTGGTGGGAAGCGTCAGGAAATCTGCACCCACCTGTAAACGGCAGGAATTCCGTGTTGGTATTCAGGGCAGCGCTTTCAGTGCGTTAATTATATTTTGGGTAATGGAATCAAATCCTGGCGACATTCTGGGTGCAGGAGGGAGCCAGGAGAATGGGATGGAGCAAGGCAGCTCCCGCCCAGCCTTACATCTCCAGGCCCCAAGGACGTGCGTTCAGCCCCTCTGCCACCACGGCTGTGCTGGGAGGTGGAAGGGCTGTCCTGGGGAATGGGGTGTCTCTGGGGAATGGGGTCCCCAGAAAGGACGGGGTGTCCCTGGGGAATGGAGTCCCCAGAAAGGAGGGGATGTCCCCGGGGAAAGGGGTCCCTAATAAGGAGGGGGTGTCCCCAGGGAATGGAGGTCCCAGAAAGGATGGTGTCCCTGGAGAATGGGGTGTCCCTGGGATATGGGGTACACAGAAAGGACGGGGTGTCCCTGGAGAATGGGGTCCCCAATAAGGACGGGGTGTCCATGGGGGAATGGGGTACCCAATAAAGAGGGGGTGTCCCCAGGGAATGGGGTCCCTAATAAGGAGGGGGTGTCCCTGTGGAATGGGGTCCCCAGAAAGGACAGGGTGTCCCTGGGGAATGGGGTCCCTAATAAGGAGGGGGTGTCCCTGGGAAATGGGGTACCCAGAAAGGACAGGGTGTCCTTGCAAGGCGTGGCCTCCCCAGGAGGGCAGAAACCCTGGAGCAGGAGGTCCCTCAGAGGAGGGGGTCCCCCAGAGGATGGGGGTCCCTGAGAGAGGTGGCCACACAAAGGACGGAGCCCTGAGGAGAGGTGGTCACCTGGGGGACAGGGTCCCTGAGAGGGAGGTCCCCAGGAGGGACTGATGCCCAAAGATTTTTGCTTTTTATGTATTTTTGATGCATTCGTGGCTCTGCAGGGCATTACCGCACAGTTCTGGGGTTTCTGAGCTAACTCAGTGCTTTGTAGGACAAACACTCTCCTGGAGCCCTGTTCTAATCCTGCTCCTTCCCTGACCCAAGGCCGTGTCCCTCTCCGTGTCCCTCTCCGTGTCCCTTTCCGTGTCCCTTTATATTCAGACACAAACAGTGTGGGGCTGGAAGCAAGGGGGAGCCTTCAGCAGGGGGCCAAACCAAGAGGGGAATTACTTCATTAACTGTCCTTCTAATTGGGGATTCTTGTCAATTATGCTAATTTGCTTAATTTATAAAAGTGTCGAAGCCCTGTATGATGTGTGCATTCTGCCCTAAGTGAGCCTGGAGGGCCTGCAATAAAGGGTGAGTACATTTTCCTCATTTTAATCCCGTTTGGCTTCTGATTTTAGGGCTGATATGGGGTCAGGATGGGGTCACCCGGACGAGAGAATCCTTGGAAAGGGGGGTCCCTTGAAGGGGGTTCACTCAGAGGATGGGGTCCCTGGGAGGGGAGGGTAACTCAGAGACTGGAGTCCTTGGAAAGGATGGGGTCACTGGGAGGGGGGGTCCTCCGGGGGGATGGGGTCACCTGGAGTATGGGATCCCTGCTAAAGGGGTCCTCAGGGGGGAGGGGGTCCCCCGAAAATGGGGTCCTCAGGGGGGATAAGGTCACCTGGAGCATGGGGTCCCCAGAAAAGGGGTCCTCAGGAGGGATGGGGTCCCTGGAGAAGGGGTCCTCAGGGGGGATGGGGTCACTGGAGGATGGGGTCCCCCAAAAATGAGGTCCTCAGGAGGGATGGGGTCACCTGGAGCATGGGGTCCCCAGAAAATGGGGTCCTCAGGAGGGATGGGGTCCCTGGAAATGGGGTCCCCTGAAAATGGGGTCCTCAGGGGGGATAGGGTCACCTGGAGGATGGCGTCCCTGGGAGGGGAGGGTTATCCAGGGATTGGAGTCCTTGGAAAGGATGGGGTCACTGGGAGGGGGGTCCTCAGGGGGGGTAGGGGCACTGGAGGATGGGATCCCCGGAAGAGGGGTCCTCAGGGGGGATGGGGTCCCTGGAGGATGGGGTCCCCCAAAAATGGGGTCCTCAGGAAGGATGGGATCACCTGGAGGATGGGGTCCCCAGAAAAGGGGTCCTCAGGAGGGATGGGGTCACTGGAGGATGGGGTCCCCGCGAGAAAGAGGTGGCCCTCGGACCAGGGGCAAATGGGGTCCCAGGCCCGGGGGAGTCCTTGGGAACACGGTTCATCGGAGGACGGAGCTCTCGGGAGAGGTCCCCGGGCGGGAGGAAAGGTGTCCCCGGGAGCGGCGGTGTCCCCGGGAGGGGACGAAGGTCACCGGGGGCGACGTGTCCGGCTCTGCGGAGGGGCACGGGACGGGGCGCGGGGGGTACCGGAGGCTACCGGGGGACACCGAGGGGTACCGGGGGAGACCGGAGGGACACTGGAGAGTACCCGGGCTCCGCCGGCCGCCCTCCGCCGCGGAGCGGGGCGGTCCCGGGGCCGGGGGGCGGTGACACAGCCGGGGCCCGGCCCCTCCCGGGCTGGGTCGGACGGGAAGGGGAAGGAGCGGAGAGGAAGAGGAGGAGTTGCGCTGCACCTGAGTGCGCGTCATTGCCCGCGAGTGCCCATGGCTGCGGGAGCCGCGGCTGCGGGGCTGCGCGCACCACGGTGAGGAACCGCATCGCCGGGGCTCCGGAGGGGGAAACGGGGGCTGCGGGAAGCGGGAGTGCCCGCCCTCCGACACCCGCGGGGGGACCGGGGCTGGGGCGTGGCGGGGGCGCTGGGGGTGCTCGGAGGATGCCGGAGGATGCTCGGGTATGCGGGAGGATGCTCGGAGATGCTCAGGGGATGCTCGGGGATGTGGTAGGGCACTCGGAGATGCAGGAGGATGGTCGGGGATGTTTGGGGATGCGGGAGGATGCTCGGGGATGCGGGAGGATGGTCGGGGATGCGGTAGGGCACTCGGAGATGCAGGGGGATGCTCGGGGATGCGGGAGGATGCTGAGGATGCTCGGAGCTGCTCTGGGATGCAGGAGGATGCTCAGGGGATGCTTGGAGATGCTCCGGGATGCGGGAGGATGCTGAGGATGCTCGGAGCTGCTCTGGGATGCAGGAGGATGCTCAGGGGATGCTTGGAGATGCTCCGGGATGCGGGAGGATGCTGAGGATGCTCAGGGGATGCTCGGAGATGCTGCGGGATGCAGGAGGATGCTCAGGGATGCGGGAGGATGCTGAGGATGCTCGGGGATGCGGGAGGATGCTCGGAGCTGCTGCGGGATGCAGAAGGATGCTCAGGGGATGCTCGGAGATGCTGCGGGATCCAGGAGGATGCTCGGGGATGCGGGAGGATGCTGAGGATGCTCAGGGGATGCTCTGGGATGCTGCGGGATGCAGGAGGATGCTGAGGATGCTGCGGGAGCCGAGCGGGGACAGCCCGACCCGGCTCTGTTCCGTGTCATTCCTTGTCCCCGCAGAGAAGCAGGGATGAGTTTGGGAGGGAGGGAGGGATTTGCAGCCCCGGGCAGGGCTGGGGCTCCCCTTGGGGCTGAGAAGGGAGAAATTTCGGCCCACATAAAAAAATGACATCTCTAAAGCATTTGGCTCTGTTGTTGTATGTTATTATACTCACAATTTAAATAATTGACACACAGTAAAGAGTTCTGCTGAAGTATTATCATTGTCTTCGAGCAGAAAGATCAATAATCTTATTTTCTTACCCTTCTGCGGAGATTGTTCACTGAGAAGTTGTTTTTTCCTCGGTTAGCCGGGGCTCATGAGGGTTTTGGTGGTGTTTTTTGAGGGTTTTTTTTAGCTTAAAAGACAAGGCAAATGTGCTGTGCAGCACCAGTCACCATCTGACCTTTAAAGCCTGCATCCAGGTTGGTGCCTGGGGGAGGGAGGGGACACTTCCCGAGTGTCATCCGAGCATTATTTAAGGAGCAGTGGCATCTCCAGTGGGGAATTTGAGCGCAGCCCCAGCCGTTCCCTTGAGATGGCTGTGATTGAGATGCCCACCAGCATTTGTGTGTCACCCACTTCCCATGGCAGCACAAATCATAAGACAGTGCCTAAATTGGGGAGGATTATCACAGGGTGAGAGTATCTTCATTTTGTCTGCTATTACTCAATTAAAAGCCTTGGCAGCTTTTTCTGCTCAGCCTCTGTGTTCATTTTCTTCATCTGGAATCTCAAGGAGGATTTGGGTTGTTTTTTTCTCCCCCAAATACAATTTTTCGCTGTTCAAGTGATGCTTCTTCAGTGTTCTTCATTGCTCTGTGGCTTACATGGAGGTGGCAGGTGTAATATAAAAAATTAATTAACATTCTTTAAATGACCCTTCCTCCAACCTAGGTGATGTAAATGAAAGCCTGGCAGAGTTCCAGGGAAGATGTGGGAGTATTTTGGGTTTTATAAGTGGCTAGAAAATAATTAGAGAAACAGTAACTGGCACTGGTGATTGAGTGCCATTAAATGATCTTTGCCAGTTTTGGGGATTTAATTAAAATGCAGGAAGGGGTTTCTGTGTTAGATTTTGGTGTGGCATTGAGGAAGAACCTCGATGGAGTTCCCATTCCCCTGAGTGCTCTCAGAATGTGCTCAGGGAGCAAACAGTGGCACTCGCTGTGAGCAGAGGGGAGAAGCACAGTGATTTGCATGACCTGTGAGCAAGAACTGCTGCTTTGGATTATTTTTCAAACACTCTGCTGTCGCTGTGAACCATTTCTTGCCTGAAAATATCCAGAGGAGTTGTACTCATTTTTCCTGCGGGGCTTGGTTACTATCACAGCTTGGTGTTGAAGCATTTTGTGGTTGGATTTTTTTTTTTAAATGCATTTTTTAAAAAATTTTACTTTCATTTTTGGAGTAGACTAAGTGTGAGGGCAGCACTCCAGGCTGGGGTGGGATCCCTTCCCAAAGCTTCTCTCCCAGTGATGTGCAGTTGTATCCCATATCCCTCGTGCTGCCAAGGTCACTGCTCCGTGGAGGACCCCAAAACCAGCCTGGGAGCAGAGATTTGGTTCCTTTTAGCCTTTTTTCCCTCCTCTCATCCCTCCCATGCTCAGACAGGTTCCATATATAAAATATTTGTGTATTTAAGTTCATAGTGCTGATGTCTGAGGAACCTCCTGTGTCCCATTAATGAGGTGATGTCCGTGCTCCAAAAAGAAGATTTCCCTGTTAAAATACATCCGGGGAGGGAAGTTCGAACCCCGTGGTGTCTGACAGATAGCAGAGAAACATCAGCCTGCCTCTGGAATGAGTGTTGGGAGCTGTAAATCCTGGAATATGGATAAATTCCTGAAATCTGCACTGAGTTTTGGCTGAAGGGTTGAGAAATTCCCCAATTTTTCCCTGGCGGTGCTGCAGGTGGGATTGGGGACACCTTCCCTGGTGTTCTGCTGAGCAGCTCACGACTCTGCTTCACCTTCACAGCTGAAATGTCCCAACGTCCCCAGCTGAGGAAGCCGAGGGAGATGTAGATTGACCCGAAATTCCCAAATTCAGGCAGCAAAAGGGGTGCAAAAACCGGCGAGAGAACAATTCCCCATCCCTCCCCAGGTACGTGCGGGGCTGCACCTCCCGGAAAAACACTTCCCGATGAATTTAATCCATTTTTCCCTCTGCTAAAGGTCATCTCCAGCCCCTCAGGGCCGTGCAGCTGGAATAACGCGAAGGTTGGCATGGGATGGGGAGGGAAATCGCGGTGCTGGCGGAGCTCCAGCAGGGAAAGGGGTTACTCACGCCCAATTGCACTCCTGCCCGCGGGAGCTGGCGCTGCCCGCCCTGCTCTGGCTGCCTGCCCTCGGCGGAATTGTGCTCCCGGAGAGGCTGGGATTGGGATTTGTGTGGGGAGTGAAAATAAAAAATGAAAATAAGCTCAGGTGAAGGGAAGTCTAATGAGTGGGCCTGGGGGTGGTGCTGCCCTTGGTGTCCTGAGCATCTCCTGCCTGAATTCCCGGCTGGATTCCCAGTTTCTCCCATTCCAATTTCTCCCATTCCCATTCCAATTTCTCCCATTCCCATTCCAATTTCTCCCATTCCCTTTCCAATTTCTCCCATTCCCATTCCAATTTCTCCCATTCCCATTCCAATTTCTCCCATTCCCATTCCAATTTCTCCCTATGGCAGGCACTCAGCACATCTATCAGAAGGCATTAAAATGTGAAAAACCAAAAGTGAAAACTTACTGTGGAAATATAAAAGTAGGAGGCGCCGAATACTGTGAGTGCCTGGCTTTGACTTTGGGAGTTCTTTTGTCATTTAATAAAGATTTCTATTTTTTCCTTCAGCTAGGCCTGAAAAATGGCACCAGCTGCTCCGAGGGAAGCAGGGGTATGGAGGCAAACCCGAGCTCTCCTGTTCAAGAATTGTCTCATTAAATGTAGGACTAAGAAGAGCAGTGTCCAGGTGAGGGGCATGCCAGCACATCCATAACTCCCAAAGCAGAGGCAAAACTCAATTTTATGATGATGGTTATGAAACTTTGTGGTCTGCTCTGAATTTTGGGGTGAAATCAGCTTTTTCAGAAGGTGTTTTGTGCTCCTTTGGTTGAAAAAGTCTCATCGTGTGTAAGGCTTTAGCCAGAAAATAGCCTTGAATATGAAATTGTGTATACAGATAATAATTCATTTTAAATAGCTTATTAATTAATATACTAGTAAATTATATTGGCATGTCCATGAGTATTATATATACACTGTAGTATATACTATACGTATATATATGATATAAGAGAATATAATGTAATGTAATATAATGTAATATCATGTAATATAATGTAATATCATGTAATATAATGTGATATAATACAATGTAATGTAATATAATAGAATGTAAAATATAATATAATATAATATAATATAATATAACATAATATAATATAATATAATATGATATAATATAATATAATATAATATAATATAATATAATATAATATAATATAATATAATATAATGTGATATAATACAGTATAATACAATGCAATATAATATAATGTGATACAATATAGTATAGTACAATGCAATATAATATAATATAATGTGATATAATGCAATATAACATAATACAATGCAATATAATATAATATGATATGATACAATACAATGCAATGTAATACAATACAATATAATACAATTAACAATATATTAATTAAAATGTTCTTGAATATTGCCTGCTCAGAGCACTATTAAAAGCTTTTTGAGCTGTAACCACAGAGAAAATTGCGGTCAGACCTCCCCAAAAGACCTTTTTATCTTTCCTAGCAGCTCAGCTCTGCGTGTGGATGATTTGATGACACTCCAAGATGAATTTTGAGGGCAAGAAGAGCCCTCGCAGTGCTTGGCTGGGCTCCTTCAGTGCCTCCCAGCTTTTGTTTTCTCCTTCCCAAAGAGCAGGAATTTGCAGATGTTTCAAGCTTGTCGAATGATCCCTTTGGGCTTTAAAATGGCTTCTTAAGTTACTAATGCCTGCGATTAAAACCCTGCTGCAGCAGCGCCAGGCGAGGATTTGGCATCAAAATCGAAAACATTCAGGGAATTTCACAACAAAAAGCTGCGCTCGGCCCCTCCTTCGAGCCGCCTGCAGGATAAACTTCGGGAATGTTTTATTTCCATGGCCGTCCTTTAAAATATTCCATTTTTTTTGGTGTGCAGGAGGTGCTTTTCCCACTATTTTTCCTCTTCTGGCTGATCCTGATGAGCATGATGCACCCTCACAGGAAATACGATGAGGTGGCCAACAACATCCTGGGCCCGCTGGACACCTCTGTCCTGGTGAACTTCGTCATCGGCTACACGCCGCCCACGCGGATGGCTCGCGAAATCATGAGCAAAGTAGCTTCTGATAACTTCGAGGATGGTATTCCCACCCTGAATGTTCTGGTTTTCCGCTCCTATCTCATGCTCTAGCTTGTGTTTGAAGAGGGAGCTCAGTGGTGCTGCCAACTGGAAAAATCTGGTTCTTTTCCAGGGGAGGCGTTGGGGATTTTTCGCTGTTTTTTGATTAAAAACCCCATTTTTTTGGGTTAAAATGTGTTCTGGCACTGCCATCTCAAAGTGATTCCCATTCTCCTGATGCAGTCTCAAGTGTGGAGTGGAAAAATCTGCTTATTTTCTAGGGGTGACGTTGGAGATTTTTTGCTTTTTTGGGGGTTTTTTTATTAAAAAACGCCATTTTTTTGGATTGAAAGATATTCCGTCACTGCCATCTCAAAGTGATTCCCATTCTGCAGCCTCATGCATGGGGTGGAAAAATCTGCTTCTTTTCTAGGGGTAGTGTTGGAGATTTTTTGCCGTTTTTGGGGTTTTTTGATTAAAAAACCCCCTTTTTTTGGGTTAAAAGATATTCTGGCACTGCCATCTCGAAGTGATTCCCATTCTCCTGATGCAGCCTCAAGTGTGGGGTGGAAAAATCTGCTTATTTTCGAGGGGAGGTGTTGGGGATTTTTGGGGTTTTTTTGATTAAAAAACCACATTTTTGGGGGGTTAAAATATGTTCTGGCACTGCCATCTCAAAGTGATTCCCATTCTCCTGATGCAGCCTCATGTGTGGGGTGGAAAAATCTGGATATTTTCCAGGGGAGGTTTGGGGAATTTTTTGCTGTTTCTTGATTAAAAAAACCCATTTTTTTGTGGTTAAAAGATATTCCAGCACTGCCTTCTCAAAGTGATTCCCATTCTCCTGATGTGTGAGGTGGAAAAATCTGGTTATTTTCTAGGGGTAGTGTTGGGGATTTTTTGCTGGTTTTGGGTTTTTTTTATTAAAAAAACACATTTTTTTGGGGTTAAAATATGTTCTGGCACTGCCATCTTAAAGTGATTCCCATTCTGATGCAGCCTCAAGTGTGGGGTGGCTGCAGGGAAAAAAAAAAAACCAAAAAAAGCAACTTTGGGGCTGATTGATTCCTGTCCTGTGTAGGTTGTTTTCCAACCTGGTGTCACCATCGAAACATCATTTAAATTTTTTAAAATGCTGATTCTAATTAACACTTTGTCACCTCTTCTTTTAAAATAAATTTTCTTTTTTTTTCCTTTTTTTTTCTGTTTGTTTGGGTTTGTTTCTTCCCCCTTTTGATTTTCCTGGATTTTTTTTCTGTTTGTTTTTTGCATATTTCTTTGTTTTTTCCCACCTAGTGTTTATTTTTCCCATTTGTTTGGGTTTTTTCCTTGTTAGTTTCTTCTGGTTTTTCTGTTTATTTTTTTTTCCAGTTTGTTTGGGGATATTCCCCATTTGTTTGGGTTTTTTTCCCCCATTTGTTTCTTTTTTTTTCTAATTTGTTTGCATTTTCCCCCATTTGTTTGGGTTTTTTTTTCCATTTGTTTGGTTTTTTCCTAATTTGTTTGCATTTTTCCCCATTTGTTTTGGTTTTTCCTGATTTGTTTGCTTTTTTCCCATTTGAATGTATTTTTACCCATTTGTTTGGGGATTCCCCCATTTGTTTGGGTTTTTTTCCCATTTGTTTATGTTTTTTCTCATTTGTTTGTATTTTTTCCCATTTGTTTGGGGTTTTCTCCATTTGGGGTTTTTTCCATTTGTTTTTTTTCCCCATGTTTGCATTTTTCCCATTAGTTTGGGGTTTTTCCATTTTTTTTCCAATTTTTTTTCTTTCTTTTCCTCCAGTGCTCTGCTGCACACCTCGCACATGTAACAGGAACTTATTTCTCCAAACCCACTCTGTTTTTTCTTTTAAGTTTGGGATCTTTGATACTTTCCTTCATGTTTTTCCTCCCTCAGAATTCCCTTGGAGCCCCAACCCAGCTTCACATCTTCATCTTCCTCAGATCTTCTTCTCTTCCCATCCGCTGCTGAAATAATTGACAAAAACACCGCATTTTGATCAATTTATCCATCAGTCCGTGCTGGGAATAAAATTTAGGACGGCCAGCAAAGGATTGAGCACAGAAACTGTGGGAGCAGCAAAAAATGGGGGGAAAGGGAAAAATTCTGGGGGAAATTTGGATTACTCATCCTCTGCTGAGCTGCAGTGTCTGCTCACGAGGATATTTCCCTCCCTGCGACAAAAATAATTGCAAATATCAAAAAATCACAAAATGGTTTGAGTTGGGACTCCAAACCCCAATAACGACTTCCACCACGCTTCTTTCCAAGCGCTGCCTGTTTTTATTCCCTAAAATATTAGGGAATAAATATCATTTATCCCCCGTTTTTATTTCCCTAAATAAAATAAACCAATGGGATAATTATTTATTATTCTATTATATAATTATAATTTTAATTGCCACCTCCCAGGCCTCCTCACCGAGGAATATTTGAGCGAGGAGGAGCTGGAAAAAGCCAACGCCTTCAAACCTTCCAACTTCGTGGGGGTGGTGTTCAAGGATTCCATGTCCTACCAGCTGAGGTTCCACGACTCCATCGCCATGTCCTCCGTCTACATGGAATCCCGAGGTAAATCCACCTGTTCTACCACGGAATTTGATGGAAAATTGTTCAGTATTTTCTTTTTTTTCTTTTTTTTTTTTTTTTTTTGGCTGCACGTGTGGGTTTGTGGAGGTTGTTCCCAGCGTTATCAGCCGTAGCTTTGTTTTTGATCAATTTATTCCCGTGTGCTGTCACTCTGTGCTGGGAATAAATTTTGGGGAGGTCAGTGAAGGATTGGGGCACAGAAAGTGTGGGAGCGGCAAAAAATGGGGGGAAAAGGGGAAAGTTTTTTCTCTTTTTTTTTTTGGGGATTTTAACTCTGTTTTTTGGGATTTTAATGTGGAATTATGGAATGGCTTGGGTTGGAAATAGGATTTTAACAAGGAATTTTGGAATGGCTTGGGCTGGAAATAGGATTTTAATGAGGAATCCTGGAATGGCTTGGGTTGAGTTGGAAGTGGGATTTTAACATGGAATCCTGGAATTGCTTGGGCTGGAAATGGGATTTTAATGTGTAATCCTGGAATTCATTGGGTTGGGTTGGAAATGGGATTTAAAATGGAATCCTGAAATGGCTTGGCTTTTGAGTTGGATTTTAACGTGGAATCCTGAGTGGCTTGGGTTGGAAATGAGATTTTAGTGTGGAATCCCAAAATGGCTTGGGCTGGCAGTGGGATTTTAACATGGAGTCATGGAATGGCTTGGGTTAGAAACGGGATTTTAATGTGGAATCATGAAATGGTTTGTGTTGGAAGTGGGATTTTAATGAGAAATTATGGAATGGCTTAGGTTGGAAATGGGTTTTTAATGTGTAATCCTGGAATGGCTTGGCTTGGGTTGGAAGTGGGATTTTAATGAGGAATTATGGGATTGCTTGGGTTGGAAGTGAGATTTTAGTGTGGAATCTTGGAATGGCTTCAGTTGGAAGTGGGATTTTAGTTTGGAATGCAGGAATGGCTTGGGCTGGAAGTGCGATTTTAACGAGGAATTACGGGATTGCTTGGGTTAGAACTGGGATTTTAACGAGGAATTACGGGATTGCTTGGGTTAGAACTGGGATTTTAACGAGGAATTACGGGATTGCTTGGGTTGGGACTGGGATTTTAACGAGGAATTACCGCATTGCTTGGGTTAGAACTGGGATTTTAACGAGGAATTACGGGATTGCTTGGGCTGGAAGGGTTTTGAGGGCATCACTCCCTGCTTTCCCGCAGCCACGTGCTCCAGCCTGCGGACGGGCTGCGAGTCTGTCACCTACTGGAGCTCGGGGTTTGCGGCGCTCCAAGCCTGCATCGACGCCGCCATCATCCAGGTGAGCCTGGGAATCCCATCCTGATCCGAAACAAATCCCATACCAGCCCCAAACACATCCCATCCCGACCCCAAACAAACCCCATCCCGACCCCAACAAACCCCATCCCGACCCCAACCAAATCCTATCCCGACCCCAAACACATCCCATCCCGACCCCAAACAAACCCCATCCCGACCCCAAACAAACCCCATCCTGACCCCAACCAAATCCTATCCCGACCCCAAACACATCCCATCTCGACCCCAAACAAACCCCATCCTGACCCCAACCAAATCCTATCCTGACCCCAACCAAATCCTATCCCGACCCCAAACACATCCCATCTCGACCCCAAACACATCCCATCCCGACCCCATGCAAATCCCATCGCGACCCCAAACACATCCCATCCCGACCCCAAACACATCCCATCTCAACCCCAAACACATCCCATCCCGACCCCAAACACATCCCATCCCGACCCCAAACCAGGGCAGATCCAGGCCCTGCTGGGCTCTGCCTGCTCTGTCTGCTGTTCATCCTGTGAAAAATCCCATCCCGACCCCAAACAAATCCCATCCCCACCCCAAACAAATCCCATCCCCACCCCAAACAAATCCCATCCCGACCCCAAACAAACCCCATCCCCACCCCAAACAATCCCATCCCGCCCCTGCTCACCCTGGGCAGTGCTGTGTCCGAGCTCGGCTGCGATCCCATGAGAAGGGGGAATGGTTCCCTGTTGGTTCTGCCCAGGACTGCTCTGTGGGGTTGGATAAAGAGGATATTTTCTCCTGCAAAGAGGATATTTGTCTCTCTTTGCATCCCAATGAGCCTGAGCATCAGGACAGCACTCCTCGGGACACAAAGGCCCCACAGTGCTCACCCCAAAATGCCTTTTCCAAAAGGGCTGTGGGATTTGCCTTTTTTGGTGTCACTATTACTCAGCAATTTTTCCCAATTTCCCTCTCCTCATCCCTTTCATGATGACAGCAAATTCCATCGTTTTAAGTGACAGAAATTCCACATTCACTGATTTTATCTCCAGGCATTCTGATATTTTCCAGTTTCCCTGCTTTTGGACAGGGATTTGGGGTCAGGAAGGTTTTGGGGTCTCCACATCTCTCCCTGCCTGGGGGGATGGAGCTAAAAAATCAGGAAAAATCTCCAAGTAACTCTTCCTCCTTTTCCTTCCAGCTGAAGACAAATCAATCAGTTTGGGAGCAGCTGGAGCTGACCCAAGCCATGGTTATGGGAGAGGCTGCCGTGGTGGAAATTGATAATTTCCCTCGTGCAATCATTTTAATTTACCTGGTGATTGCTTTCTCCCCCTTCGGCTATTATTTGGCAATTCACATTGTGGCAGAAAAGGAGAGGAAGCTGAAGGAGTTCTTAAAAATTTTGGGGCTCCATGACACTGCCTTCTGGTATGTGAGTGTTTGCTAGAGTCTTTATTTTATTTTTAAAAATATGTATATGTAAAGAAATAATTTTTTAAAAATTATTCCTAGGAAATCTCTTCAATCCCAACCTCCAGCTTTGAAATAGTTTTGTTTTTAACTGAAGACAACCAAAAACTCAGATATTCTGTAAAATCAAACAGACACTTGCAGTATCACAGAAATATGAATATTTTAATAAGTAATCCTGCTGCATTTATTCATGTAAAGCCTGCCCCCTTAGAGGGATTAAACCTCATCATGTGTGAGATTTTTAGGGAGGTTTTTTATTCTTTTTAAAGATTTTTGGCTCACTGTTTCCTTTCCTAGAGGCTCAACAGGTGCAGCCTGACACACAATTAAATGAACCCAACTCTATAATTTTAATTATGCCAGGGCAGTCTCAGCAAGAGCTTTTCAATTGTTTCCTCACCCTGATGAAAATTGCTCTGGATAACAGAATATTTGATTTTCCTCCCAAATGATGTGTTAATTTGAAATCATTGATAGTTAAAGAGATAAAAGCAGGTTTTGCTTTGCCCTTTCCCGCGGTGTTTTCACATCAGCACCGAAATAACCACGTGGGGTGGTTGGAATGATTTTTTAAAATTTATTTCAGAGGAAATGTGTCATTTTGTGCTACCTGTGCATACCCAGGCCAGAGTTGCTCAGCACTCGCAGCTCTGTTTTTCCAAAGAGCAGATTTTCTTACCCTGCCCAGCGCCCTGAATGACAGCCACATTAAATTTTCAACAGAATTTCCTGAATTATTGAAACCTCCCACTCTGTCACCCTCTCCTGCCTATACCGGGGAATTAATTATGGAAACTTTAAAAAAACCATCGTGAATCAGCTGATTGTGCATTTTTAGTGTCGATGTGTGCCACACCAATCCCAGCGATGTTCACAACATTTGGGGGCTCTGGTTTTTTTTGCGTTTTTGACCTTTGCTGCAGCGGTTTGGAGTATTAAACAATGCTGAGTTTTTCTGTTTGGGTGCCTGAGGATTCATTCCTAAATTCTGTTTTTCCCCTTTTTTCTCCCTAGGCTCTCCTGGGTGCTGCTCTACGTGAGCCTGATTTTTGTCATGTCCATCCTCATGGCGGTGATCGCCACGGCCTCGTCCCTCTTCCCCCAGAGCAGTGCCTTTGTCATTTTCCTGCTCTTCTTCCTCTACGGAGTGTCCTCAGTGAGTATTCGTGCCCTTCCTCACCTCAGCCATCCCCAGGGATTTGGGTTTTTTATTCCCTTCCTCACCTCAACCATCCCAGCCCATTGGGATTTTTATTCCCTTCCTCACCTCAGCCATCCCCAGGGATTTGGGTTTTTTATTTCCTTCCTCACCTCAGCCATTCCAGCCCAAGAGTTTGGGATTTTTATTCCCTTCCTCATCCCAGCCTGGGGGATTTTGGTTTTTTATTCCCTTCCCACCTCAGCCACCCCAGCCCAGGGGTTTGGGATTTTTATTCCCTTCCTCACCTGAGCCATCCCCGGGGGATTTGGGATTTTTATTCCCTTCCTCACCTCGGCCATCCCGGGAAATTTGGGATTTTTATTCCCTTCCTTACCTCAGCCATCCCAGGTTTGGGTTTTTTATTCCCTTCCAATTTGGGATTTTTATTCCCTTCCTCATCCCATCCCATCCCAGGGCTTTAGGATTTTTATTCCCTTCCTCACCTCAGCTATCCCAGCCTGGGGGATTTAGGTTTTTTATTCCCTTCCCACCTCAGCCACCCCAGACCAGGGGTTTGGGACTTTTATTCCCTTCCTCACCTCAGCCATCCCCGGGGGTTTGGGATTTTTATTCCCTTCCTCATCCCAGCCTGGGGGATTTGGGTTTTTTATTCTCTTCCCACCTGATCTTGTTCCCTCTGCCAAAGGATTCAGGGTGAATGTTGATTTTCTATTGGTTATATTGTTATTTATATTGTTTTTCCATTTTTCTGTTTATTTTTTCCCAGTTTGTTTGGAGATTCTCCCCATTTGTTTGGAGATTCTCCCCATTTGTTTGGGGATTCTCCCCATTTGTTTGGGGTATTCTCCCCATTTGTTTGGGATTTTCTCCCCATTTGTTTGGGGTTTTCTCCCCATTTGTTTGGGGTTCTCTCCCATTTGTTTGCTTTTTCCCCATTTGTTTATGTTTTTGCCCATTTGTTTGGGTTTTTTCCTATTTGTTTGCTTTCTCCCCATTTGTTTATGTTTTTCCCCATTTGTTTGGGTTTTTTCCTATTTGTTTGCTTTTCTTTCTCCATTTGTTTATGTTTTTCCCCATTTGTTTGGGTTTTTTCCCATTTGTTTGCTTTTCTTTCTCCATTTGTTTATGTTTTTCCCCATTTGTTTGGAGTTTTCTCCCCATTTGTTTGGGGTTCTCTCCCATTTGTTTGCTTTTCTTTCTCCATTTGTTTATGTTTTTCCCCATTTGTTTGGGGTTCTCTCCCATTTGTTTGCTTTTCTTTCTCCATTTGTTTATGTTTTTCCCCATTTGTTTGGGTTTTATCCCCATTTGTTTGCATTTTTTCCCCATTTGTTTCCTTTTTCTTCCCATTTGTTTCCTTTTTTTCCCATTTATTTATGTTTCTCTCCATTTGTTTGGGTTTTCCTGGTTTATTTCCTATTTTTTTTCTTTTCTCTTTTCCCTGTTGTCCCCCATCACTATGGGAAGAGCCTTTCCTTCCTGAAATACCTGAGTTTATAACCATCAGCTTTGGAGTTCCAGACCCGAACTGAAGGTCATGGAATGATACAAAAATATATTATAAATATATTTATAAACACAATTCTTGTCTGAGTTCATGAGACGAACAGTTGGACTCGACCTTGAAGGTCTTTTCCTGCTAAAAATGATTCCACAATTCTCTGTGGGTGAATGCTGTAGTGACTGCAGCAGGAAATTTAAATTATATCAGAGCTAAAAGTGAAGCAATGGTATTTCCTCTTCATTTTTCTATACCTTTATATTTATATTTATTATAAAAAATTTATATTTATATTTATATTTATATTTATATTTATATTTATATTTATATTTATATTTATATTTATATTTATATTTATATTTATATTTATATTTATATTTATAATAAAAAATTATATGGAAAATTTTGTATATATAATATGTTATATATATAACATATTAATTATTTTGGCAATTTAAATGCTATCAGAGGTAAAACTGAAGCTATGGTATTTCCCCTTCATTTTTCTATATCTGTACTATTATCATTTATATTTATATCTAGATCTATACTTATATCTGCATTTATATTTATATCTGTATTTATGTAATAAATTATATAGGAAATTTAATATATATGTATGATACATTTATATTTATATTTTCTATATTATATACAAATATATATTACTACATATATGTATGTAGTATAATAATACATTTTATAGGAAATTTAAATGGTATCAGAGGTGAAACTGAAGCTATGGTATTTCCCCTTTGTTTTTCTATACCATTATTATTATTGTTATTTTTTTTTTTAATGTAACAAATTATATAGGAAATTTAATATATAATATGTTATATATATAATATAATAATAAATTGTACAGGAGATTTAAATTTTATCAGAGGTAAAACTGAAGCTATGATATTTCCCATTTGTTCTTCTATACCTATATTACTTTTATTATTAGTAGTAGCAGTATAGTTATTATATTCATATTTTTATAATATAATAATAATTTATATAGGAAATTTAATATATATTATTAAATGTATATTATATTTTATATAAATAAAAGGTGTTTTATATATAATATGATATATATAAATATGTAAATGTATTTATATATATGTTTATATATATGAAAATTATATAGGCAATTTAAATTACATCAGAGGTAAAACTGAAGCTTTGTTTTTCTATACTTGTGTTATTTTTATTTTTATTGTTATTGTTATTATTATTATTATTACTTTTTTATTTTTTAAGCAGTACCTTCCTGTCTGTTTTTCACTGCCCTCAGGTTTTCTTTGCCCTGATGCTGACGCCTCTGTTCAAGAAGTCCAAGCACGTGGGGATCGTGGAGTTCCTGGCCACGCTGGTTTTTGGCTTCGTGGGCCTTAACATTGTCCTGCTGGAGGATTTCCCCAAATCCTTCGTGTGGATCCTCAGCCCTCTGTGCCAGTGCAGTTTCCTGATCGGGATTGCGCAGGTAAATCCCCTCGGGCGGCAGAGGGTCGGGGATTTTAAAAAAATAAAGAGATTTTATTTTTAATAAGCTGCTGATGGTAAGAAAAGGCATTTTTGTAGCAGTTTAACATCCAGCACCATCAAGGAGATCTTACTCTTTGTGGCCATTGTGACCTCAGCCACTTTCTCATTATTTTGAGGTTTTTTTGCTCAGTTTTGCCATTTTTCTGTGCACCACCTCCCTCTATCTGTGGGAATTTGTAGCCAATTTTGTTTCGGACGGTCGGGACAGAGATGAGAGATCTCTGAAGTTTGGTATTAGAGCATGAGGTTTATTGTGAAAGGCCATGGGGGTCGGGGAGCTGCCAGGAGCTGCCAGACACAGCTCAGAGCAGGGCAGAGAGGTGAGAGAGAGAGGAAAAGTACAGAATAGAGAATAGAATAGAGAAGAGAATAGAGAATAGAGAATAGAGAATAGAGAATAGAGAATAGAGAATAGAGAATAGAGAATAGAGAATAGAGAATAGAATAGAATAGAATAGAATAGAATAGAATAGAATAGAATAGAATAGAATAGAATAGAATAGAATAGAATAGAATAGAATAGAATGCCTTGGTTGCCGTTCACAATACACTAAATCATCTTCTGTGCTGAATATTCTAATTTTCACTAACCAATCTAGAACAAGCTACAAATCCTACAACATTTGCATACAGCCTATGAGAGTCATTGCATTACCATATGGCGTTAGATTTTAAACTCTAAAAACTGCTTTTTGGACCCTCTGCCGAGTTGGTAGGGTCTGCTCTGGCCCTTGGACCTGCCTGCAAGCAGAGGGGATTCTTTAATCAAAGGGGGAGTTGTTTAATCAAAAGGGGAATTGTTTAATCCAAAGGGGATTACCTTCAGTGGCCATCCCATTGTTTTCAGTTGTTCAGTCACTGGGGTTTGGTATCTCAAAGCTTCTCTTCATTTCAATCTCACTATAGTTTCCATATTCTCAGCATCTTTTGCCAGGTAATCATATTTATAATGCTTTCCTATTTCATCCTCCCCAACACTCTCCCTGCAGGTCATGCACCTGGAGGATTACGAGGATGGGGCAACGTTTGCCAACATCAACGATGGTCCTTACCCTCTGTGCATCTCTCTGATCCTGCTGGTGCTGGACAGCATCTTCTACCTGCTCGTGGCTGTCTACCTGGACCAGGTCATCCCAGGTATGCTTCTGACAAAATCTGCAGCTCCTAAAATCCTGAGCCCCTGGGGCTAGGGGCATCTCATAAATACAGCTGTGCAGAGAGGAAGTGATTTTTTTTTTTACGCAGATTTTATGCTTTCAGCTGAAATAATTTATATTCTGTTAGAACTATGAGGTGTGAGGAGGTCATCCTAGGTATGCTCCTGACAAAAACTGCATTTCCTAAAATCCTGAGCCCCCCGGGCTGGGGACATCTCACTGAAATCCAGCTGTGCTGTGAGACTGTGTTCACATGAATTTTACACTTTCAGCTGAAATAATTTATATTCTGTTAAAACTCTGAGGTGTGAGTAGGTCATCCCAGGTATGCTCCCGAAATCCTGAGCTCCTGGGCTGGGGCATCTCACTGAAATCCAGTTGTGCAGAGAGGAAGTGATGCTGTGTTCACACAGATTTTGCGCTTTCAGCTGAAATAATTTATATTCTGTTAAAACTCTGAGGTGTGAGGAGGGGTTTTGGCACGGTGAGAATTGCTGGCCTTGAAAAGCTTAATTTTCCCCTCTTTCTCTAGAGGAAAAACTTCCTCCCTGAGTTAACTTTATGATTTCATCTTAAAGGGCTGAAAATCAAAGGCTGCTCTGCCTCTCGCAGATCCTTCCCTGTGACAGGAGCAGTTGGACATGAAACACAGAATAAAGTTGTTAATCTCGAAATTAAAGCCTGCTTAAGCCCCTCAGCCCCGTTCACCTCCAATCCCTCTCTGTTCTCCTCTCGTGGTTAAGTCACTGCTCTTTCAGCACTGGGGATTTCCCTTGAATAGAAGGAGATTTGCACATATATTTAAATATATTTAGCCAAAATGGAGCCTGCCAGCAGCGGCGATGGGGATTTTTGGCTTAAATGATGGAAACGTGGCTGGTGGAATCCCTCAGGAGCAGAGGGGACACAGACCCTCAAAGCTGAGGAATATTTGGGGTTGCTGCTGAGGAATTGCCCTTTTTGCTGTCGCCCAGGGGAGTTCGGCCTGCGCCGGACACCGTTTTTCTTCATGAAACCCTCGTTTTGGTCAAAGCACCACAAAAACTACAAGGAGCTGTACGAGAGCAGCGTCAACGGCAGCCTGAGCTTCAGTGAGATCGTGGAGCCTGTGCCTTCGGAGTTCCAGGGCAAGGAGGCCATCAGGTACAGCCCCTGCCCTGCCCGAGCCTGGGCAGATCAACTGAAATTTCAACCGGAAAATTTTAATTTCAAAAAAATCCCTCTGCACTCCTTGGGTTCAAGTGGTGCGGATTTGATGGTGTGCCATCCCCAGGGACAGGGATCCCTCCAGGGACAGGGACAGGGATCCCTCCAGGGACAGGGACAGGGAATCCCGACAGGGACAGGGATCCCCTCCAGGGACAGGGACGGGGAATCCCTTCAGGGATAGAGACAGTAATTCCTCCAGGGACAGGGACGGGGAATCCCTTCAGGGATAGGGATCCCTCCATGGATAGGGACAGCAAATCCCTCCAGGGATAGGGACAGGGATCCCTCCAGGGTTAGGGAGATAGGGACAGGGATCCTTCCAGGGACAGGAATCCTGACAGGGATAGGGACAGGGATCCCGACAGGGACAGGGAGTCCCTCCAGGGACAGGGACAGGAATCCCTCCAGGGATAGGGACAGGGATCTCTCCAGGGATAGGGACAGGGATCCGCTCCAGGAATAGGGCCAGGGCCAGGGATCCCTTCCATGGATAAACCCCTGGGCTCAGGGGTAGGGTTTGTCTGTGGGCTGTGTTCTCCTGGAGCCCTCCCCGGCCCTGCTGCTTTTCCATGCCCTCACTTTTTCACCCTAAGCGCTTGCAGATGTTGGAACTGTGCTGGGAGGGGGCAGTTCCTGGTAGCTGTCCAGATTTCCCCTTTTTGGGGGGAAAAAGTGGAGTTCTGGGTTTGTGGGAAGGCTGCGGTGTTCTCCCAGACCAGAGGGGAATTTCGTGGTGGTTTCACTCAGCTGCCACATACAAGAGGGTGAAAGAAAACTGAGAAATAGATCTCCACCCTCTCATCTTCCGTGCTGTCCTTTGTGTCACCTCTTGCATTGCCTCTGGGCTGTCCTGTGCTTTCTCAGTTGTTATTTCCAATCTCTTCCTTTCAGCTGTTTTTTCCATCGTTTTCCAATGGCACATCCTCCTGGGAGATGGGGAGCTCTGCATCCTCATCCCTGCTTGGCTCCAGGAGTGAAATCCCTCAAATCCCTCAAATATTTGAGTTCCGTGAGCAGCACCAGCCTCGTGTTGCCCACACCATCCACATCTCTTTGGGCATCTGCCATAGGTTCAAGAGCCCAATTTTAATCCTGATGTTCCCGTGGGAACATCATGGCTGCTGTTGCATTTTTCATCCTCCCAGGATTCCTTCGCCAGCATCCCTCCACCAGCTCCAGCATTTTCATACTGTCTTGTCGTCAAGAGTTTGGTTTTCTTTCATGCCCAGTTCTCTTCCCCATTACTCATCCACTCATTTTCAGGGTGAAAAGGCTTCCAAAATCCATCGTTGATTTGATGCCTCTAGATAAACTGGCTGGATTTTTCATTTGGAAAAACAGCAGGGCTGGAAGGAAAGCTTTTACCTTTCTTGGAGAGAAGGGTGCCTGCTTTTTTTACCAGATTTTGATCAAGACCTGTCAGTAATTACATGTTTTGAGTCTGTTCTGCTAACTCCTCTTTTCCATGTTGTGTCTGTGTTGTATTGTGCTGGGGAGAAGCTGTTCCCTTTTCCAGCTTGGGAAGTCTCTAGTGCATTGTTCCACCGTGGGAAAGAGACACAGATTTGGAATAAATTAGTTTATCAGCACAGGAAGTGCCTCAGAAGGTGTCCAGGAGAAGCTTTCTGATGTCAGGGTGGAGATGGGCAAAGTTTTGGGGGAGCTTGTCCTGTCTCTTGCCTTGCCTCAATGGGGTTTAGCCCATCTGGTGCCACTTTGCTTGCCTTGTTGTGATTGTTGCTGAGTGTTGATCATTCAAAATGCCACAAAAGATCCTGAAATAGTTCATTCAATGATGTGTCTTCTTTCAGAATCAGCTGCGTGCAGAAAACATTCAGGAAAAAGGGCGAAACCGTGGAGGCTCTCAGAAGTAAGAACATCATGAATCCATTTCGGCTTTTTAGCTGCTTGTTGGGTGCAGAGGAGTGGGAGCTGAGCTGCTGAGGGACCTTTTGTGTTTCAGCTCAGGCTGGGTTTGGTTTCTTTTCGAGGGGTGGAGCATGAGTGCCAGGGGTGCCTGTGTGTGTCCTCCCTCCCAGCACCCAAAAATGAGCCCTTGGTCACTAAGGACAGCCTGGTGGCTCCACCCCAGCCCCTCCCTGCCCCGGCAGTGATGTGATCTCCCCTCCCTGGCCTTCTCCCTCCTTTCCCTGGGCGCCTTTCAGACGTGGCCACCTCACAGGGATGAGGTGCACTGAGCAGAGTGTGGATGCACAGCCCTCGTGGAGGGTTTGAACTGACCCTGGAGGGGCAGGGACAATTCAAAGTGACCCTGGAGGGGCAGGGTTGGTTTGAGCTGACCCTGGAGGGGCAGGGTTGGTTTGAACTGACCCTGGAGGGGCAGGGACAATTCAAAGTGACCCTGGAGGGGCAGGGTTGGTTTGAGCTGACCCTGGAGGGGCAGGGTTGGTTTGAACTAACCCTGGAGGGGCAGAGTCAATTCAAAGTGACCCTGGAGGGGCCGGGATCACCCCTAACACCTCTCTCCCTGTGCCCTGGGGGACAGATCTGTCCTTCGACATCTACGAGGGGCAGATCACGGCGCTGCTGGGGCACAGTGGCACCGGCAAGACGACACTGATGAACATCCTCTGCGGACTGTGCCCACCCACGGACGGTGAGTGCAGGGCTTGGAGAGTGAGGGCAGGTTTCCCCTGCTGGGAAAGCAGGGCTGAGAACCTTGGGGTTATTCCAGGATGCACCAGAATTCCTTTGGGTAAAGCCTGAAAGAGCCCACGTTGGGTTCCTGTCCCCGCAGGACTGTGAAAACCTCTCTGTTGGTTGCTCTTCCAATGGGAATTTTCCCAGCCCGTGGCAGGGGTTGGAATGAGATGATCTTTAAGATCCACTCCAGCCAATTCCGTGACTCTCTGATGGTTTTTTTGGTAGGGTTTGTCTCAGTCTATGGGCACAAAGTGTCGGAAATCGATGAGATGCTGGAGGTGCGGCAGATCACGGGCGTGTGCCCCCAGTCCGACATCCACTTCGATATTTTAACTGTGGAGGAGAACCTCTCCATCTTTGCTGCCATTAAAGGGATCCCTCAGAATGATCTCATACAAGAGGTAACTCCCCTGGGCACAGGGAGTTTTTTCTTGTTCAATTTGTTTAATTTTCTGGTTCATTTTTAACCTATAAATCAAAATATCCTTATGGGGTTTGCAGGGAAATATTGCTTTATGGTGCAATAGAAAAAGAGGTACAGGCAGATATTTAGACAAAGATAAATTGCTAATTTCTCCTAAGAGATTAAAATGCCCATTAAATGTTTTAAATCTGACATTTGGATTCAAGCACAGACACCATTAAACTCTGGGTAGGATGTGCAGTTCAGATACAGAACACGCTGGGAACCTGCAGCAGTTAATTTGAATATTAATTGTTAACAATCTGGTTAAAAAAAAAAAAAATAGATGTTATTTAAAACAAGAAACGTGTTTCTTGTGTTTCCAAGGTGCAGAAGGTGTTGCTGGATTTGGAGATGCAACCCATCAGGGACAACCAAGCCAAAAAATTAAGTGGGGGGCAGAAGAGGAGGCTGTCAGTGGGAGTTGCTGTTCTCGGGAACCCCAAGGTGAGAGTGATGGAATTACTAAATCCCTGATGGAATTATTAAATCCGAGTTCCCACTTGGTGTTACTGATCCGTGGAGGGCTTGGTGTCTCTTGTCAAAACCAACTAATATGTTTAACAATGTGTAAAATGCAGAAATCGTTCCTTTGAGCCCTTTTTTTTTTTCGTTTATGGTTTAATTACAATTATTTCAGTGGCTCAGCTTTGATGCCTGAGGCTGTTCATGGCTCAGGGAATGGATTTGATCTCTTTGGGAAATAAATAGTGTGGCAAGTTGAGTGTCGTTTCTGGCAGGTAACATTTATCCCCCAGCAGTGAAATCATTGGATGCTGTCCTTCCAAACCATCCAGGAGCTGGGAGCAGGAGCAGAGCCAGGGAGCTCTTTTGAGTTAGAGCTCTGTAATTTCTGACCTGTGAAGAGAACGGGGCCTGCTTTGAGATCTGGGTTTAAAAATGTTGTGTGAGACAGTTCTGGGGGTTCCAAAAGCAGCTCTCTGTGTGTGTGAGTGTTTAACCCTCCCTGAGCAGGGAGAGAGTCCATGGCTGAGCTGTGATTCCAATCCACAACTGCACTGGAACCAGAACAAAACAGGCTGTGGCATTCATTTATTGCAGGATTTTTCCATTTGTCACAACACGAGGTGGATTTATTCACAGCACAGCGAAAAAAGCTGCATTGCCAGCCTGAGATATTTCCCATTTCAGAGGAATAATTGCAGGCTTCACACCAACCCCTCTGGCTCTGCGGGGTGGGGATTGCTGTGGTTTGGGGGAAGGGCTTGTGGCTTTGGGAACCCCTGTTGGTTGTTTTGCCCCAAGGTTTTGCTGCTGGACGAGCCCACGGCGGGGATGGATCCCTGCTCGCGCCACATCGTCTGGAACTTGCTGAGGAACAGGAAAGCCAACCGTGTGACCGTGTTCAGCACCCACTTCATGGACGAGGCGGACATCCTGGCTGGTGAGTGCCACTGCCACCCCAGTGTCACCCCTGGCCCTGGAGGGTGATTTGTGCGGGATCCAGAGCAGGATTGGGGAGGGAATTGTGGATCTCCTGCTCCAAAGGGCCGTCCTGGCTGTCATATCCAGAGTGGGATTGGGGAGGGAATTGCTGATCTCCTGCTCCAAAGGGGCTGTCCTGGCTGGTGAGTGCACCCCTGGAGTGAGATTTGTGCAGGATCCAGAGCGGGACTGGGGAGGGAATTGTCCATCTCCTGCTCCAAAGGGGCTGTCCTGGCTGGTGAGTGCCCCCCCAGCCCCAGAGTGAGATTTGTGCAGGATCTGGAGCAGGATTGGGCAGGGAATTGTCAATCTCCTGCTCCAAAGAGGCTGTCCTGGCTGGTGAGTGCACCCCTGGAGTGAGATTTGTGTGGGATCCAGAGCAGGATTGGGTAGGGAATTGTCTATCTCCTGCTCCAAAGGGGCTGTCCTGGCTGGTGAGTGCACCCCTGGCCCCGGAGTGAGATTTGTGCAGGATTCAGAACAGGACTGGGGAGGGAATTGTCCATCTCCTGCTCCAAAGGGCCGTGCTGGCTGGGGAGTGCACCCCTGGGGTGAGATTTGTGCAGGATCCAGAGTGGGATTGGGGAGGGAATTGTGGATCTCCTGCTCCAAAGGGTTGCCCTGGCTGTCATATCTGGAGCAGGACTGGGGAGGGAATTGTCCATCTCCTGCTCCAAAGGGCCGTGCTGGCTGTCGTTTCCAGATCGCAAAGCTGTGATTTCCCAGGGGATGCTGAAGTGCCTCGGGTCCTCTCTCTTTCTCAAGAGCAAGTGGGGCATTGGCTACCGCCTGAGGTAATGTTGTGCCCAATTCTGAACCTCGTATGTGCCGTTGTGCATCTCTTTTTTATGTTTTCTGTGGCCATCGTGCATCTCTTTTTCTATTGTTTTCTGTGGCCATCGTGCATCTCTTTTTTTACTGTTTCCTGTTGGAATCTCTAAGAAAGCACCCCCCAAAAAGATCCTTCTATCCTTTTGTCCCCAAATCCTACAAAAGGAGGTAATGCTGCGCCAAATTTTGTGCCTCTTACGTGCCATTGTGTGTCTCTTTTTTATTTCTTTGTGGCCATCGTGCATCTCTGTTTTTATTGTTTCCTGTGGCCATCGTGCATCTCTTTTTTTTATGTTTTCTGTGGCCATCGTGCATCTCTTTTTTATTGTTTTCTGTGGCCATCGTGCATTTATTTTTTATTATTTTCTGTAGCCATCGTGCATCTCTTTTTTATGTTTTCCGTGGCCATCGTGCATCTCTTACTTTACTGTTTCCTGTCGGAATCTCTAAGAAAGCACCCCCCAAAAAGACCCTTTTACCCTCTTGAACGATGTCACCAAATTCCTAGTGGCTGGCGCTGTTCTGACGCAGCCTCAGGAGCAATTCCATCCTTCAAACCCCAATTTCCCCGGATTTTTCAGCATGCACATCGACGCCTACTGCAACACCGAGGCCACCACGGCCCTGATAAGGCAGCACATCCCTGCAGCCAGCCTGATCCAGGAGAACGACGAGCAGCTCGTGTACACCCTCCCTCTCAAGGACATGGACAAGTTTGCAGGTGGGGAGGGGTTTTGGAGTGCAGGGGTGAGTGGCTGAAGAGGGGAAGTTCTTGTTAAAATGTCAGTTGTGCATTTATGGTTTTATATTTATTATTATTTGGTTGTAGGGAGTCAGGGAGGGCTTTCTCAGGTGGGTGAGAGACTGCATAGGGAAAGTTTATTAAACATGGCCAAAGGCTGAGTTTTTTGTTAAAATATCACTTGTGTATTTATGGTTTTATATTTATTATTATTTGGTTGTAGGGAGTCAGGGAGGGCTTATTAGGCATTGCCAAAGACTGAATTTCTTGTTAAAGTGTCAGTTGTGCATTTATGGGTTTATATTTATTATTATTTGGCTGATAGGGAGGGATTTCTCGGGGGAGTGAGGACTTCGTGGCCTCCCCCAAGGGGGCTGAGGTGTCAGAGGGGTTTGGTACCCGACCCCAAGGGCTGGGGAGATGTGTCTGTGGTGAGGAGAGCCTTCCACCTGAGCATCCCCTGGCCCTGCAGAATCCTCCTCTTAGTGCAGAGGTTCCAATGAGCAGGGCTGGCCTGCAGCGGCGAGCAGGAAAGTCCCAAATCCCGCAAAAATGCCGCAGAAATCCTACAAAAATTCTGCAAAAATCCTACAAAAATTCTGCAAAAATCCAACAAAAATCCCACAGAAATCCTACAAAAATTCTGCAAACATCCTACAAAAATCCCACAAAAATCTTGCAAACATCCCACGAAAATCCCGCAAAAGTCCTCCAAAAGTCTTCCAAAAATCCTGCAGAAATCCTTATGAAGTCCTGCAAAAATCCTGCAAAAATCCTGCAAAAATCCTGCAAAAATCCTGCAAAAATCCTGCAAAAACCCTGCAACAATCCCGCAACACTCTTCCAAAACTCTTCCAAAACTCTTCCAAAAATCGTGCAAAAATCATGCAAAAATTCCGTAAAAAAAATCCTCAAAAAAATCTTGCAAAAATCTTGCAAAAATCCTCCAAAAATCCTCCAAAACTCGACAACTCTTGCTGTGACCTACAAAAAGCGTCGTGTCACTGCCGTGGAATTCCCTCTGAGCAGGGCAGGATTTCACTAGAGGGCAGCAATTACCTGAGCAGCCAGGGCAGGGCTCGCGCTCACCTCCAGAAATAAACAGAATAAACACCGCGTCCTTTTTGCCGCGTGGAAAGCCAAGGGAGGGTCAATATCGATGGGAATATGCAGCCGATATTCCAAAAATGGCTTTGGAGTTAATAATTGATCAGCTCCCCTTCAGCAGGCGCTGGGTGCACTTTTAAAAACAGACTGAGATTGAATCAATTCCCCCAAACGCTGGGAAGGAGAAGCTGAGGTTGGGAAAACGCCTTGGCCACTGGGGCAGGAGAAATGGTGGGGATTTGAGGATTGTTGTCAAATATCTCTTCCCATGGTATACATCTGAATTTCCCTGCAGCCTCTCCTTGGCTCTGAGCTCCTCATTTTAAGTCCTTATTCCATAGGATTGATAAGAGCCCAGTAACATTTTTCATCCCAAGGTGCTGATAAAGTTCTCCCACTCTGAACCTCATGTTGGTGTTCAAGCTCTGTGCCCTCTCCAGGATCTCCTGCCTGGTTAACCTGGCTCTAAACACCTGGGAATTTAAAAAAAAGTATATAAAAAATAGGTATTTTGTAAATTTTTAAAAATATATGCATATAAAAATAGGTATTTTGTAAATTTAAAAAAAAATATATATATATAAATAGGTATTTTGTAAATTAAAAAATATATAAAAATAGGTATTTTGTAAATTAAAAAAATATAAAAATAGGTATTTTGTATAGATATAAAAATAAGATCTGTTATATTCTTATATATAATATATTATGTATTTTATGTTATTATATATCGATATATTTGTTTAGATATAAAATAAGATCTTTTATATTATTATATCTAATACATTATGTATTTTATATTATTGAATTATGCATATCTATATATTTGTATATATATAAGATAAGATCTTTTATATATTATATATAATATATTATGTATTTTATATTATTGTATTATATATATCTATATGTTTTGTATAGATATAAAATAAGATTTTTTGTATTATATATAATACATCATGTATTTTATATTATTGTATTATATATCTATATATTTTGTATAGATCTAAATTAAGATCTTCTATATTACTAGATTATATATAATATAATATGTATTATTATATATCTCTCTATATTTTGTATAGATATAAAATAACTCAGTGGTTTTATTTATAAAACAAATCCTTTTGTACCCGGGCAGAGATTTAGATAGGACGAGCTGTCCTGCAGACCCTGGCTGTGATTTTTGCAGGAGAGGCAATCTTGAAACCTTAGGATGGTTTTTAAAAACACCACAACTTCAGCAAAAGCTGCGACATTTCCTGACCACAGAGACTGAAATTCAATGCTAAAAGGACTTTATCCCAACCTTGGTTCTCAAGCCATGACCTGTGCTTCATATTTATTTTCCACTCCCCCATTTCCTTTTTCCCAGCAAGCAGAAGGCTTTGGGGACGTTTCTGGAAGTGTTCTTGGCGGGTGGTGGAGCAGAATTTCAGAGCTGCACATGTGCCCTGTGTCCCCAGGCTTGTTCTCTGACCTGGACACCCATTCCCACCTGGGAGTCATCACCTACGGCGTGTCCATGACCACGCTGGAGGATGTGTACCTCAAGCTGGAGGTGGAGGCAGAGATCGATCAAGCAGGTGGGAAGGGCTGGGGCTGTTCCCTCGGGTCCCCTCGGGGTCGGTTTGGTCCCAGCCTGGGTGGAATTGTCACTGCCAGCAGGAGGGAACAGGAAAAATCTCTTTCTTGTGGTGCTGCTCCAGCACTTGGGCATCCTCTGGTTCTCATGGCGTTCCAGGCTGTTGAAATATTCCATGGAAACGAGGAAAAGGCAGGGAATTGGGTGGGGAATGACTCTGGGAGCATCCAGGGGAAAAGCCAGAAGGAGGGAACAGGAAAAATGTCCTTCTCGTGGTGCTGCTCCAGTACCTGGGCATCCTTTGGTTCTCACAGCATTCCAGGCTGTTGAAATATTCCATGGAAACCAGGAAAAGGCAGGGAATTGTGTGGGGAATTATTCTGGGAGCATCCAGGAGAAAAGCTTTTTATTTATTAATTTTTCATCCTTGGGAAAAGTTTTTTATTTGTTAATTTTTCATCCTTGGGAAAAGTTTTTTATTTATTAATTTTTCCTCCTTGGCTCCTTGGCTTTCCAGTTTACTTGCCTTTTAAAACAGTTTACTTGCCCTTTGTTTTCCTAATGGAGTTTGCTTTCAGCAAATTATAAAAGTGCAGCATGAAATGAATTCCCAGCCTTTGGTGTGAGCAGTGCCATCAGTGGCTGCACTCAGGGCAGGAACAGCTCAGCTCATCTCGCTGTAAATAAACTTTCAGTCCAAATGAAAAGTTGGGACTGCTTAATATCACTCCAGAATGAGTCAATTGTTTTTTTGATGTCAACTTTGAATGGTTTGAGCTGTTTTAATCATTCTTGAGCTTGCTGTGTGACCCAGAATTAATAGTCTAAAATTATATATATATATATATACTCTATAGTGTCTATATGGTATACTGGTATAGAAATTAATTAATCCCTAATTAGCCTGACTAATGACTCTGCTGCACAGAGTTTCTGTGTGGGTTTAAGGAAAATGCTGGGGTTGAGAGGTAAAGGTGCACACACAGGCCAGGGGTGTGGAAATGGGGAAAACCTGCACCTTTGGGTGGCAAAAAAGTCAATTATCTGCTTACGGATCTGCCATTTAGGTGATTGGGCTGGATCAGAGTCATGGTGGGATGGGATTGATGGGATGGGATCTATGGGATGGGATGGGATCTGTGGGATCGATGGGATGGGGTCTATGGGATCGATGGGATGGGATCAATGGGATGGGATTGATGGGATTGATGGGATGGGATCTATGGGATGGGATGGGATCAAGGGGATGGGATTGATGGGATGGGATCTGTGGGATCTATGGGATGGGATGGGATCTGTGGGTTGGGATTGATGGGATGGGATCTGTGGGATCTATGGGATGGGATCAATGGGATCGATGGGATGGGATCTATGGGATCTATGGGATGGGATGGGATCGATGGGATGGGATTGATGGGATGGGATCTGTGGGATCGATGGGATCGATGGGATCGATGGGATGGGATCTATGGGATCTATGGGATCTATGGCACCCATGGGATGGGATCGATGGGGTCTATGGCACCCATGGGATGGGATATATGGGATATATGGGATCTATGGGATGGGATCTGTGGGACTTGTGGGATGTGACCTATGGGATATATGGGATCTATGAGATATATGGGATCGATGGGATCTGTGGCACCCATGGGATGGGATCTACGGGATGGGATCCATGGGATGGGATGGGATAAGATGGTATCTATGGGATGGGATCTATGGGACCTATGGGATGGGATCTGTGGGATATATGGGATCTATGGGATCAGTGGGATCTGTGGGATGGGATGGGATCTCTGGGATCTCTGGGATGGGATCTCTGGGATGGGTTCTATGGGGCCCATGGGATGGGATCAATGGAATGTGATCGATGGGATGGCATCTGTGGGATGGGATGGGATGAGGTGACTTCTGCAGCAGGACGGGCAAGGAGCCTCTGGCCCCTGGCTCCCCCAGCTCTCCCATTTCCACCCCACAGCTCTCTCAGCCTCAATCCCGTGGGGTTTTCCCCTGCCCTCTTTCAGATTACAGCGTGTTCCACTCGCAGCAAGGAGCGCAGGACGAGGTGGACACCAAGTCCCTGGATGACATGGAGCAGAGCCTGCTGATGCTGTCCGAGGCCAGGGCCCCGGCCGTGAGCAGCTCAGCCCTGTGGAAGAAGCAAGTTTCCACCATCGCCAAAGTGCACTTCCTCAGCCTCAAACGGGAGAGCAAATGTGTCAGAGTTATGTGAGTATTGGCACTCCCCGCTCAGGTGCAAGACTCTCTAAAGCTCTCTGAATGACACCACAGAGATCACATCCTACCCTGAATTTCCCCCCATAGTTACATCTAAAAAATAGCAAGTGTGAAGCTGTAATTTCTGTTAATAAATGGGTTTTTTGGGGGGTGAGGGTGATGTTGTTTTAATAGCATGCACATATAACCAGGCTGGCTTTCACCAAATCGTAATAAACCCCAAACTTTTATTTCTTTCAGGTTGTTGCTTTTCCTCATTTTTCTTGTAGTTCAGATTTTGTTGTTTTTCATACACCACATCATCAAAAATTCTGTAGCTGCTATCAAACTCTCCCCAGATTTGTACTTGCTGAAGCCTGGAGAGAACTCTCACAAGTACAGGAGTCGGCTCCTGCTGCAGAACTCCACAGGTGGGGAGCAGTCCTGTCTCCACTTCTCCCCTTTTCCCAACTTTTGGGGTTGGGGATGGAATTTTTCCTTGAAATTAACCCTGATGAAGAGTTCCCAAGTGCCCAGGGGTGGTAAACGGTTTGTGCTGTAGGGTTTGGTTTGGAGATCCTCCTCCCATGCCATGACCGTGTTCTGATCCATGTGAACGAACTGGCCAGAAACACTGAGATACAGCAACGTTTCCCTGCTGTAAAATTCTGGGAAATTCTGTAAAAAAATCTGGGAAAATTCCTTTTTGTTTCAACTGAGGATGTTTTAAAAGTGCCCTGCAGTAACCCAGGCTGTAGAAACCAGCATTTGGTGCATCAATAATTCTGTGTAAAATACTCCACGCTGGTGATGAGGAGAAAGGATTTAGGAGACGTGAAAATGCGGCACTCGGGGACGTGATTTAGGGGTGGGGGAATGGCTGGATTTGCCGATCCTAAAGGTCTTTTCCATTGGAAATAATTCCGTGCTGTTCTCTCTCTCCAGAGTCGGATATCGATGACATTGTGCACTCCCTCGGGAGCATGAACATCCTCTGGGAGATGTTCAATGGCAGCGGTTATGTCTCGGTGGCACCGCACAGTGCAGCCCTGAACGTGTTTCAGCTGCATCGCAGGCAGGTGAGGCACACACGGGGCCCAAAGAGCAGCTGCTGGTGAAATTCCTTGTGAAATTGTGAAATTCCTGCCTGAAAAGCTCCTGTTGACACACGGAATCAAATAATCTCATATAACACTGCTCGTGCAAGAGGCTGCAGAAGTATAATTCCATAATGGGAATATTCTATAATTCTGTATTCTATATTCTATATTTTCTGTAGTCTATATTCTATATTCTAATATTCTAATTGTATATTCTAATTCTATATTCTAATATTCTATAATTCTATAATAGGAATAGCAGCAAAATAAATGTTCTTCCGTAATTGTAATTACAGTTGGCCAATCAAACTTCCGTCCCCTTTTGTTCCCCACCAGGACAAAGCCAGGAGAAATGTTCTGCTTCGCAGGAGACCTGGCTGAGGAATTTTTTATGATTTTTTTTTTCTCTTGTACCAACCGAATTATACAGCTTGACAGAAGTATAATTTCACGGTGCTCCCGTGTGTAAGGAAAAATCAGTTTCTTGGGCTGCACGTGTTCATGTCAGTGGGATCACAGGAGCTGTGAACTTTGGGATCACATTTAATCTCTGCCATGTGCCAGCTCTGCCTCTTGTTCCCATTTTTATTCCTGACTCAGTGCAGCCCCAGCCCTGCCCTGTCTGCTCTCAAATCCATTAGCAAGAGCATCCCAGAGCAGCTCCTGTGTGTTTTGTTTTCCAGGCTGGAATTGCCTGCAGTGCCATTTGTCAGAGCCTCGCTGCTCCGTGGAACACGCTGGGAATTCATTCCCAATCATTTCTCCTGCGAGAGCATGAGTGTTTTCCTGAATTAGGCTGTGTGTTCCGGGCAACCCAGAGCTCCCTGCAAAGCTCTGATTATGCAGAGATTTATCCCAATGTTCAGGTTTAATTAAGGAGAGCCCTCCCAGGGAGTTGCCCTCCGTGCAGAAGGATTAGCACAGCTCGTCTTTTCCTTCCTAGAATTACATTTTCACCATCGTATTCAACAGCACCATGGTGCATTCCCTGCCAGTTTTGATGAATCTTGTCAGCAACCTCCTTCTGCGCAGCTTGAACGTGACCGAGAGCATCCAGATCTGGAGCAATCCCTTCGCTCAGGTGAGCAGCTCCCAAAAAATCACCCCAGAGCACAGGGGAGGGGGAGTGCAGAAGCACCCCCCAAACCGAGGGAAAAGGAGTAGTTTGGGGGCTGGAATGAGATGATCTTTAAGGTTCTTTCCAACCCAAACCATTCCGTGATCCTGTGAATTTGTCAGGAGTTTGTAGTTCTCAGTCTGCTGTCTCCTGTGGGAGAGGACAGGACCTGCTGCAGGACATAAATGCTCTGAGAGTTGATTATTTATTATTTATTCTTCATACAAATACTCCCAAAACTTCCCTAGGTGTTTTTCTTTGCGCTGCAGCTCAGGCGATCTCACCATCCACAGAATTTTTATTGTAGCCTTCACCTTCATGTTCCAGCTCTTAACGTGGGGATTTTTATTGGTCACATTCTGGCATGGAATAAATGTGGTTTATATTCCAGAACCTTCCAGACACGATTTTCAGGCTGGAGATCTATTTTGAAGCTGTGTTGCTGGGGATCATCATCACTGGCATGCCGCCCTACTTTGCCATGGACAACGCGGAGAACCACAAGGTGTCCATGCAGGGGAAGTTCAAAATCCTGGGATTTGGGGCAAAATCTGAAGAGGGGTTTGAAACAATTCCGTGAGAGGCAGCGTGGATGGCTTTGGGGTGATGCCTGAGCAGGGCTTGCCTAAAACAAAGTTAGGAGAATAAAAAGCAGATTAAAAGTTGGGAGAATAAAAAGCAGATTTATTTATTAAAGGCCTTTAGGTGCATTCAGGGCAGACAGAGCCTTCTCGAGAGGCTGCACCCAAAATGGACAGTGAGTCATGAGTTCTTCACATTTTATAAGTTCTGTCCATTCACACATCAAGCCTTAATCCTCCAATTACACTTTCAGGTGATGATGTTAATTACTCCAAGTTTGCTCCTCCAATTCACTGCTGTTCACATATTTTGGGGTCTGAGGCAGTGAAGGGTCCTTGGGTCTTGAGTTTTAGAGGAATTGCTTTGTCTAACAAATGCTGGGAAGAGAAATTTTAGCACTTTCTGTGGAGTCCAGAGCCACACACTGAAACTACAGATACATGAAAAATATAGAAACTAAAAATCCTAAGGCATCGGGAGGGGTGGAGCAGATTTAGGAAAAGCTTTTCTGTGCAAAGGCAATAACTGGGAACCACCGGGGCAGATTCACATCACATTAATTTTAATTCACGTTAATTTTAATTCCCATTAATTGTAATTCCCATTAATTTTAATTTCCCTCCCCTGGTGCAGATCAAGGCGTACACGCAGCTGAAGATCGCAGGGCTCTATCCCTCAGCCTACTGGACTGGCCAGGCCCTGGTGGATCTCCCTCTGTTCTTCTTCATCCTCGTCCTGATGATCGGCAGCCTCTTCGCCTTCCACTACGGCGTTTATTTCTACGTGGGCAAGTTCCTGGCCGTGGTGAGTGTGGTTTTCTGTGAATTTTTCTGCTCCTTGCTCCATTCAGCAGGATTTTCCCAATGGATGCACAGGGGAAACGCAGCTGGTGTGAAATCAGAATGCTTTCCGTGGGGAAAATGGCCCAAAGTTTGGAGTTTTGTTCAGGACTGGAGTGAAATAAATCAGCGCCAGGGGAGGTTTGGGTTGGACACAGGAGGAATTTCTTCATGGAAAGGATTGGAAGGGGCTGACCAGGGAGGTGGTGGCGTTTAAGAAAAGCCTGGATGTGGCTCTTGGTGCCATGGTCTGGTTGGCCACAGATTGGCCCAAAGTTTGGAGTTCAGGAATGAAATAAAATAAAGCAGTGCCAGGGGAGGTTTGGGTTGGACAAAAAACCTGGAGGACACAAAACAGGAGGAATTTCTTCATGGAAAGGATGGTGGGGATTGGAAGGAGCTGCCCAGGGAGGTGGTGGCGTTTAAGGAAAGCCTGGATGTGGCTCTTGGTGCCATGGTCTGGTTGGCCACAGGCTGGACCCAACGATCTCAATGATCTTTTCCAGCCTGGTTGATTCTGTCATTTAAAATCCGCATGTTTTCCAAAGAAATTCTCCTTTCTCTCTGCTGCCTCAGCCAGCTCTGAGCTCTGTGCTGTGGTTGATAATTGCTCTGCTTGCTGCTAATGACAAGGGCACGGTGACTTTGAGCTCAGCCCATCTCTGCAGTGAATTGCAGATGTGATGAAATCGAGACCGCAAGACTTCGGGGCTTTGATATTCAGAGCGAATATTCCCTGTGATGCTGGCAGGAATTGAGAGGAATCAGCTTTTCCCAGCTGCTTTTCCTGAGTTAATCAGGTTTGGGATGTGGCTTCAGGGCTGGTTTGCTACCCTTGTTTGAATTTCGACCCTTGTTTGAATTTCTACAAAAAGTGCTGTGGTGGAATTCTTAGTATTTGCCAAAATTTTGAGGTCAGCATTTATGGGTGCCCATGTTACAAAAAAAAATGGGAAAGAGTTTAAAAGAAATTGAGGGAGGGCGGGTTTTGCCTCTCCACACACTCTTTAATTTGTGTCTTTAATAATAAATTCTCTGTGCGCCAAGGCAGCAGAATGTATCAAATAAAGTGACACAGATGAATCCAGAGTTCTGTATCACACTGAAGTAATTCCAGTTGATCCTTATACAAAAAAAATTCCTGCTGCACATCTCCTGAGAATCCTTCCCTGTCCCTGCAGATTTTTTGCCTGATTGGTTACGTCCCCTCCGTGGTGCTCTTTACCTACGTGGTCTCCTTCACCTTCAGAAAAGTCCAGAACACGAAGGAATTTTGGTCGTTTATATTTTCAGTGGTGAGTGAGGTGACCTGGAGATGGGCTGAGTGGGAAGATCAGTGATCTCCAAAACCACGGCAGCTTCACATTATTTTATTGAGCTCTCTGTCCTTAATGCTTGGGAAATGTGAAATATTTGCAAATGTCCCTCTCTCCCTGCCGTGTGCTGAGTGGTAAAAGCTTTATTTAAAAGTTCCTTAAATTATGCTTTTTTCATGTCAGCTTTGAATGGTTTGAGCTGTTTTAATCATTCTCGAGCTTTCTGTGTGACCCAGAATTATTAGTATTTTATTTATATATATTTTAAAAAATCTATATAAAATAGTTCCTTAAATGATGCTTTTTTCATGTCAACTTTGAATGGCTTGAGCTGTTTTAATCATTCTTGAGCTTTCTGTGTGACCCAGAATTATTAGTATAAAATATATATATATATACATATATATACATATATATACACACACATCTATATATATATATATATAAATTTATATATGTATTTTATTTATTTATATATTTTATATATATTTTATTTATATATATATTTTATATATATATTATATGGTTTTTTTTATATGTATCCTCTCTAGTGTCTATATGGTATACTGGTATAGAAAGTTACGCTCATAAGTTATGCTTAGAGAGTCTGAAGTGGATGAAAATGGATTTTTTTCCCTTTTCTTTCATACAGACAGCCCTGCTCTGCACAGTGGTCACTGAAGTGGCTTTTTTCCTGGACTTACACCTCGTAACCACCGTCCTGCATTATGTCTTCTCCATCTTCATTCCCATTTATCCCCTGATCGGCTGCCTGATCTGTTTTATAAAGGTAAGGGACCCAGGGATCCTTCCCAGGACACTCGGAGCTGGCTGGGGTTGGGTGGGTGCCTGTGATGTGTCCTCTGCAGCCATTCCACACGTGAAGAATAACAATGATTGGGGAAAAAACCACCTTTTTTCCCATTGAGCAAAGTGGTTTGGTTTTAAAATGAGAAAAGTAGTTGGTTTTCCACGAAATTTCCTTTCTCTGTGTGGAGGCAGGGTGTGAGAAAGATGGAGAGGGACTTCTAACGAGGATGTGGAGTGATGGGAAAAGGGGGTATGGCCTCAAGCTGACAGAGAGTGGGCTTGGATGGGATTTTGGGAAGGAATTCCTCCCTGTGAGGTGGGGAGGGGCTGGGATGGAATTCCCAGGGAATCTGTGGCTGCCCCTGGATCCCTGGGAGTGTCCCAGGCCAGGCTGGACAGGGCTTGGAACGGCAGGGAGGGGATGAGGTGAGTTTGAGGTCTCTTCCAGCCCAAACTATTCCATGATCTGTGATATCCCAAGGAAAATCACATATTCTCAGTGAGCAAACCCAGGGCTGGGACATGGCTTCATTGGGAGGGGGAGCCTTGAAACCAGGAACAGCCCCACGGATTTGGATGGATTTTTTTTTGTTGAGTGGTTTTTTTGGTGGTTTTTTTTGTTGTTGTTATTGTTTGTTTGTTTTGTTGGTTGATTGTTTGTTTTGTTGAATGTTTTGTTTGGGTTTTTTTCTTTGGTTTTTTTGTTTGTTTTGTTTTTCTTGGTTTTGGTTTTGGGGTTTTTTTTGTTGGTTTGGGTTTTTTTGTTTGTTTTGTTTGTTTTGTTTGTATTGTTTGTATTGTTTGTATTGTTTGTATTTTTTGTTTGTATTTTTTGTTTGTATTTTTGTTTGTATTTTTTGTTTGTATTTTTGTTTGTATTTTTTGTTTTTTTGTTTTTTGTTGGGTTTTTTTTGGAGAGTCCCTGCAGAGCTCAGAAAGTTCTTGAGCCCCACAGCCTGCGTGGCTGTGATGAAAGCACAGTGCAGGTGCAGCAGGAGTCTCTGGTGGGTGATCGTTGACCTGAACTTGTTTTTCCCTGAATTTCCAGGTCTCATGGAAAGGCAAGAGGGAGAGCGGGGCATACCACGACCCCTGGGACCGGCTGCTGGTGGCAGTTCTGGCTGTGAGCATGACATTGGATTTTATATGATTTTATAAATCGGAAAAATTCCTAATTTGCTGTAGGGAATGGTGGCTCCTGCTGGGAGCCCCTTCTGTTCAGCATCGTTTTCAGTGAAGGTTCTGAGCTGAGCAGAGTCAGTGACGCTGCTGTGCTCAACATCTGCTGCGTCATTAACACTGCTAGTGCTAATTGTGATTATTACAGGAGTCCATGCTGCTGGAGCAGGGACCTTCTCTGTGCAAAAACCCCAAATAATTGCTTTTAGATCTAAGCAGAGTTTGGTTGTGCATCCTCAGACCCACTCAGCGTATTTAATGATATATTAAATATATTTTTCGATGCACTCAGCATATTTAATGATATATTAAATATATTTTTCGATGCACTCAGCATATTTAATGATATATTAAATACATTTTTGGAAGCATCGGGGATATATTTATGTGTGGAGTTCCGTGTCCCTCACCCCGTGGCGGTGTCCCCTCGGTGTCCCCAGCCTGGCCAGTGACCAGGGTGGTTTTTCTCTGCCCCAGCCCTACGTGCAGTGCGTGGTGTGGCTGTTGCTGCTGCGCTGCTTCGAGCTGAAGAACGGAGGGAGGACGGTCAGAGAGGATCCCTTCTTCAGGTGAGTCTCTGGGATGGGCTTTGGTCAAGCCGTGGGACAAAGAATTTGGTTTTGGGGGGAAAAAACCGGTGGTGAAATTGGAATTTGAAGGGGAAGAAATGCAATGCTTTTCATTACATCCCAACTGAAACTGTCCCTGAAGTGCAGAAATGGGTGTTCAGTTTCTTTTAAGTGACACCACTGCAAAATCAGGGATTTTATTAGGATTTTCCCTATATCAAAACAGGTGAAGTGCTTTCTCATGGCATGGCCAGAGCTGCCGTGCCCTCTCCCAGCAGGGAGGGGACATGGGGACAGTCCCTGAGCTCCTCCTGCTCCAGGATGAGCTGTAGGAATCCACAAACACATGGCCAGAGGTGCTGTGCCCTCACCCAGCGTGGAGGGGACACAGGGACAGTCCCTGAGCTGCTCCTGCTCCAGGATGAGCTGTAGGAATCCACAAACACAAAACCCCGAGCTCATGCTCTTCTCCCTTCCAGAAAATGTTCCACCAGAGCCAAGGGCTGGAAGTTCCCCGACGTTCCTCACGAGGAGAACGAGGACGAGGACGTCAGGGCGGAGAGGCTGCGAGTCAAAGAGATCCTGAGCAGCCCCAAAAGTGAGGAGGTAAAAATCCCTGCGCCGCCCAAACCCCCGAATTCGGGGGCTCCCCAGAGCTGCTGGGACTGCAGCCACCTCCCTCCTCTCTCAGATGCCGGCGATCCTCGTCAGCAGCCTGCACAAGGAGTTCGATGAGAGGAAGGAATTCCTCCTGGGCAGAAAAATAAAGAAAGTGGCAACAAAACACGTTTCCCTCTGCGTGAAGAAAGGTTGGAGTGCGGTCGCTTGCTGTCAAGCTGGGTTGTTTGGAAAAACAGCTCTTGGAGGCGTTTCTCTGACCTCGTGGGTGATGTTTGTGTTGTTCTTTCCTCAGGAGAAATCCTGGGTTTGTTGGGGCCCAACGGAGCTGGGAAAAGCACGTTAATTAATATGCTCGTTGGAGAGATAGAGCCGACCAGTGGGCAGGTATGTCCCATGCTAAATTTAAATATAGGTTGCTAAATCAACCTCTATTTAAATTTTATTGGTAATATTGTAAGCATTGCTGAGGACATTTTGCTAAAGCTATGTAAAAACAATTCAGAAATGTAAAATATTCTGGATTAAGGTCTGGGTATGCCCCAAAAAAATCAACCTATATTTAAATTTTATTGGTAATACTGTAAGCATTGCTGAGGACATTTTGCTAAAGCTATGTAAAAAAAATTCGGAAATGTAAAATATTCTGGATTAAGGTCAGACATTTTCCTGGCAGGTTCTGATGGGAGGCGATTCCGTGGGGCTGAGCAGTGAGGATGACTCGGTGAAGTTCGTGGGGTACTGTCCCCAAACCAATCCCCTCTGGCCAGACATCACCCTGCAGGAGCACTTCGAGATTTACGGAGCTATCAAAGGCATGAGTCAGGCTGATGTTAAAGAAGTCATCAAGCGGTGAGAGGTTCATTATAGAAATCTTTGTGGTTTAACTGTCTCTTCCTTGGCTTTTTTTTATTTTCAGGCTTATTGCTGGGGGAAGGTTTTTTTTTTTTTTTGTGTTTGTTTTGGTTTTTTTTGTTTTGTTTTGTTTTGTGTTTTTTTTGGTGGCTTTTTTTTTTTTGCCTTCTCACCTTTCCTAATGCAGTCTCTATTTGCATTTAAGTTGGGTTTTAACCATGGTTGAAATTCTGAGATTTTGAATTCATAGGTAAGGAGATGAAGAGTCATCCTCACAAAATTGAATTGGGATTTTTAATTTTGATATATTTTTTTTTTAAAGTTACTTTTTTAAGGTTATGAAGTTGGGTTTTAAGCTTGGTTGAAATTCTGCGATTTTGAATTTGTAGGTGAGGAGATGAAGACTCATCCACACAGAATTGAATTGGGATTTTTAATTTAGATACATGGATTTTTTTAAAGACACTTTTTTAAGGTTATGAAGTACTATCAGTGACCTTTGTAGAAGCTGCAAGGATTGGGAATTCTGGGCTTGGAGCTCTTTCTGGGTTATCCCCACAGGCTCCTCCAGGTGGTTCTGTATGGAAGCACCGAGCTCCAATTCTGCTTTTTGCTCTGCTTTTTTTGCACTTGATGCACAAATATTTGTAACCAAACCCTTCAAAAGGGGGTTAGTTACAAATTCTGATTTTTGCTCTTTTTTTGCACTTGATGCACAAATATTTGTAACTGACCCCTTCAAAAGGGGGTTAGTTACAAATTCTGCTTTCTTTGCACTTGATGCACAAATATTTGTAACCAAACCCTTCAAAAGGGGGTTAGTTACAAATTCTGATTTTTGCTCTTTTTTTGCACTTGATGCACAAATATTTGTAGCTGACCCCTTCAAAAGGGGGTTAGTTAAAAATTCTGCTTTTTGCTCTGCTTTTTTTGCACTTAATGCACAAACATTTTTAGCTAAACCCTTCAAAAGGGGGTTAGTTACAAATTCTGCTTTTTTTGCACTTGGTGCACAAATATTTGTAACCAACCCCTTCAAAAGGAGCTGTTTGCCTGCTCTGATGAGGGGGAAGCCAAACCATTCCCCCCCAGCCTTTCTCCTTCCCCTCCCCAGCATCGCCAACGCCCTGGATCTGAAGGACCACCTGCAGAAGACGACGAAGAAATTGGGAGTGGGGCTGAAACGCAAGGTATGGGGGGCTCAGGGGGTCACCCTGGGGGTCAGCAGCCCCCTCCCCATCCTCACCCTGCCCCTCTGGTTCCCCCAGCTCTGCTTTGCCCTCAGCATGCTGGGCAACCCGCGGGTCACGCTGCTGGACGAGCCCTCCACCGGCATGGACCCCAAGGCCAAGCAGCACATGTGGTGAGTGCTGGCCGCAGTTCTTTGGGAATCTGCTCGGTCTGGGGTGGGGTTAGCCCTGCTGAGCCCAGGGAGAGCCACAGGCAGGGGTGTGGAGCAGGTTGGGTTGGAAGGAACCGTAAGGATCATCCCTGCCTCACGCAGGGACACCTTCTGCTGGAGCAGAATAATTCCTGCCCAAAATCCCATCCAGCCCTGCCCTCTGGCAGTGAGAGGCCATTCGCTGTGTCCTGCCCCTCCATCCCTTGTCCCCAGTCCCTCTCCAGCTCTCCTGGAGCCCTTCAGGTCCTGGGGTGGCTCTGAGCTCTCAGAGCATCTCCTTGGTCTCCTTCTCTGCTGGGAGCCCCAGAGTGGACCCGGGGGTCTCACAAGAGGGGAGACCCAGCCCAGCCTTCGTGCCAGGTGCAGTGCAGTTGTGTCCTCTCCCAGAACAGCCTGGGAATTCAAAGCTTGAAAGTTGACAGAAATCCTTAAAATAATACAAGGAGTGCAGATCCAAGCCATCTTTGGGAAATTCAGGTGTGAATCGCTGCCGTGGGAGCAGCGCTGCTCCATCAGCAGAGGGTCCATCGCAGCTCTGGTTTCCTGCCAAGCCAGGATTTGCTGTTCCCTGTGGGGTGTGTTCGTTCAGGGCTGATTTGGGCTGTGTTTTGCAGGAGGGCCATCCGAGCAGCCTTTAAGAACAAGGAGAGAGCAGCCATCCTCACCACACACTACATGGAGGAGGCGGACGCCGTCTGCGACCGCGTGGCCATCCTGGTGTCAGGGCAGCTCAGGTACCCCCAGAGCCCCCCACAGATCCACTTTGTACCTTAAATTGGGAGCAAAATTCATCCTTAACTGCAAAAAAGGCCTGTTTGAGTTCAGGCTGTTCCAGAGCACAACTCTTATTTTGTGTCTGTGGTTTGTAGGTGTATAGGCACTGTGCAGCACCTGAAGAGCAAATTTGGCAGGGGATACCTCTTGGAAATGAAATTGAGGGACACAGCAGACGTGCAGCAGGTGGAGTATCTGCAGAGCCAGATTTTGCACATCTTCCCCAACGCCAACCGCCAGGAAAGGTGAGGTTGGATAAACACACGGGAAAATCGATATTAATAAAACCTTCTGATTTCACTGCAGCTCCTTGGCACCGGGGAGGGAATGTCAATATTTACACATGGCTTGAAAATAATAAAACCTGAAAAAGAGGAAGGGATCTGGAAGGCGGCAGAGCCCGAGCTGCCGGGGCGGGGCATGGACCCCGCGCAGATGTTCGGCGCAGAGGAAGCAAAACTGGATTTCTGCAGAGCTGTGGCCTGACAGCTTCCTGCTGGGTCAGGGCCCCTGGGAAAGGGCTGCAATCCGAGTCTCTGACTCACTGCCCCTACCTGGAAATGCCAGAGGCCTCTGGGGGTCTCGGTTTGAGGGTGGGCTGGCTGCTCTCCCACCAGCAGCGCTGAATTTCTGCCTGTGGAGCTGAGGGTTTGGCTCAGGGATTGGGGACACTCCAAAAACGGCACTGCGGGCCTTTTCTCCTGCCATGGAGAGGGTTTTGAGGAGTGTTCCTCAGAGGTGGGAGATGTGGAGGGAGGGGAGTTCCCTTCCCAGCAGCAGAGTGGGGCAGAGCAGCTCCCGGGGAATGATTCCAAAACTTCCCGGAGGTGCTGGGACCTCCCAGCTCAGCTGAACAGCAAAACTTCAGAGTTCTGGCAGTTCCAGGCAGCGAGTCTTCCATGAATAAGTGGAATAAAAGGGTTGAATCTGAGTGGAAGAGCATGGAAGGGAACAGTCTCAGGGGGTCTCAGCTGATGCACCTGGAGCTGCCTCGTTCCCATTGTCCTGTGAGATCATGACTGCTCAAAATCCCTGCTGTAACCTTCAGAAAAGGACTTTAAATCCATTCCATTGGGTGATAATTTTTTTACTCGGAGTGATTTGCTTGAAGCTGAATTTGCTTTGTCTCTTTGTTCTAGTTTTGCTTCGATCCTGGCATATAAAATTCCTAAAGAGGATGTACAGTCGCTTTCACATTCTTTTTCCAAGCTGGAAGAAGGTAACGAAGCACTTGCCATACATCACACACACCAATCCTTTTGTCTCCCATAACTGACGCTTTTGCCACATGGGGACACTCCTCCATTTCTGTCCCAAATTGATTGAATTTATTTTTCTTTTACTGTCGTTGCCCCCAACTCTGTTTCTTGTGAAATCAAGAGTAAGTCATGTGTCCCTAAATCCTCTCTTATCAATTCCTTCCCCAGTAAAACACGCCTTTAACATTGAGGACTACAGCTTTTCTCAAGCAACTCTGGAACAGGTGCGTTAAATTCTATTTTGTGAACGCAAACCCTGCCGGGTGAAGGTGGCAGACACAGGGCAGGGTTAGATGGGATTTTGGGAAGGAATTCCTCCCTGTGAGGGTGACGAGGGGCTGGGATGGAATTCCCAGAGCAGCTGTGGCTGCCCCTGCATCCCTGGGAGTGTCCAAGGCCAAGCTGGAGCAGCCTGGGATAATGGAAGGTGTCTCTGCCCGTGGATGGGGTTGGAATGGGATGAGATTTAAGGTCCCTTCCAACCCAAAGAACTTCATGATTCCATTCCACGAGCCCTGTGCAGGCAGCTCATCCCCCACACTCTGCTCTCAGGCCACTGGGGCCACTTTGTGTTGCTTCTTGGGGCATTTTTGGGAAATTAAATTCCCCTTTTCCCAAGTGAATCATGGCTGCCAGTTCTCCAGCTCCTCCTTGTTCCCATTCTGCCCTTCAAAAATAAGATGTCGACAGCAGTGACTGGAAGAAAGTGAATGTGTGGGGTTAGTGGAAATGCTCTGATTTATTCCAAGAAGGGGAATTTGCTGTGCGTGGCTGGAAGGAGGGTGAAACTCAGACTCATTATTGCTTATTGTGGATTAATTATTGCTGACAATTAATGCCCTCCAGTGTTGAACTTCGTTCCATTGTGCTGTTGAAGGAAAGAGGTGTGGAGGCGGGGGTAGGAGTGAGGAGAAAAACCTCAAAATACTGAAAATTGATGAAGCAACACACCCATTATTCATCAGGTTTTTAGTGTGAGTTGGATTTGTGACCAAGCAAGTTCCTCCAAGTAGCATGGGGCCTTTGCCGTGTGTTGCAGGTGTTCGTGGAGCTGGCCAAGGAGCAGGAGGAGGAGGACAGCAGCTTCGGCACCCTGAACAGCAGCCTGTGGTGGGACAGGACGCAGGAGGACAGAGTCATTTTCTGAGCTCCTCGTGCCGCTGGAGACCCTCTCTCTGCTCCTGGGGATGCCGCCGGAGCTGGGCTGGACAGGGAGAGCTGTGTTTGGAAGGCCTGAACGTGTCCTGGCCTTGGGAATAACGCCGCGGGGGCGGTGAGCGTCCCGCTGCTCCTCTGGTGACCCCAAACCCTCCTCCCCTCGCTGCTCCCGGCTCGTGGTGGGCAGGAGGGCATCTCCTGGTGCTGGTGGCTGCTGGAGGAGCTCCCACCTGCCTTCCCTTGGCTCTGCTGGGCCAGGGGTGGGGCTGTCCTTTAAAAACCCCGTGTCCGAGCCGGGCTGGAGCCCCCCTGCCCCGTGGGGTGTTTGTGGGGTCTGGCTGGGCACTCTGCCTGTCCTGCAGCCCCACCCCTGCCAGATCCTCCTCCTCCACCCTGCTTCTGCTTTGAAGATGCACCTGCTTGGAAGAGAGGGGGGAAAACCACTCCAGAGTCACAAGGAGGGTCCCGAATCGCACCACGGGCTCAGCTTGGTGTCTCACCGGCACAGAAATGTCCATTTTCGGATAAACCGCGGCTCTCACAGGCACTGCCAGCCCTGTCCCTGCAGCCTGGCAGCCGTGCGGGTGCCCTGGTGTTTGTCCTGCGCTCTGGGGGTCACAGGGAGGGGACAGAGTGTGGATGTGCTCCTTCCCCCGCCCGGGAAGAGGACAAAGCCGCGGCTGTGTCCCCGCGGGGTTTGCGGAGCTGCGTTCCTGCCTCGTCTCCATCAGGAACAGTCTGGTTCTTTCACGGGTGTAACAACATGTGTCCTGCCAGCTGCTCTCACACACAGCCCCGCCGAGATGTTTTCCTTTCCCTTGCCAGTGCATTCATGAGCACCAGCGCTCCCTAATCCCTCCTTGTTGTGGTCGCAGTCGGTGGCATGGGGATGTTTGCTCGGCCGTTTGTCACCCCCTGTTCGTTAAACCCCAAATGTCCCAGTTCACAGCCTCATCCATAAGAAAGGTGCCTTTGGTTTGTGTAGAAGCACTAAGATTAGAGTGTGTGGTCCTTTAGCTTGAGAAACGACAGATGTGTGTCGAAAATATATTATTTTTTTGGGTTTTTCTACACAAAGCTATCATCACTTTTTTTTTTAGTTGTATAAGGTGAAGTTAAAAGATTGCTCCCAGTTCATTTTGCCCTGCAGTGAACAGATACAGAGATGTGTTTATATTGAGATGTTGGCTTCATAAGTCATATCATTTATGGATCTTCACGTTAAAGTTAGAAAAGGTCTTTGTTTTCCTTGCAAAAACTCAAAAAATGGGTTAAGGTGGAGTTGTGTGTTCCAGCTGTTTGTAATTATCAGGCAGTGCTGTGTGTAAAGTTTCTGATAATGGTTTATCTGTGTTGAGCCAAAATCTGTTTTCATTAGTTCTTACATAGGGAGGTTTGAACTCTTGTTGTACACTTTACTTCCTGCTCTGTACCCACAGGTTGTGTAGAAATGCACAGTTTTGGGTTTGTAGTTAAAATTTGAGCCCAAGCCCTGCAGAAAGCCCCAAACATCCCAGGAAACCACAGCCCTGGAACTGAGACAGAGCACAGGAGTAAAGCTCCAGCCCCCAAACTGCAGCCCCAGTGCTGCCTTTCAGGGGTGCAGTTCGCTGTCAGAAAAGAAAAAATGCCCCAAATCCAAGGGTTTGGTTTATTTAACCCCAGCCCTGCTGCTAGCTGCTAGCTCTGAGCATTTCCCTTTCTTCAGAGCAATTTGGGACTCAGAATTCTGTCTGACGGTACTTTCCCACATAGATCTGCCCAAGTTAAGTGCGTTTTTCCCAAATCCCACGTTTTTTTGGTCTCTTTTTGCCAGTGGTGTTGCAGCCAAGTGTCACCTGCCCATCAATCCAGCATGGATTTAGGGAAGTGCAGTGTGACCTGTGGGCCTTGTTGTCTGCCTTGAATTCATTCTTTAACTTGGAGTTCATAGTCTGTAAAACAGTTCTGTGCTGTCTGGGTGGATACCACCCTCTTTTGGGTATTTCCGAATTTCCTGACATTTCAGGTGTGAAAATTTTGGATTAGCAGCCAGATTAGCTCAGTTTGGTGCTGCTGTTTTCCTTGCAGGGACGCAGTGGATGGTGGCACTTTTTTTTTTATGCAGCTACATAAAAGATGAATAATTTGGCTGGTTAAATGAATTTTGGATTTGGGTGGGATTTTTTTGGCGTGGCGACGCCGTGTGTCAACGTGGGGTAAAATTCCACCCCAAAACATCACTTGTTGTGTCGGAAGCGTTTCAAAGTGTCACAAGATGTCCGTAATTGCCAGAATAAGGGAAAAAAAACCTGGCAAAATGAAACCAGAGAATGCCCTGGGAACAGCAGAGCTTTATTCCTGTGATTCGAAACCCTTTTGTTCAGCTGTTCCCAGTGCCATTCCAAATCTCTGTCCATCCAGCACACACCCAGCCAGAGAGAAACTAGATTTGGGCTGCCTGGGGGGATTTGGGGTCAATCCACCCCATTTTGGTCCCCGTTCCCAGGTTAAATGGCTGTGGCCACCCTGCAGGGCTGTTGTGAGTAGCTGATGTCCCCAAAGCTTGGCAAACGCCTTCACTTCGTGGTGTTGTTCTAAGGTTGTATTTTTCTATGGAGAATTTAAATGTGTCTGATCTTGTTTACATTGCCAAGAAAAGTCCTCGTTGAAGATTCTCTCTGTCCAGCAAGTGAAATTTATTGCGTAGCCAACACCCAGAGCCCTGGCAGCAGAAGCAGAAGGTGTCAGGCCCGAAGGTGACACGTTTGTGACGCTCCTCCTGCTGCCGGACCGTGTGCAGTTTATTTTACACACTTGCCTTTCTTTCACCACTTGGCTGTACTTGTAAAGGTGAGGATTTTCCTTCCCCAGCAGGAAGTACTTCCAAAATAAAGATGGATTGGGTTGTTCAACGCTCGGCTTTCTGTGGCGTGGGTGTTTCGCCGTGCTGGAAATGGGGATGGTTTTCAACAGCTTGGGCTGATTTTGGGCTGCACCAGGGTTTCAGGTGGTGGCAGGGCTCCCAGGCTGCAGTATTTAGTATTTTTAACTGGATTTGGGGGAATTCTGCGGTGTTGCAACGCTCGGGATCCGACCACCCGCGGTTGTCTCGCGTTTTGCGGACGGATTCACTCAGCCCAGCTCGGGCCAGCAGTGACCCCGCGGCAGCTGTGTGCTCCTGGCGTGGCACACTGTCCATCTGCAGCCCTGAGTCACCTCCAGCCACTGGGAAACGAACCCCAGGGGGGAAATAATCCATTTTTGTGCCTGGAGCTGTGCCCAAGGTGGAGTGGGTGGGTGGGTGCAGGCTCTGGGGTGAGGGCAGTGCCGAAGGGGAGGTTTGGGATGTGAAATGTGCTCTGCAGGGACGGAGGGCACTGCCTGCTCCTTGGGTGTCCTGCAGGACTGCCACACCCCTGGGGATGAGGAGGTCACCTCCAGCCTCGTGGCTCAGTGAAGGGTGCAGTAAAATCAAAGGGGTTTGTGCTCCCCGAGCCCCTCAGTGGAGAGGAAATAACCCCAAAGAAGTTCAGTCTGGGCTTGGTGGCAGTTCCCAGCATTTCATACTCGTTTGTTTCTGGTGGTGTGGAAGGGCAGAGTGCCATGCATTTTTTATCTATTTTTCTTTAAGCTGTAAAATTAATTCATTCCCTTATAATGCTTCTTTTAAGAGGTCTCCAGAAAGTCCCTGATTTAACATGCTGAATTTCTCTTTGATAAGGGTTTCTCGGAGCTCTCACTGTTCCTTTTTCCTTTGCTTGGCATGTCCCCCTGGAAGAGTCTGGCTCCCTTCCCAGCCCCTCTGCTCCTCCTGGCAGAGACAAAGTCTGGTCCCGAGTCCTCTTCTCAGAAATCCTGTGGAGCATCTGCTCTGGGGATTTAATTAATGACATTTTGGGATGCTCTGTGCTCTCCTGCTGCTGCTCAGTGAAGCCCTGAGGGTCCCAGCAGGATGGGAAATCCCAAGGAGTGCTCGGAGCAGGTGTCATTTTTAGGTGAAAAAACCTTTTCTGTGGATATGTGCACTCAGAGCAGGGCTGCCCACAGCTGGTCCCACACTGAAGCACAGGGGCTGGTCAGAAATCTGCTTTTTTCTTAATGAAATCCATCTCAGATGGGCTTTTCGCAGTCACAAGGAGCCTCCCCCATTGCCCAAAGCGAAGGGATGCCGGAAAACGCTTCTGCTCCTCTCCTAAATGAGCTCATGCCTTGAAAATGAGTAAATCAGCAGCTGCAGCAGAGCCCTGGCCTTTTGTTAAGCAACAGCCAGACTGCCCTTGCGGTTCCAGGCAGCTCTGCAAATCAGCTGCACAGTCCTCAAGCTGGGGAAGTTCCGGGACAGTCGAATTCTTTTAACTCCTTGAATTATCCCGTGGCCCTGCGCCCTCCCGGCTCATTTGGATTCCCTGGCTGGTGTGATTTCCTCACCTCCCTGTTTTGAATGCAGATCCACTGGAAGGATGTTTTGTTTTTAAAAACCCGACACGCTCCATCCTGATTCCAGCTGTGCGGCAGCTGCTGGGAAAGCAATTAAAAGGAGTGGAAATTGGGGGGAAAAAAACGCTCAAAACAATGGGGAAAGGAGGAAGAAGAACTCAAATCCCGCTGGTCCTGGGATGCGGGATTTGCCTCATTCAGGGCATTTGCTGGGTCAGGCTCTGAGCACGATGGGGACAAGGCTTTTCCCTCTGGAGAAGCTGGGACAGGGACAAAGTGGCTTTGCCACCTCTCGGGAGTGAAGGCTCACCCCATCCCAGGCCACCCCGATGGGACTTCCATTGGAACATCTGCAGGAGCTGCACCAAGCCCTCCAAACCGCGCAGTAAACACGGCCAGGCTCGGGGCCAGATGGCCGTGGATGCTGTTCCAGCGTTGGGTCATCGCTCCACAAATTTGGGGAGGGTTTGCCCAGCACTGACGTCAGGCTGGAGAGGGGCATGGCCACCGAGCTGAGCCTCCCCGGGGCTGAAAAGGGACCAGAGCCCCGACCCCTCGGCTGGGGGGAGACCTGGTCCTCATGGAAAACACACCAGCAGGTAAGGAGTTACAGACTACTCTTTCTTCTGGTTTGGGAACAGGGATGGAGAAATTCTGCCGAGGGCAGTTTCGCGCAGGGGTTGAGTTGGATGATTTTTCCTGATTATTTTAATGCATTGTTATGCTGAATGCGTAAAAGTTCCACCTTCCGGCTCTGTTCTCTGGTGGACTGTAAGTTCACATCGAAATAATTAAGGGGAAAAGGAGCAAAAATACTCAGTTTTTCAGGGGGTGTGTGGGATTTGGCTCTCCCTGTGGAGAGCTGCAGGTTGAGCATTCGGTGGTGATCCCTCCCTCTGCTCTGCTCCTCCTGCCTCGCACCTAAAAACATAAAACCCCAAATTTCACTTCTCTGCGTGAGCTGAAGTGCTGAGCTTAGATTGAGGGCAGGCTTAGAGCTGTTATTCTCAAGCGGAGAGCAGGAACAAACAACCTGTTTCAAAGTTTGTGTTGGAGGGGAATCAACGCAAATCTGTCTTGGATTTATCAGAGGCAAACACAAAAGCCAGCAAGAGCTGGCAAACAGGAGGGGATGGAAAGAGCACCTCTGCACTGTCCACGTGCAGGGAATAATCCTTGGCTCCTGGAAATCCGCTGGATCCTCTGGGAACATGGGATGCTCCCTTTGGGATGCTCCTGCTGGAGCTCCTGAAGAACAGCTCAATTTTAGGAACTAAAATCAGAAAATCCTCCAATATTTTGTGTTGGAAGGGACCTTTAAAACTCATCCAGTCCAACCCTCCTGCAGTGAGCAGGGACATCTTCAAACAGAAGTTAATTTTAGAGGGGAAAATAGTCTGAAGAGATGCCAAATAGGAATTCCCCGAGGTAGTAAATAAAGGGATTATTTGGGATGTGCCTTTCTGGGACAACATTTGGTGGAGCAGAGCTGCCCACAGGATCCAGGAAAAGTTATTGCAACACCTTGGCAGCGCTTTCCTGGGGAGCAGGAAGTTTGGAGGCATTTAATGCGCCTCAGGGACATCCAGATTTACAAGTGATGCTCTTAACTGGATTAACATTTCCCAAACACCGTTGCCTCCACATCAGTTTCTGTTGTGTTCATTTTGCCTTCTGAATTTGAAGTTTTGAGCCTCAGGCCTTGCAGGGGATTCTCTATTGCTGATATTTTTTAGCCTTTTGATAATTACCTAATAGATCAATTAGGTACTTAATTTAAAGTTAATAATAGCTAAATTTGAAGTTAATTATAGCTAATATTTATTAGGTATCTGATTGAAAGTTAAATTCTATAGCACTTGTAGGCAGCATCACTTGTTTGAATTTCTGCATTCATCTTTGGCTCCCAGGGGTATTTGCTCCTTCCTCCACTGGCAAAAAAATAAATTAAAACCAGTAGAAACTTTGTTGAAATTTTCTGAAAAGTTTTAGATTTGCTCCATCCCTTTTAAAATTGTTTGTTGTGACCGTAGAAATCCAGAGCACTTTTTCCAACACCCCCCTGTTTCCCACATTATCCAATAACCTTTGTTTGCTGCCCAAACATCCTGGGCTGAGCCGCTGCTTTCAGTTCACGACTGAAATCCCAACCTGGGCCAAAAAAATAATAAAAAATGACACTTCCTAGAAATCCCTTTGAATTTACCTTCAGCATGGGCAGCAGGGAGGAAGCTGCAGGCAGGGAAAGCAGAGCGCGGGAGATAATCCCTGCGATAACACTCGGAAGGTAAACAGGGATCCCAAATCCCTTGCCCCCGCAGTACACAAATATTTAATTCTTCCCAAAAAAAAACAAGCAGTGAAAGGGACAGAGTGGTGGAACGCTTTATTAACTGCAGCTGCCCAGTCTGTGAAATCAGGAAGCGCTGTCTGAGGGGAGCAGAGCACTGTGAGTTTGAGGTTGTTTTGATTTTGGGTTTCGGCCATTTTAAGGGTTTAAAACACAAAAAGAAGTTGGGAGATTCCCTGTGCTGCTCTCCATCACCCTGAGCTCGCTCCTGCTTTGCTGCTTGGCCACAGGATTAAATTTGGAGCTGAAATAAATATTCCCTGTGAAAATATCCCAAATAAATGCTCTCTGCTCGGTATTTGGGAGGATATTAAGGAGCACGTGGGTGTTCTGATGCTGCCCTGCTCTAACCGCACTAAAGTTCCTCAATATTTGGGTGAAAACAGAGCAAGCTGTTCTTTCACCAGCCTGGTGAAGGCAGGCAGCACAGACTCTATTTTAGGTTATTTTTAGCGCCTCACCAGCGTTTGTAACGTGATTCAGAGCCCAGAGCACGTGAGCGGTGGTTTGCCAAAAAACCACGCGGCTGAGGCAAGACATGGACTCACGTTCTGCAGTGGAACGTGGAAAGGGAGCAGTTGTCTCATCCCACAAAACCTCTCTGGGATGAAGGAGGAGGGATCTGGATGAAGGAGGGATGGATCAGGATGAGGAAGGATGGATCTGGATGGAGGAGGAGGGATCAGGATGAAGGAGGATGGATCTGAATGAGGAAGGATGGATTTAGATGAGGAAGGATGGATTTAGATGAGGAAGGATGGATCAGGATTAAGGAGGAGGGATCTGGATGAAGGAGGATGGATCTGGATGAGGAGGGATGGATCAGGATGAAGGAGGAGGGATCAGGATGAGGAGGGATGGATTGGATTGAGGAAGGATGGGTCTGGATGGAGGATGGATCTGGATGAGGAAGGATGAACTGGATGAGGAGAGATGGATCTGGATGAAGGAGGAGGGACCAGGACGAGGAAGGATGGATCTGGATGAAGGAGAAGGGATCTAGAAGAGGAAGAATGGATTTGGATGAGGTGAGATGGATCTGGATGAGGGAGGAGGGATCAGGATGAGGAAGGATGGATGAGGATGAGGAGGGATGGATTGGATTGAGGAAGGATGGATGAGGATGAGGAGGGATGGATTGGATTGAGGAAGGATGGATCTGGATGAGGAAGGATGAACTGGATGAGGAGGGATCAGGATGAGGAGGGATGGATTGGATTGAGGAAGGATGGGTCTGGATGGAGGATGGATGAGAATGAAGGAGGATGGATCTGGATGAGGAAGGATGGATCTGCACTGGGAAGAGGCAGCTGCATCCAACCCATCTCTCTGTTCCCTTCCATGATCTTGGGCTATTTTCTTTGAGTCTTAGTTGGTCAAAGCTAAGGAGACAAGTTCTCCCCCTTTGGCATATTCTTGGCTTCCCCTGAAGTGCTATTTACGCAGGTAAATATATGAACTCCCAGTGACCTGTTTTATTCTAAATTATATCCTTTTCTTTCTCATCTCAGCTGGAAAAATGCAGGGAGTATCCAAGAAAGCCTCACAAATATTTCAGCAAACATGCGCTCTGCTGTGGAAAAATATTCTTCTGGTGTGGAGGATGAAGTCAAAAACTTTTCAGGCAAGTGTTGGTCCTTCCAAAGGGAAATCAGGATTTCCTCTACAGAATATTTTCACGTTGCGTTGTTTTTGTGCGAGGGGATGTGAGAAGGCTCAGCTGCGGTTTCCTGGGAAATGTCAGCAGTTCCTCCTTCCTGTGGCACTAGAGAATGTCCCGGTGACAAAGCTGGCCGGCTGCTTTCGCTTGTTGATCCTGCCCTGACCAGAGGAACACAATGTCCGATTCGCGGTTGCGGTGTCAAATTATCCACCGACCTCGCTGGACTAGGAAAACATATTTTCCATCTGGGACATTCCTCAGATTCGAAACCCTTCACACCTGTGGGACAGCTCTCCCTCACGCCCAGGAGAAATGGGGTCAGAGCTGGGTCAGGAGGGTCCCCACGGAATTTCTGCCTCTCACCTCTGCCTTCCCTCCTTCTCCCCAGGAATGGCTCGCGTCCGTGGTTTTCCTCTTCATCCTGCGGGAGGCGGCCAGCATGATCATTTACTCCTCGACGCGGGAATATCCCTACAAGTTCCTGGGCCGCTTGGATGACCCAGCCTTCAAAGCCACGGGGGTCACCCTCATGTACACCCCCGAAACCAACACCACCCGGAAAATCATGGCAAAAGTGGCTTCGAATTCGGCACTCAAGGGTAAATTCTCCTAAATCCACGTTCCAACTGCACTTTCTGAACTGGCCTTGACCCACCCTCGTGGTGGCGAGGGAGGAGAAATTCGTCCCACGTAGTTTTTGTGGTGATGCCCGTTTTGATGTCATTGCCTGACTAATCAGAGTTTCAGCCGCAACGGTTTTATTTTTGTATTTTTTTTAATTATTATTTCTTTATTCTGACGGCAGGTATAACAATAGAAGCGATGGAAAATGAGAGGAAAATGGAAGAAAAAGGAAATTTGGAAGATGAAGCTATCGGTGTTGTTTTTAAGGATGACTTCTCCTACACTCTGAGATTTCAGATGGGCAGAGGGGTGTTTGCAGATGATGTCTTTGAACACATCGGTAACAAAATAAATGAAACTTTGATTTTAAGTTAAAAATTGTTTAGCTGGATTTCTGTGCTGTACAACCTGTGCTGCAGGTGCCAAACGGCTCAAGAAAGACATGAGTTAAAATCAGAGTGTTTGTTTCTGTAAAAGGAAAAAATGTCAGAGAAAAAAGTTTTAAGAACATAAATAACATAAATATAATCCACAGTCACAGAAAGGTTTAAAACTAAATCTTGATCTCCTGACACTTAAGTAAAACACATTTTCAACCCCACGTTATGCACAAGTATTTATACACAGCTATATATGGAAATGCATGATGATTAAATGATTATTTTTTGGATTTGTTTCCCCCAACAGAATCCTGCTGGGATTTTTCATCCCATGACTGCAAAGTTCCTCTCTACTGGTACGGAGGGTTCCTCTCGGTGCAGTCCAGCATCGATGCAGCAGTCATAGAGGTAAGTGTGCTCAGGGCAGAAAAGATGTTTGCTGCTCTTTCCAGGCTTATGTGTACATCTGAAAACCAAACAAACAGACAAAAACCCATTTAAAAACCAAACAAACAGACAAAAACCCATTTAAAAACCAAACAAACAGACAAAACCCCAAACTAACTGAAAAAAACCCAAACCAAACCAAATAAACAAACAAAAAAACCCCAAAAAACAACAAAACAACCCACCAAGAAACCCACAAAACCACCATTCATTTTTCCATCTCTGGCAGTGTCCAGGGCCAGGTTGGACAGGGCTTGGTGCACCCTGGGACAGTGGAAGGTGTCCCTGCCCATGGGATGAGGAGATTTTAAGGTCCCTTCCAACCCAAACCATTCTGGGATTCTGTGACCCTCTGATTTTTTGAGATCATTAAATTCTTACATACTTATTTTAATTCAAAAGGTAAAAGAATGGCAGATCGTTCTCATGGCTCCAGGCAGTGAATGGAACAAGGATTTAATAGTGTTTATTGCAAGGCAATGCAAAAAGATACCAAATACTGTTTATTTTCCTACAAACATAGCCTTATTATTAGCAAACCCATGATTTTAATGCTTATAATTTAATAAGCATTAAAATTTAAACTTAATAAATTTAAATTTATTTAAATTTATTTATATTTATATGTATATATAATATATAAAATATAATATACAATATACAATATATAATATATAACATATAACATATAGCATATAACATATAATATATAATATATACTATATAATATATATTTTTATATTTATATATAAATATATATTTATCTATTTTAATATATAATTTTTGTTATGTATAATATAATATATTATAATTTAAAATTATATAATATAATTTAATAAATAAATATGATATAAATATATTATAAAATATATTTCTATATAACTATATTTTATATATATTATATATATTATATATATAAAATCTATTTTTAAAATTAAATTTAAAAAAATTTAATAAACCCATAAATTTAATGTTCAGGGCTTTCCCTGTTTGTTCTGGCAGTGGCTGTTTGATTACAAAAATGAAATTAATGACTGATTTTTTTTTTTTTTTAGATGAAAACCAACCACTCTGTCTGGGACGAAATGCAGTCCCTTAGCGGAGTTTATCTGAAAGACCCCCTGGTGAAATCGCTGTTTAAATTGGATTACACCTGGTTCATCATCATAGCCATTCTGTGCTACTGCCCATACATGTACTTCTTATCGGTGAAAGTCCTCAAGGAGAAGAAGAGGCTGAAGATATTGATGAGAGCGATGGGTTTGCAGGATATTGCCTTCTGGTGAGTCTCAGGAATTAATTAATCGCAGGGATTATATTATCTGATGGATTTGGGATGTGTGTGGAACAACTCAGTCTCGTGGGATTTGTCCCTGCCCACAGCAGGGGTGGAATTTTTGGGGGACCTGAGCTGTTCAGGGATTCTCTTTGCTGGGGAACCTCTGTTTCCAAGCCTGTTTCTGTGAAATGGGTTTTTTGGTGTTGTTTCGTTGCTCTGAAATGGTTTTTGGTGTCGTTTTGCTGCTCTGAAATGTTTTTTTTGGTGTAATTTTCTTGCTCTGAAATGGGTTTTTTGGTGTTGTTTTGTGGCTCTGAAGTGGGTTTTTTGGTGTTTTGTTGCTCTGAAATGGGTTTTTGGTGTTGTTTTGTTCCTCTGAAATGGTTTTTTGGTGTTGTTTTGCTGCTCTTCTCCCCCAAAAAGAGAAGGAGCCCTCCTCGTGGTGCAGGGGTGAGTGCAGCATGGCTCTGGCTGTGGAAGTGTCCTTTGCCTCCAGAAAATGGGTGGACACACACAGAAAAAGGGAAGAAACAACAGATTCTGGAGAAAACCCTCACTGGGGAAGCAGAGTAGGGACAGGGTCTATCCAAACATGTTTCCTGGTCCATCTGGGCATGAATATTTCACGTGATTAGGACAAGCACGTGGATAAATGTCCTGGCTGTGGCTGCTCTGTGTCCCCTTGCTGCCATTGCTGCACCTGCAGAGATTTGGGGCTGTGCAAGACCTGAACGTGAGGGAGCAGAGTGTCCCTCACTGGAGAGGTTCCAGACCCATCTGGACCCATTCCTGTGCCCTGAGGTGTCCCTTTTAGAGCAGAGACATTGACCCTCTGTGTCCCTACCAATGCGACTCCGTGACATTTGCACCTTCCCAGTCTGGAAATTTTAAATTGATGTCATTACAAAATATTTGAAAAAAAAAAAAGTGTGTGCCTTGTCTTGGCTGTCACATCCAGGGACAAAAATAACTGTGCCTTCCTCTGCAGGCTCTCCTGGAGTTTGCTGTACACCGTGTACGTCTCCATCACAGCCAGTCTGCTCACCCTGGTCACCCTGAGAGAATCTTTTCATCACCACACCTTTGTTGAGCTCTATTTTTTTTATTTCTTTTATGGCATGGCATCTGTAAGTCTGCTTTTGTGTTCTTGTGTGATGCACTTTTTTTTTTCCCTCCATTTCCTAATTAAAATATCTGAAAGTCAGACAGCAGAGTTCTCTAGGGGTGGGTATTATATGAGAAAGCAACAAAAACTTTACCCTACTGTGATTTATTGTTATTATTTGTGGAGTTTTATATCACTCCCGTTGCATTTTGAGAGATTCTGACTCAAATCAGAGTAAAGAGAGGTGCTAAAACAGGCTGGGAGTGATTTGTCTGTCCCTATAAACCTGCCCTAAATCTCAGAGCCGTCTGCTAAACAAATCCTTGTGCATCTGCAGGGAACAACTGAAACTCAGCTGGGTTTCTCATTTTGCTCCTATTTTCATGTTGTTTTTTTTTTAATTGGCAGCAGAAATTCATCCTGCTAACTACCGATTTTCTCTGCCGCAGATTCACTTCACTTTCCTGCTCAGCTCATTGCTGAAGCAGCCGAACATTTCCAGTTTTGTGGGATTTCTCCTCCACGTGCTCTTTGGCACGCTGGGCTTTCTGACGCTGTTTGAAAAACTGCCGCGGGCTCTGGAATGGATTTTAAGCCTCTTCAGTCCTTTTACCTTCACAGCTGGCCTTGCCACGGTATGTCCAAAATAAAAAATTCAGTGCCCGGAATTCTGCCAGGGAACAGCAAAATCCGCGATTTGCATCGCCAGAACAACCCCCTCTGCTTCAGATGCTTTTAGAAAGATATCTTGGCTCCAAAAAATCTGTGTTGCTCCATGGCAAAGATGCCTGGACACTCGAATTTTACAGTGAATTTAAACCTCTATAAAATATTTCAGCTGTAGGATGAGGCTGGTGGGTACCAAGAGCTGGGGGCTGGAAGTGCTGCCTCTGAAAGCAGCACGTGCGTCCCTCTGCAACTTCTGCATGCTCTGAAATTCAGCTTACTGAGGCATTTCTGGCGCTTGTGGTCACAATAAACCCTTTGCCTCCCTAGAAACAGCGGCGTGGTCACGAGTGAGTCGGGGTTTTATCAAAAACGGCCGTGATGACACAGCAGCAGCTCACACGAAATGTTTCTGCCTGCGAATATTTCTGAAGGAAAAACATTGAACAAAATTTAAAATATTTCTGAGCAAAAAACATTTCTGAAGGAAATGTTGCATCTGAATTGTGTTTTTTTTTTTTCTTTCCCTCCTCTCCCCTAGATGGTAAAACTAGAAAAATATGGACCAGAATTTCCCCCAGAGCTGTACCCTTTCTATAACCTGTACCTCATCCTGAGCCTCGACAGTGTCCTGTATTTCCTGCTGGCCATCTACTTCGATAAGGTTTTGCCTGGTAAGTGAAAACATGAGGGGGAAAATGCAAATTTCAGTGCTCTTTCTTTTAAAATTCTGTCCTTTGTAGGGGAAAAATGACCAAAGGGGGGGTGGGATAAGAGAAAACTGTAACCTGGCAGTGAGGCACTGAGATCCCGCTCTGACAGCCCCAACAGTGGATTGAAGATATTGTAGGACTCTGATTTTTTTTAACCCAAGGGGTTGTAAATGGGGTCTTGGCTGTGATTATTCCCCACCTGCATTTGCAGCTATGGACAAGTTGAATGGCAGAGTTTATCAATTCTTTTACTCTGCTGGAAGCCCACGTCCTGGGGCTGTGGGGGAGGCAGTGGCTGGACAGGGAGTTTATCAGATTTTGCAGATGGAAATTTGGGGTTGCCATTTCCATGGAAGTGCACATCCTGCAGCTGTGGGGGAGGCGGTGGCTGGACAGGGCAATAATCAGAGTTTGTAGATGGAATTTTGGGGTTGCCATTTCTGTGGAAGTCCATATTCTGCAGCTGTGGTGGCTGGGCAGGGCGATAATCAGAGTTCACAGGTAGAAATTTGGGGTTGACTTTTCCACAGAAGCCCACGTTCTGCAGCTATGGGGGAGGCAGTGCTGGGCAGGGCATTTATCAGAGGTCACAGGTGGAAATTTGGGGTTGACATTTCCGTGGAAGCCCACGTCCTGCGGCTGTGGGGGAGGGGGTGGCTGGGCAGGGCATTTATCAGATTTTGCAGATGGAAATTTGACTTTTCCATGGAAGTCCACATCCTGCAGCTATGGTGGCTGGACAGGTCAATAATCAGAGTTCACAGGTGGAAATTTGGGGTTGCCATTTCCATGGAAGTCAATGTTCTGCAGCTATGGGGGAGGCGATGGCTGTGCCGGGTGATAATCAGATTTCGCAGATGGAAATTTGGGGTTGACATTTTCATGCAAGTCAATGTCCTGCAGCTGTTTGGGAGGCCGTGGCTGGACAGGGAGTTTATCAGATTTCACAGATGGAAATTTGGGGTTGCTATTTCCATGGAAGTCCACATTCTGGGGCTGTGGGGGAGGCGGTGTTGGGCAGAGCGTTAATCAGATTTCACAGATGGAATCTTGGGGTTGACATTTCACCTTCCCTGCCCCTGCTTTAGGCAAGTTCGGGGTCCCACACCCTCCTGCCTTCTTCCTGAGACCCTCCTACTGGCTGGGGGGCAGCGGTGGGGACGTGGGGGTGAGAACTGAGAGCAGCCATGACCCCGTCCTGGGCAGCGACACCGAGCCCATGCCGCCAGGATTCGAGGGGACAGAGGCCATCAGGTGAGGACTCCTTCGGCAGGAAAATACGGCTGTGTGAGGATTGTTTGGCTCTGGAGGGCACAGCCACGCTGACAGTTGTTGGATATTTCCCCTTACACTTGAAAAAAGCAAACAGCTCCTCCTCTTTGGGTGCAAATTCATAGTAAAATCGTGGGATGTTTGTTAAATGTCTTTGTTTGACAAGAACTCCAAGGGAAAGTAATGGAAATTAAAAATACTGATATCAATATGGTCTCAAAGGTCTAAATTGTGTAAAAAACCCCAAAAGAGATAAGATCAACCCAACGTGTGAAAGGGAGGCGCTGTCCAATGTTTCATCTCACTCCAGATCGGGATTTGAACGTTTATTGGATGTGGGGCATTCTCCAGCTCCCTGCCCTGACTTTCCTCTCTGCAGAGTCTGTTTTCCTTCCCCACCATCATTAAGCACAGAGTGTGCTGTGTAAAATGCTGCTCTGCCCATCCCTGCAGGGCTGGGTGGGCTCGTGCCTGGTGCTGCTCACTGATTTATTACCGAGAAACCAAACTGAAATCTGCCAAAATAATAATTAGGCCATCACTCCTAATTCAATACCCAATATAATTAAATATCTCATTCCCTGGAGCCTCCTGCTTCATTCTGAAGTGTTCCTCAAGTTTGGCTTTGTGACCTTTTAATCAGCTTTTGGAAAAGTGCAGGACCTAATTCTCTTCACAGGTATCAGAAATGAATTACATAAAATGATTCCTTCAACAGGACCAGTTTGAAGAGGAGGTTGGGAAATATTCTCCAAAGAGTTTTCAAAGGTTATTTTGAGGCAGAAATGGACCCAAATTGTGATTCAATAAGTAATGGCTTGTTTGCTTTTCTCTAGACTAAACAATATTAAAAAAATATACAAGAAGAACAACAAGAGCACTGAAGCTTTAAAGGGTAAGGAGAGGCTTTGAAATTCTTTTATTCGTTTTTCACTAGATAAGAACCCAAAATGTTCTGAAATGTACTGGCTGTGCTGAATTCTGCCTCTGGGCCTGCAAAATTGCTTTGTGCAATGGTTATTTCTGCTGGGGTAAATTACTGGCCAATTTCTGCCAGGTCGTTATCTCCCGGCTCCCTCCAGGAAAATCACTGTTTATTATTTTTTACTACAGCAGAAATCTCCTTAAAAGCTGTGGTTTTGCAGTGATGAACCACCCTAGAAATCCCCTCTCAAACCTCCACTTCAAAATGCAAACTATTTTTGGGCACACTTGGGGTTTTCTTAGGCACTGATGATAGCCAAATTTACTGTCCCTGCCCGAGCTGTGTTCTCCAAGCACTTGCCAATGCAAATTGTTGACACAGCCATAGTGAAGTCATGGGGTATCTGTTAAATGTATTTGTTTGACAAGAACTCCAAGTGAAAATAACGAAAATGAAAAATACCAATATCAATATGGTCTCAAAGGTGTATATTGTGTAAAAAAACCCAAAACAAATCAAACCTGAACAACCCACAGAAAGACACAAGTATATTTTTTAAAAGAAAATAAGGTAGCAAAGTCTGGCTGCTTTGAAATAAGTCTTGAAATCTCACATGTTGGAAAAGCTCTGGGCTCTTCTCTTTTCTCTTCTCTTCTCTTCTCTTCTCTTCTCTTCTCTTCTCTTCTCTTCTCTTCTCTTCTCTTCTCTTCTCTTCTCTTCTCTTCTCTTCTCTTCTCTTCTCTTCTCTTCTCTTCTCTTCTCTTCTCTTCTCTTCTCTTCTCTTCTCTTCTCTTCCTGAGGACTCTTGAGCCACACTAAAATAAAAGGTTATGAACCTTGTAGAAAACTGGAGTCAAAATTCTTTAAAAATGGAAGATAATATGTTCCCTCAACTCAATCAAGACATGATTCCGTGCTAAGCTTAGTCCTAACTCCTGAAGAACCAACCTGTGCTTTCAGATCTGTGCTTTTGGATCTGTGCTTTGGGATCTGTGCTTTTGGATCTGTGCTTTGGGATCTGTGCTTTTGGATCTATTCTTTTGGATCTGTGCTTTTGCCCCACCTCTCCAAAAGAAATGTCACTTCTGTCACCTGCAGCAACAGCCACAGGTCCAAGTCTGCTTCTCACACCCTTCCACTCCTCTGCTGTCCTGTTTTTATTCCAGGTTTGTCCCTCAGTGTGTACGAAGGCCAGATCACGGCACTGCTGGGTCCCAGCGGGGCTGGGAAAAGCGCTCTGCTAAATGTGCTCAGTGGATTTTCCAAGCCTTCAGCAGGTGAGTTTATGGGCCTGGTGCTGAAGAGGAGGAGCTGTTGGTTTATTTTCAAGTGTAAGGGGGAAATATTGAAAAAACCTCTCATTTTTCCCTCAGTGCTGGGTTGTTTTGAGTGCAGGTTTCACCTTCATTATCCAGGGATGTCCCTTATGGATACACTCATGGTCATTTGTCCATCTGCTGCTTCCCATGAGCTGCACACCTGTCGCAAATATTTTGTTTTTACTTTTTACTTAAATTTGTTTTTACTTCTTTGGAAGAAATTTGGTGCTCTGAAATATTTTTGAAGGGCATTAAAGCTTTGCACTATACAGTTACTTGAGCTGCACACCTGTAGCAAATATGTTTTTACTTCCTAGGAAGAAATCTGGTGCTCTGAAATATTTTTGAAGGGTATTAAAGCTTTGCACTGTACAGTAACATCACTTTTCAAAATTTTTAAAATTTTTATTTTAACTCTTGAGAAGCATCCGTGGTTCTGGAATTAATGCCAAATATTTCATTCATCGCCCTGCGCAGGTTCCGCAGTGATTTACAACCACAATGCCTCTGAAGTGTGGAACATGGAAGGAATGCAGGCAAGGGTTGGGATTTGCCCCCAGCGTAATTTGCATTATGAAGCCTTAACGGTGAAGGAAAACCTGCGAATTTTTGCTCACATCAAGGGGATTCAGTGGAAGGAAGTCGATCAAGAGGTTGGTATGTGCCTGGCAGCCACTGGCTTCTGTTTTATGGCATCTTGAGCACTTTGTGCTTTATTTATAAAAATTATCACCAGCATCTTGTGCTGTGGAAATGAGAACAAACCTAATTTAATGGTAAAGTGATTTTCCAATTCTTTCTTATCCCCATGTCATGAGTTAAAACTCAGATTTGTCGTATTTATCCCAAAGCAAAGCCATTCAGAGTAGGTAAGCTTGAAGTCTTGAATATACTCTCCTGTAATGTTTGTCATTTATGAATTTAAACGTGCCCAGTGCTTTGGCAATCTGACTCTTGTCTTCCTATGTTCCTAAGGTGCAGAAAGTTCTCGTCATGCTGGACCTCACCGACCTTCAGGATGTTTGTGCCGACGCCCTGACCGGGGGACAAAAGCGAAAATTGTCTCTTGGAATTGCGATTTTAGGGAATCCCCAGGTAAGGACCGGTCGTGTTCATGGACACAAAACGTGTGCTGCTTTGGGGCATGGCTTTGCATTTTCACTGGGCACAGACACAGTTGTGGTTTCCCCCTGCCATTCCAAGTCCGGAATGATTCACTTGCTGGAAGGACTGGGGGACCTGCTTCAATCAGAACCACATTTTTAATTAAAAGGGCAATAACACTGCGATAGGAGAAAGAGCAATAAAAAGGACTGATATTTGAGGACGTATTTTCTCCTCTGAGTGAGACCATCAAATGTCATTTTGAGACGGACACGACACGTAAAAAACTCAACACAACAGCTTCTGGTCAAAGAAAGGAACTCCTCTTTATTTCCCAAGGCCTCTTTTATACTCTTTCTAACATTCATGCCACACAAAATTCACCATCCCACAATGTCATTGGCTACCTATGGTTAGACCATTTTGCAATAACACAGCCTGTGGGAAGTCAGATGTTGCTGTTTATGAATTGTTTTGGGCTAGAATCGATGCCTGTGAACCGAGGCAAACGAGCAGATCCCACCACAAGGTCGTTCTCAATTCCTGCTTGTTTTGGGCTAGAATCAATGCCTGTGATCCGAGGCAAACGAGCAGTTCCCACCGCAAGGCAGCTCTCACTACAAGCCTGCAGTTCCCACAATCAAAAGCGTGAAATGCAGTGATGTAAGACTGGAACTGAGCCGCGTGGGCAGCTCCGATCCCCTCGGTTTTCACAGGTGCTGCTGCTGGACGAGCCCACGGCGGGGCTGGACCCTCTCTCCAGGCACCACGTGTGGAGCCTGCTGCGGGAGCGCCGCGCCGGGCGCGTGACGCTCTTCAGCACCCAGTCCATGGAGGAGGCCGACTCTCAGGCTGGTGAGCGCCGGCTGGCACCTCGGGGGTGGCAAACGAGGGTGTCCCAGGGCAGAGCCCACGCGAGGGTCCCACCGTGGCACTGTCTGAGCCCACTGGGCTCGTTCTGTCTGGCAGTGACCACCCAACGCGAGCTGGGCAAAAGCTAAAACCAGACCGATGTGTCCCTCCAAAACTTTCCTCTTCCACATTGTCTGAATACGTCACATCAGTGAAACTCGGTTAATTTTTCTGGATTTCGCCTGACACTATTCCCTATTTCCCTATTATTCCTGTGCTGCGTGGGAAATTCTCCAGGAAATTCTCCACAAGCCCACAAGAATGCAGAACTAAAAGAATTAACCGTGATGTTGAGGAGAAAGGCATTGGTTTGAAAAGAAAAAAAAAGGACCTTGAGCTCTGGCCTGGTTTTGCTCCTCAATTCATTATTAAAATGTCTGCTGAGTGCAGAAGGAGCAGAGTGAGGTCAGTCTGGTAAATCCTCCTAAATCCTTTGTGTTCCTTCCTCCTCAGATCGGAAAGCTTTCCTCTCCAGTGGGAGATTACAGAGCGTTGGCTCATCTCTCTACTTGAAGAGAAAATGGGGAATTGGCTATCACTTAAGGTAAAACCTTTCAGTCACCTCTCTTTTTGTGAAAAGCTTCTCGTTCTCATGAGACTTTTCTTGTAAAATCTGTGTTCCTATAGAGCTTCTATATGGAGTAATAGAAATCCTGACAATTTATTTTAGAAGATTTTTAAGGCTGCCAAAATTTCGCTGCTTTTGGACAACAAGCTGCTTTTCTTTGGACCCCAATCCTGAAAGCCCTGATCGTGTATCAGAAATGACTTTGCATCCTCCTCTGCAGCTGAAAGGGGACCAGAGTGAGGCGATCTGTGGTGCCAGAGTGATGTGCAATGGTTTTAATGGGAATTTGTTTTTCTTAGGATTTCAATTCCTGAGTTCTTGGTTTAGCAGCGCTGTCCAGGATCACAGTTTTTAATCTCAACCATCTCTTGCATGCACAGCAAACACAGGAGCACTGCAGATGGCTGCAAAAATTCCCACTGAAATGCTGCCCAGTTTTGGACATTTCCCTATGGCTGGAAAAATCACCACTGGCTTTGTGCTCCAAGCAGATGATGCACACATCTTTTTTTTTTCTCATTTGAAGTTTCAAAAATGTTGTTTTTTTGATTTTTTTTTTAAACAGGATGCACATAAATGAGCTGTGTGACCCAGAGCTCGTGTCATCTGTGGTCAGACAGTACATCCCTGACGCCGTGCTCAAGGGACAGAAGAGGGATGAGCTGGATTTTATGCTGCCTCTGGAAAACTCTGAGAGCTTCCCAGGTGAGGAATCTGCTGCTGTGCCAGGGTTTAAAGGGAAACCCAGCTGTGGGAAAAGCAGAAATCAAAGTTATTGTGAGGGGAATAAATATATTTCTTGGTCCATAATGTGTGGGGTTAGGAAGCTGCATGAACACCAGTCTGACAGAAAGGCACGTGGGAGTTTTAATAATGCAGATGGAAAAAAGAAAATCCACCAACTGATTTACAAACTAAAATGCACTAAGCCTCATCTGCTTCCAGGATGGCCCATAAAAACCCAAACCACTGAATTTTCCACTACTTACCTCTAAAGAACGCAATCATTTTGCCACGATTTTAAGTGGTGGAGATTAATGACGTGAATTCTGGAATACCCAATGTTAACTGACTGAGTTTGTGCTCCTCACCTGGGCACAGGTGCCTGGGCTCAGTCTGGCTGTTTCTCCCGTGCAGGTCTGTTCAGCCACCTCGAGAGCAGCCTCCTGCAGGGCGTGGTTAATTACGAGGTGAGCAGGACAACCCTGGCAGATGTCTTCCTGAAGCTGCAGGGTGAGGAAGCCATCGGCCCAGAAGGTAAAGCACTGACTCCCATTTGCAAGTGCGTTATCAATAAAGTTCCATCCGTACCTATATTTTGATTGAATACCCAATAAGTTTCTGTTAAATGTGAGTTTTGGTAGGTCTGGAGTGGCAGTGGTATCCCACGTGCCTTTAGTGAGAAATATCTTCTTGGAGAAGCCCAAATGATTCCATCTGGACTTCCCAGGGGTGGTGAAGCACAAGAATTAAGGCTGATGTTTAAGGGTATTAACCTTTGAACAGCCCAGACAGGAGGTGGGAAGAGAAAAAATTTGCAGAAGGCATTTCCCAAGGCCGGGGAACATATCAGATGTGCTGCCACACCAGGCCAGGTTCAGCCAGCCTGAATCCATCAATATAAATTATATTCTGGATAAATTATGGCCCCCTTTTCCTCTGCCCTTGTTTCTTTTCCATCTAAAAAAAATTTAAAAAAAATTTTTTTAAAAGTATCCCTCTGTTCTGAAGATCAGAAGATCCTTGATGGGATTAAAACATTTGGGATTAAAATGTGTCTTTGTGGATAACGTCATTTCTGGTGGTGAACACGCAGGAGATGGAGACCTCGAGGAGAGGGATCAGGGCCTCCCGGTGTTTTCCAAGCAGGGGATCCTGGCCATGAGTGGGATGATGCTCTGGAGGCAGCAAGTGTGTGCTGTGATGAGAATTCGCCTCCTAAAGCTAAGGCACGAAGGAAAGTTCTTCAGGGCCATGTAAGTACAGGAGCTCCCACCCACCCTGCAGCCCTGGAGGGCCTGAGGGAAGGCTTAAATACTGCTGGAGATGTTTGGAAGCAGAGAATTAGGCGGGAAATATTTAAAAACTTCAGAAATAAGGGCAGTCTAAACTTACTGGAGAGCTCTGGCTTGCTTAACTTTTATATTTGCCAGTAAATCACAAAATTACTTCAAGGCGGAGTTCCCCTGGGCTCACTTATGGTCTGTTTTTCCATCTAGATTACTGTTATTTGGAGCATTTGTCCTCCCAATGTTGATGATTTTAATGCCATTTCATCTCTGGAAGAGCTCCAACAACTGGGAAATCACAGCTAGCCCCTATTTTCTTCCCACTAAAGGGAAAATCCAAAATAGGTCTACGAACCTTCTCATCGTCAATGACACAGGTGAGGAGCAACATGTGATGGTGACTCACTTTCTTCACCCATCTTTTTTATAATTGACATTATATTGATATAATAGATAATTGATATTATAATTACAATTTTAATAATTTATAATAAAATTGAATTTTGTTATAATTGGCAGCCAATTGCAAATGCCACAAATATGTAAAGGAATGTGCATTGGGAGGTGTTTTCTTTTGAGCAAAAGCAAATGCAGTTCTAGTGATGATTTAGATTACATGTAATGGACCAGGCAAATTTTTAAAAAGCAATAAATAAACTAAGTATGAAACATGTATTTTGTTTAACCATTTTGATTAAAATAGGAAAAAATCTAGGAAATACATGTTTGCTTAGAATCTCAGTATTTGAGGTTTTTAGCATTCCTCTGCTTTGCAAGTAGGAACTTGTTTATATGAAACTGTTTATATTTAAAGGAAAAAAACCCTCTAATGGCTCTAATTTCTGTCCTTAACTTGACTTCAGGATCAGAAATCGAGGATTTCATTGCTGCTTTGAAGACTCAAAACATAATCCCAGAAATAACCCTGGAGAAAAACATCACAAGCCTTCCAAATTATAACGGAGCTATAAAAATATCCCTGGAAGGCAAGGTGAGGGATATTTTTCCCTTCTTTCATCGTGCACACCAACAGGATTTTCTGAAGAGTATTTAAATGAAAGAAACAAACACATCAGAAAAGGGAGAATATTTTTTGGGCATATTAAATAATTTTGTTAGTGCCGCTCACACCTCCCAGGGAGACGAAGAACTTTTATTTTTCCATCCTCAGAGCCACCAGTACACAGTGATGTGCAGCCCAGAGCCCATCAACTGCTACCCCGTGCTCGTGAACATCCTCAGCAACACCTTCCTGACGCTCCTCAACTCCACCGCGCGTTTCCGCGTCTGGAGCATGCTCTTCTACGGGGTGAGCGTCGCGAGAAAATGAACCGGGGTGAAGTTAATGGACGAATGTTGCTTTCAAGGGGGGGCACCGGGGTGTCCTGGTGTGCTGCAGCCTTCCTGGGGGAAGGATCCCCTCAAGGAATGGCTTCTCCACAGGCCTCAGCAACTCCCTGAGCAGTAGGTGATTTCAGCAAGTGTAGCGTTTTCTCCGCTACAAGTGGTTTCAGCTCTTGTGATTTCAGCTCTTGCAGAATCACCCGCGGCAAACTCGCGGACAGAGAGAGGAGGGCATTGTATGGCAGTTCCACAAGATAACTTTATTGTTCAGCAGCTCTTGTGGAGGGGAGGCCACGGATGGCAGTCACACCCTGCCCAAAGGGGGTCTTTTATGGGGAAGGCAGGGGTGGGGTAGGGGTCAATTGGCCAATTGGGCACAAGGTATGACCACAGAGAAGCAGGGTACACTGGGTGGTCATTATCACACCACCACGGGTGGTCATTTATCACATCACCATGGGTGGTCATTTATCACACCACCATGGGTGGTCACCACGGGTGGTCACCATGGGTGGTCATTTATCACATCACCATGGGTGGTCACCATGGATGGTCATTTATCACATCACCATGGGTGGTCACCATGGATGGTCATTTATCACATCACCATGGGTGGTCACCATGGATGGTCATTTATCACATCACCATGGGTGGTCACCATGGATGGTCATTTATCACATCACCATGGGTGGTCACCATGGGTGGTCATTTATCACATCACCATGGGTGGTCACCATGGGTGGTCACCATGGGTGGTCATTTATCACATCACCATGGGTGGTCACCATGGGTGGTCACCATGGATGGTCATTTATCACATCACCATGGGTGGTCACCATGGATGGTCATTTATCACATCACCATGGGTGGTCACCATGGATGGTCATTTATCACATCATCATGGGTGGTCACCATGGATGGTCATTTATCACATCACCATGGGTGGTCACCATGGATGGTCATTTATCACATCACCATGGGTGGTGGCCGTGACCCAGAGTTGGGTTTCTTATCTCTGAGTCCTTTTGCCCTCAGGCTTTTCTCCAAGGGAGTGCAGAGGGCTTTTGAGTCAAGGGCTCGTGGTTCTCCACAGATGAAGGGATGAGGGGTGTACGGCTGGGAAACCTGGCTGGGGGAGCAAGTTCCAGGGGTTGGGGGCAGTGGTGTGACTCCTGGGGGTGTTCAATGGTAATTTTTCCTGTGGTGTCTGAGGGTTCTGTGGCGTTTCAGTACCATAACGTTGTGCTGTGGGCAGAGAATTGGGATTGTTCTTGGGAAAAAGAAGGTTAAGGGTGACCTAATTGTGGCCTTCCAGTCCCTGAAGGGAGACTGAAGATGGAGAGAGATTTTTTACGAAGGTCTGGAAGGACCGGACAAGGGAAAATGTCTTCCCACTGGGAAAAAATGGGTTGGGATCAGATATTAGGAGGAAATTCTTCTCTGTGAGGGTGGGGATGCCCTGGCACAGGTGCCCAGAGAAGCTGTGACTGTCCCATCCCTGCTCAAAGCCAGCTTGGATGTGGCTCTGAGCAACCTGAGATAGTGCAGGATGTCCCTGCCTGTGGCAGGGATTTGGAATGAGGTGATTTTAAAGTCCCTTCCCACCCAGGCCATGATGATGAACACGGTGGGAATACAACAGCGATACTGCCAACACCGCCTTTCCTCAGCAACAAAAAATTGCTCTCCATCCTCAACAGTTTACAGCAATCCAAATATTTTTCTATTTTTCTGCAAATTCTAGGATGCTAAATGTCTTTCTTTTTTCTTTTTTTTTCTTTTTTTTTTTTCTTTTTGCCTCATTTCCTATTCTTAAGCACAAATGGCTCACCATTAGTGTTCTCACTTGCACGTTCAAGCATCTTACAAGTTCCAAGCCAGCCAGATTTTCCCTGGACAGCTCTCGATCATGGATGACCCTGAATTTCTCTCCACAGGCAGACAGCCCATACATAAAGAGCTACATGTTTTTTACCTTATTCAACCACCTGCTGATCCTGGCTGCGGGTTTGCCTCCTCTCTTCGCCATGAACAGCGTGGAGGATCACAAGGTAAAGAGCACTAGCTGCAGGTGGTCATAGGCAAGGAGGGAATGTGATGTGAGGTGTCTGGAGAGCACAGAGTGCCCAAAAAAACTGAGCTGCACATCCCTGGGAGAGTCCAGGGCCAGGCTGGACAGGGCTTGGAGCAGCCTGGGATAGTGGAAGGTGTCCTGCCCATGGCAGGGGTGGAATGGGATGAGCTTTAAGGTCCCTTCCAACCCAAACCAGTCTGGGATTTTATGATTTCTAGGTAGGATGTCAGAAGAAAAACAGACACGTGAATACCAAAGTGCACTTCTCTGCATCGCCGGGAGCCAGCTGGGCTCAGAATAATTTGGATGTTAACAAAGAGAATAGAATTATTTCATTTCTTTCCCTTTAGGAATGGTGTGGTTTTAAACAAAATTAGAAACGCTTGGAATGGAGAGAAGGCTCAGCCAGGGAAGGAAGGAGCAAGGGAATGGAGAAGGAGCAGGAATGATGTTCTAAACTCTCCTTTTCCCCATCTTTGTTGCTTTTGCAGCTCCAGGCTCGCTCCCAGCTGCGGATGGCAGGGCTCTTCCCCTCGGCCTACTGGTGTGGGCAGGCTCTGGTGGACATCCCACTCTTCTGGATCCTGACAGTCCTCATGTTTGGGCTCCTGCTGATGGTCAGCCGCACCTGTCCCCTGCAGGCCAGCGGCGTGGTGTCCCTGGTGAGCTCCGGGGAAAACTCCCCTCCCTCATTTCATAGCAGCGTTTTGCTGCTATGAAATTAAATAAAATTTTAAATAAAATTTTAGAATATTTTAAATAAAATTTTAGAATATTTTAAATAAAATTTTAGAATATTTAAAATACAATTTTAAATTTTTAAAATCTGCTCTGGGCAGGTTTTTATATATCCACAGGCACCTCCTTGTCACTGATGTCTCTCTCTCTCTCTCTAGATCGTTTGCTTCATTGGCTATGGAATCTCTCTCGTCCTCTTTGTTTATACGATTGCCTTCAAATTTCGGACGGCACGAAGCAATCGGTACATTTGGTGTTTGGTCTTCATTCTGGTAAGTGAGGAGCTTCTTTACTTTGAAATGTTTGATTTACACGCCTTGAGGGTGCATTTCAAATCTATCAATGTTCAGCAGAATAATCCAAATCGCTGACAAATAACCTGGATTTTAGCAGCAATGCATTAATACTGAAAATGCTTTTTGTGCTTTATCGCAGGTGAATTATACTGCTGACGTGATCAGTGTCTATAATGAAATAATTCGCTACTTCTGTACTCTGCTCCCTGTGTTTCCACCTCTGGGCTGGATAATGTTCTCTGGACTGGTAAGCAAAACACCTCCTGCTAAATTCAGTAATTATCCTAACGGTGCAAACTGGCAATGCAAGAGGCCATCCAAATCCCCTGTCGAAAACAGAGAGTGAGGAAAGAAAACAGGAAAAGAGAAGTTCCAGGTCAAGATTTGACTTGTAAATTCTTCGTTTGATTGGGATGTTTTGGTTCATTTACTTACCAAGAGCTCTTCCAGTGGCTGCGTTTTGGCAGCTGGGGTAGCAAGGGAGGGGAAGGTGATGGAGTGGGAAAACCAGGGAGGAGGCAGTGAGCTGCAAAAAGAAATGGGGAGAGAGAAGCAATGATGGAAAAAGTCAACCTCACCTGACTGATTACTGAATTACTGTAGCCAAGGAAGCCTTTGAGGCAATAGGAACCAAAAAAAGACCGCAGATCCAATGCTTTACCCCATCCTGAAGATCCAATGCTTTACCCCCATCCCCTGCCTGCCACACTTGCTCTGACACACCATGGGTCACACCATGCTAATGACTTTTCTGACTGATCTTCTTTTCTTCCAGGCTTACGTCACATTTGATGAAGAGGAGCGTTTTAAACACTGGAATCGCATCTACGTGGCTGTCTTTGCGGTGAGGAGGGGTTTGGAGATGCTTGCTTGGGGCTGTGCTGATGCAAAGGGCTGTACACTTTCCCCAAAAAGAAAGGATGGGGTTTTTGTAGTCAAAATTTCACATTCAGGGTTGGCAGGGGAAGCACATCCAAGAAATCATGGGCTCGTGCCTCATGTGGCCCTCGGATGTTGCAAAAATGGGGTGGGGGGGTTAAGTGAAGCTCGTGTAGGAGGCAGTGGTGTTATTAATAAATTAATCAATCTAATGGTGCTTCTAGAAGAGAATGATGTGATCTCCCATCCCAGAGGATGTCTGGTGGGATGCATGGAGATTATCTGGGCTAAAACTGCTGTAAGAACTCAAGGCTTTTGCAAATCATTTCCATATCAGAGGGAAATGTATGCAAAGCATCAATGTAGCTTCTTCCCCTTTCAATAGCTGAAATAAATGAGACAGGTTCCTTCATCCCTTTATAATTAAAATTAATAGAGTGTGTTGTTACCTTGTCTCCACACAAACCTCATTAATTTCTGGTTTTTAGCCGTACGTCCATTGTGTGATTTTCGCTTTCCTCCTGCGCTGTTTGGAGATGAGATATGGAGAAGCTGTCCCAGGATTCGATCCCATCTTCAGGTGTGTCCCAGGGATTCCTCGTGAGCCACACTGATCCCAATCTGCAGGGAGGGCTCGGAGCTGCACAGCCCAGCAGGATTCTGACAGAAGAGGGAAAAATATTGTGTGTGTAAATCATTCTGCAAAACGTGGATAAAGCTCGTATTTTTAATTTTTTCAATGTCCTTGAGAGGGTAAAAATTGTGATTTAAGCTTTTTTTTAATAAGTTTTGGAGCTGAGATTTCAGAAAAATTCCCTACAGGGGGCTTAATTATAGTTCCAAATCGAAACACAAAAATTTTAGCTCCTTTTCAATCATGTCAGTGTTGCTCCCAATAGGATGGAGAATTTCTTAATCTTCATCATTTTGGGGTTGTCTAAGTGCTCTCTGCTTTTCTGTCCTCAACAAGTGGCCAACCACCTCAGTCGTGTGGGAGAAGACTTGTAAAAATTATTGAATTATTAAACATTGCCAAGTGTGGCTCAGCTGGGAGTTAATTGTCCAAATTGCTTTAAAAACCACAGGGATTTTAATTCTCCTTCAGCAGATGATTGGTGTGTGTGGGGTGGGGAACCAGTCAATAATTAAAGGTGAAGGAAGAGCTAAAGCTGACCTTTATTTTCTCAGCCGTGCCAGTGGGGTTTAGCTTTTCCCCCAGGAATAAATATTTGAGCAAACACTGTCTGGTGGAACAGCTCAGGGATCCTTGTGGGTCCCCTCCAGCTCTGAGCCCGTGAGCTCCCCGAGTTTAAATAAATTTTGTGTTTCATTGGTGTTGCCCTGGGAAAAAAACGGTGAACACAAAGCTTTCTGAAGTGATTCCCAGTAAAACCAGCCCTCCTCCCCTCAGGATCCAGCAGAGGACAGTGGTCCCCCAGCAGAACAAGGACCACCCTGGGGAGGAGCCCCCCGAGGTGCAGGCGGAGAGGGAGAGGGTGCGAAGCGCCGCGGCCTCCCTGCAGCAGGAGGAGGTGAGTCCAAACCCAGCCCTTGGGATGGTCTTCCTTTCCGTTCTCCATCATTTTCATTCTTCATCATCTTCCTTTTCATTCTCTCCTCTGCCTCTGCTTTCTTAGCTCAGATCTTCTGGTGTGATCTCACCATCCAGGACTTTAGCAGACGCTAGTATTTTTATTCCCATTCTGCTTATTTTCCTTTTTTTTCTTTTTTACCTCTGTTCCATGGATTTTTAATTTAGAAATTTTCTCTTTTTCCAAGTCCTGCTCAAGGGTAAGAACAGATCAGCTGTCTCGTGGGGTAGGAGGAGAGGTTTTATTTCCCTCTCCATCTCTCCGCAGGACTCACTTGTCGTTGTCAACAGTTTGCGCAAGGAATATGAAGTCAGGACAGCCACGTCCATCTTTAAGAAGAAGAAGAAACTTGCTGTCAAAAACATTTCTTTTGGTGTTAAAAAAGGTTCAAGTACTTTGCTGTGCTCCCTATAATATAAATGACCAAAATCCAAAGCGAAGGTCACATTTGGAGACAGTGTTTTTGTTAGAATTTTCCTGACCCGAAGCTCCACGCTCCTGCATTCAGAGTTTTAATTTAATAAAATTAATTAATTTATTTAATAAAACAACCCTTTCTCCTACTGTACCTTTAGATATTGCATAGAATACAGGGGAGAAAGTAATATTAACAATAAATAATATTAACAATCATAACAATTAACAATTGCATATTTATTCCAGGAGAAATCTTAGGTCTGTTAGGACCCAACGGAGCCGGGAAAAGCACAACGATCAACATGATTTCTGGAGGTGTAGCAGTGACTGCTGGGGAGGTAGGTGGCTCCTTCGGAGCAGCTGCAGAGATGACCTTGATGCCTTTAAAAATTAAGGATTTTTAGCAGCAACATCTCCCTGCAGTCAGGGGATTTATGGGTGTTTATGCACAATTTGTGTGTCCCGGATATCTACAGAGCTGAGAAGAAAGTGTTCATTTATGCCAAGCATAAATTCTAGCGTTCATCAAAGTCAGTGTTACAGATTTAAGAGTCTGAGCAACAGGAAATCTTCAGCTGACATTGGAAACCCATCGTGAAATGTCACAAGCCCTGTAAGAAATGTTGACATCTAAAAAAACCCCAAAATAACACTCCATAAACAGCCTTGCAAAAGCAGGAAATTGGAAACGAATGTGAGCAGCGTTGGGCCAGTAACAATCCATCACTTAATTACGTGCAGAATGATTAATGGCATGTGGTGGGGGAGGGGAAATGCCATTGCTGTTACGGATCTGGGACTGAAGGTCGGAAACTGGAAAGTGTTGCTGGGAAAAGGCAGCCTGGTGTTGGTAATATGGCCCAGAGTGTGATGGCAGTGAAAGGACAGACGGAGCAGCATTGTCCTGCTCGCGGAGCCACAGTGACCACGCACAGGTGGCTACTGAGCACACAACTGCTCGGCTTGACCAGCTGGACAGGGCTTGGGGCAACCTGGGCGGGTGGGGGGTGGGATGGGATGGGATGGGATGGGATGGGATGGGATGGGATGGGATGGGATGGGATGGGATGGGATGGGATGGGATGGGATGGGATGGGATGGGATGGGATGGGATGGGATCAATGGGATGGGATGGGATGGGATCAATGGGATCCATGGGATCCATAGGATGGGATCCATGGGATCCATGGGATCCATGGGATGGGATCGGTGGGGTGGGATGGGATGGGATCCATGGCATGGCATGGGATCCATGGGATGGGATGGGATGGGATGGGATCGACGGGACGGGACGGGACGGGACGGCATGGCATGGCATGGCATGGCATGGCATGGCATGGCATGGCATGGCATGGGTTCCATGGGATGGGATGGGATCCATGGGATCCATGGGGCGGGATGGGATGGGTTCCATGGGGTGGGATATGATGAGATGGGATGGGTTCCATGGGGTGGGATCCAAGGGATGGGATGGGTTCGATGGGATGGGATTGAATGGGATGGGTTCCATGGGATGGGACGGAATGGGATCCATGGGATGGGATGGGACGGGATGGGATGAGCTCCAAGATCCCTTCGACCCACACCACCCTGTGACTGTGTGACCCCACAACGGCAGAGCTGTGCATTTCTGCAGGTGCTGCTCAGGGGCCATGATGGAGCCCCGCCGTGCCCGGGGGCCCTGGGCCGCTGCCCACAGCAGGACCCGCTCTGGCCACACCTGACGGTGCTGCAGCACCTGGAGGCCTTCGCTGCCATCCGAGGGATGAGGGAAAAAGATGCAGCTCTTGCCATCAGCTGGTAGGAAGCCAAATGATCTCATCTCTTGGTTCTCTCTCCCTCCAGAGGCAGGGAACCAAGATTTCTCCAGCCCAATCACTCTGGGATTTTATAGGGCAGGGAAGGGTTTCCCTGTTCACAAACCCGGCTCATGGGATTAAGAGGCATATCTTCAATGCCTCTCACCTTGGTGAGGTGAGATCTCCAAAGGAGCTCTGCTGCTTTGTACAGCTCTCAATCCCTTGCCAATGAAGGTTGTAGCGCAAGTTTTCTTGGGAAATTTCAGGGGAAAAAAATCAAACTTGCTCCAGTTCATGGCCAGTTCCTTGAGTAACTCGCTTCTCTCATTAGCTGCAATTGCTGCCTTGAATTTCTGCCAAAATTCCTTAATTTACCATCCAAGTTAAGGGCAAAATCACCAAGCAACCCGAGGTGATGCTTATCAGCCAAAACATGTCCATGTGTGGTTCCTTGCCCCTTACCACAGTGTTTGCACACCAAGATGGTCATTTGGGGCTTTTCTCTTTCCACTCCCCACAGCATAGGAAAGACCTTGGATCTCCTGAAGCATTTCAAGACCCCAGCCCGGAGTTTATCTGCTGGAGAAGCCAGAACAGTACGTGCTGGGTTCGTCTTTGTTCCTTGAGCAAAGCCTGCTTGCTCTTCCCTGGACGTGGTGCACAGCAAGCCTTCAGCTGAGTGGGGTCCTGGCATCGCTTATTTCCATCAGTGCCTTCTGAATCCAGCCTGGCAGGATCTCCTCACCCTCTTTCCCTGCTCTCCTCGCCTCTGTGTTTAATAAGTGCTAACCACAAATAGAATTTGCAATCGACTCTTCATGCCCCACCACCTGCATCTGCCGCTAAATGGGACGGAAAACCACTTTCACATCTTTGGCAGGCTCAGGAGTTTTGGGGAAATCTGATTTTGAGAGATCAAAAGGTTAACTGAGAATACCTGATTTTTTTAGTTTTTTTTTTTTAAATCTCTGCTCCTCCTGCATGTTGGAATCAGGACCTTCAGCTTTGAGAAATTCCTGGGGATAAGATTGAGAAATTCACGGGGATAAGATGCACCAGTTTTGCAGGTAAATACAGCAGCCCTGACCTCCTGTTGTTCCCATTCCAGCTGTCCTTTGCTCTGAGCATCCTGGGAGAGCCGACGGTGATGCTTTGGGATGAGCCATCCGTGAGCATGGACCCCCAAGGGCAGCGGCGCATGTGGTGAGCAGCCCTGGCGTGGCACAAATCACAGCTCTGGGACAGATTTCACTGCTGGTTCCCCGGGAAGTGACTGTGATCCCTCTGTTCCCAGGAAGATGATCCAGGCCTCCATGAGGAGCAAGGAGAGGGCAGCGCTCCTGTGCACGCAGTCCCTGGAGGAGGCGGTGGCCATGTGTGACCGCGTGGCCATCGTGGTGTCCGGCCGGCTCCGGTGGGCACCAGGGCGTGGGGTTTAGTCTGGGGGTTGTTGGGGTTTGTTTGGGGTTTTGAATTCTTAGCCTAATGGAAAATACTGGTTTGGATGCTCCCATGTGGGTAACAACCAATTTTGTGAGGAGCTGATGGGTAAGAGCATGTTCATCTGCTGCTCGACACCAGTGATGGATTTATTTGCTGATTGGGATGTTCTGAACAATGTTTTACCTCCTCCGCAGGTACATCGGTTCCCTTGAGGACCTGAAAAGGAAATTCGGCACAAGTTACCACCTAGAACTCAAAATGGCAGACATGGCGCAAAGTGACGCTCTCCACACTGAAATCCTGAACCTCTTCCCCCACGCAGCTCGGCAGGAAAGGTCAGAGTCCCCTGGGCCTCTCACCAGGCTAGCTTTGGGCTGGGATGCTCTTTTCCTCCTGCTGACCCTGCTCAGTGATTCACCTGCGGCACAGATGTCCTACAAATCACAATGCTGAACCACAAGATGAAGAATTAATTTTTTATTCCCTTTTCAGGACTTGTTCCCTGCTCACCTACAAGATCCCAACGGCAGACGCACTACCTCTGTCCAGGTCTTTCTCCAAGCTAGAAGCAGGTAAAAGGAAACCATCAGTTAAATAAGGAAATCGATTTCAAATTGTTCACGTGGATTTGGTTTTTAAGGATGCTTTCTCCTTCCCTCCGCAGCCAAAAGGAATTTCAAGCTTGAGGAGTACAGCTTGTCAGTGAGCACTTTGCACCAGGTAGGCTGGGGGAGGAGCTCCGGGTTAGGAAAAGGAAGAAACAACCTGTGAGCAGCACAGATATGGTCAGTCCTGGGCGATGATGGGGTTATTTCCACCGTGTCCCATTGCAGGTGTTTGTAGACCTCACCAGGGACGCGGAGGAGCACGACCCGGAGGTGGCATCCAACGGGGCTGTGGAGCAGAGAGCCCTGCACCCCTGAGCCCTGGAGCCACAGCAGGAAATATTCCATGGATTCCTTCGGCGTCACTGAATTCCATCAGTGTTCCTGAATTCCATCGGTGTCACCGAATTCCATCGGTGTCACCGATACCTGGGATCAGCTGCAGCCCCACGACTTTGTCACAGCACACACACAGCCCTGCAGGGGTTCTGCCTCACAGAGAAGAAAAAGAGTTATTATTTTAATAAATAAAGCCTTTATCCTTTGACAAACGGATGCCTGATGTTCATCTGTGCCCCGTTCAGAGCGGCTCACGGAGATTTTCTGTGGATGAATTCCTGATCCCAAGGCTGTGAGGGACACTGAGGCTGGGAGAGGAGGCTGGAGAGAATCAGGAGCAATCCCAGGGAAGGCTCTGACCCCTCACTCATCGAGACGGGCACAGGGCTGTATTTTCACCCCAAAAGCTGCTGTTGCTGTGAATTCCAGCTTGGCCCAGCTCATCCCCACCCCTGTGGCCACGGAGAGAGGAAAGGACTCAGCAGTGCCTGGAAAAGTGGAATGGAAACTGACACCTCTTACATCATCATCTATATAACCCAGTTATTATTTAGAGTCAAAATAAGGTGTGTTTTGACCCAAAGTAAGCAGCCTGAACATGGCTTTTGTCATCGGGAGGAGAGGTGGGCTCCTCACCCGCCCCCACCACGCTGGTGCCAGGGAGGGATGGGGCAAGAACCATCCCCCTGACCCTGTCTGAGCAGATCAGCATCCCCTCGTGGAGATCTTCCTGCCAGGGCTGGAGTCAGAAAGTACATTTTTAGAAAAGGAATAAGCTAAATAAGATAGGAACTGCTGCATTCAGGTGTTTCCCCTGGTGCTGCATTGTCCTGTCCGCCAGCTCCTGCTGGGGACCCTGGGGAGGACAGGGCAGTGGCACCCCTGGGATGGGCACAGCGGGCAGGGATGCAGGTACCAGCAGGTGGCTGCCGTGGCTCAGGGATGGGCTGCTCCTGCCAGGAAAATCCCAAAGCAGTCCTCACCCCCGAGCTCTGCTCTCCGCGTGGATCTCTGAACAGATCCAGGGAGGGCAGGGGAGAGATTCTACCAGAGAGTCACTGGCATCTCCCCCTCCCCACTTCAGGGCTGGGTTTTCCCTTTCAAAAGGAGGGGCTGGGAGAGGAAGAGAAGGTTTGGACACCCGGGAGGTGTTCTGGGCTCAGGTCTTGACTTCATCCCATGCCTCAGTGCACCTCTGCAGTCTGCCTCGCTCTGGTGCATCCGAATGGGATTCCAGCCTTAGGGTGTTTGTTTCCTGCTAGGCAGAGCAGAGGGAAGCAGATGCAGCTCCTCCACTTTTCCAAGCCCTGCTCATGCTCTCTCCCACCCTGATCCCACAGCCACGATGAGCCCAGGGATGCAGCCCTGGGTGACCGAGGGGAAAAAATCAAAGTTTTCTCCCCACAGCCTGGGGGGAAAATCAAACACATCCCCTTCAAAGTGCAGAATTACTCCAGAAAAGTTCATTTTAGCGTTTCCAAGCTGTTTTTGAGTTGGAAGAGCTGTTGCTAACCAGGAGGCAGCACTTCTCTGTTCCTGCTCTGTAGCTGATGCCACAGGAACACTTTGCCACCCTTTGTCCCCTGCCTGTGCCGTGACATCGCTGTTGACTTCAGCCTCTCTTGCTGCGCTGAGGAGCACAACGGACTTTGCCAGAGAAAGGATTTTTGTGTGGTTTGTTGTGAGGCTTGTTTTCCTTCTCTTGGCCGCGGCTCAAGAATTTCCTGAGTTAACTTTTCGGACAATCCGCTCCAGCGCCTCGACAGAGATGTGCTCTGTTTGCTTTTTTTGACACAAATAAAGCCGAAGCCCTGCCAGGGAGCAAGGGGGAAGGAAGCCAGGGAAAAGAGAAGTGATGGTGTCAGGAATGTCTTTTGCAGAAGTGCCTGAGTGAAAAAAGGAGTGCGTGGACAAAGGGGCAGTGAGAGCGGCCGGACAGCTGGACAGTCCAGCCTGGGGAGGCTCAGCATCTCTGCTCCTCCAGGACACTGCAAAGAACAAGCTCTGGATTCCCTTCAAACCTTCCTGTCAAGGTAAGGCTTAAGCATTCCTCCTAAGGCAAGTGAAAAATGTGATTTTGAAGGTATGAAAACATCCAGGGAACGATAACGGGGTTAGTAGCACTGGGTGAGGCTACAAATGTGCAGCTGAGGCACAGAGCATCTTTCTAATAGGTTGAGTTGAGTTTGTGATTGAGTTTGGGGGGGATTTAAAGGCAGTAGAATCTTTTAAACCTCACTTTGAAATGAAATAACACTGAAACGGAGCTCAGTTTATGGCAGAGGTTGTTCTACAATGTTTCTAGGCACTAAGAGGACCCAGTAGGTTCAGCTCAGTGTTTTATATAATCCGGCATACACAAGGAGCAGATTTCTTTCCCTACCCCCAGTGTAAGATAAAGGTTGAATTAAAAAAGTTCTGTCCATCTTACACTCTTAAAAATCCCCCCTGAAACAGCGCAGGAGCAGAGCTGTGCCACATTTCCCCCAGCCCTGCAGCAAACTCTGCAGCACGGCCGGGGTCAGTCAGCACTGAGGGGTGACCCAGGTGGGATTTTTGGAATGAGCTCTGTGCCCCAGCCAGGATTTCCTGGGGGTGTCAGCTTGGGGTTCCCCTGTGGGACTCTCAGCACAACCTGTGGCACAAATCCCTGCAGAGAGGTGGAGATGTGCACGGGACACACAACGTCCCACACCTCACTCCTGCTGGGCGGAAAAGGGACCAAATAACTAAATTCAGCTTCCTCCAGGGAGCCTAGAGGTTATTAACACAGGATAAATTCAAGATATAAAATATCAAGTATATATATTTTATACTTATATATATACTTTTATTTTATATATATGTGTGTGCATAAATATATATACTTATATATATACTTACATATAAGTATATGTACACATATGTATACTTATATATATACTTATATATATATACTGATATATGTATTTATATACACACATATATACATGTATACTTATATACATATTTTATACTTATATAAATTCGAAGTTTTATACACCTGGTTTTAGTGAGATAGTCTGTGGGGGAAAAATCTGTTTAGAGACGATGGCAAAGCTAGGGCGAGTGTTTGACAAGGACACCCTGGGCAGCAAATTTGTCACAGCTGCTTTTGCAGCATTCCAGTGCCTGCTGCCTCACCCCGGGGAGATTCAACCCCTGAGGGCTAAATAGAAATATTTGGAGGAAGATAAACTCTGTCAGCACCATGAGGCATCGTCCTCCTGGGGAAGGCGACATAAATCTTCCTTCCTTATGACAGGAGGGCTTGAAAGGATTAGGTCTCTAAAAGCTCTGATATTTCTACCTGAGAATCACTTAGAGAAGATCAGGATCTTGTTGAAAAGCAGATTTTAGCTGCAGGTGTGACAGCAGAGCAGTTTGGCTATGTGAGCAGAGCTTTTTGCACAGACGTGCTTAATCCTTTCACTCATTAAAGGTCCTCATGATTATTTTATGGATGGTTAACATGCACATATCTCATCTGCAAAAATCTGACAGGCAGCTTCATGCTTTACTTCTTTCAGTTCCCACCACCAGCATGAATCCAAAATAATCCTCCTTTTGCCTTGACCACATCATTTTGAGGACTCTGCCATGACTTTTGGAGTAACACATGCTCGTGGCTCTCTGGTTTTCTCCCATCTTTCATTAATAACCCAGCAATGACATCTCTCCCACGCACTTCCAAGAATTCGTTCTCCTGTGGCTCTGAGTTTCCTTCAACAGATGCTGTTTTCCAAATGAGCTCAGCTCACACCACAGCCAGGAGTTGCTCAACACTTGTTGGTGTTGAGCCTATAGTGCATTAAAATCACAATCAAAAGGGTTTTTAGTGTTTTTAATTGAATAAACTGCTGTTATTTCTTGGCTGTGAAGCCCACCCAAGCTGATTAGGTAATGCAATGTGATATTCCCTCTTTTATTTCATCATTAACTCCTCCCAAACTCCCCACGGAAGCCTGAAATTCTGATTTTATTCAGTGTTTGCTGCTGAGCTGTGAGGGTTGGAGCGTGCTGAGGGTGATGAGGTCTCTTGACCCCCGTGCTGCGGGGGTGGAGGTGCTCAGCACAACATCTGAGTTTATTCAACTCATTCTTGCTGTAAAAAGGGAGAAAAAGTGTCAAGAAAAAAATCTGCAAGGACTGTGCAGATAAAACCAGTCGCTGCTGGTTTAGCTTTTGCTGTATTTAAAAACAATTATCAAAAAGGAGTTGTTTCTAGGTTCAAAGATGAAGACGCTCCAGAGGAATATCAGTGTATTCCAGCAAACTAAAATTCTCCTGTGGAAAAATGTCCTTCTCAAGTGGAGGATGAAGATGCAGAGCTTTCAGGTAAGGAAACATCAAAAATAAAACCGAAATAGCAGCAAAACACTGAGAGTGGCCAATCCCTGCCGGCCCCAGACACCAATTTCTTTGGGTAAAATTAGAAATTAAAGTACTTTTGAAAAGCCTGACTGGTAATGAACAGTTGGAGACTTTAATTCTTTAACTGGTGATATTTATGTCTGGTTTGTGACAAATGAGGGCACAGATGGTGATGGGCATAATGCAAAGATTCTCTTCATCAACATCTTAACGACTGTGTGGCTGAATTCCTCTTGCTTACATTTTAATCCCACAAAGAATATGTTCTCGTACTGCCCTGAAATTCTCTTCCCTGGTGCAGGAGTGGATCCTGTCCCTGCTCTTCCTGCCCCTGGTGTTCTTCGTGTCCTCGCTGGTTCTGAATACCCCGTCCCCCGAGGTGCCCTTCAGCCACCTGGGCCACCTGGATGACCCTGCCTTCAACTCCAGCGGGGTCACCGTCACCTTCACCCCTGCCACCACCACGACCAGGCACATCATGAACAGAGTGGCCTCCAGCTCTCTCATGTCGGGTGGGTTTTGGGTTTTAAATGTTGAATTTTGCCATTGTTTAACCTATTGTGCGTGTTCTGTGTTTTGGTGGCTCTCCAGCATCTTTGATCAAGAGACAAAATTCATCTTGAACCCTCTGCTTTCATAAATATTTATTCTCTAGGGTTTAAACTACCACGTGTCCTTCTGGACTGTAAAGCTCTGCCTTCCTAATACTCCCTAATTCTTCTAAAGCAGCTTGGTTCACTCTTTTGAGGTTCATTTCTTCTCAGTTGGTAGTGTGAAGTATTTTGAGCTGCCTCTCTGGCCAGTGAGAACTGCAAAAGGAGGAGTCACAATGCTAAGAAATGTGCCTGGGGACACATTCCCAGACTCCCAAAAACTCACGGCAGTGTTTTTCTGACACTCCACAGGTATCAAACTAGAGGAAGTGGATGATGAAAAGGCCATGGAGAAAGCCTGGATTTCAGATAAGGAAACCATAGGCATTGTATTTAAGGACAACTTCTCCTACCACCTCAGGTTTCCTACTACCCACGTGGTTATTCCCAATGAGGTCCTTGGAAGCATAGGTAATGCAAAAGGAGAATTTTGGGGTGGTTGCCAGGGTGGCAATAACCCATGCTTGTTCAGTGATGAAATAAATTGTGGCTTTGGGTGTTTGGGTTTGGTTTTTTCTGTCACTGTCCATTTGAAGATTTTCCCACAGTGCCAATGTATTCTCGCCATCATATTGAATAGTGAAAATTAATTGATTTTAATTAGGGTGATGGATTTTACCCTGCAGACACCTGCTATGAGTTCTCCGATGCACACTGCTTCAGCCCAAGGTATTGGTACCACGGCTTCCTGTCCCTGCAGGCCAGCATTGATGCTGCAATTATTGAGGTAAATTCAATTTAGGAACTCATTTAGGCATCCTTTTGTTTTGAATTGGATACAGGAAAGGCAAACTGTGCTGTGGGAATAGCAAGGGATGGGTTTGTCAGAAAAGAATGTTAATATAGAGAGGATGAAGCAGAAAACTCCTTATATAAATTATATGTTATATATACATTGTATATAGTATATATATTATATCTATCATATTTATATTTTTATATATTATGTATTTTATGTATTATATTATATATTATTTTTATAATTCATATGGTATATAGTATATATAATACTTAGTATATATATTAATATTTTATTTATATTTTTATCTATTATATATTACATATATTGTATAGTATATATTATATATAATATATATTATCTATATGATATATATTATATATATTACATATATTTTATATATTTTATATTATCTATATTATATTATCTATATTATATATTATATTTATATACTATTTTTTATATTTTAACTGTTTAATATATTTTATATAGTATCTATTTCTATCATGTAATACATACAATTTATAATATATATTTATAATTTATATAAATAAATATAGATTACATAAAATTATATAAATTACATAAATTTTGCATCTCACTGCTAAAAATAAACAAGACGCTGATCTGCTGGCCTTGCATTCCTTTAGATGGCGACAAACCATTCTGTTTGGGAAGAAATGGAATCCATTGCCGGGGTCCGAATGAAGTCCCGGAGCGTCGTCTTCTCCATCACCCTCCAGTACTGCTATTTCATGATCATTGTGGTCATGTGCTTCTTCCCCTTCATGTACTTCTTGGCACTGAATGTTACAAGGGAAAAGAAGAAGCTCAAAGAGTTGATGAAGACCATGGGGCTGCAGGACATGGCCTTCTGGTGAGTTCTTTGTTAAACAGGATATGTTGGCCAAAATTCAGTCTGTTCGGGGCACTTCTGCAGTCAGTTCATGAGTTAAATTAGTTCAGAAGTTTTCTCAGCACCTGAAGGACAAACCAGAGGGCTGAACATTGCAGTGGTGTCTTCTTCTCCCTGGGGTATTTCCTCCTAAGCTGGATGATCTCTCTGTTCTGAGAGTGTGAAAGAGAAATACTTTCCACGGGAAACAATTCAAATTTAAATTTAAAACAATTCTGACCCGCAGATGAAGTTGTACAAGAGCTGTTTAACTCACCTTTCCCTCCCCAGGCTCTCATGGAGTTCGCTATACTCCCTTTACGTGCTGATCTTCTCCTGCCTGCTGACAGCCCTGGTGCTGCAGGACCCTTTCTACACCAGCAGCTTCCCTGCAGTCCTACTCCTGTTTTTCCTCTATGGCCTGGCATGTGTAAGTCAGCTTTAAAGTCAGATTTTCTCACTCTGTGATCTCTGAGCCTTTCTCACGGCGCTCAGGGCTGCGCGGTCGCAGCACTGAGTGCCTTCTCTGGGGCAGCAGCGGAGATTTGGGCAGCCTGAGGCTCTGACAGGCACTGGTTTGGCTCCAAAAAGCTCAGTTTGAAACTCAGATCAACCCCCAAGAAGGATCTTAGTGAATTTTGTCACGCAAGCTCCGCTCACCAGAGGTCTGCGGAAGTGCTGCTGCTGAAGGTTTTTATTTCCTTCCGCGGTTGAAGGAAAGCTCTGTTCTTGCAGATCCACCTGGTTTTCATGCTCTGCTCCCTCTTGAGGACCTCCAAACTCGTCAGCTCCACGGCGTTTCTCATCATCTTTATCTTCGGCTTCCTGAGCCTGGCGGTGCTGATCGAGGATGTCCCAGAGCCCCTGAAATGGTTCCTGGGCCTCGTGTGTCCTTTCGCGTTCAACACTGGCATTGCCAAGGTACGGGGGCACCGTTCCTGCGGCTGAACTTCCCCTGCTGCCGGAGAAAGGCACAGGAATTCACATCCTTAGCTCAAAACCCACCTGTAAAAAAAAAAATTAACTTTTTGTTCCCATCCACACCCAGATGTGAAACCCCCACGGGAGCCGAGCTGGCGGACAAAGTACAGGAATTCACGTCCTTAGCTCAAAACCCACCTGTAAAAAAAGAAAATGAATTTTTTATTCCCATCCACACCCAGATCTGAAACCCGCACGTGAGCTGAGCTCACTGGGGCAGCACCGAGGGGCTCCGACGCCCCCATCCCATTCCCCTGCTTTAAAATCAGAGGAATGCAGAGACAAGCAGGGCCCTCTTCACAAAAAACCTGCTCTTGTGCTCCGCTGCTGCTTCCCTGTGACCCCGAGGGAGCCCCACTATCCTTGGGGGACATCAGGGACAGCATCCCTTGGCTGCCCCAAATTCAGCTCTGGTTCCTGCTGCTGTCCCTTCCTCCATCCCCACTGTGGATAACTCTGGACACTTTCCCAGTTCTCCATCAGTCACATCTCCATAGCCTGAATGATGTTTTCTAGCTCTGGTAATCTAATATTTGATTTCTTGATATATTTAAAAAAAAAAAAAATCTGCTTTGTGGCTTTGTTAATTTACCATATGGTTAAATCAATCATTACGTAAATCATAACATTTTTCTTGTGACTCTGTCACATCAAGGATGCCAATATCAGGTTTCTTGAATTATTCTCCTTTAAAACTCTGATATTTTCTTCTCTCCACCCCCCCCTTTTCTGGATTGTTCTGGAAAACTCTGGATTAAAGCACTAAGATCTCTGCATGGAGTATATTTATTTCCCTTCCCCTTTAGAAAGAAAATAAGAAGAGTTGGTCAGTACTGAAGATGATTTTCAGGTTGACACAGACAATTATGCCCATTTTTTGATGTCATGTGCATATTTTTCCAGCCTGAAATTTATTCTTCTTTTATCCTTTATTTCAGATTTTCCATTTAGAAAAATATGGAATAGGTTTCTCCTTTTCCAACCTTATGGGGGAAGCATACTTTTTATTTTCAACGTACATAATACTGGTGTTTGACTCAGTCTTGTACATGCTGTTGGCTTTGTATTTCGACAAAATTCTGCCAGGTAGGAATGTTTTATTTTAATTTAAATGGGTTGCATGGGATATATCAAGGAAATGATGGGCTGCTCCATTCTCTGGGTTAAGCAAAACAAGCTTTGGACTAGAAAAAATGTATTATGCCATGGAGTGACTTCTCTTTTTCTGGCACACACTGGTAATTCACAGAATCAATGACAACAATTTATTTAACATTTTTTTCTTTCTAATTATACTGCTGTTGAGGTATTTATGAGATTATAGAGTAATAATGTGTAGGACAATATCTTAATTCATTATATAAAGTTTTGAATTATCAGACAATAATATGAATCCAACCTCCTTTTCTCCTCCACCTCTGCTCCAACCCTGGCGGGTTTTGACGGGAAAATTTTGTACTTATTTGAAACTCGTGACAGTTTAATCTGGAATGGTGTCCTGGCCATGGCTTCGGTTAATGACAAGTCACATTCTCTGCTTTCCTGGCAGGCAAATATGGGATCCCAGACCCTCCTCTGTTCTGCCTGAAGGCCTCGTATTGGATGCGGAGCCGGAGAGGCTCCACCAGGAACATCCCCAGCTCCACAGCAAACCCCGAGGAGCTCCTTGGGGGCGATGCAGAACCTGTGGCCCCCGAATTCCTGGGGAAAGAGGCCATCAGGTTAGGAGAGAAGGGATTGCTTGTGCCTGGGAGCTTTGGTTTAGTGCTCCCGCTGATCTTCGCTCCTTCCATCAGCTTGGGTTTGACTTTCCATGCACTTTTCATGTTCATCAGTCTCTTGCAAAACACTTTTTTTCACAGAGAAAAATTGGAGGTAAAAAGATAATCCAGGCTGGTCACTATTGGTGAAATTTGGATAAATTCAGATATGAAAAATAACAGGCTTTAAAAAAAAAAACTGTCCCAATGGGCTTGGCCTTGTCTTTGCCAGTCCTGGTGCCCCATTTTTGGTGCCAGCTCATGATGTTCACACCTGGGCACAGAGCCTGTCAAACCCGAGAATCTCAGTGTCATTTCCCATCTTTTTCATGCCATCTCTGTAATTTTAACCTCAGGGCCATAAAAATGTAAAAAGGCATCAGGGAAAATCATTTGGGGAAGACTCCAAATAATGACCTCCTTACGTTCCTTTCAGGCTCCACAATATTAAAAAAGTCTATAAAAAGAACGACAAGAAGACAGAAGCTTTAAGAGGTATGAAAGCTGTGGTATTGTTTCCTGCTAAAGACAAGGAAACACAGTTGTGCAAACAGTCAATCAATGCAATAAAACACTTGCATTGCTGGGAAATTTATGTCAAATATTAATTGATGTGACATTACTATTCTGTTCACTTTTTACTGATTTTCTGTTTTTCGTAAGACTAAGCAGAAGAAAGATTAATTTTTTTCTATTGTGTTGTTGTCTTTTCTGCTAAATACAGACCAACTCCTCATACCTTTGGTTAAAGGTTTGCACAGCTTTGCTGCACTCAATGCTCTTCTGGCTAATTATTACGATTTAAATCTTATATTTCTTGACTTCTCTTGCCTTTCGCAGTGAGTGGGGGCGATTCAAACCTCACTTTTCCCCAAACTTGGTGTCGATTCATTGCAGGTTTGTCTTTAAACATTTACGAGGGTCAGATCACCGCCTTGCTGGGCCACAGTGGGGCTGGAAAGACAACGCTGCTGAACATTCTCAGCGGGCTCAGCTTCCCTTCAGAAGGTAGGAAAATGCTGGGGTGGAGTGGCCTTGATCCCAAAACTGTAAAAATCAATTTATTCCCCCTCACCCCATTTATCCTTGCGAACAGGCTCTGCCACCATACACAGCTACAAACTCTCGGAAATTGGGGACAGGGAGGAGATCAGGGAGATGGTAGGGATTTGCCCGCAGTTCAACACACAGTTTGAAGTCTTGACCGTGAAAGAAAACCTGAAAACATTCGCAGAGATCAAGGGCATCAAGTCCAGAGACGTAGAGCAAGAGGTGAGTTGGTGCTCCCCACAATTCCATAAAGGCTCCTTTTGCCTGGACTTTCTGAAAATCAAAGCTCAAAGCCCCAAAGTCCAACCTGGCCTTGGACACTTCCACAGATCCAGGGGCAGACACAGCTTCTGTTCTGTGCCCTCCCTCATAGGGAACAATTCCATCCCAAAATCCAATTTAAACCTAATAAAGGACAGAGGGATAACTTCTGCTGAGAACGGACATCCTTCTGCTGTTCTAGGTGCAGAACATCCTGGAGCTGCTGGACATCAGCAACATTCAAGACACTCAAGCTGAGAAACTGAGTGGGGGACAGAAAAGGAAGTTATCCATTGGGATTGCCATGCTTGGAGACCCCCAGGTAAAGCAGCAGGCATGGCCCTGCAACAGAGGGAATATTACATATATTTAGTCCAACACAACTGAAACCTTGGGCGTGCATTTGGCTCTAAGATTTCAGCACTTTCTTTGAAGTGCTCTGTAGTTGCACTGTTTTAGAAATCTTTCTCTTCTCTCTCAGGGAGAAAGGAGATAAGCTGCATTCTTGTACTTTCTTAATCTCTGTGTTTGATATTAAGTGTTGTATAGCTGTGACCAATAGCTTTAAGAAGTAAATTCCCTGCTAACCAAATTATTAATGAATATATAAAGAAGTTCTTGTAAATAAAGTCTCTCTTTTCACCATCTTGAGTCCATCTGCCTGCTTACTCTGCCAGCATCTGCGAATCTCAAAAAATCTAAAACCACAGTGCTCGTAATTAGAATTAATACATTTCATTTTTTTTTTTCATTTTTTAAAATTTATAACACATCTTTCCAGTTGAAATTTGAAGCAGACAGAGAGTTCTGGCCTCTCACACCCCCAGGGCAGCTCCCCTTGTCCGGAAGTTGCCCTGAACCTTCCGAACGCCAAACCCAAAAGGCGCGCAGCTGCCCTGGTGGTGAGGAATTCCTGATTCCATCCTCCCCACAGGTTCTGCTCCTGGATGAGCCGACGGCCGGGCTGGATCCTCTCTCCAGGCACCAAGTGTGGAGCCTGCTGCGGGAGCGGCGCGCGGGGAGGGCGATCCTGTTCAGCACGCAGTTCATGGACGAGGCTGACATCCTGGCGGGTGAGCGCGGGCTCCATCCGGGACACCCCCGCGGGATAATCCTGGAGATAAATCCGCAAAAAATTGGAATGAGTGCTCTGCAGTAGAAATTGCTTTGGCTTTTTCTTTCTTCAGACCGCAAGGCTTTTATTTCACATGGGAGGCTGAAGTGTATCGGCTCTTCTCTGTTCCTGAAGAAAAAATGGGGGATCTCCTATCATTTAAGGTATCTCCTTCAGCCCCAAAAATGATCTCTGGGGATGTGCATATACAAGGGGACTGCAGAATCAATTGAACCCTAGAGAAGATGTCATTAAAACAATCAAATTAACAGAATTAATATTCCAAAAATTATCTGTGGGGATGTGCATGTACAAGGAGACACCAGAATCAATGGAACCCTAGAGAAGACGTCATCAAAACAAGCAAATTAATGGAATTAATATTCAGTTGCATTAACTGAAAAAGCAGTGAGAGTTAGGGTTAGTTAATCCAAAGTAAGGAATGAATGAAGAATGCTGGAGTTTTTTAATGCACCCGTAAAATGGTGGCTGCTTGTCTGGGTGGGTTTGTTTGGGTTGTTTTGATTCCAAACCTGAGCATCTGTGTTTTTTCCACCCAACAGGATTCATGTCAGTGAGTCCTGTGACCTGGAGAATGTGACATCGCTGGTGAAAGGGTACATCCCCAGTGCCACCTTCTCAGGACACAGCCAAGATGAACTGAGATATAAACTGCCTTTAGAAAATGTGAATAAATTCCCAGGTGATGTATATGAAAATAATTGGGAATTAACCACAGAGAAAAAAAAAATTTGCAAAGGTGGGGAAAGAGAAATGAAAAGGAATATTTTCTACAGGAGTCACATCAGGACTTCAAAACTGTCACTCTTTGGGTTTTCCCCACCATTTTATCATACATTTAATATCAAACTGTGCAACAAATGCTTTTCTACTAAAGCCATCTAAACCCATGAGGCTCAACTGGGCCCCATGTGCTACCGAGAGCTCAGGTTTTTTTCTGTTAAATGAAAATACAAAGATAAGAGAAAACCCCACACAATCTGTGCCACCCTATGCCCGTTCCTCACCCACCGTGCCCATCACTCCAGCCTGACCATCCCACAGAGGACGCAGAACGGTCTGAAATGTTGGTGCTAAGCACAAAACCATCTCTGTGACCAATGGATGGGGCAGTTCTGTGTTCCTCCACACCTCTGTGTCCTTGCAGTTCCTCACTGTCACTTTCTCTGTCCCTGGAGGTGCTCCAGCTGGGCTGGCTCAGCCGAACCAGAGCTGTCTGGAGATCAGCATCCATGCCTTTGCTTTGTCTCTGTCCTGCAGATCTGTTCAGTGGCCTCGACAGCTGCTCTGAGCAGGGAATTATCAACTACGGAGTCAGCATGACCACCCTGGAGGATGTGTTCCTGCGGCTCGAGGGAGAAGCCACAGCGCATCAAGAAGGTACAATCCCAAAAAAACTCTGAGTTTGCAATGAGACAGCCAATGAGATCAGCTCCTCCACCATAACCTCCAAAGGCGACTCTTGAATTGCCGTGAACCACAGCCTAGAAGCTGTTCCCAGACATAAAAGTGGAAACTCTCCGCAGATGAGCACGGCCCCGGGGAGGAGCAGGGGCCGCGATGTCCCGACGAGGCGAGGCCAGGCTCGCTGCTGCTCTCGGACACAGGGAAGGCATCGCTGCAGGGCTGGGCTCTCTGGAGGCAGCAGGTCTCTGCCGTGGCGTGGGTGCACTTCTTGAAGCTCAAGAGCTCGGTGAAAAACCTGCAGTCGATGTAAGTACCGGAGAGATTCTCTCCTGGACGTGGTCACATCACGGGGGACAGTTTCCTCACCCCTGTGTTGATGAGAGTTTGGATTAATTGCCTTGAGGTCTTGGCTAGGAATGCTCTTGGTCATCTGCACTCAAAATTTTTTCCTTCCCAGTGCCAGTAACACAAAATCTCCCTTTTGTGCATTTTCATTTCTGTGCTGAATAATTTATGCGAGAGAAACCCATTTTCTTTCCAAAGAAAAGAACCATTTAGAAATGCTTTTATATCAAATGGAGGAAGTTTTAAAATAAGTTAGTGTGTACAGAGAGTACTTTCAAGCTTCCTCTACTTTTTTTTTAAAATTCTCTCACATTGCCAGTGTTTGACTCATTTGGTCCCATTGATGTTCAAGCTGGAATTTCCTGGTGGGGCACGAGGAACTAAAGGAAGATGATGATATATGAAAAATTTATCTCTAAAGGAAGTCTGAAAGGCATTTCATGGCCCTAAGATGCTGATTTATGAAAACCTTGTATCCAAATGAAGTCTGAAAGCATTTCATGGCCCTAAAATGTTTAGAAGATGCTGATATATGAAAACCTTGTATCTAAAGGAAGCCTGAGAGGCATTTCATGGCCCTAAAAAGTTGAGCACTAAAGATCCAAGATCCTCCCCCTGCTACATTTTTAATCATTTGGTGAACGATCAAGGTTTGAGACTTCTGGAAATAAAATTCTCTCTGGTCATCAGTGGCAGCTGGAGTTGTGTGAGGGGAGGTTTAGGTTGGATTTTAGGAAAAGGTTCTTCCCCCAGAGGGTGTTGGGCACTGAACCCCAGGGAATGGGCACAGCTCCGAGTCTGCCAGAGCTCCAGGAGCGTTTGGACAGTGCTCTTGGGCTCAGGGTGGGCTGTGCAGGGCCAGGAGTTGGACTGGATGATCCTAATGGGTTCCTTCCACCTCAGGATGCTCTGTGTTTCTATGAAAATTGCAGAAGTTTTTAACAGAGTGTTCGGTAACCTAAATACCACCCACCGTTTCCAACACACAAATGCACTCCGAGTGCGTTTCTGCTGAATATTTGTTTCCGGAGTGTTTATTCATCTCTTTCTTAATATAGTTTGCTGCTCTATATGGTTTTTCTGCTTCCCCTGGTGTTGCAACTGTGTGTGGTGGCCGGCTGGCAGAGCGTCAGTGCCTGGCAGCTCTCCCCCGCGCGCTACTTCTTGCCCCTGGGGAGAACATCCTACCTGGAGACCACCACCCTGCTTCTCTACAATGACACAGGTGAGCCTTTCCACAGCCTTCCCTGCCATGGGCTTCTGCTGCTCCAAAGGAAGGTCAGGGCAGAGCAGATGGGTGTAGGATGTGGAGGATCTAAGGGGCATGGAGGTTTTAATGAGGGAAGAGCATAGGGATTGTCCTTATAGGGTTGTGGGGGAACCCACTGTGGCTCTAGCAGCTGGTGAGATTGTCAGGTCAAGACCACCATGACAAGTAACAAATTCACCACAGCAGCTTCTGGGTCCAAGGAAAGGAAGAAGAAACTATTTTTCAGAGACTTTTTATACTATTTTACAACTTTCATGTCACACATCCATTGGCTCTCAATTCACCACCCCACAATATCATTGGCTACCTACAGCCAGAACAGCATCTTGGAAAAACTCCACAATATCATTGGCTGCCTACAGCCAGAACAACATCTTGGAAAAACATCACAATATCATTGGCTGCCTACAGCCAGAACAACATCTTGGAAAAACACCACAATATCATTGGCTACCTACAACCAGAACAACATCTTAAAAAAACACCACCTTGAATGAAGTCGGCTATCTCTGATTATGAATTCCTGCTTGTTTTGCACCAGGGAGCAACTGTGAGAATTGAGAACAACAAGGTGTTCTCACGGTAAAGTAGCTCTTACTGTGTGCCCACGATTCCCACAGTGAGATCCTGGTGAGAGATGACAAAAAGGATGTCAGAGCAGATGGGATCAGATGGGGACATGGCTCTGTCTCTGTCACTAATCCAGGTCTCTATCCAAGCAATTTTGGAGTGTGGGATTCTCAAAGCAGGCACCACACTCATGCTGAGTCAAATTCATGGGCTGCTTTCAGGATTTTACCTTCAGCATTCCCGTGAGTGGATGCCAGAGAATGACACTGGTATCTTCATCAGACAGCCCCGAAGGAAGATTCATTTTGTAGCATCTCAGAAAAGGCAAGGCGGAAAAAATATGACGATGCAATAATTCAGTCCATGAGACTGAAATCCACTAACTTCCAGAAAATTAATGTGCAATTATCCACCACACATGTGCTGGCTGATGTCCACAGTTATTAGATTCCCTCTGCTTTTGTTTGGTGGTCATGGATTTAAAAATAAAAATAAAAACCCAAACCATCAAAGACTCCTTTGTTTTTCAGTATTATAAATTCCTCTGCTTTTGGCCCTCACACCAGGCACGGACATTGACGACTTCATCCGTGTGCTCCAGAGCCAGGATCTGACAGTAGAAATAGCAAAGGAGGAAAATATCACAGAGGAACTCAAGCACAATGGGGCTATAAAAGTGTCCCGTGAAGGTCAGGTGAGGACTTTTCCTCTCTCCCTCCATTTTCTTCACAACCATTAAATAATTAAGCAAGGTGCCTCCATCAGCTCTCCCTGTGGGATGGCCCTGTTGACTTTTTGTACCACAGGTACAAAAATTAGGAAGTGTTTTGAGCAGTGAAGTCCATCCAAGAGGAGACCTTATCTCCCTGACCTTCCACCACAAAATGTACATTTTTAAGCACAGCAATACAGACTTCCAACACCTCATAATTTGCTTTTTAGCCAACAAGGCATAAGCAAAACCATTTCAAGCCTGGGCTCTCCTGCAGATGAGAAAAGCCAGGAGTTCTCACCTTGTTTTCCTTCTCTTTGAAGAGCTACAGGTTCACCGTGCTGTGCCACTTGGAGGCCATCAACTGCTTCCCCGTGCTCGTCAACGTCATCAGCAACGCCCTGCTGAGAACCCTCAACTCCACCAGGCACATCCAGATCTGGAGCCACCCGTTCTTCTCTGTAAGTGAAGCCAGAAGGTGTCAGCAAACAGCTTAAGGTCTCACTCATTCATCAGATTTTAAAGGAAGCTGTGTCTGTGCGTCTATACCAAATTTCTTCCATCGTTCCTCTGGATTTTAATTTCAGGAAAACCAAAGCTGATTTTTCCCATGTGGATCTCGAGGGCTGCTGGATGGAGAGGGTGGCCGGGAGGGTTTCTCCAGGAGGTTCCTTATTCTTTCCATCACGTTATTTAAGCTGTGGCCCATCAGTTGATGGAAGAGAGAGCTCCCCACAAGTCTGGGATGCAGGAGTGGGACCTGCACCACTCATATCTCCTCACCAGCAAGCACTCTGCATGGCTCTGGTTTGAAAAAAAACATTCCTTCAGCTAAGATTTCAGTTCAAATTCCACTTTTTGTTCTTATTGCCCTGTAACCCATGAGAAACGCAGTAAGATGAATGGTAAGATGAATTGTAGGCATTTTCTACAAATGTTTTGTTCTTCTGTTTTCAGCTGTTCAATCCCCGATATTGGGATATTTTCATATCCTTTTACGTCATTTATATGCTGCTGTTGTTCCCTGGTTTTCCCCCTCACTTCGCGATGGGCTACACACAGGATTACAAGGTAAAAACAATAAAAATGGAGCATGCTTGGGGTGGGCAGGAGGGATCACAGCTGCACTGCCTGAAGGATGTTTGGATATGGAATCATGGAATCGCTTAGGTCGGAAAACACCTCTGAGGTGATTGAGTCCAACCCTATGATTGGCAGCTTGAGGTGCTCCGATCCGTGGGCAGCTTTGCAGCCAGCACAAAATACTAAAAGACAAAAAGAGGTCGAATTTTACCCCAGAATCACAATGGCAGCAGATTTTGTTCCCTTTTCATTTCCTGGGGCCGTTCCCATGGTGGCACTTGGCCAAGCAGGCGCTGACAATAACCTGCCCTATCAAATTGTGCTTTCCCAGGCAGGAGCTCGTGCCCAGCTGCGCGTCTCGGGGCTCTTCCCCTCGGCCTACTGGTGCGGCCAGGCGCTGGTGGACATCCCACTCTCCTGGATCCTGCTCTTCTCCATGTTTGGGCTCCAGTTCGCCATGAGCGGCAGGATTTCCGGGAGCGCCAGCATCTTCTTCTTGCTGGTACGTTCCGTTCCCGTGCCTGCTGGCTCGTTCGGGAGGGATTGAGGGAAAATATTTGGTGTGGGAGTGTCTGAGATGCCATGGGTGGAGATGGTGGAACACTTTGTGTCCCCTTATTGACCTTCTAGTTTCACATCCCATCATTTGGGTTCCTCCCGCTGGGTATAAAAGGAATAAATCTTGCTTTAATATATTCCTTTACACCTCACAGTAAAATTGTGGCAATTTCTGAACACCCTGATCTTACTGTGGGATCGTTTCCACTGATCCCCATTGCTGTAGATGGGTTTCTGATGGTTCACAGCACTCCATCTTCTCCAACAAAAACCTTTTTTTTTTCCTGTAGGTCATGGCGATGTTGGGGTATGGAATTTCCCTCGTTCTCTTAATGTACCTGATCTCCTTCAACTCCCGCAAAGGATGGAGCTGTGATATTTGGTCTTTCATCCTGATAGTGGTGAGCACAGGGTTGGGTAATGCACTGCTGGGCTTATGGACGTGTATTTTGAGATCTTAAGGATGACCTCAATGTCAAAACAGCGAGCGGAGATGTGGAGCACAAATCTGGGTGTGCTTTATCGCAGCCAATTCTGTATGAAATTTGTGTCATTGTGTTCTGCTCCCACAATCCTGCTGTGGCATGGGGAAACACCTGGATCCAGACAGGAACAGAGGCAAAAAAGTTATTTATCACTCTGCTTGACACCTCACATCGAAGAGATGTAGAGTGTGGAGACAGGAGCCATCAGCTTGGACGCTGATCATCCATGCCTGACCTGGCAGGAGATGGATTATTTGTCCTCGATTGGGATGGGAATGAACAGGATGGGATCCCGCTTTGATTTTTCTGCCTGGAGCAGCCCTGTCCCTGAGAAGCAGTCTCCCCAGCTGGCCCAAACCAGCAGCCGACTCTCTTTTTTGTCCATTTTGTCTCTCTTTTTTGTCCATTTTTATGAATTCAACAGGGAATTACAAAACTAGACCCACACAGTTTTAAAGAGCAGTGAGTGACCCTTCCCACCAGCTGAGGTCCCCTCTTGTTTTAATTGCAGGCATGCTTGATTTCTCTGTTCATCAGCAGAGTTGTGGATTTTCTGATCCACCCCAACACCTCCCTCTACGCTCTGTCCCTCCTGGTGCCCGTGTACCCCCTGATGGGTTTTGTGATCAGCACCTTGCAGGTGAGCAGAGTTCTGGGCAAGGAGAGACCCAAAACACAACTCTGGGCCCTTGGGAGCAAAGTCTGGTGGTGACAGCGCCGAATTCTGGTGGTAACTGCAGGCTGAAGTCTGGGGAGGCTCATTCTGGTGGGATTTTCCAGAGGGCGTCGTTAGGTGATGGTTTCAGCTCAGATCTTCCACTTTTTGTGCCGCTGGGGCTGCAAAGGAGGTCCACACTCCTGATTCTTCCCATGCAGAGTCATGCCATGGAACCATGGATGGGTTGGGTTTGGAAGGGACCTTAAATCCCATCCTGTCCCACCCCTGCCACGTGAGGGGACACCTTCCACTGTCCCATGGTGCTCCAAGCCCCGTCCAACCTGGAGTCTGCTTAGAAGTAAAGTCCAAGTGGAGGAGACTCCTCCTCTGTCCTGTCCCACTCACCTCCACCTCCTCTGCCCTGGGACCCAAAGGAGAGCAGAGCAGATGTTTTTCTGGGACAGAACATCTGGAAGGAAAGTCTGCTCCGTGTACTGAGGGCTGTGCCACGTTCTGGTGTAGGACCAAGGTGCCCAAAGCCAAACGTCTGTATTTGCTCGTCTGTGTGGTGAAGGTTTGGGGTCAGAATTCAGAAGTCTTGCAGATTTTCAAAGCATTTTTCAATGTCACTGCATTAACCAGAATAAGATTAAAGAATCACAGGTCTTCGTTGTTTATTTTTTTTATTCTTACAGATGTTCATGGAGGACACTCCGATAATTGATGTGGCTTCACGGGATGTACTGATGTCTGTCTTTGCAGTAAGAAAACTTTTAATATCATTTTTATTTAGGAATGTGGGTCTCCTAAAGCCCCTCCTCAGTCAGGAGGAAGCAGGAGGAGGATCTGGGTGGGTCTGGATGACATTTTCCCCCCTCTGCTAAAATAATACCACACCTTCAGAATGGGGAAAGCAAAATGGAATAAACCCAGACCACTTCATGCCCTGTTATTTTATAAATTGGTCTTTTTTCCTGCCCTTTGTGTTTTCTGCAGTGTTGATTACCCTGAGTTTTGATGCTAATGGACTTCATTTTCACATTTTCTGTTTCTCACACACATTTTACAGCCCTGCCACCACCTCTGTCCAGCTGTGGTGGGAGGGAAGGCAAAGCTCTTAACGTGGCAATCTCTGTTTTCCAGCCTTACATCCACTCGGTGGCTTTCGTTCTTCTGCTGCGCTTTTTGGAGTTAAAATGTGGAAAAGCCGTGCTGAGAAAGGACCCAATATTTCGGTTTGTATAAACACAAATGCACATGTGAGCTCTAAACTCCTACCCCACTGCTTCTCCTTGAAGACATCATTGCCTTTGTCCCCTTGTTTTAAAATATTTTTTTAAATACTTAAAAATGTGTAAGTATTTAAGTTATTTAAGTTACATTTAAGTATAAAATATTAAGTGATTTTTTAAATTACTAAAATAGCCCCTTAAATACTACAGTGTTGTGATAATATAAAACACCTCTCAAATTCATTAGTGCCTCCACAGGATGCACCAGCTGCTTTTTGGTACAAAACATTAAAATTATAAATAAAATAATCATAATCACAATAATAACAACAATAACAATAATTTTAATAAATTGGGTCAGAGGGAAATTCACTCTTGGTCTCTCCAAAATGCACTGGTGGAGAGCAAGGGAAAAAGAACAAAATCCTAAGACAAGCCTGGTGGATTTTCAGGATTTCCCCAAGGAAAGAAAGCAGCCAGCAGCATCCCAAGGAGCTCGAGGAGGAAGATGAGGATGTTAAAGCTGAAAGAGAAGCAGTGAGAAATGCCATGGTGGCTCTGAGTCAGGAGGAGGTACCTCTAAGTGTTGTATTTTATTTTATTTTATTTTGTTTTATTTTATTTTATTTTATTTTATTTTATTTTATTTTATTTTATTTTATTTTATTTTATTCCTGGTAAACAAAAACCACCACTATCAATCAGTCCAGGTCAGTGCTTTGGCTATTTTGCTCTCATTGGGAAAATCAAAATCCCAAAAGCGTGGGTTTCATCAGAAGAAAAAAGCTCTTAAGAGGACCTCAGATGATAAAGTGTCCTGTTGCAGCTCATATTCTTGGTGAAATATAAAAAAAAAGATCTTTAGAAGGTTTTCTGCCTTTTTAATGGAAAAATATAACTGAAGGATTGATGTTGTCCATGAAAATAAATTAATCTTGCTTCTTCCTCCTCACTTTCAGAAATCAGTCATTATAGTCAGCAATCTGTGCAAGGAATATAAAATAAAGGAAGCTGGCCCATCTCTGAAGAAGAAGCAGAAGAAGAAGAAAACAGCCACCAAAAACCTTTCTTTCTGTGTTAAAAAAGGTGAGAACTGGGGCTGTTCTGCCAGACCTGTTTGGAACCCTGAGTCAATTCCCTGTGGATTCTCAGTTAACTGAGCAAGGACGGAAAAACCAAATCTATTTGTTCTGTTGTCAAAGCACCTTCAGTCTGGGCTAGACCTGTTAATGATCAACTTGGTGTGGGTGCATTTTATTAATTACCTCTGGCTGTCCATTATCTAAAATAATGTCGATCCTGGGGAGAGGAAATCACTTTAGCAGTGGTTCCTGGGAGAAATTCACGGCATCAGTTTGAGCTGAAATTTAATTTGCTCTCTGAGCATGTATTTTATACAATAAAACTATTTATTTTATATCATTTTTAATATCAGAATGCTGTCTTCTCTCTTTTTCTCCTGTGGGACTGTGCTTACTATATTTCTTGAATGGGGAGCAGTCCTGAGAAATTCTGTGTATTGATTCCAGGAGAAGTTTTAGGACTTCTGGGGCCCAACGGAGCTGGGAAAAGCACAGCTATCAAAATGATTACTGGAGAGACAAGCCTGACTGCTGGGCAGGTAGGAGACATCTGGGGAAAAGGGGATGGGTCTGTGACAAAAATGCAAACCCTGCACCTGGGCTAAGCTATCATTTTTATCAAGGCTGCAATTTTGGTCAAAGTGTTATTCGCGATCGCGGTTTGAACCGAATTAATCGCGCTATTAATTAAATAATATCTTGATAAAATTATCACGAGCTGCTTCTCATTTTGACGAGGCCTTGCATCTGCCCTACCTGGTTGCATTTCTATTGAAGAACAGTGTGAAATGCCTCCCTCACCCTGGGTTTCCTCACCCCAACCCCACTGCACCCCACACCCTTCCCCAAATCACCCCTCGCGATGAGAGGGGACAAAGCCCAGCCTGGCCGTGCAGGTGCTGATGAAGAGGGGACACGGAGGAGACCCCCAGGACCAGGCTCCTGCATTCCTGGGGCTCTGTCCCCAGGAGGACCCGCTCTGGCTGGACCTGACCCCGCAGCAGCACCTCAGGGTCTACGCGGCTGTGAAAGGACTGCGCCGCGAGGACACGGCCGCCGCTGTGGACAGGTAGGGACACAGGGTGGGGACAGCCGGTGGGGAGGACAGTCAGTCATGGGGAGGACACCGAAAAGTCAAAAATCTCAGAGGAAACCTTGAGAGGAACTCAGGAAACTCAGCTCTTGTGCTAAATGCCCTGATTGAGCGAGTGGGTTAAGAAAACCTCTAATTTTCGTAAGTGCATTGGTGGGGATAAATTTATCACTAATGCCCTTTTAAGCGTGTTATCTTTGGGGAGCTTCTCTAAAATCTCTGATGTTAGAGCTTGGCACCACCAGAAAGGGTTCTCAGCTGACACTGGTGAGGGGGAATGGATTTTTAATGATGTTGACACTGATGATGGGTTCAGAAAAGAACTTGTGGCTTATTCAGTACATTTTGTTTCAAATAGCACATTTTATATGTCTAATAAACAATAAATGTTTAATGAAAACAAGCAGGAGTCAAGAGCAAGGTGGAAAAAGTTCTTTTTTCTTGTCATTTTGGGAAGCCTTGACGAGAATATTGATTTGGAATAATAAAAATGTTCTCTTCTCACTTGCTCCTTTTCCCCGCAGAATTGTGAATGCTCTGCAGTTTCAAGACTACTTAAACAAGAAAGTCAGAAAATTACCTGTTGGGATAACCAGAAAGGTGTGTTTGGTTACCTTTAATGAGCACTGCACTAATTAAAACTCTCCTTCCTGTGCGGAGGGAGCTCTGAGCTCCCTGGGAGAGCACCGTGTGGGTTGGGGGGATGGAAACGAGCCTTTCCCAAACCCCCATTTCCCAAAAATCACAACCCTGGCTCCGTCAACGAGCAGGCACCACGCACAGCTCTCTGTGGTCACGGTGCAGAGGTTTGGCTGAGCCCTTTTTTGTGTCCCAGCTCTGCGTGGCACTGTCCCTGCTGGGCAACCCCTCTGTGCTGCTCCTGGATGAGCCCTCCACCGGCATGGACCCCAACGGGCAGCGCTGTGTCTGGTGAGTGGGGCCACCCCCGTGGGGAAGGGGTGGGGAGCTGAAACATAGAAACATGTTTCTTTTAGACACTAAAATGCAGAGATTTTAGATAAAAGTTAGTTCCGTTAAAATCAACTAGAATAGAAAAAGATGCAGAACTCAGTTAGAAAGAAATTAATGATGAAATGCAGAGTAGCCTTTTGATTATTTGATATTTACTCAGCTGTGCTTAGAATAGACAATTAATAATCTTAAGAAAAGAGGTTCAAAGGAGAGCCTAGACAGTTACACATTTTGCCCAAATGCAATAGAAGAGAGCATTGGGAGTTTTCCAGGGTCAAATGTATTGTCAAAAAGCAGAGAGGTAAGAAGGTCACACTGAGGAAGACTCATATTACTTCATTAAAAGCAGCCCTCAGACTCAGTTAATGACCACTGACCAATTAACTGTGCATGCTTAATGACTTTTTTCTAATTTCCATACAAAGCGTGGAATGGGAGGCGCTTATGCAATGAATATGTATCTGTATTTTAAATATGCATTTTTATGATAGATAAATAAGTTCTGTATTGCTTTATTACTTCGGAGCTGTACATTTGGGAGCTATCCCTGCAGCTCAAATAAACATACACTTTCTAACCTTAACAAGTTAGAGAGTCTTTGTCCATCTCAGGTGGATATCGATATTAGATCTGTATCTGCATTTTAATAATTCAAAGCCAAAAGTAGATGCTTAACGTTAGATAAAAAGGGTTTTACCCCACCCATGGATGGTGATGTTTCTCACGTGCCAGTGGTTCTGTTGGAAAATCTGTTTTCTTGGTTCAAGAATGAGCAAGGAGGGAGGAAAACCATTTCACCATCATCCTTTTTGCAAACTTTAGGATGGTCCTAAATGGGATTTGGAAGGACTCATAGAGGCTCAAGTCAAAAGTATTTTTTGTCGTTATTTCAAAGCATTGCCTTGTGCTCACCAAAGTGTCTGCACACGAAGGTTTCATGGAATGGGTTGGGTTGGAAGGGACCTTAAAGGTCATCCCATCCCATCCTCTGCCATGTGAGGGGACACCTTCCACTATCCCAGGTTGCTCCAAACCCCATCCAACCTCGAGTCTACTCAGAATTTAAGTCCAAGTGGAAGAGACTTAGGGGAGAGGCACTTGGATGGACAAAGCTATAAAAACAATTTCTAAGGAGTGCTAGGTTTTACTTGATATTTATCCCACTCTGATCCTCAGGAAAACCATTCAGGATGCCCTGAAAAGCAAGGAGTCAGGAGCCATCCTGACCACGCACTACATGGAGGAGGCGGAGGCCGTATGTGACCGTGTGGCCATCCTGGTGTCCGGCCAGCTCCGGTGGGTGACAGTGCTTAACCGAGCTGGGGGTGACCTAAGCTCCTCCCCAGCCTCACCTGCCGTGGTTTTGTGAAGTGCTCCCGTTGTCCTTTTCAGCCTAGAAATGAAACTTGAGATAATTTCAATATAGGAAATAATATAAAAGTGGATTTTTATTGGAGCTCCAGGGGCAGTTCTGGCAGAATACCCACAAAAGCCCACCACCACGGGGATGAATACAGTTCTATATGTCTTAGGAAACTAGCACAGTTGATAAAAAGCACTAATTAGTTGGACAAGTGGTGATGCAATTTTTCACGGGTTGAGCTCCTTCTCTGGAGCCCCCCACTTTTGGTGAAGCTGTACTTGTTTATGAAAATGTGTTTTGAAGACCTTGTTCTTAACCTTGGTTCCCAGGAAGAGCCAGGATAGGAGAGGTGTTTTGTGCCCCCCTGGGCCTTGGAGCTTTGGAATGTGTTTGGGTTTTTTAGCTGGAAAAAGGGCAGGGAAAAGTACTGGGAAGGCTACAAATCTATAAAAGGAAAAAGGCAAAAATCACTCTGGCATCACTCCCATGGTTTCCCTCTCAGGAAGAAGCAGGCAGTGAGGTGACAATGATTTCCCACTGTCACCTCTGTCCCTCCCTGCCCTGCAGGTGCATCGGCTCCATCCAGTACCTGAAGAGCAAGTTTGGCAAAGGGTACCTGCTGGAGATCAAGGTCAAGGATGCAGAGAGCACCGACGTTCTCCACGCTGAGATTTTGAAGATTTTCCCAGGCGCCGCCCGCCAGGAGCGGTAACCATGAAATACGGGATGAGGAGTTGTTTCAATGCTGCCTCACCCCTAAAAATGAGCCCAGTGTGATGGGCAGGGACAGGATCTCAGCTGGAGAGGGATGAACAGTCCCTGTGAGGAGATCTGATTTGATAAAGTCACCACATCCAGCCCTGCTGTGATCCCAGCAGCAGAACGTCCGTACACCCATAAAGTTCTGATCCCAAAACCTCAATGCAGAGAAAGAATCACTTTTTCTTCTCTTTCTTCAAGGTTCCCCTCTTTGCTTGTCTACAAGGTCCCGATGCATGATGCACTGCCCCTGTCCCAGTCCTTCTCCAAGCTAGAGGAAGGTAAGAGCAAAACCAGGTGATTTTTGAAAAGGCAGAACTGCTCATTTCCAATGCTCTTCCCATTCCTCCACAGCCAAACGGAGCTGCAACCTCGAGGAGTACAGCTTCTCCTTGAATACTCTGACTCAGGCAAGTGATTTTTATTTGTGCTACAAAGGCATGGTCAGGGAAAAAAACTGCAGCCAAACCTGGGCTGGTGCAGGGGCAAAAGGCAGCACCACCAAAAAACTGCCCGAGGGTGGTGGGTAAGGGGTTCTCCACTGGGAAAGTGGTGAGAAATGGTTTGGTATTTTACACTGCTGGGATTTTGCATGGTGGGAACGAGTCTGGATAAAGTGTCAGACCACCCCTGGCTGAGACAGGCACACAGAGCATACAAGGATGGATGATCTTGGGGAGGTGCTCATGCCCAGCCCCTCTGCCTGCCCTGGGAGCAGCAAATTATTGATTTCTGCTCGCACAGGGCTGGTGGCAAAGATGAGCAATGTTTAAGTCAATCCATTGGTGGGGAAAGCCTGTCTGGATCCACCTGTGGGGTCACCGCAGAGGGCACAGGAGGCTCAGCCACCACCCCCCCTGAATCCCCACAGAGCCTCTCGCTCCTCTCCCAGTGGTGCAGAGCTGTGCCTCCTGAAAAAGAGCAGCCCAGGGAAATAATCTCAAGGTTATCTTGCCCATTTCAGGTGTTTCTGGAGCTCTCCCGAGAGCAGGAAAAGGATAATTTTGACCTGACTTTGGATGGGACTTTCGACTGGAAACAGCTGCAGCAGGAGGAGTGCTAGAGGCCATTTATGCATTGCTCAGTATTAACCAAGCTGCACATATTTACTGCCGCTCTCAGAGCACTGAGGAGAGGGGAACAGGCTCCTCTCTGAGGCAGAAGAGGTTTCACCTGCATCCTGCAGGGGTCTAAACCCTCCTCCAGCTGCACTTCCAAAGGTTGGGTGATGAAATAGTGAAAGCTCTCATCTGGCAGAGCAGGATGCAGCAGAAGGACTGAAGGCTTTGCAGAAAGAAGGGTCCTGACCCATCTCTGGGGGTGAAATCTCTCTGGATCTGGGTGCTTCAGGGAGTCTGGACTCACTGCCAGCATTCTGGGTGCCTCTCCCACCAATGTCTGGGACTGTTTGCCTACGAGGTGTTCTTACTGAAATTTGCACTCTATTTTTATACCCTTCCAATAAATGTCTCTATAGAAACTGCAGTTCCATCCTCCTCTGTCATCATTGCTGGGGACCCTCAGGAGCAGCCCCAAGTCCTTCCCCCAGGGGCTTGGAGGTGCAGCAGAGGGCAGGGAGATGGTGGCTTGGCTCAAAAAGGGCTCACCCCTGCCCTTCTTTCACTCTGGGGTGAGTGAGTGTCAGTCCTGCCCCTAGAAACCACCCCGGGGAAGAGGAGGGTCCAGGGATTCCTCAGTGCCCCTGCCAGCAGCTAAAGAGAGCTGGGGAGGGACTTTTTACCAGGACATGGAGTGATAGGACAAGGGGGAATGGTTTCAGACTGGAGCAGAGTAAGTTTAGATTGGATTTCAGGAAGGAATTGATCCCTGTGAGGGTGGGAAAGGCACAGGATGCCCACAGAGGCTGTGGCTGCCTCTGGGAATGCTCAGATCAGGCTGGGTTGAGGTTGGGCTAACCTGGTCACTGCAGAGGGGTTGGATTAGATGACCTTTAATGGCCTCTTCCAACCCAAATTATTCGATGACTTCCCTCCTTTTATCCCTGTGCCCAGCTCGTTTGTAAACTGACAGAAAATACTCACTCCTGCTCTCTTCACACAGTCCCATGGCGGCTGTGTTGCAATCACTGCCTCTGCACGTCCCACACTCAGCTTCAAAACAGATTTTGGCAGTCGGAGGACACATCTTCGGAGACATCCTGGCTGCTCCCCTCCTGCTTGCACAACAGAGCCCTTCCTCCTCTGCACCCCCGAGAAATGGGTGAGTGAAGTCACCAAACTTTGTGTCACCTGTCTGCACACTCAGCTCTGGGAAATGGGGATTCTGGAAGAGGGAAATTTTCATTTGGTGGAAATTTTTGGTTGGAAATTTTCATTTCTGGGGGTATCAGTAGTGGTGAAGAACTCAAGCCACAAACCTCCAGAGATAAATGCCATTTATATGATCCATTGCTGTTGGATTTTTTCCTCAGCATTTCATGGTTTGTGCCTCTGCAGGTGCTGCTGGTGATGGGGCTTGGAGGGGATGGGTGAAATCCACTGCTCCCCTCTGCTCTGTGTCCTGCTCTTACAGAAACTCCAGGAAATCTCTTCCCTTTACCGCCCAGCGTGGTGGGACCTGCTTTTTACCTTGAGTAAAGACTCCAACAGTGCTGAGCAAGTCCTGTCTCAGAGAGGACGTCTCCGGATGTGGAGAGGGAAAGAGGAATTCTTTCTGACACTTCCTGCACCGGCGTTTCTTCCGAGGAACCACCGCCCTCCCCTTCCACAGGTTTGGCTGATTATTCCCCCGATATTTGACGTTTTCCTTTGCAGGGAAGGTGAAGTGAGCAGAGCTCACTCCATCACAAGGAGGAGAAGGAAAAAGACCCACGGGGAGTCCCAGAGAGGATCTGGGGCTCTGTAGCAGCCCAGAGGGAAGGGGACAGGGCTGGTGGCATTGCCATCACACAGAGGAGAGCTCCAACTCCTGGCCCATGGCCAGTGCCTGCAGAAAGGGGCTCTGTCACCAGCACAAAGCGGAGCTCAGCTGGCAAGAGGGAATGAACAAAAGTTCTCAAAAAGTTCACGAGGACTTAACTTTTCCATTGGAAAAAAAAAGAGGAAGGAAAGAAAGAACAAGAGAAAGCTTTCCTGGAAATGAACTGACTCTGTAAATGTCCCTCTGGAGTCTTTGCCTCCCTGGTGGAGCTGAAGGCTGAGGGAGGAACTCCATCCCAGCAGGGCTGCAGCTGCTCTGGGAGCACGGCCTGGCAGATCTCGGGGGGATGTGCTCTGCTCCAGCCCCAAACTGCCCAAACCATCTCCAAACTGCCCTGACACCGATTATTCTGCATTTCCCAGCCCTCCTTTGCCGATAAACCCAAGCTGTGTCCATCCATCGCAGCATGGGCGAAGCAGATCCCATGGGGATGAGCTCTGCTCCAGCCCAAACCAGCTCCAAACTGCCCAAACCAACTCCAAACCACCCTGACACCGATGATTCTCCATTTCCCAGCTCTCCTTTACCGATAAACCCAGGCTGTGTCCATCCAGCCCAGCACGGGCCAGGCAGATCCCATGGGGACGCGCTCTGCTCCAAACTGCCCAAACAGCCCCAAACTGCTCAAACCAGCTCCAAACTGCCCAAACCAGCTCCAAACCACCCTGACACCGATTATTCCGCATTTCCCAGCCCTCCTTTGCCGATAAACCATCTCTGTCCATCATCCAGCCCAGCATGGGCGAGGCAGATCCCATGGCAGGTGCCGCACCCTCGCACAGGAGCCCGGAGAGAACTCGGGCTGGGGAACAGGGAAATCCTTATTTCCCAGTTTAATAATGCCCTCTTTATCCAGCGAAGGGACAAAGGGCCATTCACCAGCTGCCTCCAGCGCTGATCCACAGGCACCGTGTCCCAGATTGTCCCCTCTGGGAGTGACAGCGAGGAGCAGCCAAAGCCCTTCAGGTTAGGTGAGAAGAACTCACCTTGTTGGTGTTTTTTTGACGAATTTTATTATTTTGGAGGACAGGGGAGCAGGGAATGTGCGTGGTCATGGTTTGGGGGGTCAGGGACAGTGTTTCACCTTGCAAGATTTGGGGAGCAAAGGGTATTTGGTGTCTGAATGGGAATATTGGGGTTTTCCAGGTCTCCCCAAAGCTGTGGTGGAGATGAACATTTAAATGCTAATTAAGTGACTCCCCTGAAGTGCAAGGAAGCAAACCCAACAAAATGCAGTATTTCTGAGAGTTCCAAGGAATTTCCCAAAAAGCAGTGACAAAACAAGCTCCAAAAGAGCTGAGACAAAGTCCTGCAGGGTGGGAGGAAGGGAACTCTGGGGGATGCCAAGCACAGGGCTGGTGTCCTGCAGAGGAAACCCTGGGGAAAAACCATCCTTTCTCCAAAGAAACCCGGGCAAAAAAACCCCAAACCAGCTGGAGACAGGTGCAGCACCAAAGAGAAAGCTCTGTGTGTGTGGTGGTGGCAGGAAAGGCACCGTGGGCAGGGGTGGCACAAGGGGTGGCACCTTCACCCCAGGGCACACAGCTTGTGGCCCCGGGGGCTGTCCCAGAGCAGAGCCAGATGTTCTCCAGGCAGCAGCAATGAGGCAAGGCAGATGTGGCAGCCTCGTCCAGTTCTCTTTTCGGGACAGAAGAGGAGGTGGGGTTGGATTCCGTGCCCCCATGGGGAGTGGGCACAGGGAGGCTTGGCCCCTCAACCTGTGAGCCCCAGGGTGTCGGAACAAGCACCTCTCAGCATTCCATTTTTAAGGCGTTTCAGCCTGAATTTCTCTGCACGTGAAGCTGAGAAGGATTTTCCTCCTGCGCTGCTGCTTCCTGGTTCATCTGAGCTCCTCAAAACCCTCCAGAGGCTTCCGGCTCCAAATCCTCTCCTTAGCAGCAGATGGATAAAGTATCAGGCAGAAAACGACGTGTGGCTGTGGCGGCAGCCAAACCCAACAAAACATTTGCTTCAAAGCAGGAAGGAGGATGGCATGTCCAGCTGGAAAAAGCAGGAAATGGTTTCTGAAAGAGTGAAGGAAGGGGATGGAGAGATGATTGTGAAAGACATGATGTTTCAATTAGAGCAGCCCTGAGCGATCCCAGCAGTCCATGAACTCGTGTCCCAGGCAGGATGGAGGTGTTGGATTGGTTCCTGTGCATCTCCAATGGGTAAGGAAGGACCTGGGCTGTGCAGCAGCTGGGACAGGAACTCCTGTGTGCCCATGGTCCTGCTGGGTGCCAGGCTGGAGGATGGAACCCTCCCCTCCTGCAGGGCTTTGTGGCTCTCGGGAGGAGTTTTGGCCATTTGGAAATACCAGAAGCCATCCAGGCCAGTGATGTCCCTGGAGAGGTCATGGTTGATGGATGTCCATGGGAGGCTGCGTGCCAAAGGCAAACCGTTCCCGTGATTTGGGGCTGGCTGGGACAGCTTCTGCTGGGTTATTGTGGCTGTGAGATGTCACAGCTTTGCTGCGAGAGTTGTCCGTGCCTGTCACAGCCCTGTCCCTGCCAGGTGAATGGAATGGATGCAGCATTAGGAAATTGAAATGTCCTTCCTTCCTTCCTTCCTTCCTTCCTTCCTTCCTTCCTTCCTTCCTTCCTTCCTTCCTTCCTTCCTTCCTTCCTTCCTTCCTTCCTTCCTTCCTTCCTTCCTTCCTTCCTTCCTTCCTTCCTTCCTTCCTTCCTTCCTTCCTTCCTTCCTTCCTTCCTTCCTTCCTTCCTTCCTTCCTTCCTTCCTTCCTTCCTTCCTTCCTTCCTTCCTTCCTTCCTTCCTTCCTTCCTTTTCTCTTTCTCCCTTTCTTCCTTCTTTCCTTTCTTTCACCTATCTTACCTCCATGGGCAGCTGGGGACATCTCCTTGCTGGCATGGCCACAGCTTCCTCCACCTACAGACCTTGGATTTCTTTGGCCTCATTGTGAGAATTTCATTTCTTCTTCCAAATGCAATTCCTCTCAAGGGTTCTCAGCATGCTAAGAAGAAATTCAGAAAGAATAACAGAAAGAAGCAAGGGTGGGGTTGGTTGTTTTTTGTTTTTGTTGGGTTGGGGTTTTTTTGTTGGGGGCTTTTTTTAAAATTTGTTTTGGTTTTGTTTAACCTTTTTTGTTTTAATTTGAGAAATATCTGGCCTTGGATCTGCTGTTTGTTTCCTTCTCAGGAGAGGACAGGAGCCTCCTCCTGCCAACATCACGTCAAGGGCTCCACCACATTTCACATGAGGATTTGTGATTGCCTCTTGCACAGGACTGAGGAGGCAGAAATGAGCTCTGCTGAGGAAACGATTGCACAACATCTCCTCCATCTGATCCCTGTGCTTGCACAACATCCATCCCCTGCCCTGGGCCTTTCCTGGAAGTCGAGGGAGAGCACTCACAGGGCAAACAGATGGGGAGTGACAGATTCCAGTTAGCTTGGGACACGGAAACACAAGGAAAGAAAATTGGGAGAGAAGGAACTCTTTTATTTTTGGGAAGAAATTCCCCTTTTTTGGTTAAAAACGGGGTATGGTCACAGAGTGGCACAGTGAGTGATGGCCCAGTGGCCAAGGGCACGCCGTGATGGCTTGGGACACTGGGAGCTGTCCCTGCCCGTGGCAGGGGTGGAATGAGATGAACTTTAAAGTCTTTTCCAACCCAAACCAGTCTGGGATTCTCTGTTTTACCAGCGATAGCAAAGCAATTCAAAATCATCCCTTCAGGTGGAATGCAGACAATAATTTTCCAGAATTGCTACGTTTCCAGCAGAAGGGCTGCAGGTCAGTGTTTCCTCCCAAACAAACTTTTCTGCTCTGCCATCACAAGGTTGGAAAGGCTGCTAAGGTCATCAAGCCCGAGTGTTATTGGCTGATCTCTTCCTTTTGCAGCCTCTCTTCTGACTTTGCTCGAAAGGGAAAAATTGCCATTTTTCAGGAAAATAACACTTGATTTGCCATTTTCAGCTGTCCCACCCCAGCCAGGTGCCTAAGGAGCGCTCCCATGGGCTGAACGAGTCCTGTGGGGAAAATGCATTCAGTCCCACCTGGGAAGAGATGGAGACCAGCAGGAAGGAGGTTCGGGGGCCACCAGTCCCCTCTCCTTGCTCTGCCACGGACCCCTCCTGCTCTTGGTGCTGCCGCTGGCTCTGCTTCTGCAGGAGCAACCTCAGAGCTAACACAGCCAGGGCTGCAGGTTCCTTAAGGAAAACACGGACAGCTGGGTGTGGGACAGGGAATGAGGGCTCTGGGGAGGGGACAGGAGGCACAGGGGCCGTGGGGACACAGAGGGTGCCCCGACAGCTGCGTGCTCTCAAAGCTCGGCTCGATTTTCCCTTCTCTCCAAAACAAACCGAGAGTTTGTGCCTTTTTTTGCTGTTGTTTGTTTGTTCTCCACGCGAAAGGAATTTCCCAGAAAGAAGAGGCGAGACTTCTCCTTGGCTTTGCGGGAAGCGATGAATCACCTCGCTGCTTTTTGGGGGGTCCCGGAGCGGGGGCGCGACCCGGTGCGACATCCGCGCTCGGGCTGTGCCACCTCCTGGTGACGGCGGGCGGTGCAGTCCTCATCCCTGCATCCCTCATCCCTGATTCCATCATCCCTGCATCCCTCATCCCTGCATCCCTCATCCCTCATCCCTGCATCCCTCATCCCTGATTCCATCATCCCTGCATCCCTCATCCCTGCATCCCTGCATCCCTGCATCCCTCATCCCTGCATCCCTCATCCCTGATTCCATCATCCCTGCATCCGTCATCCCTCATCCCTGATTCCATCATCCCTGCATCCCTGCATCCCTCATCCCTGCATCCCTCATCCCTGCATCCCTGCATCCCTCATCCCTCACCCCTGCATCCCTGCCCAAATCCCAGCCCCCCTCGCTCTCCATCCCCAGGATTTTGGGGTTTTGCTGCCCAGCTGAGCAAGCCTGACTTTCATCCCCCGGAGCTTTGCTCTGCTCAGTGTCGCCCTTGGGTGGCTCCGGCTCCAAGCCGAGGGAAGGAGAGGTGCGAACGCCGGAGCACAGCACTGTGGCTGTGGCTGGTGGCCACGGGACTGCAGCAGCCACCACCGGAGGGATGTTCACAGCTTCAGCCTGGCTGTGGTGAAGCTCCGACCTTGTTAGTGGCACCAGAGCTGGCCCAGGTTTGGGGGCAGAGGGATCTTGGACTCCCCTTTGCCAAAGAGACATCTCAATATCAAATTTATTGATATAACTTGAAACTGAAGGAAGAGAGAGGAAAATCCAATGTGTTATTCCAATCTATCCCTCTCTCTCCTCCAGTGCCAGCTTTGTAGGAATCATGCCATGCCCATGGCAAGGGGATGGGAAATGAGATGATTTTTATTCAAACCCAAACCATTCTAGGATTCTGTACGATGGGAAGGTTTGGGATTATGGCTATCTGCAACCCTTAATCCCTGCTCGGCTGAGGAGAGAGTTTCTGGTCACTCATGTCTCAATGCTGCCAAATCAAATTCTCATTTTCCGCAGTCCTAACTCTCCACCCAATCCCACACCGAATTCCATACATCTGTGCTCCTTTCCCCTCGGAGGGGCTGGGGATGCTCCAGCTCAGGGCAAGGAGGAGCTGTTAATTGGCACGGAGAGAATAACAAGTGTGGGCACAGATCCGAAACCAGGATTTATTTAGGGAGATTTTCTGGTTATTATCTACTTAGTAACAGAGGATTTGTCGGAACAGATCAGAGCATTTTCATCAAATCTGGCATCCTGCATGCAGCGGAGATAGTGAGAGGAAATTCCTGGGGGAAAACTCCCTCTGGATTCTCTCAGGAGTGCTGGGGCAGGGCTTGATGCTGCTGGAAAGGAGCAGAGGCAACGCTGGGGGTGAAACCAGAGCCAGCAGCAGTGTCCAGTCCTTGTCAGAGCAGTGAGGGCACCTTCAGCCCGAGCTGGCCCAGGGGATGGAGGGGACACTCCCCTGCTGCAGGGTGGGGACAGCTGGCCTTGGGCTCCAGCACGGGGAGCACAAATCCTGCCCCAGCTCAGCCCCGCATCCCTCTGGCTCGGTCACATCACCCCTCTGTGCCACATCTGGGGACAATCGTCCCTCTGTGCCACATCTGGGGACATGGAGCACGTGAAGCACAAATCCTGCCCCAACTCGGCCCTGCATCCCTCTGGCTCTGCCACACCACCCCTCTGTGCCACATCTGGGGACACGGAGCACATGAAACAAATCCTGCCCCAGCTCAGCCCCGCATCCCTCTGGCTCAGCCATGCTGCCCCTCTGTGCCGCATCTGGGGACAATCGCCCCTCTGTGCCACATCTGAGCACAAAAACCCCCAGGCTCCACCATTTTGGATATCCACGGTGGCATTCCAGTGACAACAGCATCATCCCAAGACATGGAGCACTTGGGAGATGTTTGGTTTACAAGGCAAGGTTGGAGCTGCTGTGAAAACAATCCCCGTCCTTAAAAAGAAAATTCTTTCCTATAAACAAGAGGGAAAATGAAGATGGCGTGGATCCCAAGGAAAGAAGGCTGGGAAATGCCCTTTCCCACGCAGGATGAGGCCCTGGAAGGGCAGTAGAGCTCTGTGGCAGAGGGTGAGAGCATGGGGTGGGCTGGGGTGGGAGCAGCAGGGCCGTGGTGCTCAGCTCTGCAGCGCTGCCCTCCTTTGTGAATGGAAAGCTGTGAGTTATTATCAGCGTTCACGGAGCGGGGCTGGAGGAACCCCAGGAAACCTCTCCAAAGAGCTGCCCCCCAGTCCCAGCACAGCTCCTGGAGCAGAACACCTCGGGAAGTGCCTGGCTTTGGGAATGAGGGGCTTCCCCCCAGGGGTTGGTGCGGGGGCACCCCAAGGGTGCTCTGCTCTCACCCCACTCTGTGTCCCCATTTTCCTGCTCAGAGCAGCTCCCCTTGGGTGTTTATCCCCAGCAGGGACACCCCAAGAGTGCTCTGCTCTCACCGCACTCTCTGTCCTCATTTTCCTGCTCAGAGCGGCTTGTCCTGCATGTTTTATTCCCAGTGGGGACACCCCAAGGATGCTCTGTCTCACCCCACTCTCTGTCCCCATTTTCCTGCTCAGAGCAGCTCCCTTTGGGTGTGTATCCCCAGCAGGGACACCCCAAGGGTGCTCTGCTCTCACCCCACTCTGTGTCCCCACTTTCCTGCTCAGAACAGCTCACCTTGGGTGTTTTATCCCCAGGGGCGTGACCCAAGGGTGCTCTCACCCCACTCTATGTCCCCATTTTCCTGCTCAGATTAGCTCACCCCGAGTGTTTTATCCCCAGCAGGGACACCCCAAGGGTGCTCTGCTCTCACCGCACTCTGTGTCCCCATTTTCCTGCTCAGAGCAGCTCACCCCGAGTGTTTTGTCCCTTCCCCAGGGCCCAGAGGGCATGGCTCCTGCACTGTCACCCTGTCCCGACACTCCTGAGGACACTGCTTCCCACCCCAGGTGCAGGGAGACCTTTCCATTGCATCTTGAGGACCTCTGGAGGGCTCAGGAAGAGGAGGACACACCCCTGAAGGTCCCGAAGGTAGGTCAGCTGTCCTGGGTGGCAGGGAGGGTTTTTGGGGCTGTCCTGTCGTGTCCTCCCTGCAGAGCAGTGCTCAGCCTGGGGCTCTCACCATTTCTCCTAAAGTTAAGGATTTTTGGGGCATTTCTTCCAAAATCAAGGAGGACGAGCTCTTTGGATGTCATTAACCCCTGAGAGATGTCCCTGGGCTCATCCAGGGCTGTCCTACCCTGGCTCAGCAGCTCTGCACTCCCTGATTTCACAGCTCCTGCTTTTAAACCTTACTTTTCTTGCCTGCCTTTGTTGGAAGTCACTTTTTAAAAATATCTATACAACATATCTTCTAAAATACATCCCTTAATGCACAAAACTCCACCCAGCAGATCCATTTCCCTAGGGAATGTCCTTTCCAGAGCCAGCAGGGTCAGAGGGAAAGGGAAAACAGCACACACCCGTGATCAATATTTTTTAAAAATAGGATTTGAAAGCAAAGCATGAGAAGCCTCTCTCTGGTTTTAATTTCAAATGGAAAAAAAAAAGAATATGGCTATTAATATATGGTAATGTTACTCTGCTGGAAGAACAAAGTGTAGATAAAACCTGCAGGCTTAATGAGGCTCAGGAAGAATCAAATTGAAAGCAAATCTTTGAAAATCTCTAGGTAATCTGTGTTCCATTTATTGTGCTTTGGCAATCAGAAAGTAAAACCAGGCTTAACAAAATGAGGAAAATCAAACAGGCTTTTTTTTCCTTTTTTTTTTCCTTTTTTTTATCCCTGCTGCTCTAAAATCCCAGAATATCATCATCACAGAAAAGGGAAAAAAAAAAAAAAAGGAGGAACTTCTGCTCTCCCGCTGGAGCAGAGGGAATTTAATTGCACAGGTTTCTTCCTGTGTGTCTGAGGAGATGATGCGAGACTGGAATTTTTAAATGACAATATTGAAGCTCTCCTCAGCCACCCTGAGCTAAAGCAGCACTCCTGTCCTGGGCCGGCAGATGAGAAGGTGACAATGGTTTCTGACAAGCTGGGAATGGGAAAAAACCAAAAAAATTACTGTTTTAGCTATCTCCACCAGGTTAGCAGCACAGCACCAGCCCAGGACTGGGGACACTGCTGGAGGGGGACACAGCTGGGGAAAGCTGTGGGTTTGGGGTGCTTTGGTGGTTCCAGAGCCCTGAATCCTCCAGGCACCGGGAGGGGATCACGCCATGCACCCCTGGAGCTGCCGTGGGGCAGCCTGGCCCTGCTGCCCCTGCCCAGGCGTTTTTGGGGTGCCCAGGGGTGGAGCCCAAGGCCAGGGCTCACCCCGAGGACATCTCCAGGTGTCCTGGCTGGGAGCTCAAGGACGCTGATATTTGGGATCAGGGCCCCAAAAGGCCCAGAGGGCTCCGAGATGGATTCTCCCCACCCTGCAGGGCTGGAGGTGCCCAACACCAGACCCACACAAGATTCCTTTTTCTCCATTTTCCTCACAGATTTCCCTGTTGGAGCTCCAGGATCTGATGCCAAACAGAGCCCCAGTGATGCCCTCTCCTCTGCAGCCACATCCTACTGCCTTGTCCCATCTCTCCATCCCCGGAAGGCATTGCGGCGCAGAGAGGACTCCACAACAAAAGTTGTAAAGGAGGTATGTTTATTCCAGCACTGGGATGCACAAGGGATCACTCCCTAAATTTCGTGCGCCGTCTGTTGCACTTTGCTTGGTTTATGTTGAGTTACAGGTTCCATATGCATGGAGCTACACAATGCTCTATACATATTCATTATCTATTCCTGCGTCGTATTATAATGAGTCCAAAGTTCATTTCAATACACTTGTGCCTGTGCTGTGCTGCCTGGTGGTCTTGGATGAAGTAAAAGAGTCTTCCTCTGATGAAGTAAGGAGTCTTCCTCACGTTGAACTCTTCACCCTGCTTCCCTGAGCATGCTCTGTAGGATTTGGTGGTTCGGTTTTGTTTCGGATGGTCAGGATGGAGACGAGAGATCTCTGAAGTTTGGTCTTAGAGCATGAGGTTTATTGTGAAATGTGTGGGGGTAGGGGAGCTGCCAGGAGCTGCCAGACACAGCTCAGAGCAGGGCAGAGAGGTGAGAGAGAGAGAGGAAAAGTACAGAATGGAGAATAGAATAGAATAGAATAGAATAGAATAGAATAGAATAGAATATAGAATATAGAATATAGAATATAAAACAATATAGAATAGAAAACTATATCGAATAGAAAACAATATGGAATAGAATAGAACAGAACAGAACAGAACAGAATAGAATAGACTAGACTAGACTAGACTAGACTAGACTAGACTAGAATAGAATAGAATAGAACAGAATAGAACAGAAAAGAATAGAATAGAATGCCCTGGTTGCCGTTTACAATACAATAAATCATCTTCTGTGCTGAATATTCTAATTTTCACTAACCAATCTAGAACAAGCTACAAATCCTACAACATTTCCATACAGCCTATGAGAGTCATTGCATTACCATATGACGTTAGATTTTAAACTCTAAAAACTGCTTTTTTGACCCTCTGCTCTGACTCTTGGACCTGCCTGCAAGCAGAGGGGATTGTTTAATCAAAAGGGGAATTGTTTAATCAAAAGGGGATTACCTTCAGTGGCCATACCATTGTTTTCCAGTTGTTCAGTAATTGAGGTTTGGTATCTCAAAGCTTTGTCTTCATTTCAATCTCGCTTATAGTTTCCATATTCTCAGCATCTTTTGCCAGGTAATCATATTTATAATGCTTTCCTATTTCATCCTCCCCAACACCCTCGCCAGCCTTTCCCTGCGCTCAGCTCCGCTCTTTTGCTGGCAGATCCCTCATGAATTCTGCCTCAGCTCCCTCTGCCCGGGCCCAGCCCAGGGCAGGTCAGACCTCAGCGCTGCCTCATTAAAACATCAAAAATAAATCAGGAGTGTAAAAGTGCCTGGTGCCCACAGAACCAAAGTGAATTAGCCCAGCCCAGCCTCCCCCATCGCTCCTCGGAGATAAAACCACTCACGCTCCAAAGATGGAATTTCAGGTGTGGGAAAAGGAAATCCTTGAGCTCACGTGGGGCGGTGAGAGACTTCAGCACAGTGAAGGATGTGCTGGGCTCGCTCTTATCAGAAACTGTTATTTTTATGACCCAAAAATGATATTTATATTTATATTTATATTTATATTTATATTTATATTTATATTTATATTTATATTTATATTTATATCTATATCTATATCTATATCTATATCTATATCTATATCTATATCTATATTTATATATTTATGTTTATATTTATATATATTTATAGATTTATTTATTTTTATTTTTATACATTTATATTTATAGTTATATATTTATATATTTATGTATTTCTTTTTATTTCTATATTTTTATGTATTTTTATTTATTTTTATTTTTATTTTTATTTTTATATATTTATTTAAATTTAAATCTAATTATTTCTATTTTTATTTCATGTCACACACACAGTGACCATCACTAAATAATGACTCTGTCATTCTGCGTCAGTGACAAACTCGCCACCATTTTTAATGCGCTCCTGCCTGAGGTCACTGATGACAATAGCAGGAGAGGCGGAGCCAGAGAGGATATTTTATCCAATTGTTTATTCACATTTATTCGCAGCAGATGAGGACTTGGGAAAGGCTCTCCAGGAACAAAACTAAATAACATTTCTGAGAGCCCTCCCAGCCCACAAAACCCCAATGTGCTGATTTATTAAAATGCAGATACAGATGTAATATTGATATCCACCTGAGATGGACAAAGACTCTCTAACTTGTTAAGGTTAGAAAGTGAATGTTTATTAGAGCTGCAGGGAGAGCTCCCTAATGTACAGCTCCGAAGTAACAAAGCAACACAGAACTTGTTTATCTATAACAATAATGCATATTTAAAATACAGATGCATATTCATAGCATAAGCACCTCCCATTCTCCGCTTTGTATGGAAATTAGCAAAAAGTCATTAAGCATGTGCAGTTCCTGCAATGGAATTGGGCTGGTGGTTGTTAATTGAGTCTGAGGGCTGCTTTTGATGAAGTAATGTGAGTCTTCCTCAGTGTGACCTTCTTTGTTGATTTTTGACAATACATTTGACCCTGGAAAACTCCCAATGCTCTCTTCTATTGCATCTGGGCAAAATTTGTAACTGTCTAGGCTCTCCTTTGAACCTCTTTTCTTAAGATTATTAATTGTCTGTTCTAAGCACAGCTGAGCAAATATCAAATAATCAAAGGCTACTCTGCATTTAATCATTAATTTCTTTTTAGCTAAGTTCTGCATCTCTTTCTATTCTAGTTGATTTCAACAGAACTAACTTTTATCTAAAATCTCTACATTTAAGTGTCTAAAAGAAAACCCTATGTTTCAGTGCAATGTTTTTTGCTGAGCCAGGCCCGAGTGATCTGCTCAGCTCTGGGTCTCTCTCCCCAAAAATTCTCTTTTCCCTCATTAAAAGGCACCAAAGTAAAGCTCAGGAAAACACAGAGCCAGGCCTAGCCCAAACCGAGCCTGGAAAGGTCAGGATTAACTCTTTAGAGCCGAGCAGAGGTTGCTCCCTGAAGGAAAATAAATAAAGATAGATTGGCAGTGATGTATTTATAGCAGGCACTCATTGTCTTCGGGATACGGATAAATGCCCATCAGCTCTCAAGGTGATGAATGAAGTTATTAATTAATTAATTAATTAATTAACCTGCTGGGGAAGAAAAAAAATAATAGCGATATGAATGTTTTAAAAGGAAGCTTCCAACTGAGGGGAAAAAAAAAGGAAGAGAGCAAAGCTGAATTTTTCAAATCAAACTTTATTGTGCTGGAAAGGAGCAATGGGCAGCAGTTGGATGCACTGGCTGGGAATGGCAGGCTCTGCTTTGGGAACGGGGAAAAAATAAAATTTAAAAATGCTTTCTTGGCATTTAAAATTTAAAAATGCATTCTTGTCTGCAGAGCTTCAGGGCGGAGAAGGGCTTGGAGCAAGAATTGGATGTCTGAGCCAAGCCTGGCGGCACAGAGCCGCGTCCCCAGGAGCACTCCCAGCCTGGCGGAGCAGGAAATGGCATTTGTCACCTCCAGCCATGAGGCACCGATGGTTCTGTGTGCTGAGTCCCCTCCAGAAGGCCCTCCTGGACCCTCTGGAGGTGGCAGCAGTGACAATCCAGAGCCCAGCGCGGGACAGTGGCGCCATGGGCAGGACACAGCCATGGGAGGAGCCCTGGGCCCTCGGGGACTGTCCCTCTGCGCCACTCAGGGCGGCCATGAGGACCTGGAGAAAAGGACACAAATTGGGAGAAAATAATGAGCAAAACAAGTATTAAACTGTGGTTTTACAAAAGAATGAGAGTGAGGTGTTTGTGTCATAATTGCAGTGAAAGTTCTAGGGGCAGATTTTGTGTAATTCGTCTTTTTGTCTTATGATGTATTTGTGGAATTGATATGGGGAACTCTTTTTTTTGTTCTTTCTGTTTAGTTTAGTTGTTCTTTTCGGTTTTTTGTTGTAAGTGAAAATTATATTTTGAATGTAGATTTTAATGATTATTCCTAAAGCTGAGGGACCCCCTCAGGGCCCAGCTGCAGAGAAATCTCCATTTTTTGGAGTTCCACCAAAGCAGCCACATCCCAAAGAGAGCAGCAGGGCTTAGCTCAGTGTATGCACGAAAAATACAGAAAAAAGAGAAATATTTCTGAATTATTTTATGTTTACATATAGAGATATAGATAGACAGGTAGATAGATAGATAGATAGACAGATAAATAGATAGATAGATAGATAGATAGATAGATAGATAGAATATTATATATAGATTTCATCTATAATATATATTATATATTAAATATACATTATATAATTATTATAATAATATATAATTTATATTATATTATTGTATACACTACATTATAATACATACTATAATAGATTATAATATATATTATGTTTTACATAGTATATATTATATACTATATATTACAATATATTCTAATATATTAGATAGTATATATTATAATATAAAACGCCATAATTATTATGCATAATAATATATAATAATGTATTATATATTATACATTATATATAATGTATAATATATAATACATTGTATATATACACATATATAATACATATATATAAAATATATATATACATATAATACATTGTATATACAATACAATACAATGTGTATATTATTATATTATATAATGTAATAATATATACACAATATTCTGAATTACATATATAATAATATAATAATATTATATACCTAATATTCTTAATTTTATTATTATTTCTGAATATTTCTGAAGGATCAGACCATTTTCTGGGCAAAACCACCACACTGAGATGTGACACCAAACGCTGGCCAGCGCAAGGCACACATTTATTTCCTGATGGCAGCAGTGCACGAGCGGCAGGCCCAGAGCAGCTCCCAGCAGCCCTTCTCCTCTCTGCAGCTTCCAGGGGACGGAAATCAGAAATTTGGAGTGATTATTCTGCAAATTTCTGCAGTCGAGGAGGGATGGTGCTTAACAAAGCACAAAAATTCTGTATTAACAAAGCACAAAAATTCTGTATTAACAAAGCACAACATTTCTGTATTAACAAAGCACAAAAATTCTGTATTAACAAAGCACTAAAATTCTGTATTAAACATTGTCTTCAGGGTCAGCTCCATTTGCCTGTGCTCCACCCCTACAAACCCAAATCTTTAACAGCTTCAAGCTCTTTTTAATTTTTTTTTAACATAAGGAGTAAAAAAGCATATGCAGTCCTCCTTTTCCTGCCCATTTTTAGCTTTTTTCTTTCCCTCTGCATATTCCCCAGCTCTCTACCCACACATAGCCACACTGCAGACAAACTACCCTAAAAAAAAACTGAGAGAGGTCTAAAAAAACTGAGAGAGGTCTAAAAAAACAACAGCAATCCAGGGCGTCATCAACTTCCAGAAATGCAAACCAGCTTAGGAAACCACAACCTCTCCATGTTGTTGTTATTTTTCCTGGGGGATTTTTTACAATCTTGTTTGAAAGTCTGGCGAGGAAGGAATTCTCTCCCTGGTCCCTCACTATATTCAGATATTTCTCGCCAGCCTGGTTCATCTCACATTTCAGGGCAGAGCAAATGTTTGTGTATGGAGGGGGGGCAGGGATGATGAGTCAATTAGACACCTCATAAAAATCTGATTTAGAAAATTCCCTCTCTGGCTGCAATCGCACCAAGAAGAAGTGTTCTATTCTTGCAGCCCAGCCCAGCCCAGGCTCTCCTGGCAGACAGGAATGGTTTCCTGCACTGAAACCTCTCCCACCCTGTGCTAAATGTCACATCTGATGAGGCATCTGCCACTGGGAGTGAGAGACACCCTCAGAGCTCCGTAAATCTCATCTCAGGAGGGTTTTGTGCCATCCCCGCTGCTCCTCACTCTGTGTGCTCCCCTTCATGTTCCAGATGATTAACTCAGCCCTGGGAACGCTCTGCTCTCGCTGCCCTGCCCATGGCTCCAGCCACAGCCTTCTGGAAATCCCAAGGATGAGCCATTTGTCACCCTGGAGTGACTTTAAGCCCACAGCAGCTCGCTGTGTCCTCCCCAGGCACGCAGGGATCGCAGGGTGGGTGTGAGGATGACACCTCCTTGTCCTCCCTGGGGACGGGCAGAGCCACCTGCTTCCTTCCTTCGGCTGTCCTCGTCTGGGATGGGACACAAACCACCCACAGCAGAGTTGTGTTGGGTTTGCACAGCCTCTCGTGGGGCAAAAGCTGCTCCGGTGGTGAAAAACCTTCTCCTGTAGAGCAAAACCTTCTCCTGTAGAGCAAAACCTTCTCCCGTAGAGCAAAACCTTCTCCCGTAGAGCAAAACCTTCTTCCATGGTGAAAAAACCTTCTCCCACAGTGCAAAACTTTCTCCCCATAGAGCAAAACATTCTTCCCATAGTGCAAAACTTTCTCCCCATAGTGAAAAACCTTCTCTCCTCATGCAAAACCTTCTCCCATAGTGAAAAAACCTTCTCCCATAGTGAAAAAACCTTCTCCCACAGTGCAAAACCTTCTCCTATAGTAAAAAAAACGTTCTCCTATAGTGAAAAAAAACCTTCTCCCATAGAGCAAAGCCTTCTCCCATAGTGAATAAACCTTCTCCCTATAGTGCAAAACCTCCCACAGTGCAAAACTTTCTCCCCATTGTGAAAAACTTTCTCCCCATAGTGAAAAACCTTCTCTCCTCATGCAAAACCTTCTCACCGTAGAGCAGAACTTTCTCCCCACAATGCAAAACCTTCTCTCCTCATGCAAAACTTTCTCCCCATAGACCAAAACTTCTCCTGCAGTGCAAAACCTTCTCTCCATAGTGCAAAAATTTCTCCCCACAGTGCAAAACCTTCTTTCCTCATGCAAAACTTTCTCCCCATAGAGCAAAACCTTCTCTCATACTTCAGCCAACACGGCAATATCATCTAAATATGTCCATTCCCCATGCATGAAGTGCAATCTGAGAAATTACAGTATTTTAGGAGAGGTTTTGATTTCATGGGTTAGACAGGAAAATGGAAGAAACAATGCTCAGCTCCGGCTCGCTCGAGCAGCATCTTTTCAAGCAGAACACAGCACTGAAATATTCATACCAGGGGGCAGCAATTTCATATTAAAGAGAGCTTTTTTTGGTTTTTTATTTAAAACCTAGCATTAAATTTATAGATAATTTTTATATATTTTTTTTTAATTTATATTTATATTTATATTTATATTTATATTTATATTTATATTTATATTTATATTTATATTTATATTTATAAAATATCGATTATATCTACTATAATGAAATATAGAAAAGAAAAATATAAATATTTTAAATAAATATATAAAATATAAAATATAAAATAACTTTATTATATACAATATAAAATATATCATATACAATATACAATATATATTATAAAATATACACGATACAATATATAATATATAATATGTAGTATATAGTAGATAATATATAGTATATACTATATACTATATACTATATACTATATATTATAAAATAAATATAAATATATAATAAAATATATAAATTAATTATATAAAAATATAAATTAATTTTAATTTTTCAAATGTCCCTGTACACTCAGCCATTCCATAAGCACCGACCCTGCAGGGTGCAGCCAAGCTGGGCGGAGGTTCCAAAGCAGCACAGACATTTGTGGCACTGCACAAAGTCCCCAGGAAGCCACAGCAGCCACTGGGGCCAGCAGCCAACGGGGCTGGGCTGGGGACAGCTCTGGCAGTGCTGATCACAGCCTGGAGCAGCCAAAATCACAGAGCCCTGCGAGGCCACGGCACATCAACAGCTTCACACCCTCCCACGGCAGAACCGCCGCGTTCCTCTGCAGGGCAGAGATCCTGGGGCACCGCCGGGGCTGTTTCGTTCTGCTCTGGGGGAATGTGCCTGGCTTTGTGGCTGGGTGAAGTGACTAATTCATTATTCAGAAAAACCTGCTGGCATTTTGATTTTTTTTTTTCTCTGGTGAGCTCTGGGGAGTCTGGGAGGAGTCCAGGCAGGAGAGGGTCCATGGCCAGGATGATGTCCGTGGGGTCAGTGCCGATGTCCGTGGGGTCAGTGCTGATTCCATGGGGCAGTGCCAATGTCCGTGGGGTCAGTGCCGACGTCAATGGGGTCAGTGCCAATGTCCATGGGGTCAGTGCCAATGTCCGTGGGGTCAGTGCCAATGTCCGTGGGGTCAGTGCCAATGCCTGTGGGGTCAGTGCCGATGTCCATGGGGTCAGTGCCGATGTCCGTGGGGCAGTACCGATGTCCGTGGGGTCAGTGTCAATGTCCATGGGGTCAGTGTCAATGTCCATGGGGTCAGTGCCGACGTCAATGGGGCAGTGCCAATGTCCATGGGGTCAGTGTCAATGTCCATGGGGTCAGTGCCAATGTCCGTGGGGTCAGTGCCAATGCCTGTGGGGTCAGTGCCGATGTCCATGGGGTCAGTGCCGATGTCCATGGGGTCAGTGCCGATGTCCATGGGGTCAGTGTCGATGTCCATGGGGTCAGTGCCGACGTCAATGGGGCAGTGCCAATGTCCATGGGGTCAGTGTCAATGTCCATGGGGTCAGTGCCAATGCCTGTGGGGTCAGTGCCGATGTCCATGGGGTCAGTGCCGATGTCCATGGGGTCAGTGCCGATGTCCATGGGGTCAGTGCTGATTCCACGGGGTCAGTGCTGATTCCATGGGGTCAGTGCCGACGTCAATGGGGTCAGTGCCAATGTCCATGGGGTCAGTGCCAATGTCCGTGGGGTCAGTGCCAATGTCCGTGGGGTCAGTGCCAATGCCTGTGGGGTCAGTGCCGATGTCCATGGGGTCAGTGCCGATGTCCGTGGGGCAGTACCGATGTCCGTGGGGTCAGTGTCAATGTCCATGGGGTCAGTGTCAATGTCCATGGGGTCAGTGCCGACGTCAATGGGGCAGTGCCAATGTCCATGGGGTCAGTGTCAATGTCCATGGGGTCAGTGCCAATGTCCGTGGGGTCAGTGCCAATGCCTGTGGGGTCAGTGCCGATGTCCATGGGGTCAGTGCCGATGTCCATGGGGTCAGTGCCGATGTCCATGGGGTCAGTGTCGATGTCCATGGGGTCAGTGCCGACGTCAATGGGGCAGTGCCAATGTCCATGGGGTCAGTGTCAATGTCCATGGGGTCAGTGCCAATGCCTGTGGGGTCAGTGCCGATGTCCATGGGGTCAGTGCCGATGTCCATGGGGTCAGTGCCGATGTCCATGGGGTCAGTGCTGATTCCACGGGGTCAGTGCTGATTCCATGGGGTCAGTGCCGACGGCCATGGGGTCAGTGCCAATGCCAACAACACACAACAGGGACAGCATCAGCCACCTAAGGAATCATCAGCCATTCCAGACTAACGCAGGTATTTTCCGCTGAAATTCCATTTTCTCCATCTCTCCCCAGAGCAGTCCAGCCCCAGTGATGCCTAAAGAACAGGCTCCCTGAAACAGAGGCCAAGGCAAATTAGGAGTATAAAAAGCAGACAATTTATTCAAGGCCTGCAAAGGCCTTGAAGGCACATTTGGGCAAGCAAAGTCCCCCATCGGGGACGACATCCAAAATGGACACTGGGCCATGGCCCTTCACCTTTGATAAGTTCTGTCCATTAGCATCTTGGCCCTTAATTCTCCAATCACACCTCAGGTGATGATGTTCACCACCCCAGGCCTGCTCCCCCAGCTCACAGTTGTTTCCATATTTTCAGGTGCTAAGGCAATGAATATGTCCTTCAATCTATTCAGAGAGCCTTGTTTGGCCAAAGGTGCTGGAACAGAGGATTTCAGCACTTTGTGAGAAGCACAGAACTGCAGCAAGTTACAGACACATGGAGAGTAAAAAACTAGAAATACTTGAAGGCATCAGCAGCGAGTCCTGGTGCCGACACAAGCCCTGGGTTTCTGTCTGCCTGCTGGAGATGCACATCCCAGAACAACCAAACACAGAGCAAGGAAGGATATTGCCCTTGGATCGCTCCTTTTCAGCCAAGAAAAAAAGTTAATAGTGATGTAATATGAGAGTGACTGTAATTTGCCACTGAGCTCCATAAAAACGTGAGGAAAGACACGTGCATTTTAATTAAATCCTGGGAGCAAAAAATGTGTACCTGGCTAGACTGCAGAGAGATGAACTCATTACTTCACCCACGTCTCTGCAGCAGAGCAATCGCCCGGGCTGCAGACAAGGGCTTTAAAAAGCAAATAATCCTTCCAGCAGAGCTAGGCCAGCGCAATTCCTACACGGCTGGGCTGCAATGCTCCTGCAGCCATGTTTCTAGGGAGACCGATGGGCAAACACTGAAAATCCAAAAGGGCAGAGATCCCAAATTCAGGGTGACAGGAGGGAGCTCGCTCCGGATTTTTCCAGCAGCTGCCGGATTTTTCCGTGGGTCACCCAGGTCGGATTTTGTGCTGTGGAATAGGAACACCCCGGGCCTGAGTGCCCTTTGCATCTCGGGAATGCACAGCTGCGGGAGCCAGGACGAGGTTCCTCCGGCAGGACGTGGCTCCAGAAGAGAGGATTTGTGCCCAAGGCGTGGGGCCATGCTGGGATCACATCCTGAAAACACATTCTGGGATCACATCCTGGGATCACATCTTGGGTTCACATTTTGGGTTCACATTCTGGGATCACATTTTGGGTTCACATCTTGGGTTCACATTCTGGGATCATATTTTGGGATCACATTCTGGGATCACATCCTGGGATCACATCTTGGGATCACATCCTGGGATCACATCTTGGGTTCACATTTTGGGTTCACATTCTGGGATCACATTTTGGGTTCACATCTTGGGTTCACGTTCTGGGATCACATTTTGGGTTCACATCTTGGGTTCACATTCTGGGATCATATTTTGGGATCACATTCTGGGATCACATCCTGGGATCACATCTTGGGTTCACATTTTGGGTTCACATTCTGGGATCACATTTTGGGTTCACATCTTGGGTTCACATTTTGGGTTCACATTCTGGGATCACATTTTGGGTTCACATCTTGGGTTCACGTTCTGGGATCACATTTTGGGTTCACATCTTGGGTTCACATTCTGGGATCATATTTTGGGATCACATTCTGGGATCACATCCTGGGATCACATCTTGGGTTCACATTCTGGGATCATATTTTGGGATCACATTCTGGGATCACATCCTGGGATCACATCTTGGGTTCACATTTTGGGTTCACATTCTGGGATCACATCTTGGGTTCACATCTTGGGTTCACATTCTGGGATCACATCCTGGGATCACATCTTGGGATCACATCCTGGGGTCACATCTTAGGATCACATCTTGGGATCACACTCTAGGATCACATCTCAGGATCACATCTCAGGATCACATTTTGGGATCACATTCTGGGGTCACATTTTGGAATCACATCTTGGGTTCACATTTTGGGTTCACATTTTAGGTTCACATTTTGGTATCACATTTTGGGATCACATCCTGGGTTCACATTCTGGGGTCACATTTTGGAATCACATCTTGGGTTCACACTTTGGGTTCACATTTTAGGTTCACATTTTGGGTTCACATCTTGGGATCACATTCTGGGATCATATTCTGGGATCACATTCGCATTCAGGTTGCACAGGATGAGAGGGATGGGCAGTTGGGGAGTGCAGACACCCACTTGTCTTTGGGGGAAAAACCAGCAAAACCCATCTGGCATTTGAACAGAGAAGTAAAACAACCTAAAGCCTCGGCCTGGGAAGTTTTTAGGGCATAAAAAAAGAAAGAGCAATCACCAGCAGCCTTCTCTCCCCCAGCTGAAGAACCTTCCAGAGTGGAAAACATTCTCAAACCCTCACAGAAGCTCTGTGAGCATCACTGCTCCTCTCACAGTCCCCTTTGGTGACTCTGGGCTTGATAAAGACTCACAAATCTGTTTGCTGCTGTTGCTGCTTGTGCGATGAGGCTGGAGCAGGGACATGCTTTGAGGGGCTGGTTTATAATCCCAAATGTTTTTTCTCCCAGGGAGAAAATTCCGTGTGCCTCTCGCTGGCATTGCACAGAGCCACTGAGATTCCTCCCCAGCCAGATGAGTTCAGTCCCCGGTAAAACACACCTACTGGGTTTTAAGAAAATCCTTAAAGCCAAGCGTTTTCCAAGTGTGGAGAAAATGGGATCTTTGGAGCGAGGCACAAAGCTGGCCTGGGATGGGGCAAAACACATTTCCCAAGCAAGCTGAGGAGCTTGGGCAGGTCAGCGACGTGGTCCTGGCAGGGAAAAGGAGCTGGAACAGGCAGGAGCAGAGCTGTGAGAGGCACAGAGGCTCAGCCTGGCCCAGCCCTGCCCTCCCCGTCCTGCTGGGAAGAGCTTGGCTCCAGCCCCGGCGGGCTGACCACAAACCCTGTCTGCAGCAATATGTTTGTTAAAACACTCATTCACACTGCTGCTGGCTGGGGGAACACAGATCAGGCTTTTTGTCAAACAAATCCCATTCCAAGCGTCTGGGAGGACGGGGAAATCTGCTTTGAAGGGTTTACAGTTCACTGCAGCACTCCATGGCTGCAGTTGTTTCCATAGCCAAGTCCAAGAGAGGCTGTGAACAGGAAGGAATTAGGCACTCATGCAAAGACCATTAAAGTCAAGGGGAATCTTTCCATTGACTCGAGAGGGTTTGGCTCCCAGCCCTGGATATCAGGGTCTGCTGTGGGGGATTTAGAGCAGGAAATGGGAGCAGGACTTTGTAGGTTTTCTCAGCATTTGTGACGGGGTTTAGCACAGAAGGTCTCTGTGCTCGTTTCCCTGCATGTAAATTAAGAAGTGACTGCTCATCTGAGCTGCAAGGTCCTCACTGACCATCCTGGGCACCTCCTCTGCCGTTCCTGGGGTGACAGACCTCATCCAGAATGGACTGGAGTAGCACATTCCTATGGGAATTCCTATGGGAAACAGGATTTCTGTACAGGCCCTGACACCTCAGCCCTGCTGCATAACCCACGGATGAACTGTCAGCCCAAGAGGCAAAAACACCGTGAGCCAGAAGCTCCAGCAGATCTGAAAATCTGAAAATCCCAAGCTTAAATTCCCATTGGGAATGAACCTCCCCCTGGGATCCAGGCAGATCCCACTGATTCGGGCAGTGAGTGTCACCTTTTTGGGATGCCTTGACAGTGATTTGACTCAAGATCAATGCGCTGACCCCAACACCTCTGTGGGGTGGTGGTCTGAGCATTCCCCATGGGAACCTCCATCCCACACACACATCCTTGTGCTCCCCAGGGCTGTGGCTTTGGGAGATGAGATTTCCCCACCTGCTGCAAGCTCACCACTCCAGAGGGCTGAGCTGCCAAACCCCTCCGGAGCCCCACAGGGCTCTCATTAGCACGGCTGAGGCTTTGGCAGGGCAGGTTTTTCTGCTCCCGTTCACAGGACACCGAGAGGCCGTGGCAGCAGTTCAAGGAGGGAGGTTCTGCAGCACTGCCTTACCGAGTCTAGACACTGCTGGAGCCCTGCAGGATCCCTTCTCCCTGCCCTCGTGTGCTGTCTCACACCCAGCAGCATTCCTCGAGCCGGGAAGTGTTTCATCCTCATTCAGATCCTTTTGCACCACTGTGTCCCTCCAAAAGCTCCAGCTCCAAAACTCCAAAACAGGAGCTGCCAACACTGCTGACCACACACCAACATGAACTCTTGTTGGACCTAACCCTGCCAGGCTGCTCAGAGGAAGGAAGTGGGGAAGAAAAAAAATGTTTAAACCACCTAAATCATATATTTTCATTCCTACCTGGAATGAAAACAGCAGCTTTGGAGAAATTCTTGAGGTATGTGTTTTTGGCTGGTTTAATTCCTCTTTTTTCCTCACTCTGAGCTGACCAGAGAAACACATCCAGCAGGCAGGATTCCCTTCTCCGTTAAAAGGTGCCCAAGAGCTGCTCAGCAATATCTGCCACCAGGAGACCTTCTGAACCTAAGCCCAAAATTAAAACAGAAGCAATTCTGATTAATTGGAAGATTTCTGTTGGGTGCTAAATGTACTGCCATGAGCTGAGGGACAACTTATGGTGGGAGAGCATTCCAGCAGCTCCTGAAACACAGCCTGGGGCAAGGCTGGGGAACTGGGACAGCATTTTCCTCCCCATCCTCAGGAATGGCGAGGAAATCTGGGCAGTGCCTCCCCCACTTTGTTCAACCTGCAGCAGATCCAGGGCCTCAGCCATTCCACAGCAACTCAGAGGAACAAAAATAGGCTCAAACGATGCTTTAGAATGTCCAGGCTGGCTCTGAATGTCTGTGCTGTCCCTGAGTGGATTGATGGGCACTCAGGATCAGTGCTGACACACGCCAGATGCTGGGGAATCATCTCCCACTTACAGCAATTACGAGGATGTCCCAGGATCCAATAAAGCCACAGAGGAGAGGAGCATCTGGTGCTGCTCGTCAGGCACAGCGAGATCAATCTGTGAAACAGAGAGGTGTGATTTTATTTTTTTTTTTTCCCTTGAGTCATCACATGCCATTTGGCACTGGATGTGTGTGATTCCTCCTCCCTCCCTCCCCCCGTAGTGTTCCTCGGGAGGAGAGCTGAGCATCCTTCCCCCAGCAGGGATGAGGAGCTGCTCCCCTTCCCCTGCTGATCCCCGATCCACTGATCCCCAATGCCATCAGCATCCCCCAGACACAATCCAACACCTCACACCCACAGCAGCACCTCCAGCCTGGGAAATACCCCGGGGAGACCTTGTCCCTCCTCTGACCTTGTCCCTCCTCTGACCTTGTCCCTGCCTCTGACCTTGTCCCTCCTCTGACCTTGTCCCTCCTCTGACCTTGTTCCTCCTCTGACCTTGTCCCTGCCTCTGACCTTGTTCCTCCTCTGACCTTGTCCCTCCTCTGACCTTGTCCTGCCTCTGACCTTGTCCCTGCCTCTGACCTTGTCCTGCCTCTGACCTTGTCCTGCCTCTGACCTTGTCCTGCCTCTGACCTTGTCGTGCCTCTGACCTTGTCCCTCCTCTGACCTTGTCCTGCCTCTGACCTTGTCCTGCCTCTCACCTTGTCCCCACCTCTCACCTTGTGCTGCCTCTCACCTTGTCCTTCCTCTGACCTTGTCCTGCCTGTGACCTTGTCCCTCCTCTGACCTTGTCCCCACCTCTGACCTTGTCCCTCCTCTCACCTTGTCCCCTCCATGCTCGCAGCCGTGGGAAAAGCTCCACAGCTGTAAATGAGAGAATCAAAGAGTCATGGAAGGGTTTGGGTTGGAAGGAACCTCAGATATCATCTCATCCCACCCCTGCCATGGCAGGGACACCTTCCACCATCCCAGGTTGTTCCAAGCCCTGCCCAGCCTGGCCTTGGACACTCCCAGTGATCCAGGGGCAGCCACAGCTTCTCTGGGAATTCCATCCCAGCCCTCCCCACCTCACAGGGAAAAAATTATTCCTAATATCACATCTCAACCTGGTCCCTTTCAGCTCAAGCCCATTCCCCCTTGCCCTGTCCCCACAATTCCCGATGAAGAGTCCCTCTAGTCTCCCCACAACCTTCTCCTCTCCCCAGAACCCTCAGCAAGCTCAGATTTAAGAGCCAGGCAGAGTGGCGAAGCACTGAAGGCTCCTTCCCACATAAACCAGCCAAAAAAATCATCACAGCGCAGAGGGAACGCTGCGGATTACACAACACTGATCCCATCTAGCACAAACACACGGCTGAGCAGCTCCTTAAAAACACTCCATGGATGATTCCTAGAAGTAATCGCCAGCAAATTTTATTCGTGGGAAAGCGCAGCAGAGCTGAGCTATATTTAATAGTGGAAAGGAGATAAAAGTAATCTCCAAAGGTCTGAAAATGCAGACTCTGTGCTTGGATATACTTCAGTACATCCTCATGCAGTAAATGCCAGCACGGCTCAGGGATGTTTTCCTCGGTGTGGGCAGCAATTCAGGGAATATTTGGTTTTCAGATCAGAAGCAGCCATTAAAGCATCTTCCCTGAGTTTCTGTTCTCCACAAGCTGAAATATTTCATCCAAGAACTGGAGAGGGTTGGAGGTTTGATAACTCAGAGCTTTGCAATGACAGACACTCCCCAGGCCAGGGCCGCTCTCACTGCTCTTTAATTCACTCCCTGCCCTCACAAACAAGTTTTACTCCCATTTTCCTTCACGGAGACTTCTCAGACAGCACTGGGAAAAGGAAAGGATGGAGAAGAGAATGAAGGAAAATCAGGAGCAAACCCTGGGGACCCTCAGTGCCAGCAAACATCACCCTCTGGGACCACGTGCCACAGGGAGCATCCGAAGGCTCCCAAAATTCCCTGAAATCACCCTGCCAGGAAGACTCCAGAACCTGGAGAATCTGCTCCTTTTTTTTCATTCCATTTTCCTTTGGGTTTTCCCTAAAGCAGAGCTTTTTCTCCCCAAACAAACCCCTGAGAAGGAACAGGAGCAGCATCTGTGGTGGCAGCAGCGTCCATTAAAAAGCACCGAGCAGCCCCAAAGTCACCCAAAACACTTAGAGAGTCACAATGCTAACACCAAAATCATTTCACAAGTCGATTTTTATGTAAATCAGTGCTCGCTGTTTACTTTTGGTGAGATTAAAATGCTCGGCGTCAGCTCCAGGTTTTCGGGGCTGTGAATTCAATTTGCAGAGGGCACCTGGGAGAGAGGGCGATGGGTTTTTTTTTTCTCCCAGGGATTAATACTGCTTGTTTGGAACATCTTAGAGGCTGGGAAACTATGATTTTGGACCCTGGGAAAGACAAAGTTTAAAAAAAAAATTACATTTGGAGTCAAGCTCAACTTATTCCTTTCAAAAAGCTACTGCTTTTCTTCTTAAATATTTAATTTTGACCATTTCTGGGTTTCAAATCTGCCTGTTTGTGTCCCCAGCACCTGGGCTGAGCCCCCCTCCTATTGCTTGGCATCCTAGCACAGAGCTCCAGCTCTACCAACTCCATGAAATGTACTTTTAATGTCCTCCCGCTAGGGGACATTAAAAATGGGCTTTAAAGTATGAATTTAATGACTTCGGATCAAATTGAGTTCGTACGCAATATCTGACTCTAAAAGCGTGTGTAAATATTTAATCAATTCATGCAGGGAACCGAGCTCAGAGATTTTGGGGGAAGGGAAGGGAAGGGAAGGGAAGGGAAGGGAAGGGAAGGGAAGGGAAGGGAAGGGAAGGGAAGGGAAGGGAAGGGAAGGGAAGGGAAGGGAAGGGAAGGGAAGGGAAGGGAAGGGAAGGGAAGGGAAGGGAAGGGAAGGGAAGGGAAGGGAAGGGAAGGGAAGGGAAGGGAAGGGAAGGGAAGGGAAGGGAAGGGAAGGGAAGGGAAGGGAAGGGAAGGGAAGGGAAGGGAAGGGAAGGGAAGGGAAGGGGAAGGGAAGGGGAAGGAAAAGGGGAAGGAAAAGGGGAAGGAAAAGGGGAAGGAAAAGGGGAAAAGGGAAAAGGGAAAAGGAAAAAGGGAAAAGGAAAGGGGAAAGGGGAAAGGGGAAAGGGGAAAGGGAAAAGGGAAAAGGGAAAAGGGAAAAGGGAAAAGGGAAAAGGGAAAAGGGAAAAGGGAAAAGGGAAAAGGGAAAAGGGAAAAGGGAAAAGGGAAAAGGGGAAGGAAGAGCTATTTTTTCATTGTTAATGCCCCTCGGAGCCTGTTCCAGCTGAGTAAAATCCAGAATATGATGGGACAAGCTCAGGCCAGGCAAAGAAAGAGCTCAGCTCTCACCTTGTTTTCAAGGGCATTTAGCCCTTGTGCTTCCCCCACTTAACTGTGTCCAGCTAAAGTTGGAATATGAGCAAAAAACTCCAGCCCTTAGGAGCTGTGGGTGCCTAGGGATCCAGCAAAATGACAGCAACCTCAGCTATGATTATTGCCCTGTAATCTGCACATCAGGAACGAGTTGGGAATGCAGCAACAGCAGCAATCACTGCTCACAGCTTGACGGGGAAGATGGGCAGCCACGGAGTGCTGTGTAAATATTCATTTTCAGCCTTTTCCTCTCAGCAGGTCCTTAACATTTTCCCTCTTGGGGCCCCACACCACAAAAAGAGGGAAGGAGTGAGGGGTCTGTCTTCTGCACCCCCCCAAAACCACCCCTCAGCTGGGCTGGGAAAAAAGGTGGGTAATTTAGAAAATGAAAAAGCTTTAACCACAGCTAAAATCAAGGCTTTTCTCCCCCGTTCTTTGAGCCATTTGGTTGGCAGATGTTTTTAAGAGCTGACAGAGTGTGGGAGTCAGAGCCAACAGGGCACCCACACCATGGCTGAGGGGAAAACTCAGTGTTTTGAGCTCATTTTGGATGCCTGGGCTGAATGTCTGTGTTTTGTACAGTGAAAAACACTGAAAATGGCAATTTGGAAACCCACGAGGCTCCATCCAACCAACACAAGGCAGTGCCAGGATGGAGGGGGAGAAAAACACCTCTCTACCCCCAGACCTGACGGAGAAGGCGATCACTTCAGCTACCCAACAGATTTCTGCACATCAGCTGGCTCGCCCTGGGGTTTATTTCTGACTCTCTCAGAGCCTGAGGCAGCTGCACTTCCACGAGGGAGGTGCAGACCAAAGGGACACTTCCGTGGCACAGATCCCAAAATCCCAATTTCTTGAGCAGATTTGGAGCACAGAGAGAGCAAAGGGAGGTGACCTCGCTGTGAGCTCAGCACCCAGGGGCAGGTCCCGCACCCCTCTGAGAGAAACACAAGGTTTTCTTTTAGACACTTAAGTGTAGAGATTTTAGATAAAAGTTAGTTCTGTTAAAATCAGCTAGAACAGAAAAAGACGCAGAACTCAGCCAGAAAAAAATTAATGATTAAGTGCAGAGTAGCCTTTGATTATTTGATATTTACTCAGCTGTGCTTAGAATAGACAATTAATAATCTTAAGAAAAGAGGTTCAAAGGAGAGCCTAGACAGTTACACATTTTGCCCAAATGCAATAGAAGAGAGCATTGGGAGTTTTCCAGGGTCAAATGTATTGTCAAAAAGCAGAGAAGTAAGAAGGTCAAATTGAGGAAGACTCATATTACTTCCTCAAAAGCAGCCCTCAGACTCATTTTACGACCACCAACCCAATTCCATTGCAGGAACTGCGCATGCTTAATGACTTTTTGGTAATTTCCATCCAAAGCGGGGAATGGGAGGCGCTTATGCTATGAATATGTATCTGTATTTTAAATATGCATTTTTGTTATAGATAAATAAGTTCTGTGTTGCATTGTCACTCCAGAGCTGTACATTTGGGAGCTATCCCTGCAGCTCAAATAAACACACACTTTCTAACCTTAACAAGTTAGAGAGTCTTTGTCCGTCTCAGGTGGATATCGATATTAGATCTGTATCTGCATTTTAATAATTCATGAGCCCAAACTGTCCCTGTCCCATCCCTCTCAGGGTGACCCAGAGGAACATCTGGAGCAGCAGAAAGCAAAGAGACAATTCCAGCAGTTTGCAGCACCAGCTGGGGCTTCTCTTCCTGCCAATTAAAGAGTTTCCTGACAGTTTTTTAGATAAATATTCAACATTCCCACACATCAGCAGTCCCACCAGGCAGGACACAAACGGCAAAGGCTCCTCAGCTTTTGGCTTCCCAGCACCACAGAACCCAGCAACCAAGGGCAGGATGGAAACTCCCTCTCTGTGGTTATTGCTCACAGCAGATGAACAAATCCACCTCATTCACATTTGCCTCCGGATGAGCAACGAGTGCAGAGGAATGAAAAACACAAGGAAAAGCACAAAACCTCCCCAAGAGCCCTCGCAGCTCACTGGAGAAATTGGATTCTCTGGAAATGGCTCCGGCTCCAGCTGAATCCATGTGTGAACAGGAATGGAGTGCAATAATTCCCTGTGCACTGACTTTCACCACGGGCCCCAGGACTCAAATCCGTGTTCTTTCCAAATGACTGTAATTTCCAGCCCATCTCCCGTGATGAGGTACACAGGCAGCCTGAAATTCCCCCACGGCACTTTAGTAAATACTTTAACCTGAGATATAACTTACTGAGATTTCAACGTGAGCTCGGGAAGATCTATTTCTGCTGCAGGAACTTGTGCTGAAATGGGCACCAGCTTTCTCCAAGGCTTCCTCCAAGGCTTCCTCCAAGGCTTCCTCCAAGGCTTCCTCCAAGGCTTCCTCCATCCAGCACTCTGGGCTTGAGGGGAGAAGTCCACCTGTGTCCTTCTCCATGGGCTGCAGAGGACTGAAAATGTGGGGAGAAACACAGGCAGAGATGGTTCCGCTCCTGAGGTGGAAGAGGAAGAGGAAGAGAATGGTTTCTCCATCCCATAAATGACCCCTTGGCACCTCCAAGGTCCTTCCCAAATCCCTGATCTCATCCACAGCACACCCCCAGGACACACACATCCATCCCTCCCTTTCTAACAGTTCCACTTTCAGTTCCCACTCAAACCCCTCGGTCCCCAGCCTGGCTCTGCCCAGGGCTCTCCCAGGGCCACCATGTGCCACAAACACAAACCAGGACTGCAGAACTTCCTCGGAAGAACTGAATTCTCTGTTCTGCAGACACACAGGAGTCAGGCAGCCTCCTCCACAGAGGGACAGCGTGTCCAATTAACTCCTGAGACAGCTCATTAGCTGCTGGAAATTAATGCTGCTCTTTTCTTTACAGTGCCGGCTTTTGAGGATAAAGGTGTCCCAAGTTCCATCACAGCCTACCATGCCCAAAAAATGGAGTTTGGCTGTTTTCTTTCATGGTCTGCATGAAGAGGGGCTCAGCTGAGAGTTGGAGGTGAAATCCATCCATGATTTTCCCATCACTGCAAGGAAGCACGAAGCCCTTCATTTTCTCTGGTTCGTAAACCACCCTTGTCCCATCCACTGTCATGCTCCTAAATTATTATACAGGGAGTCCCACCCCAGCCCTCAGTGGTTTTACTGAGAAACTGGTGGGCAGAGGAGCCATTTCCAATTTTTTTTTCCAAATCTTTTTGGAAAACGTTACAGCAGCTTCAGAGAGAGGTTGAAACCCTCTGCCCTGGCCCAGCCAACAGCAAAGGGAACATCTGTGACTCTTCCCAGCCCTTTTGCCTGCTTTCCACCACACTGCCTGCTAACAGTAGACAAATAAAATAATAGAAGTTCCTCTCTTTGAAAGCCATTAAAATAAAATAAAAACCCTCTGCAAACAATCTGCGTTTTATCTTCTTAATGGCTCCAGAGCCTCTGCTGGTCTACAAAAACAATTTCACTCAGCAAGGGTTGAAGGATATTCCTTTCAAACCGTGCACCAGATGTTCCACGGAGACCACTACACAGTTAACTACCAATAAAAGTAATTCCACAAACTAAACCCTCATTAAATAATGTGTGTGCACAGCCCGGCATCGTTCACGGACAAGAAATGTGATTTGCTGTAATTTAACCTTCAATGACACCAACGAGTCTACAGCAGGGGCGGCTCCAGCCAGCGAGCCCATTGGAGAGGGATTGTTTTGTTTTTGCTATCTCGGAAATCAGATCCTGTAAACTCAGCACGAGCTGAGCCCCAAGCCCCTGCCCGGCCGGACAAACACCCGCGGCGTTGCTCAAGAGGCCGGCGCCGCTTTCCGCTCCGTTCCAGGACAAACAGCACCGTGTCACCCGCCCTGCAGGGACTGCAGGCCATGGATCTGCCATGGACAGGTCACCAGCAGCTTGTCCAGCAGCTCTGCTCGCACAGAGCTTCCCCAGGCTCCCAGGGTTGGTGTCCATCCATTGGATTTCGGATGGGAGCACCGGGAGTGGCGGAGCCTTCTCAGCCCCCACGCACCACTTCTGACCTGCCCCACCATCCTGGAAAAGGATGGTTTCGAGTTGGGATTGGCCATGGAAAGCTGCCACAGACCCCAGGGTTTTGCTCCAAACCAGCTCCAGGGTTGCTCAGAGGGAGGGGAGAAGCAAAGTCGTGCCCAGGGATGTAGTTGCACTGTTTCAGAAATCTTTCTCTTCTTTCTCAGGGAGAATAGAGATAAGCTGCATTTTTGTACTTCCTTAATCTCTGTGTTTGGTGCTAGGTGTTGTATAGCTGTGACCAATGGTTTTAGGAGGTGGATTACCTGCTGACCAATAGTTGTTTATTATTATTATAGTTGCCAATAATAAATTATTAATGGATATATAAAGAAGTTTCTGTAAATAAAGTTTCTCTTTTCGCCATCTTAGGTCCACCTGCCTGCTTCCTCTGCCAGCTTCTGCGAATCTCAGGAAATCTAAACCAACAGGGGGACACGGCCCCAGCCCATGACAGCGCTCGCTTGGGCCATGGACGTGCTCTCCTCTTGTGCTTAGCAGAGCAAGTTCATTGCCAAGTGGGATAGGAACTGCCCAGATTCCCCAGCCCTGAGCAGCTGGGAGCTGTCGAGGCCAAGGGATGAGCCTGGAACAGCAGCCAGGAGAGGTAGAGCAGAGGAGGGAAATAAAACCAGGGGCTGCTGCCAGGGAAGGGAATTGTTAGCAGTGTCATGCCTGGGGCACCTCTTCCCTTGTGCCTTCCCTGTCCCACAGTGGAGGAGGCTCCTGACTCATTCCTGCTTTGCATGTTCCTAAACATTTCCTTTCATACCCTATAATTGCATTTTTGTACCACAAAATCCTCTGGAGTGAACGCGCTTCCTCTCTCAGAAGATTCCTCTCCAGTGCAAGTGGAGAGGCTCTAATTGCCCTGTCGGGGTCTCCAGGGCTTTCCTCTGCATTGTTAGCTATCAGAAATGTGTTCTTCATTTAAGCACTTAGCCCAAATATTTCATTTTTAATTACAAGCTGAGCCAGAGCAGCAGCGAGAGCTTCTCCCACCAAACCAGCAGAGCCTGGGGAGGGACCTCACACCATCCCAGGGGTGGGACAGCCCCAGCCCTGGGGGTTCAGGCAAAGGGGAACCTGTAGATGCACTGTTTTAAAGTTTTTCTCTTCTTTCTCATGGAGAATAGAGATAAGCTGAATTCTTGTGCTTTTCTCATCTTTGTTTTGGTACTGGATGCCGTAGGGCTCCAGCCAATCATCTTGGGGGGTGGAAAACTGTCAACCAATTAGACTATTAATGCATCTATAAAGAAAGTTCTGTAAATAAATTTGCCTCTTTCACCATCTTGTGTGCTGCCTGCCTGACTTGCCCGCGAGCTTCTGCAAATCTCCACAAATCTCAGCAAAATCGCAGCCAACACGCACCCATCCTGGAAAATGTGCCACCTTCTCTGGGAAATAAACCCCAGCCCTGGGGGTTCAGGCAGAGGGGAACCCATCCTGGAAAAGGTGCCACCTTCTCTGGGAAATAAACCCCAGCCCTGGCACAGGAGATGCTCCTTGGGGACTGCAATGACCGTGACAACCAAAAGAACAAACTGCCACCACCACCGTGCAGGGAGAGGACAGACCTGATGGGCTCCTGGCCTGGCTGTGCTCAGGCACATCTTCTCAGTGAAGCAGCAAATCCAGAACTTGGCTCCTCCGACTCGTGTTTTTCTTTTCTTTGTGATGTTGTGTAGCTGCCTGGGTGTTTAATCCTTGTAATTAATGGCAGTGAGAAAGGGATAATTCTCATCTCCTCCCTTTTGCAAACATTACAATCTGCAGGGTGGGACCGGGGCAGCTCTGCAGCATTTCAAGTAAAAAAGACAAAAAGCAGCAGACAGAGGCATTTACCTTTTGGCAAGTAAAAGGCGTCTCTAAGGAAGATGAGTTTTAAATCCATACTGTGTGAAAGAATTTAAATTACATACTTACAACTCCAAATATTGTAAGTTGCATGTCTGGAAAAACGAGAGGAATATCCTTTGTTTATTAAAAAATGACTTTGAAAAGGACCTGGCTGGCTCCCATCTGAAATAGAAAGGAAGTATTTCTTAACCTGAGATGTCATCATACATTTATTTAAAGCTTTAATGATATGTTTTGGGACATCGTCTACGCCTGAACATTTCTCCACTGCAGTTGTCTGGAAGAGGGAGCTTTTTTTTCCCCCCATCTTTAAATAGTAAATGAGGCCAATTATCTCATGGTAATTCCAAATGGTAATTTGGTTCCGCTGTAGCTGTCAGTGGCCTATCAGAGCACTATTTCCAGGTTAATTTTAGGAACACATCCATCCCTTTCAGCGGGCTGGGATGAGCTCTGCTGAGCCTCGGGGTGGGCAGCGATGCTCACCTGCAGCTCAGGGACCCCAAAACGAGAAACCAGAGCACGAGGAGAGGCCAAGGAATGAATGTGGGACAAGCTCCAGAGGGATCCCCCTGCTCCAAGGGACTCCAAGCCATGGATTCTTGGGAAGCATCACTGGGCTGCACTGCAGAGTTACGGAGAATCACTGATTTGTTCGAAATAATAATAACAGTGATTTTGCATTGCAGCCTGTGGGGAGCTGGCAGTCACCAACGCTTTGGGAAGGACCGTAGCACTCCAATTTATTACAGATTAATGGGATTGATTTATTATTTTTTGTTTCTTTTTAATTAGCCTCATTAAAAGCCAAACAATCTTCCTGCAGAGCGTGCAAACAACAGGGCCACAGGCCCAGGCACTGCTGGTGCCTTTGTCCAGAATTAGCCTTGCAAACCAGGAAAGATTTATTAATGGTTCCTGGGAGAGATTAGCAATGGGGAAACAGCTCAGGGAGGATTAGGAGCCAAGCAAGTATCAGCCAGTTTTTGATGGAGTGTTTGTCCAAAGTTGCTGTTGGAGTTTGGGGTGAGTGCCCTTCAGCAGGACTGGCTCCTGGTGATTCATCCGGGCTTGCTGAATTCTGGGCTTTGCTAACTTCAGCTGGGTAATCTTTTTTAAATTAAGTTAACAAAAATAAGAAGAGAAGAAGACTCCTGTTGTTAGTCGCAGGCTGTTGCTTAATACTGCGTTTCTGATGTCACTGTTTGGGGGAGCTGCCACACCCTTTGGTGTCCCCTAAGCCACCTGACCAGGGAGCTGGCAGTCATATCCCTCCTATTTACCTCCAAATTTCTGTTCTGAAAGCTCCTCCTCTCCTCCTGAGGAGGATCAACTCTGAGGATTCCCATCCTGTGACCCCAATCCAGCACCTCTGAGCAGAGCTCCTGCGCCCCAAGCCTTACAACACAGGCAGGACCCAAAAATTTCCCTTCTTGGTACCTCATGTATGGTTTAGAGCCTCAAGGGATCCAAGTGCGATCATTTAACCATATCTGTCCCCAAAGGACACAGAAGGGGGGCACAGCTGGTGTCCCCAAAAGCCAAGCAGAGTGAGGAGCACCTCCTTTGCTCTCTCTGACCCTCGCTGGCCACAGCAGCACCAGCTCGAGCTTGTGCTCACGATTTTCCCGTGGAAAACACATCAAATTTGGCATTACAGAAAAGAAGTTCAGAGCAAAACCCCCCAAACCTGAATCCCAAACTCCTCAAATATCAAAAGACCAAGGAATTTTGAAACCGCATTTCTAAAGGAGAGCAAGAACCAACCCCCGCCTTCCAAAGATCAAGAGACCAAGAGGAGAGATGTGCTTCAGCTCCCTGCAGCCTCATCCCAGCCCAGGGGGTGTTTTGTGTCCCCTCCCGGATCAAAGGAGCACCTCAGACTCCAGGACATGCTCCTCCGACGCCGCTTTGCTCAGCCCAGCGCGCTTCCCTGGCTGTGCTGCACACAGAGCCGAGCCCTGCTCCAGCCAGCTGAAAGCACAGCCGACTTTCCCCCCTCTCTGCAGTTTATTTTCTGTTCTCCCTTCAGCACAGAGCCCGAGCCAGGCCAGTCTGGTCACGCTTCCCCAGCGCACAGGGAGCTTCTCCTCCTCTCCTTTCGCTCCTCTCCCCCGGCCCGGCGCTCTCCAGCCCCCAGGATGAGGCGATGGGTCCCAGCCCGAGCACATCCCCACGGCCCAGCCTTTCCCAGAAAACTGCAGGGAGGAGTTTCCTCAACTATAGGCGTTATTTTTTTTTAGGAATTAAGAAAATAAAAGCGGCGTCGGAATAAAAAATCTGCCGAGCGCGCACCGCGGAAGGGCTGCAAGCCCAGCTGTTGGGGGACAGACAGCTGACATCCGGAGGGTGCAGACCCCCAGAGGGGTTCGGGCATTCCCATCCCCGCGCCCCGTTCCCGCACAGCACCCCGGCAGCCCAGCCCCGCACCCTCCAGCCCCTGCCGCAGCTCTCCCGGGCCGACTCTCCGCCTTGGGGAGAGGGGACGGAGCCCCGAAGGAGCTGGGGACCTTCCACCTGCGCGGGGGCTGCGCCGGGCGGCAGCGCCCGGGGCCCTGGGCTCAGTCCCCACCGGCACCGGCAGCGGCACCGGCAGCGGGCCCGTGTCCGGGGGAGGCTCCCCCGCTGCCGCCCCCGTCCCCGCTCCCCGCCCCGGGCCCCGAGCGCCCTGCCCGGTCCCCGCCCCGAGGTGCCCGCACCCCCGGCTCCGCCGCTCGAGCTCCCCCGTGCGCCCTGCCCCGGGAGCCGCCGGCGGCACTCCCGTCCCTGTCCCTGTCCCCGTCCCCAGCCCGCACCGGCCATGCCGGGGCCGCGGCGGGACCGCCCGGCCGTGCTGCTGCTGCTCGGGGCTCTGCTGGCCGCCGACCTCTACTTCCACCTCTGGCCGCGGGCGCGGCGGGAGCTGCGGGGGCTCTCCCCGGGCTGCCCCTGCCCCGCGCCCCCCGCGCCGCACCCGCCGCCCCGCGCCCCCCGCGCCGCCCCCGCGCTGCGCCGCCTCTTCGCCCACCCGCTGTACCGCGCCGCCCCGCCGGGCCCCGCCGAGCCGCTGCTGGGCGCCCGCGAAGCCCTGCGCTACTACCGGCGGAAGGCGGCTCGCTGGAACAGGTGCGTCCCGCGGCCGCGGCACCCCCGCGCCCGGCCCCGCGCATCGCCTGCCGGGCACCTCCCGGGTACTCCGCACCGGGCATCGCCTGCCGGGCACCTCCTTCCCCCGCACCCCGCACCGGGCAGCGCCTGCCGGGCACCTCCTTCCCCCGCACCGGGCATCGCCTGCCGGGCACCTCCTTCCCCCGCACCGGGCATCGCCTGCCGGGCTCCTTCCCCGGCACCCCGGACCGGGCATCGCCTGCCGGGCACCTCCTTCCCCGGCACCCCGCACCTGGCATCGCCTGCCGGGCACCTCCTTCCCCCGCGCCCCGCACCGGGCATCGCCTGCCGGGCACCTCCTTCCCCCGCACCCCGCACCGGGCATCGCCTGCCGGGCACCTCCTTCCCCGGCACCCCTTTCCTGGCTGTTTCCTGGGCACTGCTTTTTGGCCACCCCGTGCACCGGCATCTGGTGGCACCCCCTTGCCGGGCATCTCCCGGCCACCTCCTGCCCCGGCACCTCCTTCCCGAATATCTCCTGGGCACCCCTTTCCTGGGGATCTCCTGGGCATTCTCTCCCCCGGCACCCCTGGCATGATCACTCCCTTCTCGGGCATCTTCCGGGTACCTCCTGCCCCAGCACCTCCTTCCCGAGTATCTCCTGGGCATTCTCACCCCGGGCACCCCTGGCATGGTCGCACGCTTCTCGGGTATCTCCTGGGCACCCCTTCCTTGAGCACCCCTGCACCAGCACCCCCTCGGCAGATGTCTCCCGAGCACCCCCTGCATGGACCCCCCATTCCCAAGCACCTCCTGGGTATCTCTTGGAATCTCCTGGGCACATCTCTCTCGGGCACCCCATGCTTCGGCATCTCCTGAGCCCCCTTTCCCGGGCACCCCCTGCGGGTGCATCTGTGCGTGGGCATTTTCTGGGCACCCCCTTCCTGGGCACCCCCCGCACGGGTACCCCTGCGCTGGCACCGCCTGGGCACACTCTCACCAGGCTCTCCTTGTATGGGCACCCCCTCTCTGGATTTCCCCCCACAGGTACTTTCTGGGGGGCTCCCCCGGGCACCCCTCCCCTGTCTGAGCTCATGGCATCGCCTGACTGTCCCCTCGGTGGGACAGGACACCTGGGGACAGGGAACAGCCCCAGGGATCCCTGTCCTGGCATTCCCCACTGCCCAGGGCTGGTTTCCAGCACCAGAGCGGCCCCTGCTCCTCCCACCAGCCGAGGGATGTTTGCTGAGCTGTGCAGGCAGCAGTGCCGAGCTGCCGCTCTCTGCACTTCCCTGCCTGCTCCTCCTGTTTCTGTGGGACTCACCCAGTGCTGGTTCCACGCGAGATTCACCGGAGGACATGATGGGAAGCAAAAGGAACAAGGAATGACCTTCATGGCTCGAGCAGCACCAGAGTCTGGACTCACCTTTGTGCTCAGCCAGGCTCACCCCTGCGAGGCTCTTCCCTCACTCCAGGCAGTCTGGAGCCTGTTGAATCCTTTGTCACAGCACTTGAAATCCATGGATGGTGGGTTTGAGTGCCCCCGGCTGTGCCACAGACCCGCCCTGGGTGCATCTTCTCAGAGCTGCGCAATGCCTTCTGAAGCCAGCAGGATTTGGGTACTGAGACGGATGTTTCCCAAGCAAAATCCCGGTGGGAATGGGGGATTTGAACCAAAGCAGCTCACGGTTTGATGGCACCATCAGAATCTCTGTGCCCCCAGCGCTGAGCCCTGGCTGCAGCCTCACCTGCAGGACAGCCCTGGTCGTTCAAGAAGTCTGCATTCCCCAGTTTTATTCACTGCTCTGTTAAAACACAGAATTTGTGATGAGTCCATGGCTGCACTTTGCCTGCTGTCCCCAGGTTTGGTTGTGCTGTGGCTGGGAGGGACACGGTGATGCCATTTGTCCTTGACTGACTTCGCTTTGCACCTCCAGGAAGGGAAGGAAAGCAGAGCATTGATTATTCCTCAGTCACTGTGAAATAAAATATACGATGCTCCTACATGGGTGAAACCTCCAGAGAGCACACACAGGCTGAGGTGACACCAGACCCTCTGCAAAAACCTGCCAACGACCCCTGGCACTGCACATGGAATGTACAATCAGGTGGCACTCGCAAGGGCTGATGGATTTTAGAAGATTGTTAATTTGCTGTGGAGGAATTTCTGCCTCACAAGCAGCGCTGCAGAGCTCATGTCCCCTCTGATGTGGCTAGGACAGGCTCCTCGTGGGGCTCAGGAATCCACGTCTCCCTCTCCCAGTCCAGAGGTTCAACAAAGCTGCTGCAGATGTTGAGGATTGAAGAGTAAAAAGTCCACAGCAGCTCCACATCCACAGCCAGGCAGGAGAGGCTCAGGGCTGAGTCCATGGGCATCCTCTCCTCAGTGTGACAGGGTGACAGCACATTTCTCCATCACCCCTGGATCTGCCTGGTGGAGAAGCAGCTTTGGGAGCAGCGGGATGCTCCTCTTGAGTGGAACAAGCTGCGGTTTCACCCCATTCCTCCAGCACAGCGTGTCTGCCTTCGTTTCTGCAACCAGATGGACATCAGCTGGACGGGGACTCTGCCAGCTGGAGTGGCCCCAGGACACGTCCTGTTGGGATAGCCACAGCCAGAGCGTGTCCTCCTCCACGGTGCTCCCTGCCCATCCCTGTCTGCTCCCAGTGCTTCAGTCAGGACCTGGAGTTTGATTGCAGCATGCAGAACCAGCTGGAGAGACTGATGGGCATGCAGGAAGGAAACAGCAAAAAAAGAACAAAAAAAAAGTCAATCCACACCTCTTCAAAACCAAAAAAAAAAAAATCCCTTAAAAAGTCCAGAGCTTATTTTTATCCTTGAAGGAGCAGCTTCAAAACCCCAAATTTGGGGACACTGGTGGTCTGAGCCCAGAGTCACCCCATGCTGTGCCCCCCAAGTCCAGCAGCGAGCTGAGAGCCAGGGCAACCCCAGAGCTATTTATAGCAGGCTGGAAATGAACCCTGTTTTTATATCATTATGCCTTTTGCAGAGATCTGCTTCTTTCCAGGGAAATATTTCAGGAATCCTGAAGGAAACAGGGAGGCAGAGAGAGCTGTATTTTGGGCTGAAGGGCTGGGAAGGGGCAGGCACCATGTGGATGCAGGGCTGGGATCAGCCTCCCCTTGCATAACCACTGCATTTTTGTCCCCATCAGTAATCCTTTGCTCGCTGCCACCCAGGGGGAGCAGCCTGTGTGCATGGCAGGCAGGAGAGCAAATATGGTAAAATATTTGGGCAGCTTCCCTAGGGAAAAATCCTGAGTCATTCCTGTACACCACGCTGGGGTTTATCGTCCCTGCCTGGGCTAAGGTTGTGCTTCACTTCTCCATGGGAACCCAACCTGGTGCAGGGCAGCAGCATGGGGGTCGAGGCTCATCCTCTGGAGCTGGTGGCATTCCAGGGCCACATCCTTGTGCCCAGGGAATTTTCTTTGCAGACAGCCCAGGAAGGGAATGCTCCAGCTCCCCTCTGGCCATGCCCATGTGGACTGTGGCTGACCCCATCTGATGGAAAGACAAACAAAGCAGGAGAGGGAACAGGCTCGCGTGACCTGCGCTCCCAACCTGTTTCTCCAGTTCCGAGATGTGTCCCAGGAACACCTCCGGGAGGGCTCATCCCCTGCTCACAGCCAGGCTGGACTCACAGGCTGTTCATCCTGCTGGGATGGAGAAGGATGATGGAAAAATCCCAACTGAACCCCAGCTGAGCAGGCAAAGAGGAAAACCACCACCATCCTGGAGCTGTTTGCAGCCCCCAGTGCCACTCCTTGGCTGATAAACGCCTCGGTGCATGGTCAGACTGCTCAGGCTCTGGGTGGGTCTGTGGCACTTCCCACTCTGCAGCCACTCCGTCCCAGCCTAGGTTCATGTCCTGCTCCTTATCAGCCCCCAGCTCCTGTTTGCTTCCATGGGCTGATCCTGGCACTTTCCGAGTAAACTGAACTCCATTTCCCTTTATCAGGGCTGGCTGCTCCGTGCATGGGCCAGGCGATGTTAATGAGAAGCCAAAGCTCTGTCCTCTGCTGCCTGCAGAAAGTGACCTTTCAGCTCCAGAGTCACTGCCATGGAGGTCTTGAGGCTGAGGAAAATGCTGACCGAATGGGGAGATGGTTTGGCGTTATTGCTGAGCTTGGGAGGCTCCTTCAGCTCCACCTACCAAAAAAGGATGGGCTTGAACTTTGATTTTAAGAGGTGACAGGCAGGATGCTGCCAGGTGACCTGGTGACATCCCTGCTCACCGCACTGAGGGCTGTGAATTTGGTCACAGAGGCAATTTGTGGTTTTAGTGATTCCCGCCCTGCTTCATGGGACCTCCAGCTTCAGGGAAAAAACTCTGTCAGAGATGATCAGAGACTCTGACCATCTCAGCCATCTCTCCTGCCTCAGTTTCCCCTTACCCACTCCGTGCTCTGCTCCTGGCACTGTCCCCACTCCCCAGCAGAACCCAGACTGAGAACAGGAAGCTCTTCCACCCCACAGCTCATCCTCATCCCCATCCCCTCTCTCTTCCAGGAGACACAAGCTTTACCGGGAGGAGCTGAACCTGACGTCCCCAGCAGCCCCGCTGCCGCTGCGGCCCGAGGCCAGCTGGCTCCAGTTCCACCTTGGCATCAGCCAGGATGGGCTGTACCCTCGCTCCAGCGCCGCTGTCACCCGCCTGCTGCGGGACATGCAGGAGCTGCCCACCATCAGTGCCGGTGAGCCGGGGGCGTGGGGATGGGGGTCCGTTCTCGGAGCCTGAGGGGGTGAGAAGAGAGAGATGGAGCCTGGCAGGGTCTCACTGCTCCTCCTGCCCTTGCAGACTACAGCCAGGATGAGAAGGCGCTGCTGGGAGCCTGTGACTGCAGCCAGAGTGAGTGTGGCACTTGGGGTCCCCATGTGCCATCGCTGGGTCCCCAACTCCTCCATCCTCAGCTCCACCAGGGAAATGTCAAACCAGGCTCTGCTCCCTCCCATCAGCCCCCCTGGAATCACAGATCATAAAATCATTCGGGTTGGAGAAGCCCTCCAAAATCATCGAGTCCAATCGCAGTGCCACATACACACATTTGTGGGACACTTGCAGGGATGAGGATCCCACCACTTCCATGAGCAGCCTGTTCAGTGTGGCACCAGGATCCCAGTGCCCACTGGTTTCTACTGGGGAGGGAGGGAAAGTCCCCAGGGGATGTAACAGGGGACTGGGAGAGCGGCTGGAGGGAAATCTCTGTGGCACAGGGGAGAGAAGGAAAATAACTGGGGAGAGAGAGAGGGGCATAGCAGGAAGGGGAGATGGGGTGCACTCAGGGGGTGGAAAGCCAGGCTGTGCTGGGGAGTGGAACTGGGGTGTTCCCAGGCACTTCCATCCCATTTCCCAGGCAGTTAACATCCCATTTCCATCCCATTTCCCGGGCCATTCCATCCTATTTCCCAGGCAGTCCCACCCCATTTCCATCCCATTTCCCAGGCAGTTCCATCCCATTTCCCAGGCAGTTCCATCCCATTTCCCAGGCACTTCCATCCCATTTCCATACCATTTCCATCCCATTTCCCAGGCATTGCCACCCCATTTCCATCCCATTTCCCAGGCACTTCCATCCCATTTCCCAGGCACTTCCATCCCATTTCCATACCATTTCCATACCATTTCCCAGGCATTGCCACCCCATTTCCATCCCATTTCCCAGGCAGTTCCATCCCATTTCCCAGGCACTTCCATCCCATCCCATTTGCCAGGCAGCTCCATCCCATTTCCATCCCATTTCCCAGGCCATTTTATCCCATTTCCCAGACCATTCCATCCCGTTTCCCAGGCAGTCCCACCCCATTTCCCAGGCGGTCCCACCCCATTTCCCAGGCAGTTAACATCCCCTTTCCTCCCCAAGTCGTGAAGCCCAGCGGCGTGCACCTGAAGCTGGTCCTCAGGTTCCAGGATTTTGGGAAAGCCATGTTCAAGCCCATGAGGTAAGGCCTGCAGAGCCCCCTTGAACCCCTGCAGGGAGGGCTGGGACCATCCCTGTCACAGACAGCCACCCCAGAGCCACCCCACAGCCACCCCATGGCACCCCAGAGCCACCCCACGGCCACCCCATGGCCACCCCAGAGCCACACCTTTCCCCTGCTGCCCTCACCCACCTGAGCTGAAATGTTGAGTTGTTCTTGGCTGCTCACAGCACCCCAGGAGCACAAACTGTGGACAAACAGTGCTGTTCCCACCCTGCTGTTGATGTTGGAAATTCCTCAGTTCCTGATGCCAGGTGGCGAAGGACCTTGGGACATTTGTCCTCCTGAGATCTTTGCCGTCAGGGACTGCTCGTTTCCTCCTCTTCCCAGTGGGTTTTGGGGTTTGCCTTCTTTTTCCTCGGATTCCCTAGAGTGTTTCCAAGGAGCAGCCATCAAACAGGGGTGGAAATTGCTTCTGCACTTATTCGCAGCCCCCTGGGACTCTTCACATCTATTCCCTCTCACTTTGCTGTGCATGTGTGGGCAGAGCAGCTGGACTGGGATAAAATCCTCGCCCAGAAGGCAGCCAGCTCCTTTCCCGTTGGTTTCTGTCCACCTCTGCCCAGCATCTGTGAGATCCTGGAGGGGAACGAGAGCATCCGTGCCCTGCTGAGCCAGGAAAGCTTTCCTGTGTCATGCCCCTTGGAGGCTGAGCAGCAAATTCCCATCCTGGGGCACTGTGTGACAGCCAGAAAATTGAATTAAATGGGGTTGCCTCCTCACGGACATGAGAGCATCGAGCCTGAGCCCTCCTCTGCCTCCCCCGGGGATGTGACAGACACCCACCTGAAGGTGTCCTGAGGGCTCTAAACTGTGGCACGAGCAGATTTAAACCCCTCAGTCAGCTCTTCTGCCCCCCTCCCCTGCCTGGTACCACAGCAGGGTGCTCCCTGGCACGGTGGGTGATGGCTCCAGCTCATCACTGACCCTTTGGGTCTGGCCTTGTCCCCACGATGGCTGTCCCCGAGCCCAGCAACTGTCCCTGGATGCCCTGTCCACGTGTCCAGGCTGCCCAGCAGTTCGGTTAGCTTCACCCCCTGCTTCCTCCCAGGCAGAAACGTGAGGAAGAGACTCCTGAGGACTTTTTCTACTTCGTGGACTTCCAGCGGCACAACGCGGAGATCGCTGCCTTCCACCTGGACAGGTAGGGCCTGGCCCAGCCCCTGGGAGCTCCTACTGGTGCCAGTGCCTGCTCCTGTGCCCACGGAGAGCTGTGGCACGGGAAAAGCCCTGCAGAGCTCCGGGGAGGGATGGCTCTGCAGCACCTCGAGGAGCTGAGGTGTTATTTAGGGAAGGAGTGGCTCTGGTGACACCCCTGAGTCAGCTTTGCCTCGGCCACTGCATGGGAAGAGATGAAATCCAGGCTGGAACAGGTGACATACTCACCTGGCTGTCACACAGTGTCCTTCTCCCTCACCCAGGGGCAGAGCTGAGCTCAGGGTGCAGCCTGGGTGGTGAGGGAGGCACAGGCTCCATCAGCAATCAAGGTGTGCTTTGGGTTGATAAACTGAAGGTTTTAAACCCTCAGCTAACGAGCAATTAACCTGGCACCTCTTCCCAGCAGGGGCTGTGTTTGATAAAATCAAAAATGCCCTGCTCACGAGGTGAGGGCAGCAGTTTTTCTGCCCTCGGTGGGATGAGCATTGAACCACCAGGTGATTCCTGGGGCTGCGGGTCCCCAGTTTCCATGGGATAAACAGGACCAGATGAAGTCCTGTGGCTCAAACTCCGAGGAAGGGAATGGAGGGAGCTGAATTCCCTTCCCAGCTCTGCCCCAACATCCCCACAGTGATTCTGCTTGGCTCAGCCACCACCACCTCACCCCTGCAGCTCCCCCGCCACAAAAATGAGGCCAGGCTGCTTTTGTGAAGTGCTTTGTGGTTTTTAGAGCTGAAAGATGCTGGATAAAAGCAATTTTTTTCCCCCTCCTCAAGCATTGCTCAATAAGTAACAGGCCAAATCCTGTTCTGTGCCCAATTCCCAGAGCAGAGGGCATTACCCGAGGAGCCAAGCAGAGCATTAGCCACTTCACCCTGTGCTACTGACTCAGCAATCAGCTTCCCCTTCACTGCCAGGAATGCTTTCCTGCCCCAGGCCCTGAGGTTTTTCAGAGTATTTTTGAGGAATTAGCTGGGCATGAGTGCCCCTGGAGCGGGGGGTGCCTCCTCAGCCACTTTACACCAGGGTCAGCCTCTGCTCCGAGTCAAACCAGCACTGGGGAAGGGCCTGAGGGGCTGCTTTAACCCTTGCAGGACCCTGGTGGTGTGCGAGGGGGTGGGAGAAACCGAGGCAGTGTTAGGGAGAGACAGGGATCCTGGAAAACATCCAGATCGTTCCAGGCAGCAGCTATTAAAATACCAAAATCCAAACTGAGCCACATTTCTGCCCGGGGGACAGAGTGGCTTTTTGCTGGGAAAAATTTGGGTGCAGTGAACCAAAGGCTCCTGGCTCACTGCTGGGAGGGATGAGGGACAACCTGCCACCCCAAAGTGCAGCAACACCCCCTGGCACCGTCCCCTGTGCCCTCTGTGCAGGATCCTGGATTTCCGGAGGGTGCCGCCCACCGTGGGGAGGCTGATCAATGTCACCAAGGAGATCCTGGAGGTCACCAAGAACGAGGTCCTGCAGAGCGTCTTCTTCGTGTCCCCAGGTGGGCGAGGGCTTGGCTCGGGATGAGGCACATTATGGTCCCGATGATCTTTAAGGTTCTTTCACACCTGACCCAAGTGGTGTTCCACGGTGGGAGGAAGGGCAGGGCCTGCAGAGAAAGGGCTGCAGGGCTCGTGCTGTGGTGCACATTAAATTCTTGGGTGAAAATGCACAAAGGCAGGGTTACAGCAGAGGTTCCCTATCCCAGCCTCCAGCTGGAACCATCTGCTGCCTTTTTTCCTAACCTTTCCCTTCTCGCGGGACCAGGTGTGCCCATTGACCAAAACCCAGGAATTCCCCACAATTTGGCATTGACATCCACGCCGTGGCTCCGTGTGCCACAAGTCACCATCCCACAGTGGCTCAGGGCTCAGCCCAGCTCACCCTGCATCCTCATGCAGATCTGTCTCGGATTAGAGACAAATATCCTAGGTGGAAAGCACTCTGAACAGGTGCCTCCCCCACAGCAAACAGGCACCCCTTCCCCCACAACAACAGAATATCTCAGCCTGAAGTGGGAAGAACTGTTTAATTAACAGAGCACACAGTGGAAGGGGAAAGGGGAAAAGGAGTCATTAAACCTGAACAAAGAGCTGATGAACTTTAGTGTCCTTTTCCTCAGGCGTAGCTTCCCTTCCCGGGGTCCCCGGACGGGTCGGGTGGAGTTCCTCCGGTGGCTCCTCAGGTTCTCAGATGAGAAAGCAAGTTGAAGAAAAGGGTCCAAAAACTATGAAAAAAACCAATCCCAGGGGGAAAAAAGAAAAAAATCAAAAAGAAAACCCAAGCAGCAGCTATACCAGTAGCACCAGCAACCAGCAGCTGCAACTGACTGAGGAAAAAAACAGTAAAAACAGTGTCCCTTCCTTCTCACTCCCCCGTAGGAGAGCTGGGGAAAGAGTTTCAAACCATCCCACGCTGGCAGAGCTTTCTCCCAGCTGCGGGACACAGTTAAAGCTACAGGACCATATTCCTGGTCAAGCATACAAAACGACATGGAATATGAAATATCATTATGCCACCCCAGGACAAGATCCCAGCCCCTTTTCCCTCTTTTCTGCTCTCCTCCCAGCCAGCAACGTCTGCTTCTTTGCCAAGTGCCCGTACATGTGCAAGACGGAGTACGCCGTGTGTGGGAACCCTCACCTGCTGGAGGGCTCCCTCTCTGCCTTCCTGCCCTCCCTCAACCTGGCCCCGCGGCTCTCCATCCCCAACCCCTGGATCCGCTCCTACTCGTTCGATGGAAAAGAGGAGTAAGTGGGTAAATGCTGCTGCTTCCATCTCTGCGCCGCGGGGCACGGACAGCCGGGCAGACCTGCAGGGACAGTGCAGGCAGAGGAGGTTCAGGGTGCCCATAATTAGTGTAATAATTAGTGTAATGAGCCTTAAAGCCAGGGGGGTGTTGGCTGGGATTGAATTCCAGGCTCCTGCAGGCACGAGGAGGGAGGTTAAACTGCTCCTCTCCATCTCCAGATGGGCTTTGGGAGCTGCTGGGACACGGCAGCAGCAGCTGAGGGCATCTCCCCTTCTCCATCTCCTGCAGGTGGGAAGTGAATCCTCTCTACTGCAACACCGTGAGGGAGATCTATCCCTACAGCACCGGCAACCGGCTGCTCAACATCGTGGACATGGCCATCTTCGACTTCCTCATGGGTAAAAATGGAGGGAAAGCCTTCCTTTCCTTTCCTTTCCTTTCCTTTCCTTTCCTTTCCTTTCCTTTCCTTTCCTTTCCTTTCCTTTCCTTTCCTTTCCTTTCCTTTCCTTTCCTTTCCTTTCCTTTCCTTTCCTTTCCTTTCCTTTCCTTTCCTTTCCTTTCCTTTCCTTTCCTTTCCTTTCCTTTCCTTTCCTTTCCCCTTTTTCCTTTCCTTTCCCCTTTTTCCTTTCCTTTCCTTTCCTTTCCCCTTTTTCCTTTCCTTTCCCCTTTTTCCTTTCCTTTCCCCTTTTTCCTTTCCTTTCCCCTTTTTCCTTTCCTTTCCCCTTTTTCCTTTCCTTTCCCCTTTTTCCTTTCCTTTCCCGTTTTTCCTTTCCTTTCCCCTTTTTCCTTTCCTTTCCCCTTTTTCCTTTCCTTCCCTTTCCCCTTCCCCTTTTCCTTTCTTTTTTCCTTTCCCCTTCCCTTTCCCCTTTCCTTTCCTTTTCCCTTTTCCTTTCCCTTTCCTTCCTCCCTCCCTCCAAGCATCACAGGCACTTCCAGCATGGCAACAAATATCCCACGCACATCTGAAAGCAAATGTGGGATAATTTAGAAAATTACCTGCAAGGGAAACTCTGTTGCTCTGTCTGCCTTGCCAGGGAACATGGACCGTCACCACTACGAGATGTTCACCAAGTTTGGGGACGATGGCTTCCTCCTGCACTTGGACAACGCCCGAGGGTGAGGCCACAGGAGGAGGGCGGGGAGGGGGAAGGAGAGGGGCAGCCACTGAGCTCTGCTTCACCCCCAGGTTCGGGAGGCATTCCCACGATGAAATCTCCATCCTGGCTCCGCTCTCCCAGTGCTGCAGGTAAGTTCCAGCTCCACCTTCCTTCCAGGAATGTCGATGTTCCCACTGTCGCTGGGAATGTCCCCCAGGCCTGGCTCCATCCCTGCTCATCCCAACCAAGGGATGGGCTGGGCGCTGGAGCTTGGCAATCACAGCATTTGTGAATGTTTGGAAAACATCCTTGGAAAAGCATTCCCTGCCAGAGCAGGAGGCACTGCCCATGGATCAAACCCTCCAGAAGGGTCTGACAGCCTTTCCCAGCCCATCAGCGTGAGGCGTTCTCAGGAAGCACAGAATTCTCCATCCTGGTGCAACTTCCATGCAGTTCATTCAGTTTCCTCTTAGGGCATGAAGGAGAAGCTCATAAATTTAACCCTATGTTCCCCCTTCATTAATTTACATAAAATCAGCAGCTGGAAGTTAAATTTAAGAGACAGAAGAAGCTGTTCTTCCCTCAGGTTTCTCTTCAGGGAAGGTGTAGCCTTTTTCCTTGCTGTGCCTGCTCCTTCTCCCCCTCGGGGTTGTAACTCCACTCTCCCTACACATCTTGAATTTTAAGAACTGTTATTTGCACTCAGCAAGTCTTCATTTATAATTGCAGGCTCACAGAGAATCCTTCTCTCGAAATTTCGTGCAGTTCCAAATTAACTCTGCCTCTTAATTTGACCTGCACACCCTAATACCCACAGGTCACATCATTCCTATTCTTCCAGATCCACCTCCCAGAAATTACTTCATTTATTTCTTGTGAGAGGCAGTGGTAAAAGGACCTGAACACCTTGTCATGAGCAAACTTGGGCCAGAGGGAGACACACAAACCCTCATTTCCCACAAGAGCTGTTCCGTTTGGAGAGGGAGAGCATCTAAAACCACTTGGGAAGGAAGGAAGGAAAGAGGTTTTACTTGAGTAAGCACACAGAGGCCACAAATTCCAGCCTGCCCTGACCACCAACCTGGACTCAGCCCACCGAGGCTCCTCCTTGCTCTGACCTGAAGCTGAGCCACACGAGCAGGAAAGCTCCAGTCATTCCCAGTGGGAGCCCTGGAAGCACAGGGATACTGAAATCCTTCCCTGTTCAACACACCCATCTCATTCCCAGCTGAGTTCTGCTCCCAGCCCGGCTTCCAGCAGGTTTGGGTCTGTATTTTCAGCTGCCTTCCACAGCTCCCAGCCCAGCCCTTGTCCCACCAGTGGAACCTGAGCCCAGCACAATGAGTGGCACAAACACAGCCATGCCATGAGAGGATCCTTTCCCTGAAAGCATCAAAGCCATCCTGGAGGCACAGCCAGGCCTGAAAACAGCCCCTGGTCAGCCTGGTGAGGTCCCTGGAAGTCTCAGGGTGAAATGCTCAGCAGTTCAGCACAGCCAAGGGTCAGAGCTGCCCCGTGGGAGCGTTTCCATCTCGCAGCCCTGTCCGTGCTCTGTTTGTTGTGTAACTGTTCCAGCGTTCACTCGGCTCTCCCCGCGGGTCAGAGCAGTCTGTTCTCTGTTCTCCACCTCCAGCACTGTCGCTGCTGGGACCAGAGCAAACACAGCTGGTGTTTACCCACAGCTCGGGGCCGGCCCTGCCTCGGGGGACAGCGCAGATGCTCGGGCACATCTGCTCTGGGCACGGCGTTCCCTGGCAGCAGCAGCAGCACCTCCCAGCTGGGGTTCAGAGCTCCCTCACCAGCCTGAACACTTGATCAATCCATTATTTCCTTTTTTTCAGGGATGTTAATGCAGGAAGGTGATGCCTGCCCCTGTGGCACAGTCATCACACTTGATTAATCGATTATTTCCTTTTTTTCAGGGATGTTAGTGCAGGAAGGTGATGCCTGCCCCTGTGGCACAGTCATCACACTTGATTAATCGATTATTTCCTTTTTTTCAGGGATGTTAGTGCAGGAAGGTGATGCCTGCCCCTGTGGCATAGTCATCACACTTCATCAATCCATTATTTTCTTTTGTTCAGGGATGTTAGTGCAGGAAGGTGATGTCTGCCCCTGTGGCACAGCCATCCTCTTTTCCCTGTGCAATTGGCTCACCACAGACACACAACCTCACTCAGCTACTCCTGATTCAGATTAGGGATTTCCTGGAAAGGGCTGTAAAACACTGGCACAGGCTGCCCAGGGAAATCATGGAGTCACCAGCCCTGGGATTCTTCAAAGGATGTGTGGATGTAGCACTTGAGGACATGGTTTCATGGGGCTGGGACAGCAGCTGGGCTTGAGCATTTAAAGGTCTTTGCCACCCTCAGTGATCCATGATTGTCCCCAGCACCAGGTACAGCCACAACCCTTTCCTTTCCCAAACTGCAGAGATCAGATCAACATTCCCAATCCATGCCCTGGGTAAACAACAGCAACACAAATTCTTGAGTTGGCTAAAAGGGATCTGACTACACCTATTCCCACTTGAAAATTCTGGCTCGGCTGAGTCCAAGTGGTTCCACAAACATGGACCACTCTGCTTCCAAAATTGAAAGGGCAATAATTACAGCCACTGATTCATTTCAGTATTATACATGCTGCAGTCAACACATTTCTGCTGAGGATTAAACAAATGATTTCAGAATACTTCATTTCATACTCAGAAGCATTCCAAGATTGTAGCTTTTCATCCCATTTTCTGTCAAAGCAGATCATGTTTGAATCTGAGTGCCTCTAAAGGTGAAAAGTCACAGTTAGATGATTTCCAGGAAATATTCCCTCTTTTTGCTCAGAGTTTTGACAGAAGATATTTTCTCCTTCATGCCTCTTCACTTACCTCCCCCTCTGCTCCCATCTCACAAAGGCCTTCCTTGGGGAGATGGCACCACCCTGCAGGAACCTGGGGAACGGGGTCATCTCTGACTCACTCACTGCTGAGAACTTCAGTCATGTTTTTCTCTCTGCTGACAGAAATCTGCAGTACAAATCCTCTGGAAAAACAAAGGAAGTTGAGGTTTCCACGAAAGAAATCCCATTGCCTTCCAAAATTAAAACGAAAGAACTTTTGTTCTAAAGTCCTTTAGATTTCTTCACCCACCCCTGCCCTCCTGCTGCCAAGGGGCTCAGCTGGAGCATTAAACTGTATGATTTCCCTTTTTTCCAGAATAAAGAGGACGACGTTACTGCGCCTGCAGCTCCTGGCGGAGCCCGAGTACCGCCTGAGCGACGTGATGAGGGAATCGCTCCTGCAGGACCCCCTGGCCCCCGTGCTCACTGAGCCTCACCTCCTGGCCCTGGACAGACGGCTGCAGCTCATCCTGGACGCTGTGGGGAAATGCATCGACACCTTTGGAGAAGCCACGGTGGTGGCCAACGACACGGCCCAGCTGCAGAGCCCCGCGCCGGACAGAGCCAGGCTGGACACTTAGACAGCTCTGAGCTGGACACTTGAAAAGCTCAGAGCTGGACACCTAAACAGCTCTGAGCTGGACACTTACACAGCTCTGAGCTGGACACTTAGACAGCTCTGAGCTGGACACTTACACAGCTCTGAGCTGGACACTTAGACAGCTCTGAGCTGGACGCTTAAACAGCTCTGAGCTGGACACTTACACAGCTCTGAGCTGGACACTTAGACAGCTCTGAGCTGGACACTTAGACAGCTCTGAGCTGGACACTTAAACAGCTCTGAACTTGACACTTACACAGCTCTGAGCTGGACACTTAAACAGCTCTGAGCTGGACACTTACACAGCTCTGAGCTGGACGCTTAGACAGCTCTGAGCTGGACGCTTAGACAGCTCTGAGCTGGACACTTACACAGCTCTGAGCTGGACACTTAAACAGCTCTGAGCTGGACACTTACACAGCTCTGAGCTGGACACTTACACAGCTCTGAGCTGGACACTTAAACAGCTCTGAACTTGACACTTACACAGCTCTGAGCTGGACACTTAGACAGCTCTGAGCTGGACACTTACACAGCTCTGAGCTGGATGCTTAGACAGCTCTGAGCTGGACACTTACACAGCTCAGAGCCACCAAAACCCCGCCAGGCAAGGGACAGCTTTAGCCACTGCTCATTTCCACCTGCAAGCACCTGCAGAGACCGAGGGGAACGTCAGGAGATCTTCAAGGGTCCCACGGGGCTCCTGCGCTGATGAGCTGTGGTGCTCTGTGCCGCTGTGGGATCCTTCCACTCCAAACAGAACCTCTGGGGTCTGCACATCTGGAGCTGGCCAGGCCCTCAGGAGGGTGTGGAACATCTGGCCTTGGTGGCCCAACCTCCACAGGGGCTTGGGCTTGCTGGAGAAGGACACGTTGAATGTGAGGATGAGGGTGGAATAAAGAGGTGCCAAGAGTGTTTTCTTCTTAGCAAGTGTTTGTTCTGTAATCAGGAGTGTGAATTGAGAAAAGAGCAGTCCCTGCTTCACCGGGGCTGTCCCTGCCCCTGGCACAAGGCAGGACATTGACCCAGCCTGGGGACACCAACATCGACCTGTGCCTGTCACACAGAGCCTCACAGGGCAGCAACACCACTTCTGTGAGCTGCCTGAAGAGCCTCTTTGGATACAGGACAGAGGCAGGTCTGTGCTGCCCTAGACCCCAAGGAAAAACACCCCAAACAAACAAAAAAACCCAAAACCAAAAAACCAAACCAAAACAAAAAACCCACAAAAAACCAAAAAACAAACAAAAAAACCAAACAAAAAAACCCCACCCCCCCAAAAAAAACCAAACACCAAAAAAACCCAAAAATCCACAAAAAACCCCAAAACAACAACCAAAAAAAAAAAAAAAACCAAACAAAAAAACCCAAAAAAAACCACCCCAAATAAACAAACAAACAAAACCAAACAAAAAAAAAACCTGCAAAAAAACCCAAAAAAAACCCAACAATGAAACAAAAATCAAACCACTCTCAGACACACGACTGTATTTACAATTCAAGAACCCACCCATTTCTGAGGAAAACATTTTGCCAAAGTCGGGGGAATCTATCTCAGGTCATCTCCACATATCTTTTAAAATAATTTTCTTCTCATATCTTTTAAAATCAGTTAGGTTGTCATAATTAGCTGGAAAACAGAAATGATATCCCATTCTTTCCCCGCTGTCTCTGTGCATTTTGAGATGAAATAGAAATTGGGGACCAAAAAAGTGTGGGGAGGGAGTTATCGTAGGTATTTCTGTTCCCAGTTCTCCCTTCACCTCTCAACAATGCTGAGGAATAACTGTATCAGTGAAGCTCTCTTTAATAGCTCTTTCCTTGAACTGTTAGGAATTATTCCACTGAGCCTTTTGGCAGCCTGGGGAAAGCAGTTGAGAACTCTTGTTGATAATTTATCATCCTTAAAGGGGTAGAAAAGCCAAACAAAAAACCCCACACCACAACCAATCTATTAGAAACTGTTCTAAACTAACCTTTAAGTCAAACAGAATGCACCTACAGCTCTGCAGAGCTTCCAGAGGATCCTAAAATAGATGTACAAAAGCTGGCAGGCAGCATTTCAACAGGACCCCAGCAGGATCCACCACCACCGGCTCATTTCCCAGGGGTTGGAATTTTGCCCAATCTGAAGGGAGCTCAGTGACACCAGCGAGAGCCTGGATGGTGCAAAGAACATCAAAACTCATTTGGCCACTGCTGTTTGTCCCAGGGGAGTGTGCTGGGGCTTCATTCAGCTCAATAATCTGACCGTGCAGCTGTCCCCAAAGTGCAGAGGGGACAGTTCAAAGGCTGCAGTTCTGGGGCTTCATTCAGCTCAATAATCTGACCATGCAGCTGTCCCCAAACTGCAAAGCCACAGAAAAGGTTGCAGTTCTGGGGCTTCGTTTAGCTCCACACTGATCTGACATGCAGCTGTCCCCAAAGTGCAGAGCCACAGCAAAGGCTGCAGTTCTGATTTCAGTGTGGCCCCCCAGGGGCCCATTTGTGGAAGTTTGGAAGGTTTCTTAGTGAAGAAATTCCTCCAATATTCTGGAGGCACAAAGGTTAGAGAAAACCCCCCCACAAACCCACCAAAAGCCCCACATAACTCACCACCAATCCCACTCCAGGCTCCTTCAGTCTCTCCCAAGCTGTGCTTCAGACAAGTCCTTGAATTTCCAAATTTTAACAGTGTCAAGCAGAATTCTTGACCTTTTTACTCTTGTAGACAGAGATGAAAATAAGAGGATTTCACTCCCTCTCAGCATGTTCGGTGTTGGTGATTTTTGTCCAGGATGATGAATTCCCAAAGTTCTATCTCCCTCTACCGGTGACTTTTTATGCTCTCACCACGGAGGACAAACCCAAAATTAATTCCATCGTTTGTCATGCAGTGATGACTGCTGCTGCTTCAACAGGAAGCACATGGCAAAGGAAGATAAGCTTCAATTACAGAGTTTATACTTAGAGTTATGAGGCTGGAAGTGGAGGGTTTAAAGTTCCACTTTAGGTAATAAAATTCTGTTTTTTTCAGTGGAGGGGACTGGGAAAGGGAGGGCAGGGTGAAGGAAACAAACCCCTGGATATTTAAATAGCTGGTGAAGTAACAGGGTTGCAAGGTTGATTTTTTTCTTATTTTTATTCTCCTTTACATGATAGATACATTTATATTTTACCTTCAAAGCTGGGGGATTCAGCTCCCTTGGAGCTAATAAAACACATCCAACTCTGAGCTGCTTCAGGCCACTCTTCAAGTTTTTCCCTACTTTAATTGAAAATCCCCCTCTTCCATTTCCCACCACGATTTATTCACAATCAACCCCCACATGTTCCAAACCTTCATTAAAGGGCTGCAGAGATGGGAGCAGCCAACTTAGAAAAGGTCCAAAAATCGTGGCCAGGCTGGGAATTAACAACCTGGAGAGATCAGAGCAGCACAGACAGGCAGGAGCCAAGCAGGACAGAGGCACCTTCTGATGGAAAATCACTCCAGAGGAATTCCAGAGGAATCCCCAGGCTGGCACGTGGAGATCAAGCCCTCGCCAGGCTCCAGGGGAATCCAGGACCTGAACTCAACCCTCTGGAGTTAACACCAAGCTAATCCATTAAGCTGCTTATTTTCTGCTGCCTCATTCATAATACATCCCCCAAAGCCCTAGGAAAACACAAGGTAGGGGTGGGGAGTCCAATAAAAGAGGCTGATTGCATTTAAGAATTTAAATCATTTTATTGCTTTACCTGCCATTAGGACAATCTATAACAAAAGGAATATAATATAATATATTAGCACATACAGTAAATCAGACTTAGAGTCAGGTAACAATACAAAAATGGTCCTCTGGTTGACTATAGCTTCCTAGGGCAATAGACTTCATCAATTTGCTGAAGATAGACTAGCAAAAAATTACTTCTAAAGCCCTGAATGTTAGCTAAGGCAAAACTATGCCAATTGTGGTTTCAAACATATTGAAATTGCACACAAAGGTAAAGCTATAACTGTGTTTAATATTTAACTCAGACTTAGCTGATTTATCTTAAAATCTTGTAGGTAAAACTACAAAAGGGAGTAAACAGCAAGCTAAAAAGATGCAGTAGTGAAACTTGATTAGAAAGCCTTATATAAAAAAAATGTGCATTTTTTTTGTGGAGCTCTAACTGGTTTACACAGTTTTTGGTGCTTTAATGTAACACAAAGAACATATATGAAGAAAAAAAACTGCAGAGTCAAAACTTAAGAAAAAAGTTTTACCCAAAAAAAAAAAAAAAAGAAAAGGAAAAAAAACCAAAAAAAAGGAAAAAAAAAAAAAAAAAAACAACCAAAAAAAAAGGTAGCATTTGCTTATTCCTTAAGGACTCTGGCAGAAATCCTCTATTCAACATCTCCTGAATAGAGAACTCAAACCACAAGCATTTCAATCCCCCTCTTGGGATTTCAGTTTCAGAAAAACCCTGAAACCTCTTGTAAAGGCTCGCTACCTTCAGCATTATTCTGCATCGATTAGCAGACTCTTCCTGACTCTCTCCATGCCTTGGGAAAACGTTGGATTTGAATCCACACCACCTCAGAAAGCAAATAAAACGAGGGCTCCATCCTTAAAGTAGTTGCACAACAAATGCCAAACTGCTTGCTGTCACTCCCAAATACAAACCTATGCTACTCGATATAAATTACAGTTTAAAGGAAACCTTAAAAATTGCCTACAATTATTGAACCGTGGAATTCAGTAAAAACTTTCGGGAAGTCTTGGTGAGCACAGAGTAATGGAGCACAAAGCTGGAAATACTGAAATACATTTAAGACTCCGCAACAGACTGAACTCTGGAAAAAAAATGAGTGAGGATGAAAGGAGTGTGGTGGAAATTCCATAAGCATGAAAAGAGAATGCACCTTTTGGCTTTGAACTAGATTTATAGTGAACCATTTTTAAAATGATGAACTCTAAACACTTAAAACAACTGAGTGTTGCAGGAAAGTTCAAACATTCAGTTTTTCTACCAAGAATAATGGAGCTCTACAGAGCAGCAATCTTGTCACCTGCAACTGATGCTGGCCACAAACACTCAGAATTTCTTTTCCCTGCTAACAAAGGGTCACTTGAACCGATAGTGATTCTTTTAAAAGTCAACTGAGGATTAACAAAACAATTCACAGGGAAAAATCAAATGTTCGCTTTCAACTTCTACACCAATCTAAGCACTCAAACAGCACTAACAGCTGCACCATTCTTACACCGATCTATGTACTAGAGACCAAAGTCAGGCATTTAATGGAGCATTTGGTTCTTGCCACTTGGAACAGGAAGAGTTTTAAATGGCAAACCTATGGCTGGAGAAAGAACAAGTGAGAAAGATCAGTTGCGGCACATCAGCGAATGGATCGACAACTGCGGTAGTTCAGCAGAACTATTAACCTGGAAAGCTTTGGATTTACACTTGACAGGAACAGAACTAAGCAATCTTAAACCAGCAGACACAGGAACAATTATATTGGTAAATTCCAACTGGGGCTTTCTTAGCAGCTGATGCCTCACGATTGAACCCAGGATTACAGTACCCAGAAAATGAAAAAGAAACCCAGAAAACCCCAAGCCCCAAGAAGCTCAATTACAAGTGTATCTCTCTTGTGAAAAGAAATACAGCAGGTGATGACCACAGCCTTAAAATCTGTCCAACAATTTGAGAAACACCTTTAAAAGAACTTTTTGCCCCCCTTTTACTGTCACCTCCTTTCTCTATGGCAATGGCGTGGTGCCAGGAGGTCTCTCCCTCGCTGAAGCAAGGCTGCACTGGCCTGAGTTGGACACTGGTGCACAGAGAGAAGCAAACGTCTCCATTGAACTTTTTCTATTAATTTAATGGGACAGAGAGCACAGAAATAATATGCTCTAAATTAATGACAGTGCCATGATAAGCAGTTTATTATTTTTTTCCCTTTTTTTTTCTTTTTTTTTTTCTTTTTTTTGGCTTTTTTTTTTTTTTTTTTGGCTTTTTTGTTTTGTTTGTTTTAACCAGACAGGAAGCTGCAAATGCCAGTGGCGATGTGGCTCTGCACAAGGGAAAGAAAGCAGTCTGCATTCGTGAAGCATGGCTTGGACAGGGAGGAAGGTTTCAGACAGACAGTGATACAAAACTGTTGTACTGCTGGATGTTCCTCTTGAGGATATCCGAGCAGGGACCCAGCACACGCTCGAACCGGGGCCGGTCCAGCTTCACACATTTCAAGGGACCACGAGCCACGACTGTGGCAGCACGAGGACGGTTCATCAGCAGAGCAATTTCACCTGGGACGGCACAAAGAGGGAGCAGAGTTACCAATCAGAAGCAAAAAAAGCAAAGAAATCACCCTGCTCCATTTCAAATTGGAGGGAAGGTAATTCAGGCTTTAACACTGCTGAGAATGAGTACCTGTGTGGTACTCATTACCAAGTAAAAAAAATTACTTTATGATTTTTTTACTAAAAAGCCTGTCTACATTCAAGTCTCCCTGAAAAAAAAAAGCCTAAAAATGTTTCAATACTGTGTCTGTTTGAGAAAAGGTCATGTTTCAGTTTACCATGTAATTTTCCTAGCCAACAAGTAGTTATTTTTCTAATAGTACTGCTCAATTCTGGTATTTCTAGGAAACCCGGGACAACGAGACCATGGTTCTGAAGTAAACAAACAAATAAAACATTCATGCACCAGACAGAAGCCTGTGACCCACTGCTGGCCAGAATCAACAATCTGACTTTGTCACAGGGCTGTGGAAAAGGAGCATTTTGAAGTCCCATTGGATTCCCATTTCTAAGTTTTACACCAACATGCCAAAAGCTTTGTTTCAACTGCTGAACAACATATTTGGAAATGAAGTTTTCAACAAGGCCCTGTTAGCAGCAATGCAAACCACCCCTGACATTCCTACAACGAGCATGGGACAAACCACAGCAGCAACTTTTGCCTTTTGTTTGCTTGGTTTTGGACTTGAGTTCTTTCCATGTTCAGGACTGAGGAAAGAACTCAGTGTTCCTTGGAGAATATTTTTGCCTGCATTATCAGAAGGGATGTTCCAAAAGGAATGAGAAGAACTTTTCCTCTGTGCCCAATTAAAACTCCTGAACTCAGTGGCCTCCAAAGAGAGCCTTGCAAAAGAATAAGGAGGTTCTAAAGGAGAGTTAAACCCCTAAAGGAAAGGTCTGCAGCACCTGAACACAATGACTGTGATATTATTAAGAGTGGGAAACTCAAGAGAACACAGGGGGAAATATTAGAAAATATGAAATATTAGAGGGAAATACTAGAAAATATGAAATTACATAGACAGGATGAAGTCTAATCCTAGATCCTGAGCTAAGCAGACCTTTGGGCAGAGCCAGTGCACTTCAGTCTATCCCAATTCAGGCCTCACAACAGAGGATTTGCTGCTTACATCATCTACAAAGCTGAAAACCTGGACAACCAAAAGGTGTTAGCAAGAGAGGAACTACCTAAAAAATGAGAAAAAAAGTAAGGGGTTTTGAGAAAGGGAGGGCTGTATTTAACCATTAAACTGTAGGTTCTGACCAGGCTCCTTTCTGACCTGGAGAAGAAAAGGCCAAGGGAGGAATTTTCTTCTCTTACTGCTGTCTGCAGCTCCATAATGAGTGACTACAAAGACAAACCCAGACTGCACAGGGAAAGACACAGAGAAAGCACCAAGCTGCAGAACAGGAAATTCTTGTCAGGCATGAAGGAAAAAACCTCTCCACAACAAGGCTGGTTAAACACAGACACAAATTGCCCAGAGAGGCTGTTGGATCTCCATCCCTGGAGACACGAGAAACTCAACTGGACACAGCCCTGAGGAATATGATGTCATTTCAAATTTAGCTCTGCTCAGGGCAGGGAGGAAAGGCCAAATCATCACCAGGCCTCTTCTACAATAAAGCAGTGTGGAACAATCCCATCCTGGGTGCACAGCTGAATGCCAAGTGACTCTGATACTCACCTGGCACTGAGAGCAACCACAGCAGTCCAAAACAATAATTAAGCAAATCCATCTCATCACTACCATTGACACAACACAGACAAAATGGTGACAGCGGTGTCTGTCACCACAGTTGTCACAACAGAACTCACCAAAGTAATCAGAAGGTCCCAGTCTGCCCACTTCAACAAATTCCTCATTTTCTGACCGACGCTGTAGCACTGCAGCTGTGCCCTTCAATAAATCACAGCAGTCAAACACTGGAATTTCCAGCAGCACCCCAAACACTGAATTTCACACACGGTCAGCTGCTCTGCAGAAATGTTTGTTATGATACCTCAGTTCAAAAACCTCCTCACAGTCCTTGCACAGTTCACTCAACTGCTCTGGAACAACAGCTGCTCCTCCCTCCTCTCTCTGCATAAAACATTTTGAACATTTACATATCCACAGCAGTGACTTCTTCCTGCTTTTCCTCATGCAGTAGGAATATTGTATTATGACTAGCAAAAAACTCCAAAAAACACAAACCACCAGACAGAAGACAGTGACACCCCTCATAAGGCATTACCAGCTAGCTAGAACAGGTCTCTACTCCTCTGAAAAAGACAAACTTGTCAGAAACAGTCTGAAACTTGTTATCTTTTTCCTGGAAGCACCATTTGTGAAAATGGCAAAGCTATTTCATGCACTAGTGCATGTCCAGCAGGACAATATTTCTTCAGGGATTCTCTGGAGTACATTTTTATGTTTTATTCCTCTCCAAGTGCCTGCTTAGGGATACAATAAAAAAAAGTCAAGTACTGAACTTTCAATTTTGACCTTACTTACCTCCAAGATAATGAAGAACTCATCTCCTGGCTCGCCCTGGACTACAATCTTCTGCCCATCCTCAAACTGTACCGGTTCCAATGCATCAGCCACAGTGAGACGCTCCCACTTGTCCAGAGATTCTGCAGATTAAAGAGTTCATTTATGGAGTGTCTTCTCAAGGCACAAATTACACCTTTTGCTGTGTGTTTAAATAAAGGGCAATGTATTTTCTGGCTGCATTTGTGCATCAGTGATCGAGACCTGAATTAGAGTTATTCCGGATTGATGCAGAAAAGCAGTTGTGATGGATTTCACAATGCTGGTAACAGCTTCACTACAACATGGCAATTGATTCCACTCCAGAAAAAAAACCTTCTCACTTACCCAATATGGATACTTTACTAAGGAATTTCTCATACATATTTCTCTTTCTCAAAGTATTTCCCTAAAAAAAAAAAAAAAAAAAAAAGGACACAAAGTAAGTTTTCTTTTTACTCCAAATAAAACTCGAGACACAAACAAATTTAACCAGACACACAGTGTTCTGTCTCACAGACCCCAAACCCACAAGATTAAATGTTTCGAAATTGAGTTCTCTCAGTAATATTCCAGTTGAGCAACATTCCTAAAGTACTCAGCATTTATTGCAACTTATTACACTCTCAGTTCAGTTTAATAATGGAACTGTTTTGTTCACTACTGCAAGATTCCCCCCTGCCCTCTGCCTGAGAGATGCACGTTGAGTAATCAGCTTTCTGATTACAGAAGAGACAGCAGGATTTGGAATAAATAACTCCAGCAAAGGACAGGCACAGGCAGAAGGTCAGATGCCCAGGATACACAAACCCAAAGCACAACTCCAGGTTGTGAGGGATACTTGCCATCAGGATCCTCCTGTAGCTGTCCCTGTCAATGCCCCACAACTTGACGTTCGTCTTGGCTTTGACGGTGGCAGCTCGGGGGGTGCCATAGATGAGGGCCAGCTCTCCAAAGCTCCCACCTTCTCCCACACTGGTTGCCCACTCACTGTTCACGTAAACCTGGAAGGCAGAGTGGTGGTCAGAGACACCTCAGCTTCCTGCTGCCCTCTATTCCCTCGACAGGGAAAGGAAATTCTCACATCGGTACAAAGCTTTCAGGGTTTTATCAATGCTTCCAACCCCAGCACAATTTGTACTTTCATTGACAAAGGGATTCTCTTCTACATCTCCTGCACAGACTCTGCACAGACTCCTGAGACACTTGGATAGGAAATAACATCTCAACAAGGTCTGTGTCCAAGAGTTATGAATTAGCTGGGCTGGAAAATAAAAGGTCTGGTTGTTCCTAAAGCCCATCCCACACCTCAGCTAGGCTCCACCCTGCACTCATTAAACATTTGTGTCGTGTCCAAATCATTCATTTTGAAACTCAGTCTGTGCAGTCAGACTAAGCCATTAAGGAGCAAAACAAACTTCTGTAAGTAAGAACTTAAAATGAGAAAAAGCTGCTAAAGGCAGCAGGGTCTGTAGAAGAGGCCTACCAATATCAGAGTATTCTTCTGCTAGGAATGAACATATCATTAATAAACTACCAGGAATGCTTACATCCATTTCTCCTTGATCAACAACATAGAAGTTATCACCTTCATCACCTAAAGAAGAGAGAGAAAAATTCTGAATATACACTAAATTGAATATACTAAGAAAGAAGTGGCATCTCTGCCAACTTTGAGACTCTTAACAAGGTTAACAAATTTTTGCACAGCTTGCAGGGTGAAATGTCACATTTTGCTGATTTCACACTCCTCTCAGCCCTGGGAAAGGGGACACCTACTGGTATCCAGGAGATCAAACCTTGTTTTTCCTGATCCAGTAATCATTCCAGGATTACTGGCCAGGTGAACAGATCCATAAAGTGACATAACATTTCTACAGAGTCATCAAATGACAATATTCCCAACAGATAATCTATTCAAGGAAGCCACACCTTCCTGCAGTTGCTCCCACTCCTCACTTCAGCACGAGGAACTTCAGGGAACACAACAAGGAATTGTGGGGCTGCAGTGACCCTGCTTTTGTTTTAAAAAATAAACCCAAACTAACAAGAGCACTAGAGCAGAGCCTGCTCCCCCACCCCAAAAGATTCCCCAGTGCAAACCCTGTCACTTGCCTTGCTGGATGACAGTCTCTCCTGCGATGTAAGTGACAGGGAACATCGCATCGAAGATGTCACTGGAGGAGAGGACACCAAAATCAGACAAAAGTCTGCACAACTCCACACCTGCACATCACACATCTGTACCCCCAACCCATCAGTGCTGCTCCTGCACCTCTGTGTGGCTCCACTGACCACTGCAGATTTGTGACACATTCAGTTCTTCTGAACTCTGCATTTCCACAAACCTTTACCCCACAAAGATTTCCACCTACCTCCTTTCATTATCATCAAGATGAGTAAACAGCACATTCTTCTCAATTGCTTTTGCCAGAGCAGCCATGGTTTTATAATCTTTTGGAATAACCTAGGAGAAAATCAGAGAAAGCAAATGGTTAATTTTTCTCATGAAAAAATTCTGCATTTCCCATGGTAAACAAACAACTTAAATTGCTACAAAACACTGGCTGAGTTTTTCCATTTTCTTTCAAGCACTATAAATATAACCCCAAATATAGTCAATGTTTACAGACAGTTTGAACACAAGCAAAATACAATCTTGTATTAGTTCATGCAACTGAAAAGCACAATTCCATGATCATTTTGTAAGTTTTTTTTGCAAGAGGACAAATATCTGTTGAACCTGTGTCTTCCTGAGAATAGCAGCAAGCCTGCTCTGCCATTAGGCCAAACGTTGCTGCAGCTGCCAAATAACTGGAAGCACATTATATATAATATATATAAATACATGCACATCTAAATATATAATTACTTCAAAAGGAACAGGTCTAAGTAATGCATGAATGGTTTAATTGCATGATAGGTTATTTTGTCCTCCAGTCAAACAGGAGGCCTGCTTTTTACAGCAATTATGACGTAACAGGCTCCAGGAGCTTGGTGTTATTTATTGCTCTGGATAAAATTCGGTTTAGATAAACTCTTGGATTGTGGATGTAATTTTTAGCAGTGTTTAAGAGTCACAGCACCTTTCTAACATAAGAAGCAGCATCCTCTTCTGTGTAGACTTCTGCACTGATGGCCCCACGTCGTGATCGGTATTTAACCACAGGGTTGAGGGGAGGAGGAGGGGAGATTTCATCCTCCCGGGAGTCGGAGCGAGAACCAGACTTCAGCTGATTCAACAACTGCTTTGTTTCCTCCTAAACAGGAAGGAAGACATGTTTGTGTCACATAATCCAAAGGGGGAAAAAAAAAGCAGTCATATATCATGTTCCAGTCCAGCCTGCCAACACCAGGGAGCTTCCTGTGTACGATTATTCCCACATTAAGGCAAACAGGAGACTGCAGCAGCCAAGATCAAAGGCCTTTGCAAACACGTGGTAGATGTGCCTTTCATTCCTAACAGCCACATCACAATGGTGTTTATTTTATTGAGTTATACTTCATTTATTAAGCTGTCAGTGTGAACAAGTTGATTCCACTTTCTGCCAGCGTATCCAACAGGTGATGGAGACATTCCCCAAAGGCTGCAGGCACTTCCCCAGCTGCAAACCCCTCAGTTCCTCCCCTCAGCTGCGAGGTGCTAAAGCCTTTTTGGATTTGAAAGACAGAGAAGCAATTCCTGAGAAATCCCTGTTACATGAGAAGCTTTTGAAAGAGGTTGAGTCATGGACCAACTTGATACTCATTAACCAACATTTATTTTAGGAGAAAGAAACATGAACACTGCTTTCAAAAGAGCTGGAGGAAGGATGCTAGAGGCCAAAGTGGGATTTTTTATGCAAACCTTGCACAAGGTTACATGTTTTCCTTATTTCCCTCAGTTGCTTGCTGTGTTGTTGTGATATTGTACAAGACAGGGAATTTACAATAAAACAAATTCTAATTAACTTGACACACAGAAACTTGATTCTTCCTAAGAATCAGCTAAAATCAGATTAAGAACAAACCAACCAACCCTGGAGTCAGAGCATTGACATCACAACAGCTCAAATGACTTTCCCAGTGTTAGGAAACAGGGGTTTGGGACATTCTGTAAAAGAACAAGGAGTCATCTGTTCTCCCAGAGCTCCAGCCCCTGAAAAGCCAGGATTGTCCCAGTGTCCTTGATCCCAGCAGGGCAGGGAGGCTCTGGATAACAACACCAGCCTGAGGAATGGGCCATGGGATAGCCATTCCTGGGAATTCACATCGCACCTCTCCCAGAGCCAAGGAGCTCCAGCGCCTCACGTTTCACTTCCTGCTCACTGCCCATTGATAAAATGGTGCTACATTTCCCAACCATGGGAGCAAAATGTATTTAGAACTTGTTTCTGTCGTCTGATTTTAGAGGAACAAGTCTCGACAGAGATGAAATTAAAAATAGCCTGAGCAGTAATAAGTGTTTGGTTTAAACTGCCTCACCATCAACCACAGAACATGTTTGTTCACATACAAAATGCTCAACCCATTAAAAAAGGCACTTTTTAAATAAGTGAACACCAGCTGCTGGGTTTTTTCCCAGTATCACATAAAATATTAAATATTGTGATCAGAGATTGAAGCACTCCAGCAGCATTTAGTGAGGGAGATGTTATTAGAACACTCTTCAAGAGACTCCTTAGGGCAATGCCCCATTCAGGGAGAAGAAAACTGCACTAACAGAAAAAAATACAACTGGTAACTTCTGTCTGACCCAAAATTTAATATTAACATTTTTTTAGTATAGTAAGGTAGGGGATGGACACAGAAACAAGTTACAAGGTGGGTAAGATAATACATTAACTCAAAATACATCAGCTATTCTAAATAACCCATACACAAACTCGCCAAGAAGATTCTCCCTGAGTGAGACAAATCACAGAACCACAAAATGAGCTTGAAAAAAATCTCCAAGATCATCAAGTCCAAACACCACTGTGTCAACTAAACCATAAATCTCCAGATATTCATACTACACATTGCAGTTATCAGTGTCAGTCATGAACTGCAAACCTTATTTTTCCTGACAAATAACAAACGCTTATTAAGGCCATTTAAATTATTACAAGTAACACTGAAGTGATGACACTTCATGTACTCATATTTAAGTCTATCAGCTACCAAAGAAAACCTTCACAATTTCAGAATTATGGTGTACACTGTAAAACCTGCTAACTGTCATTGCACCAGACACAGTCTCAACTTCTTCTGGTTACTATTTCATTTATATCATATTTTAAAAAACCCATTCAGATGGTATAAAAGCATTTTTTAAAAAGCTCTGCCATCAGCTCACAATTGCACAGTGTATCTTTCTAAACCAGCTTGTTTTGCAATGGAAACATTTAGGAAAATTGAAAAATATTCAGATATCCGAGGCAGGGCAGGTGGTGGGGAACAGGGACAGTGACTCCATGTCCATCACACTTCCTAATTCCAGCTTTCTCTAAAGCCTGATGTGCACACAACTGCATCACACACTGTATTTCAAACAGGCACTAATTCCAGAGGACAGTCCCACACCCAGGATTCATCTGGCAGGCTGCAAAAATGATCTCTACGTTAAATTTCCATAGCTCAAGGTGCATTTCCCAGCCCAGCACTGGAGAGCTATTACAGCTTTTAGCAGGTATTGGTATCACCAGATATGTTTGCACAGCAAAGAGAACAGAGGCCTTAGGACACCACAAACAGCTAAAACAAAACCATTTATACAATCAATGTGTAGTAATTAGATTCATCTCACAGCTTTCATAACCCAGAAGAGGACATTTGAATTCCTACAGTAGCTGTAACCATCTCAGAGGCAGCAATTTTAATGTTTCTGAAGTGAAATTCTAAAGCATGTTTAAATTTCTTCAACATATTTTAATAACATGCCAGTGAATCAGCTCTGTTTGTGTGCACTAGGAGAGATGACTTGTCAAGAGAATGAGAGAGAAAATAGCAACCTCACTTCAGTTTTCAATGGTGTTCCTTCAAAAATCCATCTTTTAAAATAAAACCTGGATGAAACTGAGGGTGAGATAGATGAAAATGTAGAAAGCACATTGAGAAGTTGCTCTGCTTTATTACAGATGTAAAAACATGACTTTTGGGAGGTGGAGCAGATGACTTTTTGGAGTTGGTTAATAACAGTACTGAGCATTTGTGCTTTCCAGACAGGGATGTGAGGAGTTCTGCCCAGCACAGGATGTTCACTGTTCTGTTAGCTGAGAGCTCTGCAGGTACCACTGGATAAACTCACAGCAGGCTGAGTGGGGAAACCACCCAGAGCAAGGTTTAAATTCTAGGAGGCAAGAAAAAAATGCTGCAGTTTCACTTGTAGCTACAGCTGCACTAGAGGGCACTTAGAACCCATGAGAAAAGACCCTGACCAAAATTTTAAGAGCAATTTAAGGGGAAAAAATATTACCTAACGAGTTTTATTTTCAGCTTCAGTGTAGGCTGACCGAGTACACAGAGAGCCAATGTGCACCAGAATAAAATCATCAATGTATTCAATTCCAACATTCCTGTCATTAAATTCAGAGCTGGATTTGTCTTGCTAAAAAACAAATTAAGTTCTTAAACACTGCATGTTGACCATAAATCCACTGCACAAGCACCCAAATAATCCCATTTTATATCCCCACATATGGATTTATTCTAAGTACAGTTTACTTTGTAAAATTCTGTATATGTATGTTTTAAAACTATCAAACTATCAGTATTTCCAAACTCAAGAATCCAAGGAGGGGAAGGAAGCATCGTAATGGGCAGAGACAATGGATTTTTGAGAACCTCATTATTAACTGATTTGTTACTGATGCACACAAAAAAAACCAGTCAGAGCTCTTAATTTCATAAGCAAAATGTTCCTAAAATACATTGTGAGTTATAACAGGTAGTTTGCACCCCTTGGTCATTTTCTAGTATTTATCCTGAGCATTCCCATTAAAATACAATTTCCACCAGACATATTTATGATCTCTAGTGTTAATTTCTTTTTTCTCTACGTCAGCAATTAGTAACTCACTAGAACAAAAAAAAAAGCATAGATATCTAACTGCCCTACACAAAGACTGAGAGCAGCACCTGCAAACAACTGCTGCACAAGGTCACAGCTGCATTATTTACTAATTCCATGCTCTGAGTACAGTTGTACCCAACCTTCCCTCTGCACAAGCCTTTAATCTTCCCATTGCCACTGCAGCTTCTTTTCCTACCTGCTTAGATATCAATATACAAAATTAATAGGTCAAAAGAATGGGAAATTGCTGATTCAACTACGAATGCTTTCCATTCCCAGGATTCCAAACAAAAAAAACACCAAGGGGACTTCAGGACAAACACAAGATGACACCAACACTGAAGTCCCAAGAGAAGGCAGAAACAGGATCACTCTTCCAGAGATCTGCAATGCAAATATTCCCATTTGACTTCAACTAGGCCTGGATAACACCACTGGCCCCACTTCTGTGCCCTACCCATTACTGAAAATCAATCTAAGAATCCAAATGCCATCAGCAGCACCCAGCCAAGGTCAAACTCCACAGCTCTCCAGCTCCAGACACACCCGTGTGTGCTGTGTGTCAGCCTCCATGAGTAAGCACTGCATTGGGATCACATCTGCCTCCCAGCTGGGTAAGTCTCCTTGTCACCTCCTGCTCTGCCCTACACACTTTGGTATGACAGAGCTGCATAAACCACTTTATGCACTACTTAAAAACAGAGTATTTGCCAAAAGCACCACTTCCAATTTCAAATAGCCAACACAGACACTGGTCACATCTGCAGCTCAGCCCCTAAATGACAAAGATAAATATAAATTTAAGTTGTTCCACCCTCCTTCCCTCCCATTCTGTATTTTTACCTTCTCCAATCTTTCAAAGTACTCTCTGATGAACCCCATGGGTCTTTCAGGTCTCACTGTGCATAGCTGTACAATGCAATCCTTCAGCAGCTGCTGGATGTTGTGTTTTTGGATGTAAAGCTCACATTCCCGAAGGCTCCGCTCCTCCTCACTGCTGCTGCTGCTGGAAGCTGCCATTGCTGAAGGGAAGAGAAGGAGAAGGTTAAATAACTGCTGGAAACAAAGATTCTGCTGCTTTATCCTACTGGTACCACAGCAGAAAATCAGCTTTACCTACCAGATCAGGAACTACACTAAAGAAAATGCTGGGAACTTATTTAGCACCTGGAAAGAAATCAAAAATCAAAACTCTGGGGGCTCTACAGACACAAGCAGAAAAAGAAAAGCATGTGGTTGAGGTGAAAAAGCTTCAACAACTCATGCCCTGTGAGCACTCCACGACTCCACCTGAACTTCCTGCTGTTTACACTGAGGATTTTGTAGGACTGGAGGCTCACGTCAGGAGCTGTGTGGTCTGTGTGGGGTCATGGGGATGGAGGATGGCCAGGAGAGAGGTGGGTGGAAGCTGGAAATGTGAGAGGCCAAGAATGAGCAGCATTCGGAAGTGAAACATGGTCAGGTTGAAGCCAAAGCCAGTCCTTCAAATGTCAAGGCAGAGTCTGCTAACGGAAGTTATGGATTACAGGCATCGCTCCTAAAAAGCTCCTGTGAAATTTAAACCTGCTCATACCTCATCACTTATTTCATGGATACACTGCAATCCCCAAAATACCTCCTCAACTGTAAATAATGAAGAGTACAGCTTTAAACAAATCTGTTACAATGCCAGGTTTTCAAAAAGCTTCATAAGCTCAGCTATGACACTTTTAAAAATGTTCTTATGCAGTTTTTTCTACCCTTTCAGGTCTGTATTGGGTTTGCATGGCCAGATTTTGGGGGGCTAGAGGGGGGCTTCAGTGAGGAGCTGGTGCCAGCAGGAGCCAATGCCAGACAGCTCCAAGATGAAATTGCCACTGGAAAAGGCTGAGCCCATCAGTGACAGCAGCAGAACCTCTCTCTTTAAAATACATTTATAATAATGTATTATTATAATGTATCATTATAATAATGTCTTTTAAGGAGAGAGGGGAAATGGCTACTTTAGGTGGAGAGAAAAATGGGAATGTATGGGAAAAACAGCCCTGTAGCCCCCAAGGTCAGTGCAGGAGGTGTTCCAGGCACTGGAGCATGGATTCCCTGCAGCCTGGGATGCAGCCCACGCTGAGGGAGCTGAGCCCTGCAACCCACCGAGGACCATGGGGAGCAGAGATCCACCTGCAGCCCCTGGGGATCCACAGGGGAGCAGAGATCCACCTGCAGCCCCTGGGGATCCACAGGGGAGCAGAGATCCACCTGCAGCCCCTGGGGATCCACAGGGGAGCAGAGATCCACCTGCAGCCCCTGGGGATCCACAGGGGAGCAGAGATCCACCTGCAGCCCCTGGGGATCCATAGGGGAGCAGAGATCCACCTGCAGCCCCTGGGGATCCACAGGGGAGCACAGATCCACCTGCAGCCCCTGGGGATCCACAGGGGAGCAGAGATCCACCTGCAGCCCCCGGGGATCCACAGGGGAGCAGAGATCCACCTACACCTTGTGCAGGACCCCACACTGGAGCAGAGGAAGGTGTAAGGAGTGCTCCCCTGAGGAGGATGGAGCAGCAGAGACAATGTGTGATGAACTGACTGCAATCCCCATCCTCTGGGGTGGGTGGAGGTAGAGAAAATCAGGAGTGAAGTTAAGGCTGGAAAGAAGGGAGCGGGGCAGGAAGATGTTTGTAAGATTTGGCTTTATAGCTCATTATCCTACTCAAATTTCATTAGTTTAATTTATTACCAATTTCCGAGTTGAGTCTGTTTTGCCCATGATGGCAATTGGTGAGTGATCTCTCCCTCATCTCAGTCCAGGAGCCTTTCCTTATATTTTTCTTCTGTTGTTGAGTTCAGAAGGGGAGTGATGGAGCAGCTTTGGTGGGTGCTTAGCATCTAGCCTGGCTCAGCCCACCACAGGTTATAAAACCATTTTAAAATATTTTTTTACGTATATATGTATACAGACATACATTCAATGTCATTTTTTTTTCATAAGAAAATTAACACTGGGAGAGTTAAAGAAACAGGAAAGAATTTCTCAGGGCATTTTTTGATGAAATATAAAGAAAGTTACCTGGTACAGGGAGTGTGGCAACAGCTTATTTAATATTCAGTAAGATATGTTGATCCCAGGATCAGCTTTTGAAAGGGAAAAAACGCATTCAGTCAAAATAATTTTGAGAAATGACAAGTCACTGAAGTCACATCGCGGGGCTCATCCTGCTGAGGCAGCAGCAGGAAAACCCAGGGCACAGGGGCAACAAAACAACGTGCCCCTCCGAATTCTGCTGCTGGAGATTACAGAAGGCTTCGAGTTAATATGGAATTACCAACACTTCAAAGAGGTTTCACTCTTGTCACACTTAATCCCTGCTCAAGCACAAACACACACACACACACGTGTATTGTCATGCGTTGCATAAACACAAAGCGTGGCCTTCCCAAGGGCTGACAAAGCGCCGAAAAGTTCTCCAGTTACTCCTTTTGTTTCGCCAGCTCGCTCGGTGAAGGTCAGCGCTAATTGAACAGCCCCGGAGAAGCCCGGGGGCTCCGTGACCGCCCGCAAATTTCACTCCGTGAGCACACACGGGCCCGGGCCACGCGAGAAGGGCAAGAGCGGTGCAGGAAATGCGGAATCACGGGCAAAATGAAAACTCCGGTATTTCTAGGAGGCTTTTTTTCTGCACATTCCCTAAGCTCCCCCGAGCTCCCCGAGGCGCGGTGCCCCGCCCAGCCCAGCCAGCCCCTCACGCAGCGCCGGGGCTGCGGCCGCTTCACACCCGGGGCCACCGGGGCAGCACCGACCCGGGACCCCCGGGGCGGGGGACACCGAGCCGACGGGGCACAGCCGGCCCCAAAGGCCCGGAAGCGCCGCCGGGGGCGGCCCCACAGCCCGCGGGGGCCCCTCGGACATTGGCCCGGGAAGGCGCCGCTGCCCCCGCAGCAGCCCCGGAGCCGCGGCCCCGGCCCCGCCCCAAGGCCGCAGCCTCCCGCGCCGCGCCCGCGCCGCGCCCGCCCCGCCCGGTTCTCGTCGCTCCCGGCCCCGCCAGGGCCCCGGGGCCGCCCGGCCGCTGCCCCCACCCCGCTCACCTGCGGCGGCTCCGCCGGGACTCCCCGCCCGTCCCGGCCCGGCCGCGGCCTCGCTGCAGCGGCGGCACCGGAAACCGACCGGCCGGACGGGCCCCGCCCGCCGTGACGTCAATGCGCCTCGCTCTCGCCCGGGCCCGTCGCCGCGGTAACCTTAAAGGGGCAACGCCGGGCGCGGCGCGAAAACGGGCGGGGGAGCAGCGCGGGAGGAGCCTGCGGCTTTAAGGCGCGCGGGGCTGGCGGGAACGGGGTGGGGGCGTCCGCTGAGAGGAGCGGGATCCCCTGAGGGGAGCGGGAATGGCCGAGGGGAGCGGGACTGTCTGAGGGGAGAGGGATCCCCTGAGGGGAGCGGGGATGGCCGGGGGGAGCGGGACTCTCTGAGGGGAGAGGGATCCCCTGAGGGGAGCGGGGATGGCCGAGGGGAGCGGGACTCTCTGAGGGGAGAGGGATCCCCTGAGGGGAGCGGGGATGGCCGAGGGGAGCGGGACTCTCTGAGAGGAGAGGAATCCCCTGAGGGGAACGGGACCCGCCGGTTCATCGATTCCACACTGACACAACCGCGGGTGCTGGCGAACCCCGGCCTGGAAAGGACCCGGTTAAGAGATCGGAGGTTGTTGTAGGTGATGAGAAATAAACGGTATTCTTCAATTTTGGCAAAGATCTCACTAGAATCGATTTAAATCCGCGTGGGGAAGTATTTCACCTGTCCTTATGGCTGAGATGAGCCCTTTCACTCCCTTCGTCTGCTCAAAACTGTAAGAAATCACTTAAAGTAAGCCACGGACGATCCGGGCAGTGCTGGCAGGGCCAGAGCCCATCCCTGGGCTTGGGAAGGAGAAATGATCCCTAGAAATGAACCCTGAATTGTGCATTTGCTGATCTTGCAACACACAACTCAGCTCTTCACTCAAATGTTACATCATTTCAACCAACACTCACCTGTGCTTAACCCATATAGGAGAATCATGTAATGTACAATGAAAATTACTCCTAGTAGCAGAGTTTAGTGCATATTTTGATGTGAGAAGATAGGGGTGTTTGTGCAGTGACACAAAGGCCATCAGGAACTACCTGCTGGGGGGTTTCTTGTTTATTAGCGAGAGAAATTTTTAGATTTTTTAGAGCAATTTTTAGAAATTATTAGAGAAATAAAGAGCAATATCTTGGGTGTAATGTTGGACCTCCATTTCCAACAGAGCAAATCCAGCTTCTGAGCTCACATTCCCCAAATCTTTGATAACTTCATTCTGATCTGAGTTAATTAGAAGCCAGGGTCCAGGATTTTCTGACATTAAGCCCAAAGGCGGTACTTTTACAAAATATATAAATAAGAACCATTAATATTTGTGAAGCACTGTCAGAGTACAGTGTCATTAAATACCAAATTACTTGCTCACAGAACAGTTCCTTCTGTAACTCAAAACTGCTGGAAGTTTCTGAACACCACAAAAAGTCGTCTGAATTCCCACCTACACATTTCTTTTTTGGCTTTTTACCTTCCCTTTTTTCTTTACAAACTGCCTGCTAGTGTCACATCTCACTCCTCCTTGTTTGGACAAAGCCCGGTGCTGTTTTGGGATAGATCCCATCTGGAGCAAAGCTCGCCCAGTGTGTAAAACCTGTTCTGCAACGTTCTCTTTCTTAGGGAAACAAGTATTCTGTTGTGCAGCGTTGATGCAATCCCTGCCGGAGTTCTGGAACCAGGAGAGCGAGAAGGGAACAGAACCAGCTTTCAGGAGGAGCCTTGTGATGCCACCCCAGGTTCACTGGGCACGAATTCCCCCAGAGAATCAGCACTGATTGATCTTTCAAAGTTAAATCACACTTCCATAAGCTGATGCTCCTACGTCCCCACGTGTTAATTCTCACACCACCAAAGACGTAAGGGAAATTAAAAGCAAACAAAGCCTTGTTTCTTTTGGTCTGGTCTGAATTACAGTCAGATCCTGGTCTTAACCATCCAATTAAACATTCCTGAGTAAGTAACTCGCATTACCGTCAGCACTATTCCCACAACTTTCATTTCAAACAACTTTATGCATCAGTTTCTCATGGAGCAATCCACTGCCCGGGGCTGTGGCTGCTTGAGAGCAGAGGAGAGCTGCCCAGGCTGCCAGGGAATGTCCAACAGGCGTAAGAAATGTGCTGTGAGACAGTCCATGAAGAGGGGTGAAGGTGAGAACTTACTGGCTGCTTCTGGTTCCATTTAATAACAGCTCCACAGAGCCATTTTTCTAATTCATTTTCTTCCCTGTTCTGCAGCAGAGGCTGTGCTAAAGCACCATTAGATTTGTTTTTTAGACAGTGTGACATTTCAGTGTACCTGCATGCAAGGACAGAAGGACATTTGTCACCCAGCAATGCAGTGTTTGCCAGGGACTCTGAGCCTCTGGATGAGTTTTACACTGTAAAATCTGTACTTTTGCCACATGAAAGGTGACAAAGAAACAGAGTAGGAATTGATATGATCCAAAACCAGTCTGAAAGACAACACTTGGACTTCCTGCTCTAACCCCACCATGAGCCATTGGCTAAGAACCCCTGTGGGCCTGGGAGATGGTGTGTGCAGGCTTCGCTCTGGCTGCAGTGAGCCGTGTCAAATGGTCCCAGTGCAGAACCAGTTTGCCATGAGCAGATCCCAAACCATTTCCATATGTTGCTTTGAAGAAGAAAATGACTGGTAAGACTCAAAACAGAGGAACCAAGAGCCAAGAAAGAAATGCCCTGAAGTGGCCAGATCTAAAAGATAGACCAGTGGGGGAATCCATCTCCATCTGCCAGACGTGCCTGCTGCAGCACAGCCCTTCAGACTCTCAGCGTGGTTCCCAGCTAGAAGCTTCCAACACCCGAGGGGCAACACTGGGAACGTTTTCCCTCCTGAGTCAGTGCTGAAGAGCTCAGCGTGAGGGAGGCTGTGATTATCAGTGCTGTGTCACACAGCTCTCCTGTGCTGGCTTAAGCACAGGCTCCATGGCATTTTGAAAAAGCCAGGTTTGATTAAATTCTGACATTGATAATGGTGCTCCTCCTGCCACCCAGCCGGGCTGAACTTGAACTCAGAGTTCTCTCTTCTGGCATAAGGGGTTCTGTCTTAGATCAGTGATTAACCTAGATGAGGGTGTAAAATGTAAAATGTTCTTGCTACCTCAACAGTGGGGCAAGAAGTCTCTAAGCACCCTCCTGACAATATTTTTTGGGAACTCCTTGCTCAAGTGTCTCTGCACAAGCTGAAGGACGTCAAGGACTTTCCCTCTTCTCAACTCCAGGTAAGGACAGGGATTAATGCAGTGGGAAACAGTTCCAGGTCAGAGTTAGGCTGCCCCACAAGAACTGGGAGATAGAAAACAGCACCTGAAGCAGGGCAAAAAAAAGCCCCTGCAAGGCTCATGCCTCCAGAGAGAAGGAAGGAGATGGGAGAGCAGCAGGTCTGTGCCTCCTGCAGTTTGGATGTGAACAGGCTTTGTTCTGCATCATTAACTTCATACAACCTCTGGGCAGCCTCGGCAGTTCACGAACTGCCCAAGCATCTGCAAATGTGATTCTTGACTTTGAGATCTCTCTGACGCAAACCAAATTAAAGAGCAATGAGATAGTGTGCAGCTACTGCCGACTTCTTTTCCGGGAATGCCTGTGAAATACTCCCAGTGTTTCTTTTGTAACAGAATGTAAATACCCCCACTGAAAAGAATGCTCAGTTCTTGTGCTTTTAACATAGTCTGGGGAGAGCTCCCTCTCCGAGTATCATCTGGGACACAGTTCTCTCGCAAGATAAACGCACACATAAAAGCATTCAAAACAGTCATTTGCTTATGTGCTTTTCTCTGAAAGCAGGTGGCAAAGTAAACACATTGGTCAGATCCACTCTCCTTGGTCTGGACTGACATCCAAACAATGTCTGGACCGACATCTAACAAAGCGGCTACAGAATCGAGCCATTTCTGAGGCAACTTGCTGCCTCCCTCCCCCCAAGATAATAGAGCATTTTCCCAGATGGAAGGAACCCACTTGAAAAACAAAAGGTCTTTGAAATGTCAGCTCAGGCTTCCTTGGCCCGTGCTGTGTGCCCACAGGAAAACGATGGAGCCTTTTTTCCTTCTCCAGCTGTAACACTTACATCTGAAGCAGCAAGATGATTAAGAGATGCAGTTCTAGTTTCCTGCTCTCCCACTGATTTCCAGCCTCTCCTCTGGAAGTCACTTTGCCTCGCTCCATCTCCAGCACAATGAGGATAAAAGCACTTTCTGGGCTGAGGAGGAGTCCAAGCTCACGAGAGGTTTGCATGCTCCAGTAATGGGGATCAGTCATGGAATTACTTAAAAAAGCTTCAAGCCAGTCACAGGAGAGCTGTGCTTGGTGAAGGAAGTCAGGATGCTGCACCTACATGGACTGGAGGCTCCCTGGGCACCACAGTGCTCTGGACAGTGTAGGTGCTGCCTTGCATTCTATTAATTAGAATGCTATTAATGCGTTTATTACACCAACGTTTTTGTGCTGCTTCTCCTCCAAACCCCTCCTTGTCTCCTCTAGCCTGAAAGAGGAGAAAGTCCCCCAAGTTATAAATCTTCTGTGCCAGGAGCTTGGGCAGTGAGGCTGTCTCTCCCAAAGTTCTCCCTCACAGCTGCTCCCTGTTCTGGTCACACCAAGCTGTGTGGGACCCGAAATTCCTCTGTCTGTCAGGACCTCCAGTGCTCCCAGTTTCCCCCTTCACAATGCAACTTGTTCTGATCTCTCGTGTCAGAACATTTTTTGATCCTCAGATAATTGCAGAGGAATTACAATTAGTGCTGTATCCAGGAGTTAAAGAGAAAGCAAAAGTTTCTCTCTGCCCATTCCAGTTTTAACTGCTTTGCTCTCTGTGGTACAGGTCTTCTGATTCTCAGCTGAAAACACTCCAAGACTTTAAGGAGTCCAATGTGCACCCCAAAGAGACAGGAAGGTGAGCCACCCTTGGTCTGTGTCAGGCCTCCAATGAGATAATCCATGACCAGGGCAAGAGTGATGCCCTAATGCTACTTAGGGAAATGGAAATGTGCCCGAGTGAGGACAGGATAAGGAGCATTAATCCAACTTACAAGGAAATGCAGCATCCCGTGGCAAGCTCTCCCTTGACCTTGTCAAGCAAGGGCTGCTCCCAGGAACAGTTCCCTCCCCGGCAGGATCTGAGGCAGGGTCAGCACCTAAAACCGAAAAGGAACAACTGCTGAAAGCAAAGCTCACAGAGCCTCGGTGACATGCAGCCTGGCTGTGGAGTTTGCCATGGCTGCTCCTGTCCTTCCCTCCCCCTGGCTGATTTCAGTGCCAGCACATGGCTCTCCAGGTCTCCAGGAATCTTTCCCAATTTCGGTACCTTAAACAGAGTGTGATGAGACTTTGATGTGCACAGGGCACACACACCTCCTGTGTCCCCCTTCCCCTCCCCACACCACCTCAGAATGTGTCCAGACAATTTACCAAGACAAGTCAATCTGCTGGTAACTGCCACAAATGTGTTCTGTCCATTGTTTTTACTTTCCCACATTTTTATATTTGATACCAGAATCATGATCTACTGGAAAAAAAAGAAAAAAGCTTTGAAGTGATGACTTCTGTGATGCCCAGATCTTGTGATCAGGTTTCTTCCAAACTCAGAATGGCCTCTGATATATCAGTCCAGCTCTCTGCTTTCTTCTCATTTTTCCATTGTATAAGAGGAAAAAAAAAACCTTATCTGCCCTGACAGAAACAACAAGTAACTCATGAAAGAAGAGGAGAGTGCAGGTATAAATTCCACTTTCCTTTCTCTAGCACTCTGTCAGCAGGGCTGCTCAGCTCTCTCAGATGGCAGTGCTTTTCCCTGCTGGTGGAGGCACAGGTAATCCATTGGATAATCCAGAGAGCAGGATTTTAACAAATGCTGTGAGGAAGCAGCGCTGTGTGTGGTGCTGGCCCGGCACCAGGCTGTGTGCAGCCTGCTCGGGGCACCAGATGGCAGCATTTATTGTCAGTCTGGAGATCCTAAACCTGCCGGCACTGGCACCTCAGTGCTCAGCACTTCATGCTGTTAAAGCCCCTAAAGGTCGGGCTGCGGCCCCTTCTTCCTCCTCCACCTACACTCGGGAAGGGTAACAAAAAAAAACCAAAGCAAAGTGTCTGTGCCACCTCTTCCCACTCCTTACGCAGGAAAAAAAAGTGTTGCTCTGAGAAACATTTGCTTTCCTTATTACACATTCACCTTTTGCCTGTTTTTCCCCTGGAAAGCTCAACAGACTTCTGGTTATCAGGAATTCCAGTGAAGGATATAAAGATATTTAACAGATTTACCTCTGCCAAGATCTTTTCTTTTCTTTTTTTTTTTCTGGTAGCAGATTTAAAATACCAGACCTATCAGTAGGAGCAGGTTTCTATCTAAGAGGGAAGAACTTAGCTGGAATTTAAACTCTGAGCCAGGGAAAAGCCTAAAAGCTCTCAAAAAAGTACCAAACTCTTCCCACGTGGAATGGCAGCACGCAGGGTACCATGTCTGGGAGAGGCCTTTATGGTTTCCCAGCTTCTTCACCTCTGTTCCCTCTTTAAGGCTTCAGTACAAACAGCCAGGGTGGAGATCCCAAACCAACATCCCTCACACCATGTTTTCCTGCACTGGAAAACATTTCAGATCAAATGGTCACACTCCAGACTGGGTTTGGAGTTAATGACTGAGTTGAGGTTGTTACTGTCAATAGTTACTGCAGTCACAGGATTGTCAGGAAAGGGAGGCCAATTCCTGATATATTCTTCCCAGCAAACACATGCATCAGCACAAGGACTGTCCTTCTGGTGTCTGGCAGGGCTCTCTGCTCTTCTTGCCAGACCATTTTCCCCAGGTGTGACATATACTCAGATCCCAAGAAATATCTTGGGATTTAGCTACTACCCTCATTACCACCTCCCTCCAGAGCTGAAAAATCCCTTCAGCTATTTCTTTACGCTGGAGACACCAGAGACACCTCATTTCTTTACCAGAAAGGCACACAGTTTCCACACAGAGCACCTCAGCTTCTATTTCACACCCAGCACCCAACTCCTCCAATGCTCCTGAGCACAGATCCTGAGATTTCCAAGGGCTTCACCAACACACAGAAGTTTTCCAGCCCGAGGAGCAGCTTGTTCTGACCTTACATCCATCACGGTGACATGGCTGTCCCCAACCTGCTCCAAAGGCCACCAAAGCTTTTCACACTGTAGCAGAGGACAAGAACTCTCTGTTTCTCCCACCTCGGCTGATTAAACAGCCATTGCAGGCAGTGAGCTCAAAGAAGGATTGACCAACATGGTTGCATCAGTCAAGCTGCAAAAATAATTGTGTTACCCAAGTCTCGGATGCTTTATCAAGGTTTCATTTTAAAACCATGGTGATTGCCCAAGCAGCAAACATCCAGCTGTAGCTGTTGCCCAGAAACATGGTTTTTTGAACACAAGGCACTGTCTCCCTGGTTTTGTTTGTTGGAGGGTTTTGTTTTGGTTTTAAACTTTTTCCTGCTCCACAACCCCATTTCCTTTCTGACATCCCTGTTTCAAAATCAAACTGTGCTAATCCACAGGGACAGTTTCAGGACATTCAAAAACAGCTTTTGTGTTTCACGGTTTGGTTTTATTAGAACTTCCCTCTAGGCCCCTTGGAAAAGGAGATGTTTTCCCCCTCAACATGATGTCTTTACAATTATTCCCCTGCAGTGTCGCTCATGTGCTTTGTGCCCTAGGGATGATCCACCATCCACCTCCCTCCAAAACGGTGTTTTGGAGATGTGTGTTTTCCTACTTCCTCCCCAAAATCAATCATCTTCACAGTTGCAGGTTTCAAACTCCCTCACAGGGGAATATTACAGACACTCCAAGGCCCACATGCTGCAAAGGGGGATTGATCCAGGCAGATATATGTGTCCACATGGAATCTGCCTCATGGAGATGGTATTACATGTGGCTCCTTTTCCAAAAGTCCTGTGGTGCACATCAAGTGATCTGGGGCCAATGACTTCAGCACTCACATGAGGATTACTCATCTAATTAGGGGGTTTGCAGGCTCTGCCCCTGCGTTTCTGTGCACTGCTAATGTCATTGCACTGCCTGGAGTATTTGTCATTTAGCGACCGGCTCAGGGGTTTGTTTTCCTTTGTGTTTTCCCCGGTAGATTTGACCCCCTAAGGCAGCAGCGGTGTTAAGCACAGGAATGATGCCCAAATGCCGTTAGGTTTAGGATGTCAATGCTGTAATGAGGGAAAAACAACTCTCCAAAGCACTGTTTAGCCAAGGAAGTGGAGAGCAGGACTGACTTGTTTTCCGGTCAGCGGTGTCACCACGGTGTCACCATCACTTTTCCCCGCCCCATCCTCTCCCTAACACCATCCCCGGCCCCTTGAGCAGCCCCTTGTCACTGTGTCCCCCTCGCAGCACCGCTCCCGCCGCGCTCCCCCAGATGTGCTCCCCAACATCTGCCCGCGCCCGTCTGATGCAACCACAACATCACCACGTGGCCACGCGCAGCTGTTCCGCGCCGCCAGCCAATGGGAGGCGGTTCCGCCACCCCGGGGGGCAGGACCTCCCCGCCTGCCCCACGCCGATAGGTCACTCCGCGCGTCCATCAGCGGTGAGCGAGCCAATGGGAGGCGGCACCGCCCGTGCGGCGGCGGAGCGGGGCCGGGGCGGGCGCGGGGGCCGCAGCGGCCGAGGCGCCGCGCCCGCTCCATGGAGGCCGCGGCCGAGGCCCCGGGGGCGCCCGTGGCGCTCAGCTGCTTCTCCTACAACCAGGACTGCACGTAAGCGGGGCGGGCGCCGCGGGGCGGGGGGCGACGGCGGCCGGGCAGCGCCGGCCGGGCTCGATGCGGCCCCGCGGCCCGGAGCGGGGCGGGTCCCAGCGCCCCCGTGGCGCGACAGGTCCCCCCAGGGATGACCCCCGTGGCACTCCCCCTTCACCGCACACACTCACGGGCCGTGATCCCCACCGGAGCGGCTTGCTCCATCCCCGCCGGAGCGGCCCCGGCCCCGCCCGGCTGTCGGTAAACACCCACCGGGGCCCCCGGCCGGGTGTGCGAGCCCGAGGGAGGCAGAGTTCCGAGCGATCGCCGGGTTTGCCTCCTCCGCAGCTCGGGAAGGCTTGGGGATGGGCGCAGCAGCGGCGTTCTCCCGGAGCTTTGTCTGCCGAGCGGTGTGTGGCCACTTGGGAGGTGACAGCGGTGCCCAGGGCCACCAAAACCCCCCGGAGGCTCTCGGTGAGCAGCCTGTGGCAGAGCACGGCCACACCTCGGGATAATTCCCGGTTCCCTTGGAGCCTCACACCCTCGCTAACGCTAACCTGTGCTTTACCTGCTCCAATTTAAGAACCTGTCCAAGCGGGACAACAAAAACCTCCCGAAGCAGTGAGCCACACACGGAGCTGGCAGCTGTGGATCGGCCCGGATTGTGGGGAGTGAGATAAGAATCAGAGATATCAGCCTCACACCTGGAAACAGCGTTTCCTTTGCAGCCCTGCTTTGCATTAGTGTGCCCGAACAAAGGGTGCTTTGAGGGATGTGAATATGAACCTGCTGGTCACTGCCACCAGCACAAGCACTGTGCATTGCTATTATGGGCTGGCTGCTGGCTTGAGACCGAGATATTGCTGCTTGCTACATCTGGAACTGGGCAGGGGTAGCACTGGACAAGGCTCTGCCCACTACCCTTAACGCTGAGAGCAAAGCTTCCATAGCCCAGACAAGTCTCTGTGTCAGTGTAGGTGATATAGCCCCTTCTGTGTCTCACAGGTCCTGTCTGCATCCTCACAGGTTGATCTGTACCTGTTTGTTCCTCCAGCAGCCACAGGGCCATCAGAATGGATGCTTTTTTTGTCTCAGAGGGCTACTTGCCTTCTGTAGGCTGCAACAGAGGCAGGTGGAAAACTTAATTCTTTAGTTTGTTACTTTTTATGACTTCAGTTGGAAACTGAAGTTGTGCTTTCACAGACCACTGTGCCCAGGACTAGCCATTTCTCCTGTGTCAGGGTTTAACCCCAGCCAGCTCCTCACTCAGTGAGGTGGAAAGAGAACCAAAAGGGTAAAAGTGAGAAAATTTATGGGCTGAACTAAAGACTGTTTAATAATTAAAGCAAAAGCCACACATGCAAGCAGAGCAGAGCAAGGAATTCATTCCCTACTTCCCGCTGCTGGCAGGGGCTCAGCCATCCCCAGGACAGCAGGGGATGATGTCCTCACACATAACAAGGAGGACAAATCACTCCAAATGTCCTCCCCTTGCTCCTTCTTTCCCCCACTTTATACACCAAACCTGACCCTGGATAGCCTGGGATGTCGCTGGGGTCACTTGGGGACAGCTGTCCTGGCTGTGTCCCTTCTCCCAGCTCTTTGTGCTCTCCCCAGGCTCCTCTCTGGAGGGGTGAGGAGCGGGAAAAGCCTTGACTGTGCAAGCAGAGCTCAGCAAGAACAAAAACATGTCCCTGTTATCAGCACAGATCCCAAATACAGCCACATACAAGCTAATACGGGAAAAAAAACCCCATCCCAGTCAAAACCAGTACACCATCCCTGCAGGAACTCTTCCTGGAGGTCTTCAGCTCTGAGCTAGCAGGTTTTTGCTTTGTCTTTGCAGCTCCCTGGCAATTGGAACCACAACTGGATACAGACTTTTCTCCTTAAGTTCTGTGGAGCAACTGGACCAGGTCCACGAAAGCAGTAAGTCTCCTGATTCACTGGGGAGGAATATTGACCAGCACTGCTTTAAACATGTGGGAGTCCTTCCCCTCTGTTAGAGCCCAGCTTCTTTTCCCCTGCTGTCACTCTGACAGCAGCAGTTTGTGCTGCAGCCCAGCATTCCGAGGCAGTTTCCCACTGGAATGTTTCAGGTACATGGACAGGAGCCCACAGGCTTCCAGCACAGCTGCTGGATAACTCCCAGGCTTTTAATCCAACGTGGTATTTACAAGCAAGATGTTTTTAACAGGTTTTCCATGTAAAGAAGGTCATTCCCAGCAGGCCTGCAGCTCTGAGCTGTGCTCACAGCAGCATGCAACCCACACTTAACAGCCCAAAACAAGCCTGGCCTCACGGAGCAGCGATTCCAGGCTGCTTCAGGCCAGCAGTGCTTCAGCTGAGATGCACTGAAGATAACACTGCCCAGCTGGGGTGTGTTCATCCCTTTTCAGAAGGAGCCTCAGCAGTCAGACATGGCTGCATCGTCTGGAGCAGGGGCCAGGCTCCATTCCCAGAGCCAGGCAAAGGGAAACAGGTCCCTGCTGGTGACACACTCAGGGTGCTGGGCTGAGGAACAGTCACACCTGTGGGGCTTTGTTCCTCCAACTCAGCCCAGCCCAAGCTGAGCATCACTGAGGCCTGGCTACAGTGGACATTGCAGTCCCTGGGGATTTAGGTGCAGGGCCCATGGTGCCTTCTCCACACAGCAGGAGTCATCCCAAACATGGTCCCTGCAACACACACCAGCCACTGTTTCCTTCCCCAGGCGGGCTGGGAGAAACCAGACACCACACAGCAGAAACACTGAGCCACAGCCAGCTCATGCCTTACCTCAGTAAACCCCTCACACTCCCCAGGAAACTCCCTAAGTGCAGTGAGGGAGCTCCTCCCTTTATATCCCCTTCCCAAGGATTAGCTTCAGCTGGGCCCTACCCAGGAGAGAGAGGTACAGCAGCACTGTCAGAGAGCTGCCTTCATTTCTGCCTTCAGGGGAAGGTTCTTTAACCCCTTCCTGCTCTGACCTCATTGCTTTGTGCCAGCTGTGAGAAATATTTCACGAAAGCAGATGTGAAACACCTTAGCACTGAGCCTTCCAACCCGATCCCCTCTTGAGCTGAGTCTTGTTGCTGCAGTCAAACCAAGCTCAAGGCTCTGCCTTGCTCTCTTTGTGTGCCCAGATGAAATCCCAGATGTTTACATCGTGGAGCGTCTGTTCTCCAGCAGCCTTGTGGTTGTGGTCAGCCATGCCAAGCCACAGCAAATGAATGTCTACCACTTCAAGAAAGGGACAGAGATCTGCAACTACAGCTATTCCAGTAACATCCTGTCCATCCGGCTGAACCGGCAGGTGAGAGGGTTAGCCAGGGTTACCCACCCTGAGTTAGCCAGAGTTACCCACCCTGAGTTAGCCAGTTACCCACTCTGAGTTAGCCAGAGTTACCCACCCTGAGTTAGCCAGTTATCCACTCTGAGAGGGTTAGCCAGAGCCCACCCTGAGAGGGTTAGCCAGAGTTAGCCATCCTGAGAGGTTGGCCAGAGTTACCCACTCTGAGAGGGCTAGCCAGAGTTACCCACCCTGAGAGGGCTAGCCAGAGTTACCCACCCTGAGTTAGCCAGAGTTACCCACCCTGGGTTAGCCAGAGTTAGCCACCCTGAGAGGGCTAGCCAGAGTTAGCCACCCTGAGAGGGCTAGCCAGAGTTACCCACCCTGAGAGGGTTAGCCGGAGTTACCCACCTTGGGTTAGCCAGAGTTAGCCACTCTGCCTCTTTGCTTCTCTTGCCTTTCCGGCTGGGTCCAGCCTGGGGAGCTCTGCAGGGAGACTGGAGGGGTGGGTGTCACCTGCCACCTCTGATTCCCTCAGGAAGATGAAGCCAAGTCCTTGTTTTGGTGGCAGTTGCACAAAGAGTTTTTGTCATTTGCCCTCTTGCCTGTTCAGGACGCAGCTCTGCTAAAAACTCACCTTTTCATCTCCCTCCCTCCCTTGGATTCCACATCCTGACTTTAGGCCCACCTCTGCCGTTTTGGTTGCAAATGGGACCTTCAAAGTTGGTTACAAAAGTCCAGGAGAAACTTGAACTCCATGGAGAAGGCAAAAAGCTGCTTTCCAAGCACTGCTAGCAGCCTTGTTTTGGTTTTAAATATATAAAACCAGCTCAGGGCACTCAGAGTGAGCCTTTTAGAGTGTTATTCTCTGAACTGACACAGCCTCGTGCAGCCCTGAGCTCTTTTGGAGGATTTTAAGTCATCTTTTCTTTTTGTCCATAATTATTTTCCAAGTATATGCCCTAAGAAGCAGAGGACATTTTACAATGAAGAAATAAGCAGTCTGGGTAATTGTATATAATCAACCTCTCCTCAGTTAGCAACAGTGAGACCTGCAGTGAGGCTCTCTGGGCTGAGCTTCCAGTAAAGCTCTCTTTGACCAGGAGTTCCTGTACTACAATTAAATCTGTCCTAAATTGATTTTTTTCACTTCAACTTGCAATGGAACTGGCAAAAAAAAAAAGAGACTTCCTTTGAATTGCAGATAGATGTGTGTGTATAAAAATAAACTGGGAGGTTCTGCTGAGCAGCTCTAGGAGATGAGTGTGAATAAAATAAGTTCAGGCTACTCCCTGTGTGCTGCTCTGGAGGTGATGCACAGTCCCAGCCTTGCATCCACGTTTTTTGGCTGCCTTATGAGCTTTGGTTCAAATCCTGGCCTGAGCTCATCCTCTGGCAGTGCCACAGACACACCTGGAGGGATTTGAAGATGCTACAGATGTTTAGAAACACAGAATCATAAATTCATTTAGGTTGGAAAAGAGCAATAAGACCATCGAGTCCAACTGTTCCCCAGCACTGCCAAGACCACACTAAACGATGTCCCCAAGTACCACATCCACTCATCCTTTAAATCCCTCCAGGGATGGTGACCCCACCACAGCCCTAGACAGCCTTTTCACTGCTTAATAACCCTCTTCATGAAGAACTTTTTCCTAAAGTCCAATCTAAACCTTCCCAATTTGGGTAGGTTGAAGAAAAATTGTCTCAATCCATGTTCAGGATTTGAAGTGGTGGCCACTAGATCCTCCATGTGACACTTAAACTCTTGCCTGGGCTTCTGTAGGAAAGCTGCACTCCATTGGAGGTTCACAGAAGGACAAATCCCAGACAAGGCATTAACACAGGAAAAATGGTGACAAATTAACCAGGAGCAGGTCTCAAACAAAAGGTGCATGTTTCAATCTGATCTCTCTGTGAAAAAGTCCTCATTGTGCAAACAAGCAAACCCCTCAGTTGTTGTTGTGGGAATTCTTTGTTCCAAGCTCCAGGATAACTGAAATGTGTTCAGGTAAATCCTGATTGTCTCAAAGAGGGGAGTCAGGCTGTGCTGTGGGACTGGGGGGAAGCTCCTGGAAGCCTCCTGGGTTTTCATTCACTGCTGAAATCCTGTTGAGCTCTTTGGGGAAGTTTGAGGTGTTTTTCTGGCTGTGTCCAAACCCATTTCAGCCCCCAAATACAGCTCAGTTATCTGACCTGATCCATGTCAAAGTAAAGAAAAAGCAGTGACATTTTTGACAATTAACAGTGCCTGGGCAGCAATCACAACATCAGCACCTTCTGCTGGGCTCTGTGTGCACAGTGAGGACAAACCCCAGCCCTCTGACCTCACATGGGCTGCAGGGAGGGCACGAGGGGTGAACCAGCCCTCTCCAGCTCATGGTGAACTTCTCCAGACCTCCTTTGCCTCTTCACCTCCCAAACCTTCCTGGATTTTGTCCCTGTGGGTGCCAGCATCTCCGGCTGCTGCTTTGCCATCATCTGGAAACCTCCCTTCACCTGGACATCAAGAGCAGCCCATTCTGGGAAAGCACATGGTGGCTTTGCCCAAATCAGCTGTATAAATATTCCTCTGCTTGCAAGTGGATGGCTCTTACTGTAGAAAAGGCAAAGTCTTCCTGGAAATGCAAAATGGCTCTGACACAGCCCCAGATGCTGTGGTTAGCAGGAATAGAAGTGGGAAAGAGTTTGATCTGAGAGTAATGGTGGAGCAAGGCAGAGATTTTTAATGTGGGTGTTTCAAGTTACTGACTTAAGCTCCACATTTAGATACTAAATAAGTGGCCTCATTTCTGAAGAGGTGGAGGCTTCCTGGACATGGATTCGGGTGCTCCAACTTCAGGATGGATGGGGTCTGGGCTTAGGCTTTTATTGGGATGTTTTCAGTGCCTCCGGACACTTGGCACTAAGGGAGGTGAGGCTGTGCACTTGCTGGACTTCCAAAGCACAGCCAGACCCAAAGCCTGGTCCCAAAAAAGCCTCCGTGGTGACACGTTGGGATGTGGACCAAGCTGAGACACAAAGCTGAGTGGCCACAGAAGTGGTGGCCCAGTTCTAAGGTCACAGCATCCGACTTCCCTTTTCCTTTCTGCCTTTCCTCCCCGTGGCTTGGCAGCTCCTCGTGGCTGAGTGGATGTTCCTGGCGGGGTCAGAAGAGATCCAAGCACCTGAATTTGGGAACAGCCAGCCCCTCAGCCAAGGTGCTGCGAGGGTGACTGTCCCTGAACACGTTTCTCAGCTCTGTGGTTCTGCAGTTCTGCAGGGCACACAAAGCAGAGCCTTCCCTGCAAATGGGAAAAAGACCATTAATGTGCTGGATGGATGCATTAAATTTAGCAGCAGTGGCAGACCCAGCACATAAATGTTCTCGCCCAAATCAGGAAGAAGTCAGGGCAAAGGGCCTGTATTCCCATCTGGAGGCACACTGACAAGCAGGATTGCAGCCTCTGCTGCCAGGCCTTTGTGATCAAAAAGTAATTTGTTATCGACGATGAAGAAAAGTTGGGGTTGGGATAGATGGCAATCAAAGCCTGTAGGGAGTGTCAACCCTGATGTGCCTTCCTCTTCCTGGGGATGTGGAAGATGAGCTCTTAGAGGAGCAAAGAAGAAGTCAGGATGTTTTATCCTCTCTAAAGCAAGACCAGATACAAAAACTCTCAAAACCGAGGCATACAAACCCAAATGTGAGAGGGGATGGAGAAGCAGAAGAGATCACATTTCTGTTATTATTTCAGTGTGTGGGAAATTCCTGTTGAATTTGTCTGAGTTTGACAGTGAAGTTTTGGGTTTGGGAAGTGTGGGGCAGCAGCAGAGGTGCTGCTGGTGAGGTTCTGTGCATGTCCCCTGTGTCCTTGCAGAGGCTGGTGGTCTGCCTGGAAGAGTCGATTTACATCCATAACATTAAGGACATGAAGCTTCTGAAGACTATTCTGGATACACCTCCCAACACAACAGGTGAGCATGGGAGAGCTGTGTGAAGGGGAGGGAGTTTTGTAGAGCCACAGCATTGTGTTAGAATTTGAACCAGCCTGTGGCTTGTGTAGCACTGGGAAGCCAGAAATGCATGGAGAGGCTTGGGAGAATAAATGCTGAGCTGGAAGGGACCCACAAGGATCACTGAATCCAAGTCTGGCCCTGCTCAGAACCATCCCAGCAATCCCACCCTGTGCCTGAGGGTATTGTCCAAACTCCTTGAACTCCATCAGGCTGTGACCCAGCTCTGTCCTGAGCAAAACCCTGCCCTATCTGGAGCAAATCCCTGCTCTGTCCCGAGCAGATGCATCACAGGAGAGCAGAGCTGGGCAGCAGGGCTTGTCTTCCCCTTGGGGTCAGCTCCCAGAGGGATCACAGGGGCAGAACAGAGCCAGAGAACCAAAAGGGTAAAAGTGAGAAAATTTATGGGCTGAGCTAAAGAACACTTAATAATTAAAGCAAAAGCCACACATGCAAGCAGAGCAGAACAAGGAATTCATTCCCTACTTCCCATGGCTGGCGGGGCTCAGCCATCCCCAGGACAGCAGGGGATGATGTCCTCCTCACACATAACTGAACTCCCTGCCCAGCAGTTCCCAGCATCTCCACCTGCTGTTATTCCACGCAGGCTGCAAACCCGAGGGGCAGGGCAGGTGCTGCAGCTCCGATCCTGTGTGTGTGTGGCACAGGGTGAATCCAGCTTTCCTGCTGCTGGGAGAGGAGCTATTCTTAGCAGCAGAGAGGGAAGCCTGGCCGGGTGCCCGCGCTGCTGCGCTGTCCTGCTCGGGCTGCAGCGTCCCTTTCATGGCTGGCTGCTTGGGAAATTGCTGATGTGCTCACGCTCGGCTTCGGGGCTTTCAAGGGATGCTCTTCCGGCAGCTCCCCTGACCTACTTCAGGTCTCACCAGATGGGCTCTCTGTGTGGATTAAACATGCTAAATGCTGCAAATATAATTAAAGTTTAAAACCTTCCCGAGAAGGCCCTGCAGCAGGATGGGCAGGGATACCCAGGCCCAGAGCTGTTCTGCAGAGGGGCTGGAGGATCAGGTCATGGTTTAAAAGCAGCAGCAATCAGCCTGGGCAGGACTGGGATGCTGCAGATCACAGATCATATGGGCTTAGTGTTCTAAACCCCTTTTACTGCAGCAGCTGTCATTGAAATGAGCTGAGTGACAAGTGCGGTGCCCCTGTTGTCCCTGGGCCATCTGCTTTGCTCCCAGGCTTGACCCCGAGGACAGCATGTCCAGTAGGTCAGGGCAGCCTCACTGCTCTTCGTGCAGCTTAGTTAGGAGTGGCCATCTCTGCTGGGGGATGAAGGAGCACATGGAAAATGTGCCACCCCCCAAAGTCTGTGCCCTGCGCACGGTAACACCAGCACGGCCAGCTCCAGGATTTGCTGCAGCCACGCTGGCCTGTCACAGTGAGACCTCTGGCTGTTCCTGGCCAGCACCTGGCTCCTGATTCAGCCTCCTCCACGTAGGAGAGGAAAATGCCCACGGTGTCCAAAACGGTTGTTTTTCCTGTGATTCATGTCGGGGCAGGATTTGCACCAAGGTCACAGTGCTTGCGGTGGCATGTGTGCCATGAGGGCACATCTTGGGAGTGGCTGTGGCTTTGGGAACCACCCCACAGGGCTCCCCCCAAGCCTGAACCTGCCGGCCTGGGGGCAAGGCCAGGTTCCCCAGACACATCCCAGCATTTTTCCATGCTGCTGAGGAAGCCACCTGTGATGTGACACTCCCAGAGGTGCCATCCTGAGCAGTGTCTCCTCCCTCCTGAGCCCACCACTGCAAGAACCAACCTCCATCATGGCCGAGGGGCTGCTGAAGGGAGAGGAGCATCTTCAAAGGCAGCCCGTGGCCCTGTGATCCTTGTTCTTTGTGTGTCCCTGGGGTCAGCCCAGTACACTCACATCTGTGTTTTCCCCTGGCCTGGTTTCCCGGCCGGAGGAGCAGAGGGAGCGAGTGACTCAGCCCCGCTGCTCAGAGCTCGCTTTGTTTGCCTCCAGCCTTCCCTGATCCTCTCTCAAAGGCCTCTGCTGATCCCCCCGTGCTGCCTGGGCCAGGGAATCGCCACCCGGCGAAGGCAGGATGCTCATCACAGCAGCAAAGTCTCTGGGCTATCTTTGCCTTCCTCCCATCCCTCCCTCTTTAATTGCCTTTTAATTGCCTGCTCTCCGCTGCTGCCTTGCTCCTCGTGCCTCTCCCGGTGCGCCATCCCTGGCATGATGTGCATGCCTCTGGATTGATGGGGAGTGCATCCCCGGGGCCTCTGGCTGATCCTGCAGCTCCTGGCTGGGCTGCGGTCTCTTTGTTTAGTTATAAACAATGACCTAAAACGCGAGCTGCGGCCGATCCTTCCCCGCTGCCGCTGGGCCGGGGCCAGGGCCGTGTCCTGACACGGGGCACGACACGTCCGTGGGTGTACGTGCAGTGTGTGGCTGTCCTGCTGTCCCGTTCGGGGACCGTGGCAGCGTCCCCGGTGCCTTTAACCCCGCGGCTTCCTCTGCACGTGGGATGAGGTGGGACCCCCAGCGGGGGGCAGGAAGCTCAGGTCGTGCTGGAGCCTGGAGTTGGGTTTGGGGGGGCTGCGAGCACACGGATGTGGGGCAGGAAGCGAGCGAGGCACGTTTCGTATGTGACAGGATTCACTGGGCTGGATCCTCAGCCAGCAGCAGAACGAGAGGCAGGAAGAGATGCTCCTTTTCTGAGGTCACCTGAGGGACAGGCGGATGGACGGGGGACACACGTATCCATCCATCCCTGTCTCATGTTGTAATTCCTGCCCGCTTTGGAAGGAGCGTTTGGGAACCTTTGTGCTCGTGCTGGCACAAAACCAGATGGCTCTTATGGGGAAGAATTCCCCCTGTGCTTAAAATTTCGCTAAGTTCAAGTTCCTCGTGAGCCGGAAACTCCCTGCACAGCTGGCGCATTTCCTTTGTCTCTCTCTGCTTCCCTTTTCCATTCCGAGCAGAAGGAAATGGCACTGCCCTCAGCCAGGCTGCAGCGGGGCTGCATCCACGCTGGCTGCTCCTTTGAGCTCCAGCCCAGCACCTACACCCTGTGCACATCTGGACGTGTCCAGATGTGCCTGGACAGGAGTGCTGTCAGCCCTCAGACCGACATGTCCTTTGCTGTTTCATGCACCCATTCCTGCCTCCTCCAGGGAGATAATGCAGGGGGAGAGCCCAGAGCGTGCTGAAAATCCAGATCTGGGCTCCTCGTGCCGTGGGGACCGGGGAGGGTGGCAGGCCCAGCCGCCGTTCTGTGCCATACCAGCAGATGTCCCCACGGCCGAGGCGTTCCCAGCGCTCCACCGCCCGCACCGGGGCCGGGCAGTCCCAGAATGAGGCAGAGCCTGAACCCCCGCCGTGCCCCTTCTGTCCTCCCCCCACTCACAGCCCCACCGTGTCCCTGTCCCCCTGCCAGGTCTGTGTGCTCTCTCCATCAACCACGCCAATTCCTACTTGGCTTATCCCGGCAGCGCGACCAGCGGAGAGATCGCGCTTTACGACGGAAATACTTTGGTAAGTGCGAAGCTCAGCCTTTGGATACCGGCAGGGGCTGAAAACAAACAGAGCCACAGCAAAGCCAACGGGGCCCTTGGGAAGGATGAATAAATACACTCCACCGAGCTGAAGTGCAAGAGAATTGCCTGCGAGGCACATCTGGATGGATCCCCCTTGCTCGGAGCAGACAGCTCTGAGGTCAGGGCGTGCATCTCCCAGTGCAGGATATTCAGGGAAACGTGACCCAGTGCCCTGCAGCCCAAGGGCCACTGCCAGGGTGACACGGGGGCTCTGATGGGAGCCTCAGCAGCATATCCCACAGGAGTGATGGGACCAGTGTGGGTCAGGCAGGGTTGGAGCTGCTCCAGGCACAGCGCAGGGTGACACCGTGGGCTGGAGGGGATGCCGGACCCAAAGTCACAGAGAGGGCAAAGTGTCCAAAGTCCCCTTAGGAAATCTGTCCCTGGCTGGATGCAGGGTGATGATTATCTGCTGTTTATGCCAGGGCTTTGGGTTACATAAGGCCGGTGGCTCCGTACGTGCAGCAGGAGCTGAGGATCTGCAGCAGGGGAGGAGCAGAGCACGGGGAAAACACTGCTGCTGCAAGAGGTGCTGCGAGGGCGGGGGCTCCCTGCAGGTAGCGGGGTGGTGTCACTGCAGCAGGACCTGCTGTGCAGCAGAGAGGATTGCAGGGCAGCCAGCTCTCATCGTCACAAAGCAGTGCCAGGCTTTGGAGAGAGTGCAGGCACAATCCTGAACCCTAGAGAGGTGAGGAGCTGAGGTTCTCTTCCCCTGAGGTTCTGTGCCCCTGAGGTGAGCTTTCTGTAATCACAGCAGCCATAGCAGGGGGGAATGAACTCAAGGCAGGGCAGAAATAAACTGCTGAGGATGTGGAAGGGATACCTTCAGCACAGGCCGATCTCATGAATCCGTATCAGCAGATCTGGATAGGGTGTGAGGCAGGAACGCCCTGCCCTCCCACAGTCCAAGGAGCAGCGTGTCCCTTTGCACTCACGTTACCTTGTGCCCCACAGAAAACAGCCTGCACCATTCCTGCCCACGACGGGCCTCTGGCCGCCCTCGCCTTCAACTCCACCGGCTCCAAGTTGGCCAGTGCTTCTGAAAAAGTGAGTGAGCGTGGCTGCAAGTAGCCTCCCTCTGCCCAGGGCTGCATCAGCACCTCTGAGCTGCCCCTTCTTAAACACAGCCAGCACACAAGGGCCGCTGACTGGTCAGTGTATCAGGATCAGACTGAGCCCAGCTGGCAAACAGGAGGAGCCTTTGCGTGTCCTGAGTTTCCTGGGTGTGTCAGGGAAAGGGCTCAGGCTCCTTGGCCTGCTCTTGCTTGATATTTCCATCTGCATTTTTTGCAGGGCACAGTCATTCGTGTATTTTCCATTCCTGGGGGGCAAAAACTCTATGAATTCCGGCGAGGGATGAAAAGGTCAGTTCATCCTTCTGGCGGTGACAAGTACACAGAGGGCTCCCGGAGCCAAAATGTAAACACAGGGACACAGGGCAACGTCAGATCCTGGTGGCTTTGGCATCTTTTGCAGAAGGAAAACAAGAGCAAACGTATCGACTCAAAATGTCACTGTGCCAGGCTGTGCCCAGCTCAGTGATTCCCTCCAGTGTGTCACAGAGCAGGGCAATGGCAGGGAGCAGACACAGAGTCACCCCATTCACTCTGTCCTTTCTTCCTCCTTGCTTGAAATAATGAAGTCCCCAAAATTATCAGACAGCTCGTTGCTGCTGAACCCGTGCAGGAGATGCTGTTTGCATCCCACTGCTGAGCACTTGGGATATCCTCCCTGCTCTCTGCAGTACCAGGAGCTGCACTGAGGCTGGCACAGATGTTCCCTCCACAGGCAGCCCTGTGAGCAAGGACATTTCCACCTCTCTCTGGCTGTTCCTCACTAGCTCGAGGCAGCCCCCAGCCCTGCTGAGCAAAGGGATTAGGGAATTGCTCATCAGTGAGCCCACAGGCTGAGCAGCAGCTGTGCAGGGTGATCCTCACCATGGATGGGTCTCCTTCGTCCCCGTTCACTCCTCCGTGAGCCAAGCCCAGCACGAGGGTTGGAATGAGCTGCCGTGGAGTCACCAGTGCTGTCCTTGCTCGGCCCTAGGTATGTGAACATCAGCTCCCTGGTGTTCAGCATGGATTCCCAGTTCCTCTGCGCTTCCAGCAACACGGAGACCGTGCACATCTTCAAACTGGAGCATCTCACCGACAGGTGAGGGGATCGGCCTGGCTTCACCTGCCTGCCCCAGGGCTGGCTCTGCTGCAGAGCTCTGTGTTTACACAGCTGCTCTCCATGTCCTCACCACGTACTCTCCATGAGCAATACCACTGCAAACTGTCTGTGTGTCCTGAGGGGCTCACTGCTTGGAAAAGGCACACACTGCAGCCCTGCTGTCAGGCTTTCCATGCCTCTCTGGCTTTATGAGGTTCCACTGTCCCCTGCCTTCTCCCTGTGCATCCAGCCAGGCTGGTACACAATGTACAGGTGCTCCAAAAACCCCTTCACCTGTGTGAGATCAGCTCTGTTCCTGCTGCTCTGTCACGTTGACGGTGGAAACCCCACTGACACCGCTTTGTGACCCCCTCAGCCGGCCAGAGGAGCCTCCAACCTGGAGTGGTTACATGGGGAAGATGTTCCAGGCTGCTACCAACTACCTCCCTGCCCAGGTGTCAGGCATGATGAGCCAGGACAGAGCCTTCGCCACCGTGCGGCTCAACATCTCCGGCCAAAGGAACATCTGTGCCCTCTCCACGTACGCACTGACCCCACTGACCCCTGCCCCCTTATCCACTCTTATCTCGTCCCCCTGCCTGCAGAGCACGTGCTGTAGGTGCTGCTGTGGCTGTGTCTGTGAGCTTTTTGGCCTCAGGATGCTTTTCTCCCCAGGATTCAGAAGCTGCCTCGGCTGTTGGTGACGACGTCGGATGGACATCTCTACATCTATAACCTGGACCCGCAGGACGGAGGGGAGTGTGTCTTAATTAAGAATCACAGGTAGTTCTGCCTCCACTCGCACCTCATACAGAGGTGATCTGAAAAACAAAGGGAAATCTCACCTGGCAGCACAACATGGAGCTGTAGGAGCAAGAAAGTTAGAACTGTGTTTGTTTTGACAGGCGTGGGTGGGAAGCACATCAGCAAGCAGGGACACAGAGAAACCAGAGACATCTCAGACCCCACAGCAGCTGTGGGACATGGCAGCTTGGGGTGGGCAGGCTGTGCCTCAGGAGATCTCTGTGGCAGCAGAGCCCTGGCCATGATGGTGGCAGGAGAGCAGAGCACCTTCTCCAGTCTGGAGTGGGTAGTGGAGAGCTGACTGGGGGTGGGATGGTGTGGAGTGACACTGGGAGCTTCTGTAAGCAAAAGCCCAGTGCCAAAGCAGAGGAATTCCTTCATGGAAAGGGCTGTTGGCTTGGGAGCGGCTGCCCAGGGAGGTGGTGGAATCACCATTCCTGGAGTTGTTCAAGGAACAATTGGATGTGACCCTCAATGCTCTCTGGTCTGGGTGACAAGGTGGTGATCAGCCCAAGGTCGTGCTCGATGATCTCAGAGGTCTTTTCCAACTGAAATCATTCCGGGATTCTGTGAAAACACAGCCTCCCCCGCCGTTGTTCAGTCCATATGCAAATCCCATTAAGCACGTAACCCCCCCGCCCACATCTGGGCTGCTTGGCTCCAGATGTGAAGCCTTTGGGGTGGGGTGAGATGTAACATGTGCTCCGGGCCGGGAGGTGGCTGCCAGCCAGGAAAGTGCCAGCAGCTTTCGGAAAAGCCACAAAACAAAAGCACTTCAAAGCTGCGCTGTCCAGCGCGCGCCGCCCGCAGCCCCCAGCCCTGTCATGTGGGCTCCTCTGAGCATCAGAGGGCTCAAAAGGGCCCTTGGGTCATGAGTTACATTACATCATACGATATCTCTGCTCACACTCCGTCCCAAACTAGCCAGGGCTGCTTTTCCCATCTAGTCTGCTCCTGTTGGAAGCCCTTCGGAGCCCCCTCTGTGATTAGAAACACTGTTTGCCTTTGTAACCTAAAGCTTTTGTGGTCAATCTGTTCCCTTCTGTTCCCATGCCAGCATTGTCCTCCAGCCGAAGTGGTGCTTTCCCTATCTCCTTCTTCACCCCCTGCTTTCCTCGTGGAGCACAATGCTCCCCTGTCCACAGCACTGCTGGCGCTGCTGCACGCAGCGATGGGGATGGGTGATGTGCTTCAAGGAGATGTGGATGCATGGGCTTGTCTTAGCTGGAGCTGGGGAGGAGCAGCTGGCATCAGAACTAACTCTTCTCCCCTTTTTTCTCCTGTGCCATTAGTCTGCTTGGCTCAGGAAAGATGGAGGAGAACAAAGAGAACGACCTTCAGCCTCCAGTACCTCAATCTTATGCAGCAACCGTAGCCAGACAAAGTACAGTGCCTTCAACTTCGACCATGCCAGGTAAGCACCACAAAACCACCTGGGGCAAAGTGGAAAGTGTCCCAGATTCCAAGGGTTCATCCAGGATCATCACATGTGCGCTGCACACTGGGGCAGCAGGACTTTGGAGCTCACCTGGTTCATCCCCTGCCACAAAAACATGCCAGGTGTTTCCTGCTCTGCTTCCTGGGTGCTTGTGCCAGCACTGCAGAGCTGTGCCACCCACGGGCCCGAGGCAGAGCAGGAACCTCAGACAGCAGCTGCTGCCAGGTGGTTCCCAGGAGTTGTAACTGCAGCTGTAGAAGTCAGGGTTTGACTGTCTCACCACTGTTCTTGTGGTGAGATTGCCTCAGATTCTCCAAAGCTGGGCCACCTTTCACCAAACTGCTGTATGAAAAGACTGGGTGATGATCTCACTATATTCCCAAGTCTAAGGTCCACATACAAATGTCAATCTTACTCTGAAATTGCCTCAGATTCTCTGAAGCTGGGAGACCTTACACCAAACTGCTTCAGGAAAAGACTCATTGTGATGATCTCATTATATTCCCAAGTCTAAGGTCCACATACAAATGTCGATCTTACTCTGAAATTGGTGCTTGGGTTCACGGCAGGAGGAGAACACATGTCCTGTTCACTACAGGAGCTAGCCATGTAATTCATCCATAACCCATGTGTCCACCTTCCTCTTCCTCAGTCCACGGAAGCAGCTCAGGGCTGGAAAGATGGTAACCGTGTCTGCTGATTGTCTGCAGCCTCCTCCCCTCCCTTCACCAGTAATATTTGCTGTTTTCCCTGCCCAGGTTACTCGGAGGACGGCGGAGCCCTGCGGGGGGAGGTCATCCCAGAGCACGAGTTTGCAACTGGACCAGTCTGTCTGGACGACGAGAATGAGTTTCCTCCTGTGAGCATTCGGGACCCCTAAACCTACAGTGCAGCCCTCAGGCTAAGGAGGAAGTAGGAAACCTCTCCCAGAAGAGATTCCATTGCCCTCCTTGTCCGAGCTCACTGTGAAGCCTAAAATAACTAAATGAGTTCTAGGGACAGCACCAGGAAAATGACACCCCCACCAAACAGCAGTTGGGGATGGGGCAAAAATGACCAAACCTAAGCAGAGAGAGATCTGAACAAACTTGCTGAATGGTGTTCAGATCCAGACCTAACCTTTGTGCCTTGAGCAGATTTCTAATATTACCAGGAATAGTTTCAATTGGAACAAATTAGAAATAAAGACTTAATACCCCGTTGCATTTTCAGTCAGTTGTATTAGTCCATGGAATGCAACTGGAACATACCTGAACCTCACCAGCCTCTTCATTTCCAAGGTAACTGAGAAGGAAACTCCTTGTCCAAGTACAAAGATGAAAGGAATAACAGGGTTTTAAACCATTTTATGATTTTTATATGGCACTTTCTCAGTTACCATTGGAAGGAGCTAGTGGATTTTTCAGTCTCACCTCAGCCTGGCAGTGTCTTTCCATCTCCCTTTCCTATTCCACGCTCATTCATTAAGTATCTAACCCCTAATTGTACAAACGTTGGTCTGTGCTATGATCTGGTTGTAATCAGTGGTGTCTTCATAACAGTAATGCAGCACAATACTGTAATGGATTTCAGGTTGTAGCCTTGGCAGGCTTTTGGAATTCCTTACTTCATTTCTACATATCCTGCTGTTGGAGTTTTGCCTGAAAAGGAGGAAGTAAAATCCTTATCCCAGGATTCGTTCCATGTGCTGAGCTGACCTCTGTGAGGCACCTTCCTCTGAGCTGATGCAAAGTGTTAGTGAGATAAAAGGTGACTGGCTCGTGACTCCTTTGAGCCAACACCACCCAAACCAGCTCAGCTCACATCACCCTCAGATTATTCCTTTCCTTACCTGCAGGTAAGGGAGCAGGGATTTCCCAGCTGTCCAACTCCATTACTCACGGAGGATCTTTAAAATGTCTCCCTCTGTGTGGCCACAGAGAAGCTGATGGCCCAGGCCCCTGGGAGGAGCAGCAGGGCCAGAGAGAAATCCTTTGTTCCCTTCTGCTAAACCTGCTCTTGACCTCGTGGTTTGGGGACAAGCAAATGCCAGCACGCAGGACTCACGCTGCTCCCGAATGAGGCTTCCTGCTGGGGCTGTGCTGGATGAAAGCAGCCCCAAAGCCCTGCGGTACCACAGCAGGTGCTGCATGGAATGAACTTTGATCCCTCCAAATCCTGTCATTAACCTGACAGAGCGAGTGATGTGTATTGTTAGGGAGGAGGCGGTGTGGGAAGGGAAGGCGCTTTCCAAAAATACTCCCTGATAACGGTGCCTTAGCAAATGGAGCTTCCAGATAAATCCCCTGCACTCGGGGGTTGGGTTTGCCCCTTCGAGATGTTTGGATGCTCTGGATTTCACTGTTTTCTCAGCACTGAGATCCTCAGTCTCAGGGAAGGGGGTTTCAGGCATCGGTCACTCCTGAGCGGAGAAGGAGGGAGAGAAAACCTGACCTTATCCAACAAAAATGTTTTGACAGCGTTGGGCTTTGCGGAAACATGGGAAGGGTTTTGTTTGTTTTCCAGTGTGCAACAAAAAGACATTTAAAAACCTCAAAACTTGTGACAAAATGGAATATTCACCCGCAGCCCACGGTATGGCTTTGAACTCAGACATGGTTCTGGAGAAACAGCAGTGCTCAAACCCCACGGTTTCTCCCCATTTTGAAACCTCTTGTCTTCCCTTGACCTCAAGCAAGACTTCAGAGGCTCAGCTGTTAAAGAGTGAGGAAAAACAGCTTTAGCCTGACATAAAATCTGTCAAACACTGCCTGTTCATTAAGTAGAAGGAGGGACAGATCAGAGAGGAGATGAGAAGCCCAAGGAGGGCTCGTAAAAAGTGGCCTCACAAGAGGGGACGTGGATTTGCTGCTGGTGGTGCCAGGATTGCAGAAGGGTCCCCAGGCAAGAGGTTAAACCAGTTCATGACAGCTCCTGGGGTTGGGGGGACTGAGCACCCCCAAGTCACTGCTGGTCTCAGGCAGGAAGGACTCAGGTGTCCCTGAGGGGGACAGGGCTGAGGCCATGGGTGTGCCGTGCTGGGTGTGCAGGGAGGAGGCAGCAGAGCCCTCACCCTGCACCATCAGAAGGGATGGGAAGAGCAAACTCAGCTCTGGCTACAAAATTATGACAATTTGGGCTGTTTTCTGGTTACCTGCCCGAGCAGCCAGCCCCGTTCTGTGGGTGTAGCAGAGAGAGGTTTCCAGAGGTGCTGGGAGCTGTTGGTGTGTGTTTTGGGCCAGGCACCGCAGTTTTGGGGCAGTGCTGTGAGGTTTGGCCAAAGAAATCCTCCAGGATTCTGCAAGCAGCACAGGGATCTCCCCAAAACTTCTGGGATTCAGTGGAAAAGGTGATTTCTTCCAGCAGATTGCTCAGTGCTTTTCCAGGCACATGTGATCCTTCCTGCATTTGGCTGCAGGGACCAGAGGTGAAGGCTTTATCAGGAGAGCCATTTCATTAAGTCTGGTGTATCTGCATACAGCAGTCAGCTCTTCAAAGGCACTTCCCCTCCCTGATACTCCATCACTCTAAAAAAACATCTCTTGCACATTGGTTTTTAGCTGCTCCAAAATGGTTTGGGCAATTTCCTGTGCTGCCAAAGGATGCTGCTGCTTGAGGGTGAAAATCGGGGGGAATCATGGGGTCCACACACCCCTCTGCTCCTCCAGACCACAGATCTTGATAGAACAAACCAGATTGCAGATGGAATTGCTCTGTGGAACCAGCATTTGCCCAGAGTCCTCCTTGTTTGCTGGATGGTGTTTCCCTCATCCTGCTGCATGGATATGAACACTAATTATTTTAAGTGATTATTTTTTAACAGCTGGCCGTTAGCAAAGACCACAGATTTTCCAGTGAAGCTCTATTTGTAATTACGTTTCATAGGGGACCAGGAGTTTGGCAGAGCCTGGCTCCTGCCCTGGTAGCTCAGAGTGGCATTTTAGGCAGCTGGGGCTTGCAGGATTAAGCTCAGCTTATCAGTGCATTATCTGCAGTCCCATGGGAATTGTGCCATCCGGTGTCAGTGCTGGAGACCTGGCCAGCGATGGTCCTGCAGCTCTGGGGACACTGGGCTGGAGGAGGAGCTGGCAGAGAGCTCTGCAGCAGGAGCTGTGGGCTTCACATCCCTCCCAGGCCACTTCTGGCCAGGCTGGAGCTGGGAAAGATCTGTGCCAGGGCTGCCATGCCTCAGCCAGGAGCACATTTTAGCTGATGGGAGGGGAGTCAGGGTCCTGCTGCTGCCTGTTCTTCTCTGCTCCTGCTTTGCTCTTTCACTCAGAGGCTCTGCTGGCTTTTAGGCTGGGCTTTCCCTGCCCTAATCCTGTCCAACGTGTCGCAGATGAGCTCTGGGATCCATCCAGAGACCCTGGAGACACGCAGGGATGCCCAGCACACACCTTTCCCTGCCCTAATCCTGTCCAACATGTCCCACCTGAACTCTGGGATCCATCCAGAGACCCTGGAGACACGCAGCACACACCTTTCCCTCCACCCACACCAAAACTGAGCTTTTTGGGAGCACTTAGTGAGGCAAATGCCCTTCACCCCCAGAAACTTCATCCCCCAGAGCTTGGCTGTGCTCAGCCAGAGGCCAGACAGCTTAACACCAAACCAGATGGTTCCTGTTCCCAGGACTGCAGATTTGGGGAGGGGGAGAGTAAATAAATAAACCTCTCCCCAATCTGCCTTTGAATGGAAAGTAAAACACTGCAGGACATCCCTCCCCCTGCTCCTCCCATGTGCGTAAAACCAACTGGAAACGCTCCCTGGTGCTGGGAAAAGTAAGGCCCTTCTGTTTTGATTTTGGTAGATAATCTTGTGCCGTGGAGGTCAGCCGGGCAAGGCGAAGAGGTCATGAGGAGAAGCAAAACATCCACGCTTAGGACAGCTGCTGGGAGGTGCTTTGGAAAAGCCAGGAGTTTCGAAGAACAGATCTGTGAGTCCCCAGTCAAGAAAAAAAAAAAAAATCTAAGGTGGGCCACACTTTTTCCTCTGTTTAAGTGAACACCTGGACCTGTTAGCCCCTGTTTTAATTTGTGTCTGGGTGGGGTGTCAATGTACTGTATGCACATGGCTCTATTTAACAAACTCTGTTAGAACCACAGTGTAAATGCTAATTTAACCAGATTTGTATGTAACCAGAATTTTATATACCCATTTGTCCCTTTTCTAATTTATGCTGTTTTATGTGTATAAATGTACTTATAGGAAGAGATATTAAACTTATGTCTTTGTACAGTATATACATACTATTTTAACCCAGGCAAAGTATTTTTGCAGTGATATTAGAGAAGATGCCATTTGCTATGTTGAAAGACAGAATAAAGTCACAGTCTGTCCCTGGCAGCTCCTGCTGTTCTTTTTGGGGCTCTAAAGGTGTCAGTCTGGATTAAGTCCGGGGAGTGGGAGGGGTTTGGGGGGTTGGGGTGAGGGCAGCCCAACTGGGTGAGCCCACACGAGTCCTCTTATGGCCAAAGAAAGATTTGGGTGTGGAAATCAGAATCCAGAACTGCTTCAGAACACCCTCACTCAGCTGGTAAGAAACCCCAGTGGTTTTTAAAGTTTCAGTTGCACCCAAAACCCCACAGCTGCACCTTTGCTCTCCTCAGCAGTGATGGGGAGCAGCCACGGCAGCTCTGCACTGCAGATCTCTCCCTGCCACCTCCCCAGGAGCCTTTCCCAGGCACTGGGACATCACAGCACCATCCCTGAGCTCCACTGAGGCAGGACAAGCCAAAACATCATTCCCACGTGGATGGCAGCCATCGGGGACAGCCCAGGACCTCTTTCCTTTTCCTTTTCCTTTCCTTTTTCCTTTCCTTTTCCTTTTCTTTTTCCTTTTCCTTTTTCCTTTCCTTTTTCCTTTCCTTTTTCCTTTCCTTTTCCCTCTTCCTCTCTTCCTCCCTTCCTTTCCCTCCTCACCTGGGTCTCACCATGACCCTGCTGAAACCTCAGCTGGCAGGGCAGGTGCTCTGTTCCCCTCATTCCAGCTGGGAATTTTCTCTCTGCAGCCATCAAACTCCCAGGGTTTGATTGCTCACAGGCTGTGTGCCCTGTCCTCCCTGCCTTGTTCTCCCACCAGCTGCTCCTGAAAGGTCTTTTCTTAGAGGAAAACTCAGCAAATTTCCCAGAGGAATTCTCTCCCCGAGCCAACTCTCACAGAAGGTGGTTTTAATCCAAGAGCTGTCTCTCTCAGATAAAGAACCCTCCAAAAAGCCTCCCACAAAGCAGGGCTGAAAGGTGACCCTCTGGGTGCCCCTCCAGAGCCACACCCAACTCACCTCCCTCTTCCCAGCACAGAGCACAGGGAGCTGCAGCCTCCAAATGCCCCCATGGATGGAGGATGGATGGATGGATGGATGGATGGATGGATGGATGGACAGGGATGGACAGGGATGGATGGATGGATGGATGGATGGATGGATGGATGGATGGATGGAGGGATGGATGATGGATGGATGGATGGATGGAGGGATGGATGATGGATGATGGATGGATGGACAGGGATGGATGGATGGATGATGGATGGATGGATGGATGGATGGATGGATGAATGATGTCACAGCCTGGAGGTCACACACACCACACTCGGGACAGGAGCAGCCTGAGCAATTATTTGCTTAAAGACAAAGCCGCAGTGTTCTCTGCTCGGCGCTGGGATCTGGTGTGGCTCCGGGATCCCCGCGGCACCGGCAGCCCGCGTGCCGCGCGTCGCAGCAGGGAACGGCGGCTGGGTCCTGGGAGTAATCCGCGATGGAGACGTTGTCTGCCGCGATGTCCTGCAGGGCTCGGGTGTAAGCCCTGCTGATGGCGGGCAACACTGCCTGGTACTCACTGGATGTCACCTCCAGAGGCTCCTGCTCCTGCACGTCACGGGCCAGGTTGAAAATGAGGGGTGGCTGGTGCCGCTGCGCCGGGCCGGTGCTGCCATCGCAGGCCATCGCCCCTCCTGGGGAGGAAACGGGAGACAAATGGGAGCCACGGGGCTCCAGGGATCCCCTCTGTGTTCCTCACCCACCCAGGAGGTCCTCTTCCCTCCCCTCTGTGTTCCTCACCCACCCAGGAGGCCCCGTTCCCTCCCCATCCTAGCTCTTAGTCCAGGAGTGTTTCAGAGACCAACCCCGGGCTGCAGAGCCATCCTGCAGGCACACCCTGGGGTCTGCTCTTGCTTGAATTAACCTGAGGTGGTTTTCACCTGTGTCTGCAGGGATCTAAGAATTCCAGAGGCTCTTTCCCAGACTTTAGGACCCCTAGCAGGGACACAGTACCTGTGGTGTAAAAGGCCTTGTACTGAGCCAGCCGCAGAGCCTCAATCTCGCCGACCTTCCCCGCTGCGCCGCTGTTGGGGTGGAGCAGAACCTGCAGGAAGGACGGAATGGTCCTGTCACCCTGCTGCAGGGAAAACCTGCTCCATGAGACTCACTCCTTCCACCGATGAGCCACATCCACCCCTGCACATTCACAGACACCATTCCGTCCCTGGACTCCGAGTGACCAACTGAGCTGTGAGTGCTGGAGGGTGGGATGAGGGCAAAAGGGCCCCAGGGAACACCAACATCTCCCTTGGACCTTCCTGCCCCTGCAGGACCCTCTGAATTTACCTCCCATTCTGTGGTGAGAAAGCGAGTACGAAGCTGGGGGGTCATCCAGCAGAGCAGGGCAAAATATCATAAAATCCCAGAATGGTTTGGGCTGGAAGGACCTCAAAGATCACCCAGTGCAACCCCAGCCATGGGCAGGGACACCTCCCGCTCTGCCAGGGTGCTCCGAGCCCTGTCCAACCTGGCCGTGGACACTTCCAAGGATGGGGCAGCCACAGCTTTTTGGGATAAGCTGCACCAGGACCTCACCACCCTTCAAATTAAGAATTCCTTCCTAACCTCCAATCTAAACCCCCACTTTTACTCTAAAATCATTCCCCCTCATCCTATCCCATGCCTGTGTGCCATTTGGGAGCCAGGGTGGTCTCAGGTGCTCTGTGTCACCACCGCCTCCCCGGGTGCTCCTGGATGTCCCCAGCGCAGCTCAGGCAGCAGTGGGGACATCCAGGGGAGCTGAGCCCCAGCCTGGAGCCGGCAGCCAGCAGAGCTGAGGGTGAGCTCATGCGAGGCAGGGGAAGGTGAGGTGCTGGAACATCCCTCCCACATCTGACTCAGCCTGCTGTGCAGGGCTCCCTGCCCTGGCAACACGACGGGGTGAGCAGCGAGGCAAGGAGGGAAGGGTGGGTCCAATCTCTCCCTCTCGGTATTTAGGACACTCCATCCACACAGGACAGCGGCTCTGGCGCTGGGGAGAGAGGAGACAAGTGAGCTGGATGCTCCAGCGGCTCCTTTCTCCGATAAAATCTGCCGCAGAACCAATGTCTTCACTGAGGGATGAGTCACTTGAGGTTTCCTCCCTGGGATTTGAGTTTAAAAGTGATTCAAGAAATTTCCACTGTGCTAAAAATTAGAAACATCTGCCGAAGTTGTAGGCAGCTGCGGTGCCAAGTTTAGTAACAGAGCTCGCAGCTGATGAGTGCAGCAGTGCCTGAGCAGGTGCCCGGCACGGAGCCCTGCCCCTCAGGGAGCACCCTGGGCAGCCTGGGCACCCCGAGATAGCTATCCATCCATCCATCATCCATCCATCCATCCGTCCATCCATCCGTCCATCCATCCATCCATCCATCCATCCATCCCTGACCATCCCTGACCATCCCTCCATCCATCCGTCCATCCATCCATCCATCCATCCATCCATCCATCCATCCGTCCATCCATCCGTCCATCCATCCATCATCCATCCATCCCTCCATCCATCCATCCATCCATCCATCCCTCCATCCATCCGTCCATCCATCCATCCATCCATCCATCCATCCATCCCTCATCCATCCATCCATCCATCCATCGATCCATCCATCCATCCATCGATCCATCCATCCATCCATCATCCATCCATCCATCCATCCATCCATTATCCATCCATCCATCCCACAGCTGCCTGGCAGAGCATTCCAGGGATCCCAGGGATGTCCACCCCAGGCTGCCCATCCGGATGTAGCCTCTGTCTCAGAGATATGGAACCTCATCCAAGAAATGCCAGGATTCAGGGTAGGG